>PVNU02000525.1:0-1200000 GCA_003013855.2 Liriodendron chinense
AATTCCTCCTAATTTCTGGCAAGGTTCACATGCTTTGCAAAACTCATGTGTGTCTTTGAACATGGTGGGCCAATAAAACCCACATTGCAGAATTTTTGCTGTGGTCTTTTTAGCTGAAAAGTGGCCACCACATGCCTGAGAATGACAGAAGGAGATGATACTTTGTTGTTCATCATCTGGCATACATCTCCTTATGATTTGATCGGGACAATACTTGAATAAGTATGGGTCATCCCATAGGAATTTTCGCACCTTAGTGAAGAATTTATCCTTATCCTGCTTTTTCCAATGTATAGGAATTGCACCTGTAGCAAGATAGTTAGCAATGTTCGCATACCATGGCAATTGGGAAACTTCAAAAAGTTGTTCATCAGGGAATAAGTCATTGATCGCGGTCGTTTCAGGGGAATCGGGGAGGACAAGTCGAGAGAGATGGTCAGCTACTACATTTTCTACTCCTTTCTTATCTCGTATCTCTATGTCAAATTCCTGAAGTAGAAGGATCCATCTTAATAGCCGTGGTTTAGCATCCTTCTTAGAGAGAAGGTACTTAAGCGCGGCGTGGTCAGTGAATATAATGATCTTGGATCCAATCAAGTAGGATATAAACTTGTCCAAGGTAAAAAGTACAGCTAAAAGTTCTTTTTCGGTAGTGGTGTAGTTTGCTTGGGCTGAGTTTAGGGTTCTACTTGTGTAGTAGATAACACATGGCTTTTTCTCTTTTCTTTGGCCTAGCATAGCCCCAATAGCATAGTCGCTAGCATCACACATAATTTCAAAAGGAAGGCTCCAATCAGGTGGTTGCATTATGGGAGCACATGTCAACATACCTTTAAGTGTGGTAAAGGCGTTTTGACATTCTTCATTCCACTCGAATGAAGTTTCCTTTTGAAGTAGGTTACATAAAGGACGAGAGAGTGAATTGAAGTCCTTTATGAACCTTCTGTAAAATCCTGCGTGCCCCAAAAAGGACCGTACATCTCGTATGCTCTTGGGTGGTGGAAGGTTAGAGATGAGATCAATTTTCGCTTTGTCCACCTCGATTCCATTTTGTGAAACGATGTGACTAAGTACAATTTCCTTTTGAACCATGAAGTGACACTTCTCCTAATTCAGCACAAGTTCTTCTCTTCACATCTTTTTAGCACAGCTTTCAAGTGCACAAGGCACTCATCAAAACTACAACCTGAAATTGCGATTTTACCGCTTGTAGAGACACTCGGAGATATGTCTAAGGACCTAGAGGGGGGGGGGGGGGGGGGGGGGTGATTAGGACCTTTGAAATTCTTTTCGCCTACTTACATAATTCAACAAATTTAGCCTAGTAAGTGTTCGCTTCCCCAAGTGTAGGGTTGCGATGTAGTAATAAACTCGGTAAGACCGAGGTCGATCCACAGTGACTTATGTAGAATTTCACAAACTCATCCACAAGTATCTATTGAAATCTATTAACCAGAATGTTATATGAAATTGATATGAGTAACAAAAATTGAATTAAATCGGAAGTAACTAATTATAAGAAGGCACTAGGGGTTCAAGGATCCACTTGTAGCAATCCTTGATGTTCAATCCGCTGTGGTTTCTTATTCTCTCAACTAGAATCGACATTCCTGTCTATCTAGTTGGATGATAGAGCTGTTAAACCAAACAGTCTATAATATGTAAGTTCTATGCATAAGATTCACTCAATGCAGGCTGATCTGAGCATGCTCAATTGCATAGGTCATTCCCCTTTCCAAAAGGTCTAGTTCACAATCATAACCATCCTCAAGTCCTGTCACAAGACAAGGCTAGATCAGGATTTGAACTGGATTCAAATCACATGCACAGTCCATACACATTACAGAAAAATCAGAAAAGTAGAACTTTGGTAGGAAGTTCCTTTATGAAGAACATAGTACTAGAGCGCAATCCGATTCCTCGGATCATACAGGTCTAGACCGTCACAAACCAATTAAGCAATTAAGTAATTCTCCCAAACATCCATGAGTCATCATAAGACTAAGAAAAACTACTCAAAAACTTGTATAAACTTCAAACCATAGTTCATAATCATGAGTTCCACACTTAAAACCACTTAACTACGAATTAAAACATCTTGGATCCACTACAAGCTTCACCTCTTAGCCCTAGCTAAGAGGTTTAGCTGTTCATGATCCAAGGAAACATGAAACAACTATAAAAAGCATGAAAACAGCAAAGCAAACCAAAAGGAGTTGTGAAACTCCAATCTCCACTTCCACAGCCTCCAACCTCGCTTGAACCCTTCTAGGATACCCTAGGAACAATCCCTAGGTGTCTTTTTATAGTCTGGAGGCTCCACAACTTCGGAAGAATCGAGAAATTGCGTAATACTTACGCAGCACAGAGAAAATCGGACTATATCTGGAAGTTTCTAACTTCTTACACACAGCCGACCGGTCACGACCGGTCGGTCTCGATATACAATCATTCCAGCAAGTATGGCAGACCGGTCATGACCGGTCGGCCATGTTCAATCATCAGTCCAGCAAGCACGTCCGACCGGTCATGACCGGTCGGACGTTTTCATTCATATTGCAGCAGCAATGACCGACCGGTCATGACCGGTCGGTCCTCTTCATTGAAACTCCAGTGACCATGTCCGACCGGTCATGACCGGTCAGACGTCTTCAGCAACATCCTACATGCATGGCAGACCAGTCCCTGACCGGTCTGGCTTCCTTGGCCGACCGGTCATGACCGGTCAGCCTCTTTTTCTCATTGTTTTCTTTCTTTCTTTCTTCTGCTTTCTTCTTTCCTTACTTCTTCCTTTGCTTTCTCTCTTCTTTTCTTCTTTAATCTTCAAATAATCTTCATCAGAATGATCCCAAATGAGTCCTTTTTGTCTTCAATTGAGTAGAGTTCACTCTCAGTCCTGTAGTCACAAAACATGCATTGGATTAGCCTACAAACCATACAAACCTTGCACAATGAGTGATGAATTGGGGTTAGAATATGCACAATTAAGAGCTCAACATACCCCCCAACCAGCATTTTGCTAGTCCCGAGCAAAACATGCGTGAAACTAATCCCATTCTTCAAAACTCAACTCTCTTTTAGAAACCATCCTTCTATACATTCCAAGGTTCATAAGCGTAAGATTCAGAAAGATTAGGCGTCTAAGGTTGGAACCGTAAATCCTCAAGACATAATAGGCATTCATATGAGATTTCTGCTGATTGGTTGATAAATAAAAGGATTTGAACAAATTCAACCTAGTGTGGGTGGTGAAGATTCATCCCACGAGTTTCTAGGATTACCTTCTTCATAGATCAACTAGACTATAGAACTCAAGGTACATAGAGCCATCAAGCCAATGACAGGAATTTGCCTTACCGTCCTTCCGACGACTTTCACACTACGTCCCATTTCCGGCTTTGGTTACGGGTAGACCATCCCCCGGTTGGTAGTAGGTAGCCCTAATCGGAATTTTCCACCGTTTTTTTCCATCATTCCCAATTTCATCCTTCCTTTTCCTTTTTCTTTTTAAATTAGATAGGATTTTTAAAAATCCATATCTTTCATTATTTTCCCATGGACAAGGATGGACAAAGTACCCCGGCCTGATTTCTCAATACCTTAATTCAAAGTCTAGCTAATCCATAAATCACATAATCCCTTCAACTCATGAAAATCGTGTAATGTGAACTAGGTGTAAAAGTGTTCAGGTTTTCTATCAATCACAAAAATAAGGGAGTTCACATATAAAAACCATTATGCTATGAGAGATTCCAGACATCCAGCCCCATACACTTCATATCTCCTCCTCTTATGCTCATATCAACTTGAAAGCATAGAACCGGTGTTTTTCCAAAAGAGTTTCGAATATTTGAAAAATCGAAAAAAATTTCCACATGATTGCTTGAAATGTTGCAAAACGCTGGATTCATCCAGTGATCCTACACCCCCCAACCAAATCTTGCATTGTCCTCAATGTAAAAGATGTGCAATGAGCAAAACATGAGAGCAATTTGAAAATAAAAGGGAGTGAGGAATGATAGTACCTGAGAGAGTGAAAAGTGGAAAGCTTCCTCCTTCTAACAAACCTATGAAAAAGAAAACAAAAGTAGCAAAATCCTAATCCTAACTACTCTATACCTCCATCAGACTAGGAGATCAATCATCCTGATACACAGGATCATTCAGAGGTATGGACATACCTTCTGAAGGGAAATTCTCAAAGAACGGCTTTAATCGCTGCCCATTTGCTTTAAAAATGTTGCCGTTCCTTAGATTCAACAGCTCGACAATCCCATATGGATAAACAGTTTGCACAATGTAGGGACCGGTCCATCGAGATCTCAATTTTCCCGGAAATAGATGTAAGCGAGAATTATACATGAGAACTTTTTGATTGATCGTGAATGTCTTGCGAAGAATATTCTTATCATGGAATATCTTCGTCTTGTCCTTGTAAATTCTCGCATTCTCATAAGCTTCATTCCGGATTTCTGCAAGTTCATTCAATTGTAGTTTGCGTAACGAGCTTGCCTTGTCAGAATTGAAATTCATCTTCTTAATAGCCCAATATGCCCTATGTTCCAACTCCACAGGCAAGTGACAAGCCTTCCCATAGACAAGTCTATAGGGAGACATTCCAATAGGGGTTTTGAAAGCTGTACGGTAAGCCCAAAGCGCATCGGTAAGCCGAAGCGACCAATCCTTGCGATCGGGGTTCACCATTTTCTCTAAAATGTGTTTAATCTCCCTATTGGATATCTCAGCTTGACCACTAGTTTGTGGGTGATAGGGAGTGCTCACTTTGTGTGTTACGCCATATTTCTTCATTAAGGCTTCAAAAGGGCGATTGCAAAAGTGAGACCCTCCATCACTTATGATGACTCGAGGCGTTCCAAACCGGGAAAGAATATTTTCTTTTAAAAATCTAATGACCGTTTTATGGTCATTATTCCGGCAAGGCATAGCCTCGACCCATTTGGAAACATAGTCGACGGCAAGCAAGATGTATAGGTTTCCAAAAGAAGATGGGAATGGGCCCATGAAATCGATGCCCCAACAGTAAAAAATTTCGATTATTAAGATGGGATTGAGTGGCATCATAATTCTACGGGAGATTCCCCCTAATTTCTGACAAGGTTCACAAGCTTTGCAAAACTCATGTGTGTCTTTGAACATCGTGGGCCAATAAAACCCACATTGCAGAATTTTTGCTGTGGTCTTTTTAGCTGAAAAGTGGCCACCACATGCTTGAGAATGACAGAAGGAGATGATACTTTGTTGCTCATCATCTGGGACACATCTCCTTATGATTTGATCGGGACAATACTTGAATAAGTATGGGTCGTCCCATAGGAATTTCCGCACTTCCGAGAAGAATCTATCCTTATCTTGCTTTTTCCAATATGTAGGAATTGTACCTTTAGCAAGATAGTTAGCAATGTCCGCATACCATGGTAATTGGGAAACAGCAAAAAGTTGTTCATCAGGGAACATGTCATTGATTGCAGTCGTTTCAGGGGAATCAGTGAGGACAAGTCGAGAGAGGTGGTCAGCTACTACATTCTCTACTCCTTTCTTATCACGTATTTCTATGTCGAATTCTTGGAGTAGAAGGATCCATCTTAACGACCGTGGTTTAGCATCCTTCTTAAAAAGAAGATACTTAAGCGCGGCATGGTCAGTGAATATAATGATCTTGGATCCAATTAAGTAGGATCTAAACTTGTCCAAGGTAAAAACTACGGCTAAAAGTTCTTTTTCAGTAGTGGTGTAGTTTGCTTGGGCTGAGTTTAGGGTTCTACTTGCATAGTAGATGACACATGGCTTTTTATCTTTTCTTTGGCCTAGCACGGCCCCAATAGCATAGTGTTGAGCTCATAATTGTGCATATTCTAACCCCAATTCATCACTCATTGTGCATGATATACATGTTTAAAGGACCAACTTAATACATGATTTGTGATTGTAGGAACAAGATGGAGAGTTCACCATTTGAAAGCTAAACAGAGCTCTTTATGAGTGTTAAAGACCATTAGATCAAGCATGAAGGAAGACCAAAGAAAGACAAGCAAGGAGAGAAGAGAAAAGAAGAAAGAAAGAAAGAAATAATGAAGAAAGAGTAGCCTAGACCGGTCAAGACCGGTCGGCCAAAGCAGCCAGACCGGTCAAGACCGGTCGGCCACTCAACTACCCGCCAAGAGAGATGTTAGAATGATTTTCAATGCAAGCCCGACCGGTCAAGACCGGTCGGCCACCCCATACACTTGCTGGACTGATCAGAGAACAAGCCCGACTGGTCATGACCGGTCGGGCATAGCTGCTGGAATGATGATTCAAAGAAGCCAGACCGGTCGTGACGGGTCGGCCAGGCCAGTCCGACCGGTCATGACCGGTCGGCCAGCGTAAACAGCTTCTTTCTATTTCGGGATTCCGGAATTTCCTGCCCAAGTGCGTAAGTTTACGAAATTTCTCGAGTTCTCTTGCGTATTGGACTCCTCCAAGCTATAAAAGAACCTCTTCTCTTCATACCAAAAGGGGGCTACAACGTGGGGATTGCTCAGGAGACGGATTCGACTTCGGATTTCTAGTTTTCTTCCTGTTTTAGTAGTTTTTCATGTTTTTAGAGGCTTCTAGTTCAAGGATGTTAGAGATGAACTAAAACCTCTTAGCTAGGGCTAAGAGGTGAAGCTTTTGATTCGTTTTTGATGGATTAACACAACCTAGGTTTCCTTTTATGCTTTAATTGATGAATTTTAGTTCTATATGAGTTTGAATCAAGTACTATGTTGGTTTTTACTTTGATCTCTTGATGACTCCGGGCTCATGTGATTCTTAGAGATCCTAACTTAGTATCTTAGCTTTTGAGTATTGTTTATGCTTGTGTAATGCATTGATCTACCATCGACTCTGGGCATGGTAGACACTTTGATTACCTTGTATGCAATGGCCTGATTTTCATTTGGGAACTCATTCAACTAAAGTTCTTATCTTTGTATATAATCTGGAATAATTGTTTATTGATTGATTTTGATTTAATTAGAGTTCAAATCATGAGTTGTAATCAGGTCTAGTGACAGGACTTGGTGAAAGCTATGGTTATGAATCTCAACTAGATTGGAAAGAGGCTTGGCCTATACAATTGAGTGTGCCCAAGGCCTCAGCATGGTTGTGGGAATCAAATCAATGAATGAGCACTTGTTCCAGATGATTGTTGGTTTAACTGCTCTATATTCCAATCGGATAGAGAAAGGAATTTGATTCCGATTGAGTCATGAGAGACCTAGTTGTGTTGATGCATTGAAACTTATCAAAAGTGGATCCTTGGCACTCTAGTGCCTTTTTAGATTGAAATTACCTTAACAATTCACTGTTTTCCGGCTTTAGTTCTTAATAGGATCTTAATTACTAGTTGTTTTAGTTAAATCCTAAGAATACCCATACATAAATCTCTGTGGGAACGATACTCGGTCTTTCCGAATTATTACTACTTCGCAACCCTACACTTGGGGAGTGAACACATAGTCGCTAGCATCGCACATAATCTCAAAAGGGAGGCTCCAATCAGGTGGTTGCATTATTGGAGCGCATGTCAACATACCTTTAAGGGTGGTAAAGGCCTTTTGACATTCTTCATTCCACTCGAATGAATTTTCCTTTTGAAGTAGGTTACATAAAGGGCAAGAGAGTGAACTGAAGTCCTTTATAAACCTTCTGTAAAATCCTGCGTGTCCTAAAAAGGACCGGATATCTCGTATGCTTTTGGGTGGTGGGAGGTTAGAGATAAGATCAATTTTCACCTTGTCCACCTCAATTCCTTTTTGTGAAACGATATGGCCAAGTAAAATTCCCTTTTGAACCATGAAGTGGCACTTCTCCCAATTGAGCACAAGGTTCTTCTCTTCACATCTTTTCAGCACAGATTTCAAGTGCTCAAGGCACTCATCAAAGCTACAACCGAATACGGAAAAATCGTCCATGAAGACTTCGAGAATGGTCCCCACCATGTCAGAAAAGATGCTCATCATGCAACGCTGAAAGGTGGTAGGGGCATTACATAGTCCAAAGGGCATCCGTCGATAGGCGAACGTGCCAAATGGACATGTGAATGTAGTCTTTTCTTGGTCTTCACAGGCAATTTCTATTTGGTTGTACCCTGAATAGCCATCAAGGAAGCAAAAGTGGGAATGACCCACCAACCGTTCTAAAATCTGATCAACAAACGGTAGGGGGAAGTGATCTTTCCTCGTGACAGTGTTTAGCTTCCTGTAGTCAATGCACATTCTCCAACCGGTTGTGACTCTAGTTGGCACGAGTTCGTTATTGGCATTAGCTACGATGGTTATTCCGGATTTCTTAGGCACCACTTGAGTTGGACTCACCCATTGGCTATCGGATATTGGGTAAATGATACCTACATCCAATAGTTTCACCACTTCGGCCTTAACCACATCCTTCATGTTTGGATTTAGTCGTCTTTGTGGTTGCCTGGATGTCTTTGCATTTTCCTCAAGGTGTATGCGGTGAGTATAAATCAGTGGATCTATGCCTTTGAGATCCGCAATTGACCATCCGATGGCACTCTTGTGCTCTAATAAAGTGGCTATTAGCCTACTCTCTTGTTCCTCATCCAAGTGGGAAGAAATCACCACTGGATATGTCTCATCTCGACCTAAATAAGCATACTTTAGCTCACTTGGCAATGGTTTTAGGTCGAGTGTTGGTGCCTTGATGTTGGATGGGAGGGCCTTGTTCTCATTTACAGGCAAAGGTTCAATTGGGGCCCTCCATCTTTTATTGTCAAGTACTGGCATCATCTCTAGAATGGCATCCATCTCTTGTATTGTGTAATCATTTATCTCATAAGAATGGGCCATGCATGCCTCCAAAGGGTTGGAAAATAGTGATAAGGGGACTGTATCCTCCACGAATGATTCGATCATGTTTAATTCGTGGACATCATCATCAACTTCCCGCGGTTGTTTGCATAACTCAAATATATTAAGCTCAAGGGTCATATTTCCAAAGGACATTTGTACAAGTCCATTTCTACAATTGATAATGGCGTTTGAGGTAGCTAGAAACGGTCATCCAAGTATGACGGGAATTTGAGCACTGGTGCCTATCACGAGATGTGTGTCCAAGACAATAAAATCTACTGGGTAGTAGAATTTATCAACTTGGACTAGAACATCCTCTATCATTCCTCTCGGTATCCGGATGGATCTATCAGCAAGTTGGAGTGTGGTTTTAGTGGGTTTCAATTCACCTAACCCAAGTTGTTCGTAGACCGAGTATGGAATGAGATTCACACTTGCCCCCAAGTTGAGTAGGGCTTGTTTAATCTGGTAGTTTCCTATGATGCATGAGATGGTTGGACTACCTGGATCCTTGTATTTTTGGGGCACCTCTTGTTTGATGATGGCGCTCAAATTCTCAGCCAAAAGAACTTTGTTGTGAACGTTATGTTTCCTTTTGACTGTACACAATCCTTTAGAAATTTGGCATAAGATGGTATTTGTTTTATTGCATCCAACAGCGGGATGTTGATCTTCACCTGCTTGAAAACTTCCAGAATCTCCAGATATTTATCTAAAGGTTTAGGTGAAATCAACCTTTGTGGAAATGGGGCAACCGGCTTGTATTGTCTTTCCGGTTCTTTCTCTTGTGGAATATTGTTTGGGCTATCATCCTCTTTGAAAATTTTCGGATCCTTAGGCTTTGAAGCCTTCACCGAATTAGATTTGTCAATTTCTTTCCCACTTCTCAAAGTGGTGATAGCTTGGACATGTTCCGTATGGTAGGAGGATGAGCTTGCATCTTGTATCTCATACTGGGTCCTTGGGTTAGGAAGAGGTTGAGCAGGAAGTGTGCCCTTCTCTCTAACACTAAGGTGAGCTTCAACTCTAGCCAGAGATGTTTTCAATTCATTGATGGCTTGGTTTGAGTTTTGATTGAATTTCAATTGCTCTTGCATGAACCCATCTATTTTTAGAGAATTTGTCTTGTTATACTCATTCTGGACCGATACGAATGCACCCAACATCTCTTCTAGTGATACTTTTGGAGTGTTGTTTGCATTTGCATTGGGTCCATTTCTCCAACTGAAGTTGGGATGGTTCTTCCAATTAGGATTAAACGTGTTTGAGTTTGGAGTACCATATTGTTGTTGATAACTGTTTATAGCATTTGTTTGTTCTTGTAAGATGCCTTGGACTGCTGAAATTGTGGGACAATCTGGTGTAGCATGTTGATTTCCAGCACAAATTCCACAAACAGTTTCAACTTCAGTGGAGTTGATTGTTTCTCCTTTCCTTAATTCCATGGCTTCGACCTTTCTTGTGAGGCTAGCCAACCGTGCACTTATACTATCTTCTTCTGATAAGACATACATTCCTCCCTTCTCCTTTTGTTGGCCAGTTTTGGAATTTGTTGGTTTTGATGTATCCCAAGACTGTGCACTCTCAGCCAATTCTTCCAAATAATCCCATGCTTCATCAGCTTCCTTATTCATGAACTCCCCATTACACATCATCTCTACAGATTGGCGCATAGGTGAAGTCAGTCCTTCATAGAAAAAGCTTATAACCCGCCAAATTTCATAGCCATGATGTGAGCATGCGTTTAATAGGTCCTTAAACCTCTCCCAACATTGAAAGAAGGTTTCATCTTCCTTTTGGGCAAAGTTCATGATAAGGCGCTTCAACATATTCGTTTTGTAAGTAGGGAAGAATTTCTTTATGAATTCTCTGTGCATATCAGTCTATGCACCAATTGATCTTGGCCTCAATGCATAAAGCCAACCCTTAGCTTTATCTTTAAGAGTGAAAGGGAAGAATTTAAGTCTCACCACATCTTCCGTTACGTTTGCAAAGTGCATGGTGGTAATTACCTCGTCAAACTCTTTGAGGTGTTGATAAGCACTGTCACTATCTAATCCATGGAATTTAGGGAGAAGTTGAATCACTCCCAGTTTCAAATCTACGTTCCCTGCATTTGGTGGAAATACTATGCATGAGGGAGTGCTCGTTCTTGTAGGTTGCAAGAAATCACGTAAAGTCCTAGGTCGGGGAACATTCTCAACCACATTCTCCCCTGTTTCAGTTTGATTTTGGACCGGGTTAGGTTGATTTGCAGCCATATTTTCAGATAAAATTGGAGAGTCTAGATGTCTCCTAGCACGTGGTTCTCTATCAATTCCTTCTACTATCCCCCCTTCACTTATGAGTCGGTTATTGGAATCCCGAGCCCAATGTGGCATGCAAAACCAAAAATAAGAAACAAAAAGAAAGAAGAATTCTTCCTCCCTTTTCTTAACTCTTCTCTAAGATCGAAGCTCAAGGTGTCTTGCAATGGCTAGGCCAGAAGCAAGGCTAGAGACCGATTTCTCCTGGTCAATAGGGGTTCAGAGAACTACCCACCCACTCTTTAAATCTTTTGAGAAAAAGTGCAGAAGAAGGAGAAAGAGGAGTAGAGATGAGAAAAGAAATCTCTGAGCACAAGGTGATCCAAGACGGCAACGCCGACCAATAGGAATCCAAGTGGCAAAAAGGCCGACCTTTTAGAGAACCAAAAGGAGTCTCCACCCACTCTACAAGAGATGAATAAGATAGGAATAAATAGGAGAAGGAGAAGAGTAAGGTTTAGAAAGATAGAACCTGATTCGCACTTAAAATCCTTGTATCTTCTTCAGCTTCCTAGAAATTCCTGAAAAGAAAAAATAAACAAACTAAGTTAGTCCTAAAATCCTAAAAATCCTAAATAGATACTAATTTCAGAAATTTGTGAAAACCGTCAAGTTCCCCGGCAACGGCGCCAAAAACTTGTTCGCTTCCCCAAGTGTAGGGTTGTGATGTAGTAATAAACTCGGTAAGACCGAGGTCGATCCACAGGGACTTATGTAGAATTTCACAAACTCATCCACAAGTATCTATTGAAATCTATTAACCAGAATGTTATATGAAATTGATATGAGTAACAAAAATTGAATTAAATCGGAAGTAACTAATTATAAGAAGGCACTAGGGGTTCAAGGATCCACTTGTAGCAATCCTTGATGTTCAATCCGCTGTGGTTTCTTATTCTCTCAACTAGAATCGACATTCATGTCTATCTAGTTGGATGATAGAGCTGTTAAACCAAACAGTCTGTAATATGTAAGTTCTATGCATAAGATTCACTCAATGCAGGCTGATCTAAGCATGCTCAATTGCATAGGTCATTCCCCTTTCCAAAAGGTCTAGTTCACAATCATAACCATCCTCAAGTCCTGTCACAAGACAAGGCTAGATCAGGATTCGAACTAGATTCAAATCACATGCACAGTCCATACACATTACAGAAAAATCAGAAAAGTAGAACTTTGGTAGGAAGTTCCTTTATGAAGAACATAGTACTAGAGCGCACTCCAATTCCTCGGATCATACAGGTCTAGACCGTCACAAACCAATTAAGCAATTAAGTAATTCTCCCAAACATCCATGAGTCATTATAAGACTAAGAAAAACTACTCAAAAACTTGTATAAACTTCAAACCATAGTTCATAATCATGAATTCCACACTTAAAACCACTTAACTACGAATTAAAACATCTTGGATCCACTACAAGCTTCACTTCTTAGCCCTAGCTAAGTGGTTTAGCTGTTCATGATCCAAGGAAACATGAAACAACTATAAAAAGCATGAAAACAGCAAAGCAAACCAAAAGGAGTTGTGAAACTCCAATCTCCACTTCCACAGCCTCCAACCTCGCTTGAACCCTTCTAGGATACCCTAGGAACAATCCCTAGGTGTCTTTTTATAGTCTGGAGGCTCCACAACTTCGGAAGAATCGAGAAATTGCGTAATACTTACGCAGCGCAGAGAAAATCGGACTATATCTGGAAGTTTCTAACTTCTTACGCACAGCCGACCGGTCACGACCGGTCGGTCTCGATATACAATCATTCCAGCAAGTATGGCAGACCGGTCATGACCGGTCGGCCGTGTTCAATCATCAGTCCAGCAAGCACGTCCGACCGGTCATGACCGGTCGGACGTTTTCATTCATATTGCAGCAGCAATGACCGACCGGTCATGACCGGTCGGTCCTCTTCATTGAAACTCCAGTGACCATGTCTGACCGGTCATGACCGGTCGGACGTCTTCAGCAACATCCTACATGCATGGCAGACCGGTCCCTGACCAGTCTGGCTTCCTTGGCCGACCGGTCATGACCGGTCAGCCTCTTTTTCTCATTGTTTTCTTTCTTTCTTTCTTCTGCTTTCTTCTTTCCTTACTTCTTCCTTTGCTTTCTCTCTTCTTTTCTTCTTTGATCTTCAAATAATCTTCATCAGAATGATCCCAAATGAGTCCTTTTTGTCTTCAATTGAGTGGAGTTCACTCTCAGTCCTGTAGTCACAAAACATGCATTGGATTAGCCTACAAACCATACAAACCTTGCACAATGAGTGATGAATTGGGGTTAGAATATGCACAATTAAGAGCTCAACAGTAAGCAAGAACACTTCGGCTTCCAAGCCTAGGTGGGTCCAATCACAAGACTAGCAAAAGGTTAAGCAATAAACAATCCTAGTCTAAGCATGCATAGGAAAGTAAATGATCCAACAATCAAGATCCTAACCTAAGCAACTTGTGTAGACTTATGAGAGTGGATCAATGAGCTCAAGTCTACACAAGTAGTGAAGGTACATCTTGTATGTGGATGAGCCTAATAAGTGCCTAGCATTCATTCCTATCAAGCATTCATAATTAAGCAATTAAACTAACAATGCAAAGATATAAATGTGCTCAAGAACAATTACAAACATAAGGATGTATAGTGGTTCGACTACTTGTCTACTCCACTCCCGGTTCAAGTACTCAACCCCTTTGAGCACACCGGCATTCACTATCGGAGGTTTTAAATGAGGTTCATCTCTTAACCTTTACACGGAGTTTTAGACATAGGCTAACTCTCAACCTAACGCACGTTTACTCCCGTGTCGGAGGCTCCCCCTTGGAGACTTAGTTTAGGCCCGGCTGACGGGCCAAGGAATGGCTAACGTCCCTAGGTCGAGTTCAACAAACAAACTCTAAAATGGACTCTCAAATAAGACAACCTACTTGTCCGATGAGCCCCTTGTTTAGCACCGGATTGGGTTGCTTGATCTCCGCTCTCCCGTGCTTCAATCAGCTTCCCTTGCTCCCATGATCGTGCCGCCGTTGCGTCGCCAATGCCTTAGCCACACTCGATCAAACACCTTGTATGCGATGCCTTTGAGATGCCCAAGGTGCTAGGAGGATAGGTTTGAGAGCTCTACAACTGATGGGAATGGGTTGCCTAGAGTCTCTTACCTACAACAATCTCATCTTAGAGTTTTGGACAAGGATTTACCAATCAAGAAGCTTCCAAACTCTAGAGATCAAGAGGGGATGGAGGTCATCTTCTTCATGAGCTTGGAATGCTCTAATCTTGTGTTAAAGCACAAGGAAGATGCCTTGCATGGGTTAAGGAATGAGCCTCAAATGGTCTCCAACAATGGTAGCTTCACTCCTCAAAAATCCCTCTCCCAATGCCCAAAAACGGAGCTCTATATGTAAGAAAAGAAAGCTCCAACGGTCATAAAACGGGCATAAAACGGCTCTTAGCCGACCTGTCCCGACCGGTCCCTACCGGTCGGAACCCCTTGCTGGACAGCCTGAAAAACATACAGGCCGACCGGTCTTGACCGGTCGGCCCACCTTGCTGGACAGCCTTGAATGTGAAGGCCGACCGGTCAAGACCGGTCGGCAAGGCCTGCTGAACCACAAGAAATGTGAAGGCCAACCGGTCTTGACCGGTCGGCTGCCCATTGTACAGCTGCTGAAGGCTTTCATATGAGAAGGCCGACCGGTCGTGACCGGTCGGCTGCCTATTGAAAATGCAGCAAAGCTGCTGGCCGACCGGTCTTGACCGGTCGGACCAACCTGGTTCTCCCCTCCTATTGCTGAACTCGTCATGCTTCAGCCTGTATATTTTGGCCAAGGTTAGGGTGATCAATTCGGACACCTAGGGCCAGTCTATGATGACAAAATGTTTTCTAATATGGTCATGATCATCAAAGAAACAAAGGGGATGGGTTTTGGTCAAGGTTAAGGCACCAAGGCATCACTTTTACCTGAATCTTCTTCCTTGATGCAGCCGGTTCGTCTTGAGTCTTCGGTCTTCGTCTTCATTGGGCTCAACCGACACTAGACTCACTGACGTAAGTGATTGACAAACAAGGTGCACTAGTATGCCACGGAAAAGTGCACTAACACAACCAAATACGAAAAAATCATCCATGAAGACTTCGAGAATTGTCCCCATCATGTCAGAAAAGATACTCATCATACAACGCTGAAAGGTGGCAGGGGCATTACAAAGTCCAAACGGCATCCGTCGATAGGCGAAAGTGCCGAATGGACATGTGAATGTAGTCTTTTCTTGGTCTTCACGGGAAATCTCTATTTGATTGTACCCTGAATAGCCATCAAGGAAGCAAAAGTGGGAATGACCCGCCAATCGTTCTAAAATTTGATCAAAAAATGGTAGGGAGAAGTGGTCTTTCCTCGTGACAGTGTTTAGCTTCCTGTAGTCAATACACATTCTCCAACCGATAGTGACTCTAGTTGGCACGAGATCATTATTGGCATTGGCTACGATGGTTATTCCGGATTTCTTAGGCACCACTTGAGTTGGGCTCACCCCTTGACTATCGGATATTGGGTAAATAATACCCACATCCAATAGTTTCACCACTTCGGCCTTAACCACATCCTTCATGTTTGGATTTAGTCGTCTTTGTGGTTGCCGGGATGTCTTTGCATTCTCCTCAAGGTGTATGCGATGAGTACAAATCAGTGGGTCTATGCCTTTGAGATCCGCAATTGACCATCTAATGGCACTCTTGTGCTCTAATAGAGTGGCCATTAACCTACTCTCTTGTTCCTCATCTAAGTGGGAAGAAATCACCACTGGATATGTCTCATCTCGACCTAAATAAACATATTTCAGCTCACTTGGTAATGGTTTTAGGTCGAGTGTTGGCACCTTGATATTGGATGGGAGGACCTTGTTCTCATTTACAGGCAAAGGCTCAAATAGGGCCCTCCATCTTTTATTATCAAGCACCGGCATTGCATCTAGAATGGCATCCATCTCTTGTATTGTGTCATCATTTATCTCATTAGAATGGGCCACACATGCCTCCAAAGGGTCGGAAGATAATGACAAGGGGAATGTATCTTCCACGAATGATTCAATCATGTTTAGTTCGTGGATATCATCATCAACCTCCCGTGGTTGTTTGCATAAATCAAATATGTTAAGCTCAAGGGTCATATTTCCAAAGGACATTTGTACAAGTCCGTTTCTACAATTGATAATTGCATTTGAAGTAGCTAGAAACGGTCGGCCAAGTATGACAGAAATTTGAGCACCGGTGCCTATCACAGGATGTGTATCCAAGACAATAAAGTCTACTGGGTAGTAGAATTTATCAACTTGGACTAGAACATCCTCAATCATTCCTCTCAGTATACGGATGGATCTATTAGCAAGTTGGAGTGTGGTTTTGGTCGGTTTCAATTCACCTAACCTAAGTTGCTTGTAGACCGAGTATGGAAAGAGATTCACACTTGCCCCCAAATCGAGTAAGGCTTGTTTAATCCGGTAGTCTCCTATGATGCATGAGATGGTTAGACTACCTCGATCCTTGTATTTTTGGGGCACCTTTTGTTTGATGATAGCGCTCAAATTCTCAGTCAAAAGTACTTTGTTGTGAACATTGTGTTTTCTTTTGACCATACACAATTCCTTTAGAAATTTGGCATAAGATGATATTTGTTTTATGGCATCCAACAATGGGATGTTGATCTTCACCTGCTTGAAAACTTCTAAAATTTTCAGATTTTTATTTAAAGGTTTAGGTGAAATCAACCTTTGTGGAAATGGGGCAACCGGCTTGTATTGCCTTTCCAGTTCTTTCTCTTGTGGAGTGTTGTTTGAGCTATCATCCTCTTTGGAAATTTTCGGATCCTTAGGCTTTGGTGCCTTCACCGGATTAGATTTGTCAATTTCTTTCCCACTTCTCAAAGTGGTGATAGCTTGAACATGTTCCGTATGATGGGAGGATGAGATTGCATCTTGTATATCAAACTGGGTTCTTGGGTTAGGAAGAGGTTGGGCAGGAAGTGTGCCCTTCTCTCTAACACTAAGATGAGATTCAACTCTAGCCATTGATGTTTTCAATTCATTGATGGCTTGAGTTGAATTTTGATTGAATTTTAATTGCTCTTGCATGAACCCATCTATTTTTAGAGACTTTGTCTTGTTATACTCAGCTTGGACCGATACGAATGCACCCAACATCTCCTCTAGCGTCACTTTTGGAGTAATGACTAGAGATGGACCTAGTATAGGTTGAGCTTGAGGGATAGTGGTTGCATTCGTAGTGGGTCCGTTCCTCCAACTGAAGTTGGGATGATTCTTCCAACTAGCATTAAACGTGTTTGAAGTTGGAGCACCAAATTGCCGTTGATAACTGTTTATGGCATTTGATTGTTCTTGTAAGATGTCCTGAACTGCTGAATTTATAGGACAATCTTGTGTTACATGTTGATTTCCGGCACAAATTCCACAAATAGTTTCAACGTCATTGGAGTTAATCGTCTCTCCTTTCCTCAATTTCATGGCTTCGACCTTTCTTGTGAGGCTAGCCACCCGTGCACTTATCCTATCCTCTTCCAATAAGACATACATTCCTCCTCTTTCCTTTTGTTGGCTAGTCTTGGAATTTGTTGGTTTTGATGTATCCCAAGACTGTGCATTCTCACCTAATTCTTCCAAATAATCCCATGCTTCATCAGCCTCCTTATTCATGAACTCCCCATTACACATCATCTCTACGAATTGGCGCATGGGTGAAGTCAGTCCTTGATAGAAAAAGCTTATAACCCGCCAAATTTCATAGCCATGATGTGGGCATGCGTTTAATAGGTCCTTAAACCTCTCCCAACATTGGAAGAAGGTTTCATCTTCCTTTTGGGCAAAGTTCATTTTAAGGCGCTTCAACATGTTTGTTTTGTGAGTAGGGAAGAATTTTTTTTATGAATTCCCTATGCATATCAGTCCATGCACCAATTGATCTTGGACTTAATGCATGAAGCCAACCTTTAGCTTTATCTTTAAGAGTAAAAGGGAAGAATTTAAGTCTCACCACATCATCAGTCACATTAGCAAAGTGCATGGTGGTTATTACCTCATCAAACTCCTTAAGGTGTTGATAGGCACTTTCACTGTCTAATCTATGGAATTTAGGGAGAAGTTGGATCAATCTCGGTTTTAAATCCACATTCCCTGCATTTTGTGGAAAGATTATGTATGAGGGAGTGCTCGCTTTTGCTGGTTGCAAGAAATCACGCAGAGTTCTTGGTCGGGGAACATTCTCAACCACATTCTCCCCCGTTTCAGTTTGGTTCTGGCCCAGATTAGGATTGGCCATTGGATTAGGTTGATTCACAGCTATACTTTCAAACAAAATTGGAGAGTTTAGATGTCTCCTAGCACGTGGCTCTCTGTTAATTCCTTCTACTATCCCCCCCTTCACTTATGAGTCGGTTATTGGAATCCCGAGCCCAATGTGGTATGCAAAACCAAAAAAAATATGAAACAAAGAGAAAGAAGAATTCTTCCTCCCTTTCTTTACTCTTCTCTAAGACCGAAGCACAAGGTGTCTTGCAATGGCTAAGCCAGAAGCAAGGATAGAGACCGATTTCTCCTGGTCAATAGGGGTTCAGAGAACTCCCCACCCACTCTTTGAATCTTTTGAGAAAAAGTGCAGAAAAAGGAGAAAGAGGATTAGAGGTGAGAAAAGAAATCTTTGAGCACAAGGTGATCCAAGACGGCAGAGCCGACCAATAAGAATCTAGGTGGCACAAGGCCTCCCTTTCAGAGATCCAAAAGGAGTCTTCACCCACTCTACAAGAGATGAATATGATAGGAATGAATAGGAGAAGGAGAAGAGTAAGGTTTAGAAAGATAGAACCTGATTCGGCACTTGAAATCCTTATATCTTCTTCAGCTTCCTAGAAATCCCTGCAGAAATCAAATAAAACAAACTAAGTTAGTCCTAAAATCATGAAAATCCTAGATAGATACTAATTTCATAAATTTGTGAAAATCGTCAAAGTCCCCGGCAACAGCGCCAAAAACTTGTTCGCTTCCCCAAGTGTAGGGTTACGATGTAGTAATAAACTCGGTAAGACCGAGGTCGATCCACAGGGACTTGTGTAGGAATTCACAAACACATCTAATAGTGTCTATTGAGAGCTAACAACCAGATTTTGTATGAAATTGACGTAAGTAACAACTTTGAATTAAATTGAAGGTAAACAATTATAAAGGCACTAGGGGTTCAAGGATCCACTTTTAGCAATCCTTGATGTTCAATCCGCTGTGGTTTCTCACTTTCTCAACTAGAATCGATATTAAGATCTATCTAGCCGGATGATAGAGCTGTTAAACCAAACAATCTGTCATATGTAAGTCCAATGCGTAGGATTCACTCAATGTAAGCTAGGATGAGCATGCTCAATTGCATAGGTCAGTCTCAATTCCAATAGGCTCAGATCACAATCATAACCATCCTCAAGTCCTGTCACAAGACAAGGCTAGATTACAATTTGAACTTGATTCAAATCACATGCATAGTCCCCTACATAATTCAGAAAATCAGAAAAGTAGAACTTTGGTAGGAAGTCCCCACATGAAGTTCATAGTACTAGAGCGTACTCCAATTCCTTGGATTATACAAGTCTAGACTAATACAAAGCAGTTAAGAACTTAAGTAATTCTCCCAAACATCCATGAGTCATCATAAGACTAAGAAAAACTACTTAGGAACTTGTATAAACTTCAAACCATTCTTCATAAACATGAATTCCAAACTTAAAACCAACTTAGAACGAATTGAAACATCTTAGATCCACTACAAGCTTCACCTCTTAGCCCTAGCTAAGAGGTTTAGCCGTTCATGATCCAAGGAAACATGAAACAACTTAAGAAAAGCATAAAACAGTAAAACAAACTAGAAGGAGTTGTGGAACTCCGAAATCCACTTCTGCCGCCTCCCACCTTGCTTAAACTATTCTAAGATGCCCTAGGAACGATCCCTAGGTGTCCTTTAATAGTGTGGAGGCTCCACAACTTCAGAAGATTCAAGAATTTGCGTAACACTTACGCAGTGCGCAGAGAAAATCAGTGCCAAAATAGAAAGTATGTAGTCTTTACGCATGACCGACCGATCGGACGACCGGTCTGAGTAACTGGCCGACCGGTCACGACCGGTCGTGCCTCACTGGGAGAATAGTCCAGCAAGCTTCTGGATTTAGAAGTTCTTCTGGCCAACCGGTCTGGACCGGTCGGACTGGCTTGGCCGACCGGTCACGACCGGTCGGTGTGCCTCATCCAAATGTCCAGCAAGCTTTGGAGGATCAAAGGGAGATGGCCGACCGGTCTGGACCAGTCATGGCCCTCTTGGCCGACCGATCACGACCGGTCTTGGCCTATTTTCTTCATTCTTTCTTCTTTTCTTCTTTCCTTGCTTCCTTCTTTCATTGGTCCTCCTTCGATCTTCATCCAAGGTTCTCAAAGAGGCCCTTTTGTCATCAATTAGGCGGAGTCCACTCTCAATCCTGCAATCATGAAACATGCATTCAATTAGTCTATAAACCATAACAACAAGCATAATGAGTGATGAATTGGGGTTAGAATATGCACAATTAAGAGCTCAACAACGAGCCTCGACCAGGAGGGCTCGGTGGTTCGAAAATTGTGTACTGTACTTTCACAATATGCGAGCCTCGACCAGGAGGGCTCGCAGGTTAAACACCGCTAAAAGGCGCTCGCAGGCCTCGAATCCTTGCTTGTCTTCGACCACAGCTTTTTTACTATAATAGATGCCCCCTAAGTCCTTGCCGTCATGGAGTCTAAGGGAAGGAGTTGCTTACTGGCACGCATAACCGCCTAATGCCTTTCTCGAAGGTGAAACTGTGCATGATTAAACTGTCATTAATAAGAGCTAGCTTTTCGCAGCTTTTCCGTAGGGAGGAAATGAAGAGGCACCCACCACTTATCCGCGGAATTAATAACCATGCCCGTTCGACTGCTGTGCCAAACGAACGATCGCCGCGTGTCACCAAATCTTGAGGAATGATTACTTATAAATATACGAAGCCTGCAAATTTTTTAAAATTTCATCCGAAGTTTGCGAAAGTTCTTCCTCTCTTCTTGCTTCCTTCTTTCCTCTAGCGTAACTTCCTTTCTGATGTGAAACTTCGTTCTTCCGATTCCTTCTTGTATAGCTTCATCCTTCATTATTCTTTCCCAAAGTATTATTCCTCCCTCTTTTTATCTTAAGAAACCATGGCCGGAGATTCTGATGAGGAGACCGTCCCCCTAGGGGATGCTACCCAAGAATCTTCTTCCTCCAACAATACGAGGGTTCCGGCCGGCAGATACTCTGCGTCGAGGTACTCCTCCATAACGATGGAGGAACGGCTGAGTGAGTTACGGGAAAGATACTGAGTTCCCGACTCAGTTATTTTTCGGTTGCCCGGAGAGGGAGAAACCCCAAACTCATCTCCCCCCCTGTCGTATAGCCCTTTATGAGTATTTCTTTATTCTTGGGGTGCGCCTTCCCCTTCACCCCTTTATTCGCGGCGTACTCCGGAGTTACAAGATTGCCCCCGGGCAACTCATTGTAAACGGTTGGAGACTAATCCTGAGCTCTTTCGTTCTTTGGACGCAAGCCGGTAACGGAGAGTTAACTGCGGAAGAGTTCCTCAAAAGGTACCAGCTCAAGAGAGCTCCCTCCAGCAAAGGCTGGTATTACCTGTGTTACTGGCACTGGGATAATTTTGTTTTGGGGAAACCCTCTTCGAATTACCCCAGATGGAGGAAACGCTGGTTTTATGCTTCCGGGAGCTGGGAGTCTGAGATAGGGTCCACCTCTGGGGGCCATAACGTGAGCCAATTTTTCAGTGAAGGTGGGCGTAGCTTCACTCTACCTTGTTTTATGAATCAACTTTGGATTTTCCGTTCATCTAACCTTTGCTCGCATTTGCAGGTATTCCGACTATGGGGAAACCGAACCTAAAAGGAGGAATTCACGAGAAGATCGTGAAGGTTTACAAGTTGCCTGCTCGTGACAGGCACATCGAGGCTTGTCTGTCAGCTTCCTGACTCACAGCTGCCGGGTTGATATCTCGCGAGGAGGTTGCGATGACGAACGTGGGGGAGAAGTGGGGGTTGCTTCCTTGCTTGAAGGGCACCGGCTTGAAGAGACAGAAAAAGACATCTGCCGGTCCCTCTCACCCGTCTAATCGGCCAGGATGGGACTGCCCAAGTTCCACAGCCGCGTGAACCTCTTCCCGATACTGCAGCAGGTGTGCCAGTGACTTCTGCACCGGTGGTTCCTCCCGAACCACCAGTCATCGATATTATTGACAACTCTCCAAGGAATGATGGGGCGGGGTCAAGTTCCCCCCCAGCCGAAGAACCTCGCGAGCCAAAAGGTGCTCGCGAGTTGATTCCTGCTCACGAGCAGACTGCTGCTCAAGATGCGAGCCTAGTTGGGCTAGTCGTAGCCCAGCCCTCCGAAGTCGGGAGATTCACCATCCCCAGCCACCTACACCCAATCTGTAAATTTCTTTTTGATAACATCTCCCCTCAAACTTTTGATGCCCTCCCCGAACTGAGCCCTGAAGACCTCTCTCTTGACGCGTGTTATAGTAAAAAAGTGATGGTCGAAGACAGCAAGGATTCAAGGCCCGCAAAGCGCCTTTCAGTGGTGTTTAACCTTGCGAGCCCTCCTGGTCGAGGCTCGCATATTGTGAAAGTACGATACGCAACTTCCGAACCACCGAGCCCTCGTGGTCGAGGCTCGCATATTGTGAAAGTACAGTATACACCCCCGAATATGCAAGCATCTCAGCTCGTGGTCGTTAAAAGGTTCTGCATCCCAATATGCGAGTAGTTACCCCCGAGCCCGAACATTCCCCGCCTTTTTAGTACCAGCAGCCCATATAGGCTGATTTCGGGCTTATCTCTATTCGTGGCTCCGAACCTCAGGGGATCACCATCAGGGAACGTAATCAACCAGATGTCTAATTGTGTTAGGCCATCCCCTTATCTAAGAATTAACAGGATAAACACCATATCCCCGAAAATCAGCAGTAATCTTAACGTCTTGCGTAACAGATTAGACCACCTGAGTTTATATAAATGGATGGCCCCAAAAATAAAAAGGGTACACAATCTCTAAGCCCATATCTCGTTGTTTCCCTTTACAACCATGCCCCATCTGACTAAAGCTTCGGAGGGCCAACGACTGGACGCCGGCCACCCTTAGTTTTCTCTTGTGTTCTTTCAGGTTTGGAGGGAAGTTAGCTTGAAAGAAGGTGAACGTCTGGAGAATCCTGTTACCAAATTCGACGTAAACAGATTGGCGCCGTCTGTGGGAACTCAGATCGTCAGGATTAGCCATTCTAATCACTGATTGAGATCTCCCACCATGCCTCCCAAAAAGACAGTTCATCCTTCCACTTCAAGGTAGACGTTACCTCCACCTAACATTACCGAACCAGCGTCTAACCTTCGTCAGACTGCTTCGACGGGGATCCCCCAGGGAGAGTCTAACGTGCCATCATAAAACCCACTTTTTTATGTGTCCGGATATCAAGAACATGTTTCCTCGAAAACACGCTTCTAACTCTCAAAACCGGACTTCAGACCTCATCTAATCGGTTTGATCAGCACTTTTCGAACCACAACAATAACCTCCAAAAGGGCCGCCAGCGCAACCTATACCAGTAGCTTCCAGACATTCTGCGGGTGAGCCACGAATCCAGCAAAATCCTCCTCTTTCAAATCGAATACCACTCGGCAATCAAGTCCTAGCACCCCCTCTGAATTCTATACACTCCAGTGCCTCCCGGCAACAGCAATCTCAGGGATCTGTCGTCGAAACTTCAAGCTACACCTTGCCATGGGAAGGAGATCTCAAAAGAATTCAGGCTCGTTTCGATGACATGGAACAATGATATCAGACTAATCTACCACCTATTGCTGTTGCGCCAATCCATCGATCCGAATCTCCCTTCACCCGCGAGGTCATAGAGGCACCCTTGCCCAAGAAATACCGCACGCCTATCATCACTCCATATACATGCATTGGCAATCCTCTCGAACATCTGGAGACATAAATCTCTTATGGAGCTAGAGTGGCATGGTTCAGAAATTATGTGTTGGGCATTTTCCCTAACCCTAAAGGATGCAGCACGTACATGGTTCCGAGGCCTAAAACCCCGATCCATTAGATCCTTCTCTCAGTTATCGGAGCTCTTCCTTTCTCAGTTCATGGGGAGCATCCGTACCAAAAAGCCGGCATCTCACTTAATGGACTTGAAGCAACAGCATGGGGAGACGATTAAGGAGTTCACAGTTAGGTTCACTGCAGAAGCCATCCAAACTGAAGGGTATACCGAAGATAAAGGCCTTACCACCCTTATATCTGAAATTATGAGCGAGAAATTTCGGTTCGCCCTGGACAAGAACCCTCCTAAAACCATGGCGGATTTCCAAGTAAAGGCTCAGAAATACATCAATGTGGAGGAAGTCGCTTTGGCAAGTCATGGTATACATGGCAAGAAGCGTAAGTCTGAGGAGATCTCTCCTCCTGATAAGAAATATCGGCACGATCGACGGGATCGTTCCCCAAAGAAGCCCTACTCTGGTAAATATCATAACTATACACCTCTTAAACAATCTCCTAAAAAAGTGTTAATGGAGATCAAGCACAAACCGTATGTGAAATGGCCTTCAAAGATCAAGTCTGATCCTGAAAAAAGAGACAAGAGAAAGTTCTGTTATTTTCACAAAGATCATGGGCACAACACCCAAGATTGTATATCTCTGAAAGACCATATCGAAGCTCTTATCCAGAAAGGTCTTTCAGGGATTACGTATCTCGACAAGATCGATCACCGAAAAGAACGGAAGCCCTACCACACCGGAAGAAATCACCTCAACATCATACTTCGCAAGAAGACACTAAGCCCACTAGTGAGATCTGGACCATTGTTGGAGGACCGGCTTGCAGAGAAGATTCTCAAGCATCAAGAAAAGCATACACTCGCAAAGCGTCTCAGAAGCCTCAACATATCTATTAGTTGGAAAAGACGCCCGATGCATCTAATCCTGGCCATCATCCGATCACTTTTTCTCTTGAAGGTGCAGAAGGGATTCATTTCCCTCATGAGGACTCCATCGTGGTCGCATTGAAGGTATCAAATTATTTAACTTATCGTATTATGTTGGATACAGGTAGCTCCGCTGACATTCTCTACCTGAAAGCTTTTAATAAAATGGCACTCGCCAGGAGCCTACTCAAACCGGTCTCAACTCCCCTCGTCGGCTTCGGGGGCGAAGTGGTAACACCGGAAGGAAGCATTGACCTTCCAGTCACCTTCGGAGAAAGCCCAGCAAAAACTACTATCTTCGTTAATTTCCTCGTGGTGGATCGGAGATCAGCATATAATGCTATTTTGGGCCGACCTTCGCTCAATAAGATAGGGGCAGCTTTACACCCCCTGTATCTATGCATCAAATTCCCTACTCCAAATGGAGTCAGGGTCGTACGAGGAAATCAAAAGGAAGCACGTACATGTTACGAAATCGCCGTACAAGATAGAAAGAAGGCTCAGGCAACGCCGGTCATGATGGTTA
Source organism: Liriodendron chinense (assembly GCA_003013855.2). Taxonomy (NCBI): domain Eukaryota; kingdom Viridiplantae; phylum Streptophyta; class Magnoliopsida; order Magnoliales; family Magnoliaceae; genus Liriodendron; species Liriodendron chinense. The sequence continues at coordinate 25,767 of PVNU02000525.1, forward strand.
CAATAGATTCATCGGATCCCCCGATAGCTACAACACTAGATCTAAGAGAAAGTGATCTTCAATCAGGAACTCTAGGGGAAGAGACAGTCACAATCCAATTATCTGAAGAAATTTTGTCCAAAAAGGTCTACGTCGGATCTTCTCTAAGCAATGTCTTTCGTGAAGATCTGGTTCGTTTTCTCACCGAATACCAAGATGTATTTGCTTGGTCCCGTAGTGATATGCCAGGTATCGACCTCGGTGTCATAGTGCATCGCTTGAACGTTGATCCAAAATATAAACCTGTTCATCAGCGGCGACGTGCCTTCACTGCGGAAAGGCAGATGGTATTTAAAATTGAAGTCGAGAAGTTGCTGACCGTCAATTTCATAGAAGAAGTTGACTGCCCGGAATGGGTCGTGAATGTGGTCCTTGTTCGAAAAGCTAATGACAAGTGGAGAATGTGCGTGGATTACTCTGATTTGAACAAAGGCTGCCCGAAGGATAGTTTCCCAACTTCGCGCATTGACCAGTTGGTTGATTCAACTGCGGGGCACACCTTGCTCAGTTTTATGGACGCCTACTCCGGTTATAACTAAATTATAATGGACCCGCCCGATAGTCAACACACTGCCTTCATCACTGACCGTGGCTTGTATTGTTACAAGGTAATGCCTTTTGGTCTTAAGAATGCAGGAGCCACCTATCAGCGCCTGGTCAATAAAATATTCACCGCGCAAATCGGCAGGAATATGGAAGTTTATGTCGACGACATGCTCGTGAAAAGCGTCATAGAAGACGACCACCTGGCAGATCTTCAAGAAGCCTTCGATTTGATGAGGAAGTATTAGATGAAGTTAAATCCAGAAAAATGTGCATTCGGGGTGTCTGTTGGAAAATTTCTTGGGTTTATGGTTGGCCAGCGAGGAATCGAGGCGAATCCCGAGAAAATAAAAGCTCTGATCGAAATGAAATCTCCGTCCACTCTCAAAGATGTCCAGCGTCTGGCTGGTTACATTGCATCATTGAACAGGTTTATTTCGCGTGCCTCTGATAAATGCTTACCTTTCTTTAAGCTCCTTCGAGTTACGGCCAAAGTCGACTGGGTGTGGACTCCGCAGTGCGAAGAAGCATTTCCACAACTAAAGCAATATATGAGTGCACCCCCCATTTTATCAAAACCTGTTGTACACGAGCAGCTTCTTCTTTATTTATCTGTGTCTTCTACGGCCGTTAGTGCCGCATTAATAAGAGAAGATTCGGGGGTACAAAGGCCTGTTTATTATATTAGTCGAGCAATGGTGGATGCCGAAACTCGATATTCTGATATGGAGAAATTAGCCCTCGCCTTAGTTACGGCCGCTCGAAAATTGCGCCCCTATTTCAAGCCCATGCTATATTGGTACCAACAAATTATCCATTAAGATAGGTCCTTCAAAAACCTAAAGTTTCGGGGTGATTAACTAAATGGGCGATCGAGATCAGCAAGCATGATATATCGTTTTGCCCAAGAACCGCCATTAAGGGTCAAGCCGTGGCCGATTTCATTGCCGAATTCACATATTCCTCCTCCAGTGATAACTCTGCTACCAGCGACCAGACCCCTTGGTCGCTCTTTGTGGATGGGTCTTCGTGGGCCACCAGTAGCGGAGCTGGATTAATTTTAATTGCTCCTGATGGGTCGCATTTTCAATATGCCTTACGATTTGACACTCACGTTTCGAACAACGAAGCGGAATATGAGGCTTTGATCGTAGGTCTAGAACTAGCGAACGTTCTCACAATTCAGAGTTTACTTATTCATAGTGATTCTCAACTCATAGTCAATCAAGTGCTCGGCGAATTCTAGGCGAAAGAAGAACGGATGGCTTTGTATAAATCCCGGGTACTTATCCTGCTCGCGAAGCTGAAGAAATATAAAATAATTCACATCCCTTGCGAGAAGAACAAACTCGCAGATTTCTTGGCAAAACTAGCCTCCGCACCAGAGTCTGAATTATTACAATCTATTCCCATCGAGCATCTTCATGCTCCAAGTATTAGCCAAACGACCTCTGAGCAAGTGGTCACAGTATATTCCTCTCCATGTTGGATGGACCCTATCGTCCTTTATCTCAGAGATGGACAACTCCCAGATGATAAAAAATCTGCACGGCAAATCAGTCATCGCGCTACCAGGTATACCTTACAAAATGGAACGCTATTACATAAGAGCTTTACTTTACCATATTTGAGATGTCTTCATCCAGAAGAGGCGTATCGCGTTCTTGATGAAATCCACCAGGGGGCATGTGGTAACCATCCTAAGGGATGCTCTTTAGCACATAAAGTGATGAGGCAAGGGTATTATTGGCCCATTATGAAGGTGGACGCTATCGAATTTTTGAAAAGATGTGACATGTGCCAGCGATATTCTCCTATACCTCATGTACCGTCCTGAGCAAATGACGCCAATGGATGGTCCCCTGGCCCTTCGCCCAATGGGGAGTCGATATCATCAGGCCCTTGCCCACCGGGAAAGGTCAGAACAGATTTGTGATCTTAGCAGTCGATTATTTCACCAAATGGGTCGAGGCAAAACCATTAGCCAGAATCACTGAAAAGCAGACCACTAGGTTCATGTGGAGAAATATTATATGCCGTTATGGGCTTCCACATACTATAATCACCGATAATGGAAAGCAATACGATAATGCCGCGTTATCAGAATTTTACGAAAAATGGAAGATACGAAGTGTTCGCACCTCCCCGTATCATCCCCAGGCTAATGGACAGGTTGAAGCGGTGAATAAGATCACCAAACATCATCTAAAGACTAAGCTTCGTGAATGTAAAGGCATGTGGCCAGAGCTCCTACCCGAAGTCTTATGGGCCTACAGAACTACGACTCGTACGTCAACCGGAGAAACTCCCTTCTCTTTAGCTTTCGGCACCGAGGCAGTCGTCCCAGTCGAAGTCCAAGTCCCTTCGTATCGAATCAAGCAGTACGATTCCATGAATAACCAAGATGGGTTGAGGCTTCATCTCGATCTCTTGGAAGAAAGAAGGGACGCCTCCCAGCTTCGAGTAGCAGCCTATCAACAGCGTATTTCTCGCTACTATAACGCCAAGGTCCTGGCCCAGAGCTTTCCAGCTCAGCAATTTGGTTCTTATGCAGAACATCGAAATTCCTGCTCGTTCGTTGGATCCAAATTGGGAAAGCTGGTACCGAGTTATCAAAATTGTGCGACCAGGTACCTATTATCTCGAAGATATGCAAGGAAGACCCTTACGTCGCCCTTGGCACGTAGAGTATTTGCTACGATATTTCCCTTAAGTTTGAACGATATTTGAAAAAAGATGGATTGCCTTTTGGTCACTACTCCATTTGATTGGACCCGAATAGCCCTGAAGAGAATACACACATTCTCTTGGCCAATCTTCTGCCCTTGGTAGAATTAAAGCCTCAATCGATGGATCAGTTTATCTCTATGTGGACATGGTCACCCAGACCCCCGGATTGAGCCTAAGTCATTGTTTCATGAGTTAAGTACGAAGGCATTCAGCACATGACCAACGAAAACCAAAAGAAGAAGAAACAACATGCAAATAATATTATCAAAAGGTTTTTCTCATTCATATCATTAACTAAAAAATTCATGTTGCTTACATAACGGGAAATGAAAACTTTTACATAAGAAGATAAAGAGAAGAAAGGAGATGATCATCCTTGCGCGTCGGTCGGGGGAGGAGCGGTACTCTCAGCCTCAGGGCCCACTTCTGGAACCCCTCCGGCTTGAGTAGCCTCAGTGGCCTCGTTCTCCGCGGCCACTCTTTCCTCTGCAGCTATGATAGCTGTGACCTTCTCAAACTCTCCCATGTCGAAAGACGGAGATATTCGCTGCACCACTCACAGGGCGAAGTCGCGACCAGCATCGTACGACTCATACTTTCATCATCGTACAGCTGCGAAGTCCGAAACTCCATGATAACTCGGGCCCCTTTCTCGGAGAGCATCTTGACAGGGCCACCCTCTCCTCCTCCCAATGGATTGAGTCATCTTTAAGTTGCGTAAGGACGGAGTGCTCTTTCTCCAGATTGTCGCTGACTTCCCCGAGCCGCGACCTGCTTTCTGCGAGTTGCTCCTCCAACGAGATCTTATCTTGACGAAACATCTCTCTTTCTCTCTCTACCTTCTCCTTCATCTCCACGATCTTGATGAAGTTCGAGTCCAAGGCCTGATATCTATCAGTCAGGACTTAGACCTTTTTGATGAGGATCTTTCTCTCCTTAGTCATCTTCGCGATCAAGGTCTCGCGAGACTTAATGACCTGGTCCCTTCCATGGACCACCTTTGTCACGCCCCAAACCCGGGGACTGGGCTCACTAAATTCCCGATCGCCGACCTTGGTGCCAACAGCCTCTGTAGTACCCCATTCTTGGCTCATAGCTCTCATGTGCCAGGTTCCGATCCTGGGATCCTACCAGGAGAATTTTCAGGGTAAACTTTTTTTGTACAGGAGCATAATCAAAACCATAAAACATCATCAAATATCCACTAAAAAGTTGTTGAGTACATTACTGGAAAGGGAAATACAACATAGTAGTAGAAGTCCAAAATATTAGGTACATGCACCGCGCTCAACGCTGCTGATGTGCCCTAGTATCTGTAGTATAAACAAACGCGCATGAGCTTCCTACGAAACTCAGTAGAGTGCGTGTGTGCGCGTGTGATGCATATGACAAGTATACAGATATCAGAGTAAGCGAAAGTAGTAGAGGGCTAAGTTACCAAGTTCATGAATGCTATCAGCCATCCCAAGGCTATGCGATGCAAGGGCCTACATGGCCGAGTGTTACATGCTAGAGATGCAATGCAAACACGTCAATCATCAACTGATCCACATATCAAAATAGTTCTCATCTGGGACATCACCGGGGTCTAGTATACTCTAATATTGGCCGCCGCACATCGCTCGCATAACCAAGCGAGTAGAAAAGACCTCACTATCCGCCTCGTCAGTGGTATGCCAATGCCCACCTAGCTCGCCGATAGCGGACCCATTTCATGAGCTGGTCAGACTCGACCTAGCTTACAGCCCACTGCACCTGGGCGGATAAGGTCACACCCATTTCCAACCGACCTTGACACAGTGGGAGATGCGGCTTACTGGTATTTGGCACACGGGCGCTCATGTTATCCACTCGGTCTCGACGCTGGAGCATCCTACTGGTACCATAAGGTTTAGGGACTTTCACCCAAGGACATCTATAGCGCCCACGTACTAGAACAAGTTTTCGGTGTCCAATACTGCCAACCACGATGTGACTATGGTGGCCACCACCCCGATGCTGCTAGGGTGTGAAAGCGATCGTGACATACATAATGCAAAATGCATGAGTCACACAATCCAAGTCATGCACCAAACTTACACATACTGCGCAATCATGTGGGGCGACCCTGTCTCGCAGGGTCCCTTAAGTATAACAAGCCAACTAGCATATGCTATGGTTAATCATGATCCATAACAGGCATACAAATGATGCGTTTGGGCATATGAATGAGCATGGTATTCATTATACTAAGCATGTTATCAGTGTGACATATCAAGCTAAGTATACTAGCATTGTTACCAAACGCACCATGTGACGTTGGCCTTAAATGGCCCAATATATATACAGAGAGTGGGACCCAAACTGTGGCCCCATTGGAAATGTAAAGGTCTTCGTGGCATAGCCCACTTGAGACCACATCGGCCCCATACTTGGGTCTGCGCATACAAGATAGGCCGACAAAATAGGTGTACGGCATGGATAAAACATATATATCAAAGGAAGGACCAAGGTGGGCCCAGCCCTACTGATCGGATAGCAAATATACATCACCAGTCTTAGGAAGTTTCAGTGGTAGGTATTCAATCACCACCATTTTCTAAGTGAAGCCCATTCAAATCGGGCCCCATGCGTCGATCAAGACGGGTGGCATGGTACACAATACATCCATTAAGGTGGAACCCAAATATGGGCCCACAACCTCTATTCGGATAAAAAAATAAACAATAAAGTGGCCCCAAGGAAGTTTTCAATGGTGGGCATCAGTGACCACTATTCCTTGCGGGTGTGGCCTACCTAACATCTGGATTTGCCTTATTATTGGGGCCATATCCTAAAATGGCATGGAAAAATAGATGGGCAGCATGAATAGAATAGATATATCATGGTGGAACTAATAGATACATCACGTTGAGACCCATAGGGTGGGCCACCTGCTGGGCAGCGTGGTACCCAGCTGGGTTCCAAGAAGTTTTAAATCAAGCAGATATTTGTGTTTTCCCCTCCATCCATATCCATGGGATCTTATGAACAGGTTGGATGACAAATAAACATCACTGTAGGGCTGGGAAGGTTTCAACGGTGAAGATCATTATTCCCGCTGTTTCCCGTGGCATGGTCCACTTGACATTTGGATATGCTTAAATTTTGGGCTCAGCCGCTAAAATGGGCTGGAAAAACATATGGACGTAATAGATAAGGCACATACATTCTAGGTGGGCCCTACTGAGTTTTCGATCAAGCTGATATTTTGTTTTCCCTCTTCCACACGTGTGTGGAATTATGAACAGGTTGGATCTCAAATAATCATCATGGTGGGCCGTAGGAAGGTTCAAAGGCCTTGTCACTGTCCTCACTGATTTCTTTCAAGTGGGGTCCACTTGAGATTTGGATCTGTCTCATTCTTGAGATCATGCCCTAAAATGATCTCCCCAGATGGATGGACGATGTGGATATAACACACGCCTCATGGTGGGGCCCGTAGGAGTTGGTGACGTCACTCCAGTAGCGATAGCTACTCAACCGTCAGTAGCTAACCGAAGTCCGTTGGGTGCTCCCAGCGTCAACTTCTTTCCAGGATTTTATCCAGTGGGTCCCATAAGAGGACGATCCACTTCGTTCATCAGCTGGGCCATCTCATGGTGGGCCCAATGAGCCCTATATTGGGTACTTGATTCAGTCTAGAAACCTCAAGTTGGACCTAAGAAGGTTCAGCCGTGCACATCATTAGCTTCACTATTTTCATGTGGTGCGGCCCGCTTAAGATTTGGATCTGGTTCAAACTTGAACCCTGGCCCTATAATGATCTGGGAAAACAAATGGATGGTGTGGATACAACATAAACATCAAGGTGGGTCCCACGGGTGGGGACCCCACTCACCGTCCAGCCTTCTAACGACCCTGGACTGTTCCAACGTCTCTAACGCTGTGAACGTCCAGCATCAAACATGTATATTTTTTTCCTCTTTGTTTATATCAAGTGGGGCCCACATGGGTATGATCCAATCCGTTCATCAGGTTCCCCAACTCATGGGGAGCCCATAGAGTCCAATATTGGACTGGTGATTCAGTCTGCAAACATCACGATGGGCCACGGAAGTCTCGATAGTGGGCATCCTTGCCTCCACTGTTTTCTATGGTGTGGTCCACCTGAGATCTGGATCAGCTTCACTTTTGGTGTCCAGCCCTAAAATGGGCTAGAGAAACAGATGGAGGCGTGGATGAAATACATGCATCAAGGTGGGTTCCACGAGTGGGCCCCAAGTCAACTCCCAAACAGGGCTTAGCCCAGGCGCTGCTGGGCAGCAGCGTCCTCTGGACGCTGTCTGTCCAGCGGCCAAACCTTCTCTCTCCTTTTTTTTTCATTTCATTTATTATTAATATAATAATAATAATTATTATTATTATTATTATTATCTAAGTTGTGGGGCCCATTCATGGATGATTCAATCCATCCATCTGATTGTCCACCACAAGATGGGCCCAAAAGGAAAGGAAATTAAGAAAATGGGGGGGTTCATGTCCCCCTTGCACTCACAATGATGGCTGGACCGTTGGATTGACGATCGGACGGTGATCGGGGTCCTCCAAGCTCGGATCTCCTCCTTCAATTCCCCTAACCTCTCTCTTTCTCTCTCTTGATCACTCAAACCTCTTCTTCTTTCTCTCTCTCTCAAATCTCTTTCTCTTTCTCTCTCCTTTCTCTCTTCTTGCAATTATGGGAAGTGAGAAGGCCACACGCCCCCCTCTACGTATGGTAATGTATGGGTAGAGAGGAGGGAGCATGGGGTGATGATGGTGATGATGATGGCTAGCATGGGAGGGGGTAGGATGGCATGGGAGGTATGGCTTTAGTTGACTTTGGAGGTGAGAGAGTGATAGGGTGGGTATGGTGTGTGTAGAGTAGGGTGAGGAGAGGGGTATGGGTGAGGGTGATGGTGATTGATTTGACATATTCCTGGGATTTGTGCAAGTGGGCCCACGCCACACACGCGTTGCGCGGCCCACCTCAGATTACGCAAATGACACAACTTACACACCGGGTATCGCAATGGGGCATGCCGCGCAGCGTTAGAATCGCAGCACCTACGCGGTCGCCGAGGTATAGGTCTTGGGTCGATGCAGTACTAAAATAGGGTCGCGATCAAGGCTCGCTAATCTGGTCCATCCGGGACGTACCGGCACCGAAAATTAAGCGTACGGAGGGCAAATAAGGGTACGGGTCTTACAACCTTCTCCAAGGCAATCCTCTTCCCCTCGGCCTCATCTATTACACGACAGGTGGCGAGGACATCACGCCTCATCCGTATGATGAGATCCAAGCCCTACAGAAAAGAAGGAAGACTATGAGATAAGCATTCAAAAGTCAACGAAGAAAGTAAAAAACAGGGTCAAATCAGAGCACATTCTACCTGGACCATCCTCACTCCCGCGTTGTTTACGTCGGATTTGGTACTAGGACTCTCTAGACATTCACCTTCCTTCAAGCTAACTTCCCACCAAACCTGAAAGAACACAAGAGAAAACTAAGGGTGGCCAGTGTCCATCCGTTGGCCCTCCGAAGCTTAAGTTAGATGGGGCATGGTTGTAAAGGGAAACAACAAGATATGAGCTTAGAGATTGTGTACCTTTTTGTATTTGTGGGGCCATTCATTTATATAGACTCAAGTGGTCCAATCTGTTATGCAAGATGTTAAGATTACTGCTGATTTTCGGGGATATGGTGTTTATCTTGTTAATTCTTAGATAAGGGGATGGCCTAACACAATTAGACATCTGGTTGATTACGTTCCCTGATGGTGATCCCTGAGGTTCGGAGCCACGAACAGATATAAGCCCAAAATCAGCCTATACGGGCTGCTGGTACTAAAAAGGCGGGGGATGTTTAGGCTCGGGGGTAACTACTCGCATATTGGGATGCAGAACCTTTTAACGACCACGAGCCAAGATGCTCGCATATTCGGGGGTGTATACCGTACTTTCACAATATGCAAGCCTCGACCAGGACGGCTTGGTGGTTCGGAAGTTGCGTACCGTACTTTCACAATATGCGAGCCTCGACCAGGAGGGCTAGCAGGTTAAACACCGCTAAAAGGTGCTCGCGGGCCTCGAATCCTTGTTGTCTTCGACCACCGCTTTTTTACTATAACACACCTCTCAGCCCTAGCTGAGAGGTTCTAGTCGAGCATTCTCATGCTACATCTAGAATTCAAAGGAAAACGCATAAAAAATAGAAAAATTGGAATCGACGGAATTGTTGATGCTCCCCGATGCTCTCTTTCACTTCCCACGACCTCCAATCTCTTTTAAGATCCCTCTAGACGAAGCCCTAGGTGCCGTTTTATAGAATAGTGCGGAAGATTCTAGATTGTACAAGGAATTTTCGCAATTGCACAGCGAAATTCAGAGAATCCAGAAATTTCTAGACATTGGCCAGCTGGCCAGACCCCCTGTGCGGCCGGCCAGAGAAAGTGCCTGCAATCATCAAATTCTCTGGAGTGTTGTTTTTATAGTCTGACCTGCCCTCTGGCCGGCCGATTAGCTGGTCAGAGAAAGTGCCTCAAACTGCAGATTTTGCTCGAGCATATTTAACATAGACCGACCGTCTAAGTAGTCGGCCTTCATAATTTTTGTACAGCAAACTTGCTATTTCCAGAGAGTTTGGCTGGCCGGCCGGTGGGCATGTAACATGCTGAAATTTCAGCTTTTCCTCCTCTTATTTCAATGCAACTTCGCTCCATCTTTGGTCCTTTGTTCCTTTGATCTTTAAAACTTATAAAGTGATCCTTTAAGCATCAATTTAGTGAAGTGTCTGTCTCGTTCCTACAATCACAAAACATGCATTAGAATAGTCTATTAATCATGTAGACCATGCACAATGTGTGATGAATTGGGGTTAGATATGTATAAATTGGAAGCTCAACACACACACCCAACCAGCATTTTGCTAATCCCGAGCAAAATAAGCGTGAAACAAGTTCAATTCTCCAAAATCCAACTCTCATTCAGAAACTATACTTCTATTCATTCCAAGACATACAAGTGTAAAAATTAGAGAAACTGGGTGATAGAAGTTGCAACCTTGAACTCTCAAACATAATAAGTGTTCATATAGATTTTTCGCTGATTGATTGATAAATAGAAGAACTTTGAACAAATTCAATCTAATGTGCATAGTGAAAGTTCATCTCATGAGTTTTCGGGATTATCTTCTTCATAAACCAACTAAACTATGAATCACAAGGTGGAAAGATCAACAATAAGCCTATGACAGGAATTTTCCTTACCATCCTTCCGACAGCTTTCACACTACGTCCCATTTCCGGCTTTGGTTACAGGTAGACCATTCCTCGGTTGGTAATAGGTGGCCCTTTTTAAAATTTTCCACCATATTCTCAATCGTACCCATATTTTCTTTCCTTCTTTCCTTATCATACACATTAGATAGGATTTTCAGAAATCCATATCTTTCGTTATTTTACCATGGACAAGGATGGACAAAGTACCCCAGCTTGGTTCCTCAACACCTTAAATCTAAGTCTAGTCAATCCACAAATCTGCATAATCCTTTCAAACCAAGAGGATCGTGTAATGTGAACTAGGTGTAAAAGTGTTCAGATTTTCTATCAATCATATAAATAGCGAAATTCACATATGAAACCATTATATTAGAAGTAGTTCAAGACTTGCAACATTAATCACTTCTTATCTCCTTTTCTTATACTTGTATCATCCCGAATACATAAAAACAAGGTTTTCCAAAAGAGTTTTGAATTCTTAGAAAAAATTGAAAATTTTTCAACATATAATATAATCCTCAAAATGTCCACAAACTACTAGATGAGGAATCTCATCTCACCCCTAACCAAATCTTGCATTGTCCTCAATGTAAAAAGATATGCAGTGAGCATGATCATGAGAGCAATGGTAAAATAAAAGAGAGTGAGAACGAGATCACCTAATAGAATCGATCATAGAAGTCTACAACTCCGGCAACTAAAGCTACTAGCGAAATAAACCTAAAATAGAAAATCAACCAAAACTAAATCCTACGTTATACCTCTGTCAAACTAGGAGATTAATCGTCCTAATACAAAAGATCATCCAGAGTGATGGACATGTCCTCTGAATCAAATTTTACAACGAATGGTTTAAGGAATTGTCCGTTCACTTTAAAACAGTTACCATTCGCCGCGTTTTCTACCTCGACAGCCCCATGAGGAAAAACTTCTTTAACAATATATGGGCCGGTCCATCAAGATCTCAATTTTTCCAAAAAAAGATGAAGTCGAGAATTGTATAAGAGCACTTTCTGACCTTCATGGAAAGATTTCTTGAAGATGTGCCTTTCATGGAAGGCCTTCTGTAGATACCCCACCTTCGGCTTCACTGTTGGTAGAGATAGCTGGATGAATGGAGGACCATACCCCCAAATCCCAAGTCCAAACTCAGCCAAACTCACCCTTATAAGCCCCAATCCATAGTCCAACTCAAGCCTGAACCCAGTCAACCCACCCCTAAACATCAGCCTGAAAAACCCCCCATAAGAAAAACCAGTCAAAAATCCTAAAAAAAAAAAAGTCAAACTCACTAAGTTAACCCGCTAAGTCAACCCGCTGAGTTAACCCATTGAGTCGACCCGCTGAGTCAACCCGTCGAGTCAAAACACCGAGTCAACCCGTCGAGTCAAATCACCGAGTCAACCCGCTGAGTCAACTCACCGAGTCAACCCACCGAGTCAAAACAACATCCCCGAGACATGACCGTACCACGCGCTGAAAATCGAGGAGTGTCCGTACGGGGGGCCGCCCAAAATTATTTACGCAAACTACCACTCTCCAACGCTATAAATACCCCTAGCCTCTTCCCATTTCAACATCCAATCCATCCAGTCCAGCGACCCGTCCGTTTGAGTCCTTCTCCACCCTTTTAGCCCATCTTTCCACCAAGGAGAGCCCGAGTGAGGAGTGTCTAGCCCTGGTCCAGTCCAGCCTGACCATTGGTCCAAGTCTCCCAAGCCATCCAAGTCTTGATCCAGCCACTCGAAGCCAATCCTTGCGACACCTCCGTCCATCTAGCTGTTCCTTACTAGCATCATCTCATTCGCATCTAGCATAAGTGCAACATTTACTTTTCTTCCAACCCCCCTGCTTCACTGTAAGTACTTTGATTATTCAAACACACAGCATGCATCTCACATAAAGCACCTGTCAGTTCGAGCGTATGCTCTGGGCTTGCCTGTTAGTGGAACCTGCCCATCAGAAACTCTTACTGTTCAGACCTGCATTCATGTACATATCACTACAAGCACTTTGATCATTCAAACACAGCACGCATTCCGCATAAAGCACCTGTCAATTCGAGCGTATGCTCTGGGCTTGCCTGTTAGTGGAACCTGCCCATCAAAAACTCTTACTGTTCAGACCTGCATTCATGCATCATGTCATCTATAAGAATGTACGAGGATTAAAACAGACTTTCAAGTGTTATTTTGATTCTGTGAAGTAGAGACCGTACTTCGGTACGGGCAGTGTGTGGGGTGCTTAACCTCTTCCCACCCTGTAACCGTGATCCCTTACCTCGAATCTCTGGCCGCAGATCAAAAGGAGTCATTTTAGAAGAAGGAATCTTCGGATCCCCCTTCTCTAACGTTTCTACGGGATCTAGCCGACTGTACATTCGACGTAACTGGCTAGTGGCGACTCTGGTCTTATATAAACTCATTTAAACACATCCAGCTTAACACAACAACCAAACAAAGCCCTCGAGAACGAGGCAAGCCAGTGACACAAACGGTGATTCGCACTCACGCATCCTCTTCTTCTTTTCCTGAAAGGAAAGGGATGAGAACGTCGTGTGAGAGCGCGGAACGGCGAGGGTCCACAGAATGGCGACTCTACTGGGGATGAATTAGTCCCACTAAAAACAGAATCATTCCCATACTTAAAAGTCATTAGTCCTCATACAATCTCATCTGCATAGCATTCTACCCAAAACCCAAAAAAATAGAAAACCCTAAAACCCAAGAAGAGTATAGTCCTCACCATTGCGCCTCCTCGGGCTCAACGTGTTAGGAAACAATTTCCCTTCCGCAGCATAATCCGCACTCGGGCACAGTAAGCCATCTCTGACCACGAAGAAGAAACTCATCTCTTCCCTGCTCTGGAGATGACCGAAGCGCAACCTGAAGCACAACAGCCCATTGATAATACGCCAATCATACAAGAATTGGCACAAGGAATGAGAGCGATGCAAGAAATGCTCTTGCAATTCATACAAGCACAAGCCACCGCAGCAGCCAACAATCAGGTTGGCCCAGTTCAGCAATCTCAGCAGCCATGCCGGGTCCCTCCGGCCTCCAGTTCAAATCAAGCACAACCACCAGAGTCTGCCCAAGACTACCGACAGCAGCCGTCTCAGCCCTTCGCTATGGGGCATCCTCCTCGATACCTTCCCGCGACAACAAGGCCGTCTTAGAGCACTCCCGTTGCAGGGACTTCCAGTCAGCTTCCAGTCAATCTTACAAACAACAGTCTCAGTAGATCTCAGCATGTCCTCGTCGATGGGACTCCTTTCCTTCCTCAGCATGTCCCCGCCGATGGGACCCCTTTTCAATTTCAACACATCCCCACCGATAGAATTCAATTCAATTTTCAGCAACAGGGACAGCACTGGCGAATGCCCGCAATAGGGTCAGTGTCAAGCCCACATCAATTAGCAGACAGTGGCGAATACCCAACAAGGGGGTTTCAGCCTCCTGCAAACAGGAGCACTTTTCAATTCCAGCACATCCCCGCCGATGGGATCCTAGTTAATTTTCAGCAATCTTCAATTTAGCAGACTCTAGTTAATTTCCAGCAATCTTCAATTCAGCAATCTCCAGTTAATTTCCAGCAAGTTCCAGTTCAACCTTCAGTACAGTCTCCAATTCAGTTACAGTCCTTTTAAGCACAAGTTCATCCGAATCCAGTTCAATCATCAAATCAACTTCAGCAACCCGCGGTTGCTTTTCAGCAAACCCATAGGGTCAAAGACATCGACCACTATGTCGAAGAAGAACGTGCCTTACTCCAAGAGGCACCAGTCGCTCGAACAGATCACTCAGGACTAAACGAGTTGCGGGAGCAGTTCCAGATCTTGCAAAATTAGCTTCAGTGGCAACAAGGAATAGATCTACCTTCAACCAAGTTCAGAGACTTGTGTCCTTTCCCAGATGCTCAAGTACCTCAAAACTTTGAGGTACCAAAATTCAAAAGATACGATGGCAGCGGTTGTCCCACAGAACATCTCAAGGCCTGCTGTGGAGAGCTGAGTGCAATCTCAGGAAATGAAGGGGCCCTCATTCGTTTGTTCCAAAAATCTTTGAAGGGCGATGCCCTAGATTGGTACACCTCATTGGACTGCCACCGCATCAGGACGTGGGAACAGCTTTCCTAGGCTTATGTCGACAGATTCGCATACAATCTCAACATGGCACCCAGAAGAGCCGACCTCGCAGCTCTCAGGCAAAGGAGCGATGAAACGCTATCAGCCTATGTGGGACGTTGGCGAGCTATGGCAGCCAGAATGCGGACACCTATCGACAACAAAGAACAAATCTCCATGATTGTTCATTCAACATATCCGGGCATATCTGGATATCTCATCTCGCATCCATACGCGAATTTCTCACAATTGATCCGTGCTGGAGAGCAAGTCGAAGCAGGAATCTGTGCCGGGACAATCTCCCCATGGCCTCATCAAGCCACTCCAGTCAAGAAGAACAGAGTGGAGGGAAGACCCATCTGATATGGGAACGGAAACCGCAGCGGTTCTCCTCCCCGCCCGACAGAGGTAAACAATATCAGCACCACTGCTCAAGGTAATCAACATGCTCCCCCACAGGGACGTCAACAGTATCAGCAGAATCAGGCTCAGCACCAACCTCAACGGTATCAGCCGCAATCAAATCCTCAATCACAGCCACAACCACCTCGTCAACAGTAGCAATTCAGAGGAAACGGTCAATACCCATACTAGAGTAGGCAGAATTACAGGGAGCTCAGGAATTTCACTCCACTTACTCAGCCACTTAGTCAAGTCATGACTATGCTGGTACAAAAGCAGTTACTCACTCTGATGACACCTAGGCCTCCTCCTCATCCTCTGCCTCCAAACTACCGAGAAAATGAGTATTGTGCCTACAATCAAGGGCGTGGCCACACCACTGATCGATGCTTTACTTTGAAGAATGCCATACAAGATCTGATCGACGACCGAAAGATCGTCATTTCGGTCCCTGGAACTCCTGTAGTAGCTCCCACCAACATTCTTCAGAATCCTTTGCCTCAACATCAGATGGACCCCAGTTCGTCTCAAGGCCCCACCGTCAACAGCATAGAAGAAGGGGAGCGCCTCGATTGCTTCTTCTCCCCTATCCAGTCCATTCATGCCTACACTTATGGGCCAACAAATCCTCCTCCGATCATGCAAGGGGCAAGTCCCTTTCCTCCTTCAATCTCCGAGCCATTAGTACTCGAAGGAACACTTCCATATGATGTGCCAGTTGTTCAAGGGGCACCTTACGGCCCTTCATGTTGGGAACCAGTCATCCTGGAAGGAGCACAATCATACATCGAGCCCACATACGAACCTATCATCTTGCAAGGGGCAATTTCAGCACAGGAACAATACAATTTGCCATGGAGAAACCATACTCATCAGCAGCAAGAGCCCATTGTCTTGGAAGGAGCTCCTCCAGTTGAGCCAGTCATATTGCAAGGGGCAAATCCCGGAGGCGTGTCAATCACACTACGACAGCTGGAACGAACAGAGAAACCTCCTGCAATATCAAGAGGACCAGTATTCATTCCATGGGAGCCTCCTGCTCCAGGAACGGTCAAGCCCGGACCGTAACCTTACATGATCTATGAAGACAAGCCTCGATATTACCCCTTCAGCACAGGCAACAATGTAGTCCTCAAAGCAAAAGCTCCATACGAAAAAGATCTGGTACCCATACCAGCACCGTTCCAAGAACAGGTGGTCATAGAAGGCAAAGGTGAGGAAAACTATAAAGAGGTCCTATGGCACTATCCAGAATGTGCGGAAGTAAGGAATATGAATCCCAATGGGCGTTGTTTCCGAAGAGATAATCAAAACAAAGGAGATCCCAAAGGCGCTCTTTCAGGCCTCGGCAACAAAAATGAAGCCGCATACGATGTGGCGACTCAGCTCAAGTCAATCCCTGCTCAAATCTCAGTATGGGAGCTACTCTGCACATCTCACATACACCGAGAAATGTTTGCCAAAACCTTGAGCGATGCTCAGGTCTCCTCCGATATGGAGCCAGAGATGATAGCATTGATGATTGGACAACTCCTGGCTCCACGCGCCATCACCTTCACCGATAATGAGTTGCCACCGGAAGGACACGATCATGGGCAATCCCTCAACATAGCCTTATGATATAAAGACCTCTGCGTCCCACTGGTCCTTATCGATAATGGCTCAAGCTTAAACGTCTGCCCACTTAAGACTGCAGAACGTCCGGGAATCAGTCCTTCTTCATTCCGACCCAGCACCATATGTGTCAGAGCATTCGACAACACCCGCCGATCAGTGGAAGGGGAGGTCGAAATAGAGGTACAGATAGGTCCGGAAGTCTCCACCATCACATTCCAAATTCTGGATATATCAGCCTCTTTCAACATGTTGCTCGGACGACCTTGGCTGCATAAGGTTGGAGCTGTGCCATCAACCCTGCATCAACGAGTGAAATACATCTGTGGAAATCAAGTGATCTCAATCCATGTAGAGAAGGAGCTCATCATTCCTTCCAATGCTGCTGCCACTGAACCAGACATCCCGGTCATCGATATCCAGCACTCTGAAGAAGACATCCCATTTCACAATTTCGAATTCGAGACTGTGAACTCTATCGCCAATCCAGAACCGATAAGGGTGGACCGTGTCTTTTCACCGGCAGAACGTCTGAGCCTCAAATACCGAATGAAGAATCACTTCAAGTCAAGAAAGATACCGCTGATATATAACCAACGCAAATGGGGACTCGGATACAGGGCAATCTTTATGGACAAAAGAAGGAAGAAATTTCGATGCTCACCCATCCAATTCGTCAAGCCAGGAGAACCTTGCAAAGATCTAGGAGGGAATCAACCGACTGCACTACACAAAGGCCTCCCAATGAGCCTAGTTTGGGCCACGTGGCCCCCCATTCGATGGGATCAGATTCTCGAACCGTCTAAGCCTCCAGAAGAAGAAGGAAATGATGAAGATGAAGAAGGAAGTCAAATACAGCAGCTTCAAGACCAGGTTACTCTGGCACCTGCTCCCAACCAGGGGCACAACCTGCCCGCTTCAATTCCAGCCAGTCAGGGGCACAACTTGCCCATCTCGGCATCAATCAACTAGGGGCACAACCTGCCCGCCAATCAAGGGCACAACTTGCCCATCTCAGCATCAATCAGCAAGGGGCACGACTCGCCCATATCAACATCAACAATCATCAGCCAGGGGCAGAAGCAGCCCATCCATTGGACTAAGAAAGGAAAATGGCCAGCCCTGGATTGGTCCGATGTCCAGATTCCAAACTTGTGTCTCACTACGGAACCAGACGAACTGCAATGCAACGTAAGTGATCCGGGAGGGACTGAGTACGACTCAGATCTCGAACCCGACCAACGAGAAATCATGGTCATTGGGCCAGACTGTGATTCTTCGCCCGCATCATCAACCCCCACCTCTTCAGGGAAGGAAGTGTGGGGTCCTGAATGGTCATCTGTTCCCCTAACTTTTGAATCAACCAAAGAGCCATCTGAAGGCTCTGGCTTCTAAAAAAATGCCTGTTTAAGCAACGATCGGAACTTTGGAACAAGCTGGGATCAATCATGGTCTGCAATGCCCACTTGTTCAAAGTCCCGTGAATTTTGAAAATCCAAAAAAATAAAAAACTTTCAAAAGCCAAAAACATCTAGCATTTCCATTTCAGAAAAATCTCAAAAACAAAAAAACATTTCTTTTCCTGCATTCAAAAGTGTGCCAAGTTCGTCTAAAGAGTCACATGAGTTTGAAGTCGAATCATATGATTTTGACATCGAATTAGACTTCGAACTCATGGGTCTGGACGAAGCTCGGGATGAGGAAGATGATGACCCGGCTCCCGAACTAGAGGATCTCCTCAAGAAGTTCGAATCCAAAGCCAATGTTGTAGCCGATGATTTCGAGATAGTAAACTTGGGAACACCTGAGATCCCTAAGGAAGTACGCATCGAAAAATCGTTGCCACCTGAGATGAAGCAGAGAATGATAGAGTTCCTAGCTCCAAGATTGTCCAACTTCGCATTCTCATATGAAAACATGCCGAGGCTCGATGAAGAGCTCGTTGTATACCATCTGCCAACCAAGGCAGATATGAAGCCAGTGAAGCAGAAACTTCGAAGAATGAAGCCAGAATGGGCTCTGAAAGTCCGAGATGAAGTCATCAAGCAGTACAATGTGGGATTCTTGGTAGTCTCCAACTACTTTGAATGGCTCGCCAACATCGTACCAGTACCGAAGAAGGACGGCAAGGTTCGAATGTGCATCGACTTCCGAGATCTCAACAAGGCCAGTCCTAAAGACGACTTCCCTTTGCCACATATCGACACTCTGGTCGACAACACTACTGGATACAAGGTCTTCTCATTCATGAACGGGTTCTCAGGTTACAATCAGATCAAGATGGCCATCAAAGATCACGAGAAGACATCGTTTATCACTCCCTGGGGAACTTTCTGTTACAGGGTAATGTCGTTCGGTCTAAAAAATGCAGGAGCAACATATCAGCAAGCAATGACAGCACTATTCCACGACATGATGAACAAAGAGCTTGAAGTATATGTGGACGATATGATCGTCAAATCTCGCACAATTGAAGGGCACTTTGAAGATCTAAAGAAATTATTCAACAGATTAAAAAAGTACAAGCTCCGTCTCAACCCTCAGAAATGTGTCTTCGGTGCAATGGGAGGTAAGCTCCTCGGCTTTATGGTGAGCAAGGATGGCATAAGGGTCGATGAGACTAAAACCAGAGCAATCATCGAGATGCCCCCTCCTAAAACAGAGAAAGAAATTCATGGCTTCCTCGGCAGAATTCAATACATCAGTCGCTTCATCGCACAGCTCACACCTATTTGTGAGCCCATTTTCAAGCTCCTTCGGAAGAATGTTCCAAAAGAATGGAATGATGATTGCCAAGTCGCCTTCGACCGCATCAAGAAATATCTCATGAATCCTTTGGTCCTAGTGCCGCCCACTCCTGGATGACCACTATTGTTATACATCTTGGTAGCAGCAGAAGCCATTGGCTGTGTCCTCGGCCAGCACGACGAGACCGGGAAGAAGGAACAAGCAATATATTATTTGAGTCGAAAGTTCACCCAGTACGAGACCAGGTATTCCCCGATCGAGAAGACCTGCCTCGCCCTAGTCTGGGCAACTCAGCGACTCCGTCAATACATGATTGCATTCCCTATTCTCCTACTCGGTCACATAGATCTGCTCAAGTACTTGTTTGAGAAACCGGCACTCACTGGAAGGACAGCTAAATGGCAGCTACTCCTGTCTGAGTTCGACATCACCTATGTCACTCAGAAGGCAATCAAGGGGCAGGCCCTCGCCGATCATCTTGCCGCCCACTCTCTCCTGGATTATCAACCGCTCAAGACATTCTTCCCTGATAAAGATCTCTTGCTTATCGAAGGGGAAGAAAAGAAGAAGAAAGATGAGTGGACATTATTTTTCGATGGCACAGCAAATTCTAAAGGGAGTGGTATTGGAGCAATCCTCTACTCTCCAGATGATGTCCCTATTCCTATCTCAAGGCGCATAGCATTCGAATGCACCAATAACATGGCAGAGTACGAAGCATGCATCGCTGGCTTAAGGGAAGCCATAATCTTGGGCGTCAAGAAGCTACGAGTATTTGGAGACTCACAGCTTATCATCCATCAGACAAATGGCGAATGGAAGACCAAGGACGAGAAGTTGATACCATATCATGTGTATCTTGAAAATTTGATCGAAGAATTCAACGAAATCACATTCTCATACATGCCCAGAGCCAAGAACCAGTTTGCCGATGCTCTCGCCACACTCGCGTCAATGCTCGAGATCCTGAAAGGAGCTTCAGAATGGGAGCTCACAGTCGAAATTCAAGATGAACCTGCTTTCTGCCTGCAAATAGAAGAAGCTGAAGCTGTCCCTGACAAACCCTGGTATGCTGACATCAAACAATATCTCGAAACCCAGGAGTATCCGGAGTCAGCAACAGCAACAAATCGCCGAACCATCCAGCGTTTGGCCGGTCAGTTCACCATCAGTGGCGAAGTTCTTTACAAGCGATCCTATAATCACATCCTCCTTCGATGCGTCGATGAAACAGAAGCTACAAAGATCATGAAAGAAATACACAAAGGAATCTGTGGCCCACACATGAACGGGCACATGATGGCAAAGAAGATTCTACGACTCGGCTACTATTGGCTCACCATGGAGACAGACTGCTGCCAACACGTCAGAAAATGCTTCAAGTGTCAGGAGCATGCGAATCAAATCCATGCCCCCTCATCAGAATTATACAACCTAACCACCCCCTGGCCCTTCTCCATGTGAGGACTCGACATCATCGGTAAGATTAATCCCAAAGCATCAAACGATCATGAGTACATACTTGTGGCAGTCGACTACTTCACCAAGTGGGTAGAGGCAGCCTCCTACACCACGATTGCAGCATCTCAGGTGATCAAAATCATGAAGAATAACATCATATGCCGGTATGGAATCCCTAATGCTATCATCATAGATAATGGGACCCCGTTTGTCAACAAGAAGATGGATGACTTTCTCAGCAAGTTCAAGATTCGACGTCATCGATCAAGCCCCTACCGTCCCCAGATGAATGGTGGGGTAGAAGCCGCAAACAAGACAATTGTCAGGATACTTGAGAAGATGGGCGTGACCTATCGAGATTGGTCGGATATGCTCTCATATGCACTTTAGGCCTATCGAACGTCTGTACGATCTGCTACGGGTGTTACTCCTTTCGAGCTTACTTATGAAATGGAAGCAGTTCTGCCAGTCGAGGTGGAAATACCATCACTACGAGTGTTACTCGAAAGCGGAGTTAAAGATAGAGAATGGCAACGGGCCAGATTTGATCAGTTGCAGCTAGTAGATGAAAAGCACATGCGTGCGCTAAGTCGTTCTCAGTGTTATCAGAAAAGGATTGCTCGGGCTTATAACAAGAGAGTCCAAAAAAGAAGTTTCAAGGTAGGCGACATGGTCATGAAGAAGATTCTACTGTCGCACCTTCCGGATCCCAGAGGAAAGTTCAAACCCTCGTGGGACGGGCCGCTGATCATCAGAGAAGTACTTCCCGGAGGCGCCCTCAGACTCACCAGCATGAAAGGGGTGGATCTTCCTGAGCCAATCAACACCGACAAAGTGAAGATTTTTCACCGGTAAGTCATTCTGACCTCATCAAGAGTTACATTAATAGAGCTGAAGTCAAGAGGTCGAAGCTAAAATCTCTGAGAAGTCATTTCCGTCCACCAACAAGTGTTTCAAATAAGGGGATTAAACAAAAAAACAAAAAGAGAGAAAAAAGAATACAAAAAAAAGAGAAGGAAAAGATACAAAGAAGAGAAAAAAGAAATACAAAAAAAAGAAGAAAAAAAAAGAGAGAAAAAGAAAAAAGGGAAGCCAAAGCAAGGCACCCGAGAAAAATCAACCCAAAAAGAAACACAGTCATCCATCCATTCATCTCAGAAGGGTCTTTGGCTAAGACCAATAACTCTATCATCGTAACTTAGAATAAGGACTGAAAGGCTGCCATTGGCAGGCAACGATGGATTCCCGTCCTCTAGCCGCCGTAGTTATCCAAAGATCCAAAATAAAAAAAAGAGAAAAAAAAATGTGTGCCTAAACAAAGAGGGCGGAGTGAAAACCCGAAAGGGCGCTCCGAGTAAAAACAGTGGGCATACAGCGGACTTGGTGAAAACCCGAAAGGGCACTGAAGGTAAAAACAGTATAACTGCCAAGGGGCAGGCAAGATCAAATACTCGGGACATGGTGAAAATCCGAAAGGGCGTCACGGGAAAAAATGACGAGAAAAGGCCGGCTGTGGTGAAAACTTGAAAGAGCGCTGCAGGCAAAAATGGCTTAAATGGAAAAAGAAAAAATAAAAGTGCAGGTACCAGGAAATCAGACAGTCCAGATCAGTTCGAGCTATCACAGTTCAAGAACAAGAAGAAGTGCAGTCAGAAATGAAGAGCTCTACAAATTCTGACAATCTCAGGAGGCAACAGTTTCCGTTGCCTACACCTCTAGGGAACCAAAGGATCACACAAGTTAATCTCGAGACATCGGTCAAAGCATTGGCTGAGCCCCAGTTCTGATTCCTATATCCCGACACAAAATTCAGACACACACTCACAAGACAACTCATGACACAATAGATTTTCAAACAATTTTCTCTTTTTTCATTAAATGCATCATATTTCTTTTACATATATCACTCATCTCCTTCAAAAAAAATGCATCATCATTAATCATATATGCAAAAAAGGAATGTGCAGGTGGCCAACACAATCAATCTCTGCCCTCCTCCTCGGCCATATCAGGTAAGTCCTCTGACTCATAATGAAATAGTCTCGCTCTCAACCTACTCACCTCCATACGCAGGTAATGCGCCTCATCGCGCTCAAGGGTACGGATCGCGGCCTCCTCATCAGACAACCTCTGATCGGTAGCCAATCTCCTCGACATCATCTCACAATGATACCGAAGGGCGGAAATCTCAGACAGCAAATGGCCATGAGTGGCCAAAAGGAAACCAGGATCAATGAATGGGCGCTCCTCAAAGGGTTCATATGAACCAGATGAAGAGTCGGCATCTCCAAGGATATCCTGCTCATCCTCATCAGCAGTCTGGTGCCAGTAAGGGATACGTCGATACAAAGACTGCTCAGCAACCCAGTACTGATACGGGGCGGTCGCCATCGGAAAGGCCCGCAACTCAAAACCAAGCAGATCAGCAGTCAGATAACTCGCCCAAGATCCATCGACCCGAGTCCTAAAGTCAGAGATTTTGGATGGAAGCGCTCGACGCCCGATACCCGTGAAAGCAAAAAGAGGAACATCCTGCTCGTACCCAAACTACCTCAGGAATCGGATAGGATGGTAAGAAAAGTAAGATTAAAAGCCTACCAGCATCAGAGGGAGGCGGTGCGCATCACAAAGCACTGGAGGAAGTGAAAGCCAAGATGACTCCCAACGAACATTCCAGTCACGAAGATCAGCGAACATCCTGCGATACAAGGGCTCACTCATCCTTGCCGTATGAGGGAGAAATTCTATGATGTGCCACATAAGGTCTGAGCGACGGCTGTTAGGAAAGGGTACAGGAACGGTCAGAGAAAGACGCTCCCATAGCCAAACCTGATCATAAGAAGGAAAATAAGTTCAGCTAGAGCAAAGCAATTCCTAACAAAGCAAGAAGGGAAAGGTGCAGAAAAGATACCTGAAGAAATGCACAGCAGCCGCGAAGGACACGAGTGCGGCCCAGGGCACAGTCAGTCAGCCCACTAAACAGCTTAGCCAGGACGAGAGAAATGATCCCCTGCCAACGGATAGCTCGGCTCATCACCTCAAAAAGCAAAGGAGTCTGGGACCTGCGCCATCCCGAGAACAGCACCTCAGCTATCAAGCAGAACATCAGTGCGTTCCGAGCAAGGATAGAATCGGCCACACTCTAAGGACCCGAAAAAAGATCATACAGTAAGTCCAAGGAGAACACTACAGCATCCTGGCCAGCAACTGCAGGCTGAACAAGATAGGGGATCCCGAACCAGTTCTACGGTGTGGCAGTCTTCGGCGATGTCTTCGACGAGAAATACTGAGTATAATCCCAAGGTAGGCCTGTCAAGCGTGCAAGCTCCTCCAAAGAGGGTCCCATCTCCATATCGTTGAACGCGAACAAGTTCAACGAAGGGACCTAGTCAATCAAGGCAGCTCCGAGCATCCTCCAATCAATGTCAACTCTAGCCATATGGATCAGACTGCCGAAGCCATAGGACTCCAAATCCTGAATCTCATAAGCTGACAAACTATCAAGCCAAGCAAGTAGCCGTGGCCTGCAAGAAGGACGAGGAAGCAGCTGACAAGTCCTCACTGGTACCCCCTTCCAGAACAAAAGGCCCAGAAATCAATAACAGCTCATCAAGGATCGAAAGATCAATGGGCGAAGGAGAAGGAAAAGCTGGAACCTCTGCAAACTCGACAGCCCCTGACCTGCCCTCAGTAACGGCTATGTCTGATATAGTCACATCACTATCTGAAACTGTCACAACCTCAGCCGCATGAGAAGACTCGCCCACCTCATGAACAGAGTGCGCAAAAGACCGACGATCAGGAGAAGGACGACACTCTCCATCAAAAGGGCTACCAGCGAAGATCACACCACACATCGTGGCATCCTGGCCAATCTAACCATCAAAGAATGTATCGGAACCATCAAGAAGGGTCCCAGCAACCCCGATCGAAGAATCAACGGTCAGATCTGGACCTGCGGCCCTCTCCAACAGGAAATCATGAATCCAGTCATCATCCTGGCCAATCAAAGGGATCATCGAGGCATCCACACCGTCCATCATCAGGGGGACATCATCAATGATCACATCAAGTCCACCCAAACAAGTATGCCGCACATCTCGGCCCTCATCAAGAGCATCCAAACCGTCAAAGGTATCATCTGAACCATCCATCCCATCCAGACATGAGATCAGCCCAACTATGTCCATCATGATCCCACCACCTCCATCAATTACATCATCCATGTGGCCCACACTCAAGGGACACATAGCCTCACCTATGTCCCATCTCATCATCTCATCCATACCACCCATTTCTCCCACAATCAAAGGCCTATCCAAATCTGGAATTACAGCCATCCCACCATTAATGGAGCCATTCAAAGCTCTCCCAACAACCACCCCTAACCCATCATCAATACCCCCATTCAATGCTCCATCTCTACCATCCATTAAAGAGATTCCACCTTCATTAAAGCCTTCACCACCTCCTGAAGTGTGGGACCCACCATGAACAGCCCCCACAGCCCCTAAATCTCCACCATCCATTGCCCAAGAAAGGACAAACCAAGAAGAGGACAAAAGGAGGAGGAAAGAGGAGACAAAAGGAAGATTCATGGTTGAAATCAAACCTGGACGTACAAAGCAGGTGGGAACAAGGGCAACGGACAACAGAGAATGTCCGAACCCGAGCCAGCCTAGGCCGCACAAGAGGCGAGCCTTGGGTCGCCCGTACGGACGCGCTCCCTCTCTCTCTGCCGGATTAGCTCCATGGTTCTTGGTAGGTGAGGCTGACAGTCCATATCAGCAGATGGCACCCTGAGGGCCGCCCAAGGCTCCAATCCATTCCAGATTTCAATTGAGATTGATCAAGATCATTTGGAAGGTACCCCACCTATCCAATCATGAAGCACTGCGGCCAGAATGGGTCTGACCAGGTCAAAGAGAGGGAAAGATGATCAAGAGAGGGCCACAAGCAATCTGAGCCATTCGAAGACTAGATCATCATGATCTAAACCATGGGAAAGCTCGCATGGATCATCAAATAGCAAGATCAAGGGTTTGATCATCAAGAGAAGGGCCATAATCCAAGATCTGATCATCAAGTGGGCCCACAAGGCCAAATCAAGCAATCTAAGTTGTTCAAGTCATCATCCACACCATGAGAAGTCTTCTTAACCTCACAAAACATCAAGAAAAGGTGCTCCAAAGTAAAGCTGAGGTCTCAAGTGGGTCCACAAGGCCGAATCAAGCCATCTAAACCATTCAAGTCATCATCCATGTAATTAAGAAGTCTCCAATCAAAGCATCCAGATATCATCCAGGAATTTGAGACAAGTCAAAGATTGTATATTCATTCAGAAGATTTTTTTTATACAGAAGAAGATAAAAGCAAAAAGAAGAAGGTCATACATCAAGTAAACTGAACACAAAAGCAAGCTACAGGTCACCAACATAGTCGTCATCGTCCCTCCTCTCGTCCCACTCTCAAAGATGAAGATCCATCAAAGGAGCTGTCACCGACCCTCCAGCATATCTGCGATGGTCCCCAGGAACATAGAGCGGAGGAAGCAGAGGCCCCTGACCATACAGCAAGTACCACTCATCATAATCGCGATCCGTGATCGTGAAACGAAACCCGGGCTGGCCCACAAGAGCATCAGCTATCTCATCAGCTGGGATCTGAGCAACTGGAGGAGGTGCAGAACAAGGGACTCTGGCCACTCCGGTAATCTGTCGAAGCAGCCTCTCACCCAGATACCACTGAAATGATTCAGCGTCAGAAAGCATGATCCGGAGGCATGAAGCATCATAGGTCTCCACACGCTGAGGGGTGTAGTAGAGTGGAAAGTTGGCGTATGGCATCCGAGCAAGCTACAACAAGGGAGATCATCACGATCAATTACAGTACAGCATGAGGGATAAGGAAAGCAAGATACTTACATCTTCGACGATCAATCCGTCTATTTCAACACGCCAGTTGTCCTCAGAAACTCGAGAGTTCCGCTGACAGTTTTGTTGATGCCAGTACATGTGGCGATACAAAGATGGCTCAATGTCATCCCGCATCCTCGGCACGAGATGGGGAAAATGGTCATAAAAGCAAGTCTGGACAAGGGCACACCTAACAATTAGAGAAAGGAAGAGGGTAAATGTCTCCAAGAAAGGAGAAAGAAGAAGTACCTCAATGACAGGCCAGAAACTTGTGTAGGACCGACTATTCCGACTGGTTTTGTCCAGACCCTGGAAAATATGAGTCAGGATAGCCCCGTTCCAATTGTAGGGGTGGTGAAGATCCTCAACCAAGCGAAGAAATTTAGGATCGACCCTCTCATTTGCGTGGCAGAGAAGGAAAGACCCGAAGGCATAAGTGATCATGGCCCGTGCTTTGTGGAGGGCCTCTAGCTCGGTAGTGGGGGTGACGAAGGCAAAAGTGTTGTAGAACCATCGCATCTTTACTTGATGGCCTTGGAATTCATCTTCGGGCGGGATATCACCAACAAGCCGTAGCCAATCAGTGGAAGTGATGGGAGCAAGAGAGCTGACTTGGGGAACAACTGTCCTATGAAATGGAAAGCCAATTTACATATAAATATCCAGGGGAGTTATTCCCCATTCGCCACAAGAGAGTTGAAAGGTGTGGGTCTCATCCCGCCACCTCTCGCAAAGAGCCGCGAGCATCATGCGGTTGGCACTGTTGTTATGGAAACGTAAGGTAAGGAGGCCAGCAAAAGGAGTGTCAGCCAATATTCGTTCAAGCAAAGGCTGTGGATGTTGCACCCAGTTGTTCCAATGGTCTCTGGTACCTCGACCCTTGATGGCAGGAAGAGGTTGGTGCTCTTGAGCCAAAGAACACATATGGGCCCCTCGGCGGATGATGAAGGCAGGATCATCCTCATCAATCACTCGACGTCCTCTTGTACCGTCCACCATAGAATCCTATAAGCTTGGCAAGGTAAGTCCCTATCCCTTACCCGTTAAAATCCAAATTATCATCCAGGAAACCCATGGGATTGGACTCACATTCAAATGCAAAATCCAAAGTTCGAATCCATGTGTTACCTAGGGTATGTGTTGCGCCCATTAAAGAAAGCAAGGCCCACCTTAAAGAAGGTTGCATGCCATGCCTTAGGCAGAGAAAGTCCATCATCCAAGAACATACTTTGGACAACAAATGCACTTAAGTGCCATGAGATCAATAAGGGATAAGGATCTTACTTCACATGAGAAGTCCCTCTTCAAAGTCCATATGTGGCCAAGGATTGATCCACTTTTTATGCCAAGGCCATGATTCTCACTTAAGATGTTTTCATCTTTTTTACAGATGTACATGGACAAGTGGGGAATAGAAAGGAAGTGGGTCCCCAAGAGCAACCCAAATGCCTCACCTCAATGGATTGGAAGGAGCACATAGCCCACTTGAAGAACATGAGGACCCATTCAATGGGTTAACCATGGGCACTCCTATGTGCATCATCTTGATGAAAGTTTTGACTATGAGAGTACAACATGGCGGTCTACCCACAAACATATGAATCAAAGAAGCTAATGGTAAAAATTGGATGCACATAGCCCACATGAAGAATCAAAGTTGGAAATGCCCATGTAAGGACAAGTTCGGGCAACTTATGTGCACCAATTTCTTTAACAAAAGGGGGACCATTTGAGCACAAGAAGGCATGGCTTGAAGAGTCACCCAACCATCATGAAAATGGCTAGGAATGATATACATAGCCCACTTGAAGGTCAAAATCCAAAATGCCCCAAAGCATGGGACAAAATTGGGCAACTTATGGGTATCACTTTTTCTCACAAATTGAAAGAAAAATCACTCATCTTTGAGAATGATGGTGGATGACCCACCAAGCCCCCCAAAGAGAAGTTCAAGGAGCTATGGTTGCATGGATAGCTCACTTGAAGGAGGATCATCCATTTGAGGTTGA
Organism: Liriodendron chinense; assembly: GCA_003013855.2. NCBI lineage: Eukaryota > Viridiplantae > Streptophyta > Magnoliopsida > Magnoliales > Magnoliaceae > Liriodendron > Liriodendron chinense. The sequence continues at coordinate 54,631 of PVNU02000525.1, forward strand.
TAACATTAAAGAGAAACTCTTGAGAACCACTTTCCTACCTCATGGAAAAACCATTTGAAACTAGTGAGATTGTTGAGACAACTCACTCATGGGACTTATAGATGATCAAGTAACTCAGGTCCTCCATCCATCAAAAGAAAAAGCATGAAAGAGAAAATCTTACATGAACAAAGTGTAGTGGTGCACATATGATCCAAAGAAATCCAAGTTTCAATGAAGGCCCAAAAGCACATCCATATGAAAAATCCTATGGGGCCCAACACACTTTGTACAAAAGGATGTACATCATAATCAAGAGATGGTGGGAGATTTGGGCCACTTGTCCATAAAGGCCCAATTAAGAAATCTAGCCCACTTGAAGATCCAAGTGAAAAATGAGCTAGTCACCTTTGTCCATACACATGTGAAGAAGGATGGGGCCACCCAAAGTGAGCCCCATGAGCCCAAAACTTGAGGTGGGCCCCACCATTCTCATGGGCCCAAACCTTGAAAAGAAGATGGAAAAGAAAAGAAGAGCTTTAAGGAAAAATGAAAAGGGCGAGAAAGCATGAGGGAGCCCAAAATGAAGCATTGGGCCCATCAAATACACCAAGGGCCATAACTTCACTTTAAGCCCATTTGATACATATGAAAAGAGGCCCAACTCCCATGAAAAAGATAGGATATTTTGCCATGCACAATTGATGAACATGGCAAAATTACCCTTTACATACACATGAAGGGAGTATGAAAAAAGAAAAGAAAGAATGAAATGGAAGCTTGCAATGTCCTTCTCCATACACCACCTTTAAGAGACATTTGAGATCTAGAAAAGGGCCAAAAATACTTGGGCCCACCTTCACTCTTTTTGGAATAGCTGCATAGAAAAAGAAAAGAGTCATGAGAAGAGACAATGAAGAAGGAAAAAGACAAGAGAGAAAGGGAGTGGTCCATACCTTTACCACTCACTAAAGGGGGACCACCTTGCTGCCCCAAAGCTTCACTAAGGCCCACCTCTTTAAGAGAGCAAAGAACCACCAAAAGAGAGAGGAAAACTTAAAGAAAGAGAGAGTATGAGAGAGAAAGAGGAGAGATTGCACGTTGGAGGAGCCAAGGGAGCTCCATGTTATATAGAAAAGGGGAGTGCACCCCTTTACCCGACCCACTGGAAAAACTAGTGGGCAGAGACGGTCCGGGCGGCGCCCAGGTGGCTGTCCTATCCTCCCCCTAGTTGAAACGACCTCTCCCCCTCTCTCCTTGGGAAGAACTCCCTCTTGGGAAGGGTGGTTGCAAGTGAATCTTGTACCTCCTTGTAAGAATGAAGTGATGGAAGAGAATAGTGAGAAAAAGTAAGGAATCTCACCAAAATCTCATCTTGTGAGAAATTGGTGAGAAATTGGCTTGATGATGTGGAAAAAGTTCCATGAAATTTTCAAGAAAAAGAAAAAGAATTGACTTGGTCAAACAGTGATCTTAACCATCCAAAGGCATGACCTGATGATCTGAACCATTCTAAGAAGAATCCCCGGAATCTCCCACCTTGATTGCTACTCTCTTGTACATATTTTGGGTCCGAAGACCTTAAACTACGTCGGGATCAAGATCCCGAGGGACTTTTTAAATAAAAATCGGTAGCAGTCTGGATCGTTCGAATCAAGATCCGCTGACACCGGACATTTTCTAAAAACAAAAAAAATGTGTTTGCCCTGCTTGTACATATTTTGGGTCCGAAGACCTTAAACTACGTCGGGACCGACATCTCGAGAGATTTTCAATAAAAACCGGCATCGGTCTTGATTGCTCGAGTCAAGATCCGACAACACCGGATATTTTTCAAAAAATCACAAATATATATATATATATATATATATATATATATATATATATATATATATATATATATATATACACACATTTCCAACACTCTTTTGTACAGTTCTGGGTCCGAAGACCTTAAATTACGTCGGGATCGACATCCCGAGAGATTTTCAATAAAAATCGGCATCGGTCTTGTTTGCTCACATCGAGATCATATGGCTTCGGACATTTTTCAAAAAACAAAAAAAACGTATTTGCCCTATTTTGTACATATTTTTTTTTTTGTCCGAAAACCTTAAACTACGTCAGGATCAATATCCCGAGGGATTTTAATAAAAACCAGCATCGATCCCAGCCGTTCAGGCCAAGATCTGATGACCTGGATCATTTCAAAAAATCACAAAAAAAAGAATGTATTTTCAGCATGTACATATTTTCGGTCCGAAGACCTTAAACTACACTGGGATTAATTTCTCGGGGGACCTTTTCCCACTTTCAACTAAAAACCGGCATCGGCCTCAACCGCTGGGATCAAGGTCCGATTATTCGGATCATTTTTCAAACAATACCAAAAAGATTTCAAGCTTTCCATAAAACCAGCATCAACTTCGATTACTTGAGTTGAAGTCTGGAACTTTTTCAAAAAAAATATAAAAAAGAAATAATAAAAAAAATTCACCATCAATTTCACAAATTCATCCCCAGCGGTCCAAAGACCTAAAACTACACTAGGATTAACTTCTCGGGGGCTTTCTTTCCTAAACCTGTTCCAGACATAGCTGACACTTGATCGTACGGATGTCCGAAATCTTTTAAACAGGAAAAGGCTGAGGCGGGCAGAACCCCGCAATCCTGTTTGTGTTGAACGTACCGTGATAGACAACCTTGATTTGGAAGTCACTGTTGAATCTGACGGATGTTCCCTGTTCCTAAAACTCATGAAGGGGATTAAGGCTGTTGGGAGGTGGAACGCACCCTCACGGAATTGTGAGCAATGTAAGGCCCCAAACTGGATTAACTAAGGGAAATGTGAGGATGTGGCTCATTTTGTGGCCGAAGGAGTTCGTCAGATGATACGTGGTCTATGTGCATTGCACATGAGGAACAGACAACTTTGTGGGTGTGTTGACTGAAAACCCTCAAAACCCTCATCCGAAGATGTAAAACTACGGCACTTAACTGTGTGAGACTCGTCTTGCTCACTGACGAAAAATGGATCGGGTACCTTACCAGCAGTAGAAGCTGGAAGTGGATGAAAATTCCACATCTTTCCTTGTATTTCAGAAAAATCACAAAATACCAAAACATTGCAAAATCACCTTTTCAAAAATCACAAAAAATATTTCCCTTGCTTTCAAATCAAATATTTACAAAAATCACACAAAAAATTCCCTTGCTTTCAAATCAAATATTTTAAAAAATCACAGAAATATTTCCTTTGTTTTCAATTACCGATCTCTATCCTGACCACTCAGGTAAAGGTTCGGATTAAATATTTGCAAAAATCACAAAAATTGTCACTATCCCCCAGCACTACACTTCAGGAGTCTCGAACTCCACTCTCTTCACAATTTGGGATAACGGATCCAATCGCCCGCAAATTGGAATCTTGACCAAAACTGGTGACTAAGCACCGTCTCAATCGCATTTATGCCCAGGAGAACATTTTTAAGTCTGATTTAATCCTCGTACATTCTCATTAGCAAAGAAACAGCATCTTGGGACGATGGACCTGATCGATCAACTGGTCGGGATCTTGACCAACCCGCTGACCAAACGCCCATATAAAAAAGGAAAAAAAACCCAGGGGAGCACAACCTTGCAAGCAATAAGCTCAAAATTCTCGGCATCTCCAGCAAAAGCAAAATCATCAAACTGAAAGAGAATGAGCCAAGCCATGCATTCATCATGCATCTCCATGCATCAGCATCCATCGCATGAATCATCATGTTTACCTGCTTTCAAAATAAAGTCGGTTAGCCAAAGACCCCACAGGCATCCCTAGTCGAGGCACGTGCAGACCAGATTTCCATTTCAAAAGACAAAAAAAAATATATTCCTATTTGCAAATAAAAACCCCACGGAGTATCACTCCCCAGAGTGGGTATCTTTTCAAAAATCTAAAAAATATTTTCCCAGTAGAGCGTTCTGCCTCCAAAACACCAGGAGATCTTTCATATCTCTGGGTAGGAGCCGACGTAAAAATCAAATAAGATCCGATGTCTCGCGGTTTCTCCGGAGACCATCGGATCCAATGCACTCAAAGTGCGGTCGAACTGAACTCCAGTGTCAGTGCGGTCGTACCACATGCCAAGATACGAAAAGATGAAAGCCAAAAGGCTCGGTCAAAGAAACCATTTGAACAGGTGAAAACGATGAATTGTAACCCAAGTATCAAAATCAGCAGATTGGATGAAAAGAGTTCACCCGCACATACCTAGGCGTGGATGCCTGAAGTACCTTGACTGAGTCAAAGTCGACGTAGTAGAATCCCGTAAGACTATATGACGTAGGGCATCTAACCACTTTGACAAGTCAAGTGAAACAAGTATTCTTGGAGTGATCTGGGAAAACATCAAACATCACAATCAGTCACAGGGTCAGTGTCCTTGTAAGACTACGGACGCAGAGGCTCTACTGTACCTTTCCGATGTTAGTACCGATCGGGAATGGAAGGGTTGCGATTGGGTACCCAGGTTGCAGCAAACTGCAGGGACAATCGCAACGTTTTCTCCAAACTCCCGCGGTATGTGCGAGTTATCAATCTCCAGACAATCAACTGACTCAGATACAAAGGATAACAAAGATTCCAGACCACAATCAAGGAAAGAATGAATTGCAAACCAAGCATCGAAACTAGCAGATCGGGTGGAAAGAGTCCACCCGCACATACCTAGGCGTGGATGCCTGAAGTACCTTGACTGAGTCCAAGTTGGCGTAGTAGAATCCCATAAGACTACATGACACAGGGCATCTAACCACTTTGACAGTCAAGCGAAACAAGTACTCCTGGAGTGATTTGGGAAAACATCGAACATACAATCAATCATAGGGTTAGTATCCTCGTAAGACTAGCGATGCAGAGGCTCTGCTGTACCTTTCTGATGTTAGTACCGATTAGGAATGGAAGGGTTGCGATTGGGTACCCAGGTTGCAGCAAACTGCAGGGACAATCGCACCATTTTCGCCAAACTTCCGCGGTATGTGCGAGTGATCGATTTCTAGACGATCAACTGGCACAGATGCAAAGGCAAGCAAAGATTTCAGACCATGATCCATGAATGACCGGGTCAAAAGTGGGGTGTCCACTCGCTTTGACATTCGGTTGCACGCAACCTCTGCCAAAGAGGGGCATCTGTAGACACCCCACCTTCGGCTACATTGTTGGTAGAGATAGCTGGATGAATGGAGGACCATACCCCCAAATCCCAAGTCCAAACTCAGCCAAACTCACCCTTATAAGCCCCAATCCATAGCCCAACTCAAGCCTGAACCCAGTCAACCCACCCCTAAACATCAGCCTGAAAAAACCCCCCATAAGAAAAATCAGTAAAAAATCCTTTAAAAAAAAGGTCAAACTCACTAAGTTAACCCGCTGAGTCAACCCGCTAGAGTTAACCCATTGAGTCGACCCGCTGAGTCAACCCGTCGAGTCAAAACACCGAGTCAACCCGCCAAGTCAAATCACCGAGTCGACCCGCTGAGTCAACTCACCCAGTCAACCCACCGAGTCAAAACAGCAGCCCCGAGACATGACCGTACCACGCGCTGGAAACCGAGGAGTGTCTGTACGGGGGGTCGTCCAAAATTATTTATGCAAACTGCCACTCTCCAACGCTATAAATACCCCTAGCCTCTTCCTATTTCAACATCCAATCCATCCAGTCCAGCGACCCATCCGTTTGAGTCCTTCTCCACCCTTTTAGCCCATCTTTCCACCAAGGAGAGCCCGAGTGAGGAGAGTCTAGCCCTGGTCCAGTCCAGCCTGACCACTGGTCCAAGTCTCCCAAGCCATCCAAGTCTTGATCCAGCCACTCGAAGCCAATCCTTGCGACACCTCCGTCCATCTAGCTGTTCCTTACTAGCATCATCTCATTCGCATCTAGCATAAGTGCAACATTTACTTTTCTTCCAACCCCCCTACTTCACTGCAAGCACTTTGATTATTCAAACACACAGCATGCATCTCGCATAAAACACCTGTCAGTTCGAGCGTATGCTCTGGGCTTGCCTATTAGTGGAACCTGCCCATCAGAAACTCTTACTGTTCAGACCTGCATTCATGTACATATCACTACAAGCACTTTGATCATTCAAACACATAGCATGCATTCCGCATAAAGCACCTGTCAGTTCGAGCGTATGCTCTGGGCTTGCCTGTTAGTGGAACCTGCCCATCAGAAACTCTTACTGTTCAGACCTGCATTTATGCATCATGTCATCTATGAGAATGTACGAGGATTAAAACAGACTTTCAAGTGTTAGTTCGATTCTGTGAAGTAGAGACCGTACTTCGGTACGGGCAGTGTGTGGGGTGCTTAACCTCTTCCCACCCTGTAACCGTGATCCCTTACCTCGAATCTCTAGCCGCAGATCAAAAGGAGTCATTTTAGAGGAAGGAATTTTCGGATCCCCCTTCTCTAACATTTCGACGGGGTCTAGCCTGACTGTAGATTCGACGTAACTGGCTAGTGGCGACTCTGGTCTTATATAAACTCATTTAAATACATCCAGCTTAACACAACAACCAAACAAAGCCCTCGATAACGAGACAAGCCACTGGTATAAACGGTGATTCGCACTCACGCATCCTCTTCTTCTTTTCCCGAAAGGAAAGGGACGAGAACGTCGTGTGAGAGCACAGAACGGCGAGGGTCCACACCTTCATCCTACTCTTGTAAATCTTTGAGTTCTCGTAAGCATTGTTCCGGATCTCGTCAAGCTCATTCAATTAGAGTTTGCGAAACGAGATAGCCTTGTCAATGTCAAAATTCAATGCCCGAATCGCCCAATAGGCTTTGTGTTCAAGTTCCATAGGCAAGTGACAAGCCTTTCCATAGACAAGTCCATAGGGAGACATTCCAAGGGGAGTCTTGTAAGCGGTACGGTGAGCCCGAAGAGCATCGACTAATCGAAGCGACCAATCTTTGCGATCCAGCCTCATCGTCTTTTCGAAAATTTGTTTGATTTCCCTATTGAAAATTTCAGCTTGCCCACTTTTCTGTTGATGGCATGAGGTACTCACTTTATGTTTAATGTTATATTTCTTCATCAAGGCTTCGAAAGGCCTATTGTAAAAGTGAGAACCGTCATCACTAATGATGGCCGAGGCGTTCCAAATCTTGATAATATGTTTTCCTTAAGGAACTTTAGAACTGTACGATGATCGTTGGTTCTACATGGAATTGCCTCTATTCATTTAGATACATAGTCTACGACGAGCAATACGTAAACATGTCCAAAAGATGAAGGGAATGGTCCCATGAAATTGATGCCCCAACAGTCAAAGACTTCAAGATGTTGAATTGGGGTAAAATGTATCATATTCAGATGGGACAATCCTCCGAGCTTTTGACAACGCTCGCATGCTTTGCAAAACTCGTGGGTATCCTTATATAGAGTGGGCCAATAAAAACCACATTGCATAATTTTAGTGGTGGTTTTCTTGGCAAAAAAAAGACCCCCACTTGCTTGATCATGGCAAAAGGAGATGATAGAATTATGTTCATCATCAGGGACACATCTCCTAATTATTTGATCTGGGCAATATTTAAAAAGTAAAGGTTCATCTCAGAAAAATCTGTGCACTTCCCTTAGAAATTTTCGTTTATCCTGTGCAGTCCAATGAGTCGGCATCGCACATGTGGAAAGATAATTTGCAATATCAGCATACCATGGTGGATACATAGCAACAAAAAGTTGCTCATCAGGGAATGAGTCCTTAATAGGTGACTCGTCAACGAAACTTGGTAAAACTAGGTGGGATAGATGGTCTGCCAACACGTTCTCTACTCCTTTCTTATCCTTGATCTCTAAGTTGAATTCTTGAAGGAGTAGGATCCATCTAAGCAAACAGGGCTTAGCATCCTTCTTTGAAAGAAGGTATTTCAGTGCCGCATGATCTGTGTAAATTATAACCTTGGATCCTATCAAGTACGCCTTGAACTTGTCCAAGGCAAAAACAGTGGCTAGGAGCTCCTTTTCCATAGTTGAGTAGTTGACTTGGGCGGGGTTTAAGGTCCTACTCGCATAGTAGATAAGTGGCGCTTATTGTCCTTCCTTTGTCCTAACATCACCCTAATAGCATAATCGCTTGCATCGCACATCAACTCAAAAGGAATGGACCAATCTAGTGGTTGTATGATTGGAGACGTTGTCAACATGTCTTTTAACTTTGAAAAAGCTAATTAACAATCGGCACTCCACTCAAATTGGTTCTCCTTTTGGAGAAGGTTGCATAAGGGCCTAGAGATATGACTGAAATCCTTTATGAACCTTCTATAAAAGCCGGTGTGTCCAAGGAAGGATAGCACATCGCATATGCTCTTGGGTGGTGATAGATTGAAAATAATATCAATTTTAGCTCGGTCTACCTCTATTCCATTGGACGAGATGATATGTTTAAGGACTATTCCTCTTTGTATCATAAAATGACACTTCTCCCAATTTAAAACAGGGTTCTTCTCCTCACACCTTATCAAGACCAACTTCAAGTGATTAAGGCACTCCTCAAAAGTGTAAAAAAAATAGAAAAATCATCCATGAAAACTTCAAGAAATTCACCCACCATGTCCGAGAAAATACTCAACATGCAACATTGGAATGTGGCGGGTGCATTACATAGCCTAAATGGCATCCTTCGGTATGCCAAGGTTCCAAACAGACATGTAAAGGTGGTATTCTCTTGGTCTTCCGGGGCTATCTCAATTTGATTGTAACTGGAATAGCCATTGAGGAAGCAATAATAGGAGTGACCCACTAACCTCTCCAAAATTTGATCCAGGAATGGGAGAGGGAAGTGGTCCTTCCTAGTGACCGTGTTTAGATTTCGATAATCTATGCCCATATGCTAACCGGTGGTCACTTTAGTTGGTACGAGCTCGTTGTTGGCGTTTTCTATGATGGTAATACCAGACTTCTTAAGGACAACTTGGGTAGGGCTCACCCATTGGCTATCCGAGATGGGGTAGATGATACCCACATCTAGTAGTTTTAACACCTCGGCATTAACAACCTCCATCATGTTTGGATTTAACCTTCTTTAAGGTTGTCTAATTATTTTTGCATTTTCCTCGAGGTGTATACGGTGAGTGCAAACCGAAGAATCTATCCCCTTGAGGTCCGCTATTGTCCAACCTATGGCTCCCCTATGTTCTTTGAGTAGCTCAATCAACTTGAGCTCTTGGTCTTTTCCTAGGTGAGAGGTAATGACAACCGAGAATGTTTCTTCTTGACCCAAATATATATATTTCAGCTCGGATGACATTGGTTTAAGGTCAAGCTTTGGCGGTTTGATGTTAGATGGTAGAGGCCTTGATGCAGTTGGTGGCAATCTTTCAAAATGGGGTCTCCACCGACTAGTACCACCTATCGGTTTCTCAATATTCAATGCTTGCACAATTTCACTAATGATGGGGTCTTTAGAATCCTCAAAATGTTCCAAGCATATCTCCAAGCTATCTAGTGGTTCAAGTTGGAGGAGCTCTTCTTCTTTAAAAGATTCGAGCATGTTTACCTCGAAGAGCTCATCATCATCAACATCCCTATGCCTTTTGCCCAAGTGGAACACATTCACTTCTAATGTCATGTTTTCAAAGGACAATTACATTACCCCATTCTGAAAATTTATTATTGCATTTGATGTAGCAAGGAAGGGGCAACCTAGAATCACCGGTATTTGAGTGCTAGCATCCAATACCAGTTGTGTGTCTAAGATAATGAAATCTACCGGATAGTTGAATTTATCAACTTAGACCAAGACATCCTCAACAATCCCTCTCGGTACACGAATGGATCTATCAGCGAGTTGCAACGTGGTTTTGGTGGGTTTTAATTCACCAAGACCCAATTGTTCATATACCAAATATGGGATTAAATTTACACTTACCCCCAAGTCTAGCAATGCACGTTCAGTCCGATAGTCACCAATGATGCATGGGGTCTTTTGAGTGAGAATGGTACTCACTTGCTCATTCAAAAAGGCCTTTTATTGCGATTATATTTGCTTTTAGTTGTGCATAGGTCCTTTAGAAACCTGGCATAAGAGGGAATTTGTTTAATGGCATCAAGCAATAGAATGTTTATCTTGACTTGTCTAAAAATGTCTAAAATATCATGAGAGTTTATGAGAGATTTTGGAGCAACCAATCTCGAAGGGAATGGTGCTACGGGCTTATAAACGCGTTCCATTTCTTGTGGAGCTGAGTTAGATCCGTCCTCATCCTCAGAAGTTACCGGATCATTAGGCTTGTTGGCCTTCACCGGAATAGATTTGTCAATTTGCTTACCGCTTCTAAGAGTGGTGATGGATTTGGCTTGCTCCACATGTTGGTTGGGGAGATTAAGGATGCTTACTTCATGTACTTGCTTTGGATTGGGCTGAGGTTGGGCCGGAAAGGTCCCTTCCCTAGCATTCAAGCGTCCCTTAATCTCATCAACCGAGACTTTAAGCTCTTGAAACATTTGCTAATTTGATTGATTGATTTGCGTTTGCCCTTGTATAAACACCTTTAGGGTATCCTCCATTGAGAATTGAGGTGGGGCCATGTTTTGCATGGGTGGCCCTCCTTAAGAGTTGGTAGGATTACCCGTGGGATTATTCTTCTAACTGAATTTTGGGTGGTTCTTCCAAGTAGAGTTGTACGTGTTACCCACCGTCCATTGAAAGGTCATTGATAACCATATGTGGCGTTTGCTTGCTCTTGTAACAATCTTGAAATGCAGGAATTGTAGGACAATCTTGCATAGAGTTTATATTAGTGGCACAAATTTCACATATGTTTTCAATAGTTTCATTGGACTTTGAAACTCCACTCTAAGTTCCATGGCCTCGATCTTCCTTGTGAGGCTAACTATCTTTGCGTTCACATCATCTTCTTCTTTAAGAATATAGATGTCTCCTTTTTCCTTTTGTTGAGGAGGCTTGAGATTACTAGATTTGTCCAAGGTATCTCATGATTGGGCATTCTCGGCCAACATATCCAAGTAACTCTAAGCTTCATCTGGATTTTTTCTCATAAACTCGCCGTTGCATATCATCTCTACGAATTGGCGCATGTTGGAACTTAATCCATCATTGAAGAAGTTTATGATTCACCAACTTTCGTAGCCGTGATGTAGGCAAGCAAGTAGGAGGTCTTTAAAGCTTTCCCAACATTGGAAGAATGATTCATTCTCTTTAACTGAAAAGTTCATTATAGCTCTTCGAAGGGTATTCATTTTATGAGCCGGGAAGAACTTTTTCAAGAATTCCCGAGTCATCTCATTCCATGACCCTATCGAGTGTGGTCTAAGAGAGTGGAGCCAACTCTTGGCTCTTTCTTTCAATGAAAGGGAAAGAGTTTAAGTTTGATGGCATCTTCGGAAACATTCGCATATTGCAAAGTAACCACCACTTCTTCAAATTCCTTTGAGTGTAGGTATGGGCTCTCAGATTCTAGCCCATGAAACTTTGGTATGAGTTGAATTACACCTAGCTTTATATCGATGTTTCCCTCGGTTGTTAGGAGAATCACACATGAAGGTATTGTTGTATGAGTCAGTTGTAGGTAATCTCGGAAGGCTCTCATTGGAGGAGCATTGCGCACCTCATTCTCTCTTACTCCTTGATTTGCGTTTGTAGTTGGAGTAGAAAGGGGAGGATTCCTTAAAGGTGTTTGATCCATACTCCCCAAACTATCACAAAGCTCTTGGTATTTTCAGACTTATTTATGGACTGATAATAGTCCAACTAGACCACCTTCGGATTGGAGACAATTGGTATGGTCACATTCCCAACGGGACATAAACCAAATAACTAAGATCTAAACTAATCCTAAGTCCTAAAACAGAAATTAACAAAAATCTAAAAATCTGTAAAAAGTACTAAGTTAGAAAGATATTACCCGATTCGCTTGAATTATGGAGGAATTTCTACAAAACAAAACTACTTGTTAGTCATAGAAAATCAGAAGAAAAAAAAAACCTATCTACTTCTACTTCTATAGCCACTAAAACAATTTAGAACCGTTTATCTAAATTCCTCGGCAACAGCACCAAAAACTTGTTCGCTTGCCTTAAGTGCAAGGCTACGATGTAGTAATAATTCTCGGTAAGACTGAGGTCGACCCACAAGGAAAGAGGTAAATAGTTCTAAGCTATTCCAGCAACTTGGATTGGAACAATTTGGGATTTCAATTAAGAAAAGTAACTCAAAACAGTAACTTAGAAAATATATAATTTAAAAGAACTAAGGCTTTCAAGGATGCACTTGTAGTAATCCCATGTTAATCCATTTAATCCAAGCATAAAACACAACTAGATTCGAAGTTCTATCTCTCGTCTAGTTGGAAGATAAAGCATTCAAGCACATTCAACCCCACTTAAGTTAAACTTTCAAGTTCTGGTCTCATTCAATCACATAGCATTCAAAATCATAGCCTTCGGAGTAACAGCCATGCCTATGGACTAAGGCATGCTCAAAGGTTACTATAATTCGAATCTAATCAGGCCAAACATGATAATCTCGGAGAATTGCAAGGAATCCATGTCCGGAGCACATGAACTCTCATAAAACTTCTAAAAATATCAACTTATTCAAACTAGAACATTCAAAAATCCAAACTTAAAAATACTTGAATCAAACTGAATTGAACATGAAATTGGCTACAAGCTTCACCTCTCAGCCCTAGCTGAGAGGTTCTAGCCGAGCATTGTCATACTACAACTAGAATTCAAAGGAAAAATCATAAAAACTAGAAAAATCGGAATCGATGGAGTTGTGGACGCTCCCCGTTGCTCTCCTCCACTTCCCATGAACTCCAATCTCTTCTAGGATCCCTCTAGACTAAGCCCTAGGTGCCCTTTTATAGAATAGTGCAGAAGATTCTAGATTGCGCAAGGAGTTTTCACAATTACACAACGAAATTTGGAGAATTTAGAAATTTCTGGACGTTGGCCAGTCGACTAGACCCCCTATCCGGCCAGCCGGAGAAAGTGCTTGCAATCACCAAATTCTCTGGAGTGTTTTTCCATAGTCCGACCTGCCCTCCGGTCAGTCGAAAAAAATGCCTCAAACTGTAGATTTTGCTAGAGCATATTTAAGATAGACCGACCCTTCAGCTGGCCGACCGGCCAGTCTTCCAGGTAGTCCATCCGGCTGGCCGGTCAAGTGGTTGGCCTTCATAATTTTTATACAGCAAACTTGTTGTTTCCAGGGAGTTTGGTTGGCCAGATGGTGGGCATGTAATATGCTGAAATTTTAGCTTTTCCTCCTCTTATTTCAATGCAACTTCACTCCATCTTTGGTCTCCTGTTCCTTTGATCTTCAAGGTGTATAAAGTGACCCTTTAAGCATCAATTTAGTGAAGTGTCTGTCTCGTTCCTACAATCACAAAACATGCATTAGAATAATCTATTAATCATGCAAACCATGCACAATGTGTGATGAATTGGGGTTAGATATGTATAAATTGAAAGCTCAACACACACCCCAACCAGCATTTTGCTAGTCCCGAGCAAAACATGCGTGAAACAAGTTCAATTCTCTAAAATCCAACTCTCCTTAAGAAACTATACCTCTATTCATTCTAAAATATACAAGTGCAAAAATTAGAGAAACTGGGTGATAGAAGTTGCAACCTTTAACTCTCAAACATAATAAGTGTTCATATAGATTTCCTGCTTATTAATTGATAAATAGAAGAACTTTGAACAAATTCAACCTAATGTGCATAGTGAAAGTTCATCTCATGAGTTTTCAGGATTACTTTCTCCATAGATCAATTAAATTATGAATTACAAGGTGTAAAGATCAACAACAAGCCTATGACAGGAATTTGCTTTACAGTCCTTCCAACAGGTTTCACACTATGTCCCATTAGAAATCCATATCTTTCATTATTTTTCCATGGACAAGGATGTACAAAGTACCTCGGCTTGGTTCCTCAACACTTTAAATCTAAGTCTAGTCTATCCACAAATTTGCATAATCCTTTCAAACCAAGAGAATCGTGTAATGTGAATTAGGTGTAAAAGTGTTCAAGTTTTTATCTATCATATAAATAATGGAATTCACATATAAAATCATTATATTAGAAGTAGTTCAAGACTTGCAACATTAATCACTTCTTATCTCCTTTTCTTATTCTTGTATCATCACGAATGCATAGAAACAAGGTTTTTCAAAAGAGTTTTGAATTCTTAAAAAAATTGAAATTTTTTCAACATATAATATAATGCTCGAAATGTCCACAAACTACTAGATGAGGATCTCATCTCACCCCCCAACCAAATCTTGCATTGTCCTCAATGTAAAAGGATATGCAGTGAGCATGATCATGTGAGCAATAGTAAAATAAAAGAGAGTGAGAACGAGATCACCTGATAGAATCGATCATGGAAGTCTACAACTCCGGCAACTAAAGCTACTAGCTAAATAAACCTAAAACAGAAAATCAACCAAAACTAAATCCTACGTTATTACCTCTGTCAAACTAGGAGATCAATCGTCTTAATACACAGGATCATCCAGAGTGATGGACATGTCCTCTGAATTAAATTTCACAACAAATGGTTTAAGGCATTGTCCGTTCACTTTAAAACAGTTACCATTTGCCACGTTTTCTACCTCGACAGTCCCATGAGAAAAAAACTTCTTTAACAATATATGGGCCGGTCCATCGGGATCTTAATTTTCCCGAAAAAAGATGAAGTCGAGAATTGTATAAGAGCACTTTCTGACCTTCATGGAAAGATTTCCTCAAGATGTGCTTATCATGAAAGGCCTTCATCCTACTCTTGTAAATCCTCGAGTTCTCGTAAGCATTGTTCCGGATCTCATCAAGCTCATTCAATTGGAGTTTGCGAAACGAGCTAGCCTTGTCAATGTCAAAATTCAATGCCCGAATCGCCCAATAGGCTTTGTGTTCAAGTTCCACAAGCAAGTGACAAGCCTTCCCATAGACAAGTCTATAGGGAGACATTCCAAGGGGAGTCTTGTAAGTAGTACGGTGAGCCCAAAGAGCATCAACTAATCGAAGAGACCAATCTTTGCGATCCAGCCTCACCGTCTTTTTCAAAATTTGTTTGATTTTCCTATTGGAAATTTCAATTTGCTCACTTTTCTGTGGGTGGTATGAGGGTACTCACTTTATGTTGATTTTGCAAGGTCTGGAACTGCTCTCGCAACTCGTCCAGTCTTGCATGATCTACTCGAGCGATTGGTGCCTTTCGTAGCAAGGCACATCCTTCTTCTGCATAGTGGTCAGTGTCTTTGACCCTATGGGCTTGCTGGAAATGAACTGTGGGTTGCGAAATTTGATTTGATGATTGAACTGGATTATGACGAACTTTTTCTTGAAATGACCGTAATTGAGCTAGAGATTGAACTGAAGGTTGAACTGGAATTTGCTGGAAATTAACTGAAGACTACTGAATTGAAGATTGCTGGAAATTAACTAGATTTTGTTGAATTGATGATTGCTAGAAATTAAGCTAGAATCCTATCGGTGGGGATGTGCTGGAATTGAAAAGTGCATATGTTTGTAGGAGGCTGAGATGTTGGGAAGTGACCCCCTTGTTGGGTATTCGCCACTGTCCGCTGATTGATGTGGGCTTGACACTGACCCCTATTGTGGGCATTCACCACTGTTGTCCCTGCTGCTGAAAATTGAATTAAAATCCCATCAGCGGGGATGTGCTGAAATTGAGTAAAGGTCACATCGACGAGGATACACTGAGAAAGAAATGGGGTCCCATCAGCGAGGACATGCTAGAATCTACTGAGATTGTTGCTCGTAAGATTGACTGAAAATTGACTGGAAGTCCCTACGGTGGGAATGTTCTGAGATAGTCTTGTCGTCGCAAGAAGATATTGAGGAGGATACCCCATAATAGAGGGCTGAGATGGCTATTGTCGGTAGTCTTGGGCAGACTCCGATGGTTGTGCTTGATTTGAACTAGAGGCTGGAAGGGACCCGGCATGGTTGTTGAGATTGCTGAACTAGGCCAACTTGATTTTTAGCTACTCCAGTAGCTTGTGTTTGCATGAATTGCAAGAACATTTCTCACATTACTCTCATTCCTTGTATCAATTCTTGCATGATCGACGTGTTCTCGATCGGTTGTTGCGCTGGAGGTTGTGCTTCGGCCATGTCGAGGGCAGGGAAGAGGTGAGCTTCCTCTTCATGGTCTGACATGGCTTGCTAAGCTCTGGTGCGGATTATGCTGAGATAAGAAAGCTGTTTTTGAAGACGTTGAGCCCGAGAAGGAGTAATAGTGAGGAATATGCTCTACTCATTTTTTGGTTTTGGGATTTTTTTTATGGATGAAATGTTATGAAGATGAGATTGTATGAGGACTGTTGACTTTCAAGTATAAGAAAGATTCTATTTTTCAAGTTAGATCACGACTAGTGGGACTAGCATGTCCCCAGTGGAGTCGTCATTCTGTGAACGCTAGTCTTTCTGTGCTCCCGACCCTCCCTTTCAAAAAGGAGTCACACGAATCGTCGTTTGCCACTGGCTTGCCTCTTTCTCGAGGGCTTTTTTAGATATCTATTATCGAGTATGTTTGGATGAGTTCGTATAAGACCATAGTCGCCACTAGCCAGTTACTTCGAATCTACAGTCGGCTAGACCCCGTAAAAACTGTTGGAGAAGGGAATCCGAAGATTCCTTCCTCTAAAATGACTCCTTTTGATCTGCGGTCAGAGATTCAAGATAAGGGATAACGGTTACAAGGTAGGAAGGTATTAGGCACCTACTCTGCCCGTACCTGAAGTACGGTCTTTACTTTACAGAATCGAACTAGTACTTAAAAGTCTGATTTAATCCTCGTACATTCTTATGAATGATATGATACATGAATGTAGGTCTGAATAGTAAGAGTTTTTGATGGGCAGGTTTTCATTAACAAGCAAGCCCAGAGCATACGTTCGAACTGACAGATGCTTTATGCGAGATGCATGTTGTGTGTTGATGTTCACTTCCCCAAGTGTAGGGTTGCGATGTGTAATAATCTCGGTAAGACCGAGGTCGAAACACAGGGACTTGTGTAGGAATTCACAAAACACTTCTAATGATTTCTACTTAAGAGTTAACTAAACAGGATTTTAGGAAATTGGTGTAGATAGATATTTCGAATTAAATTGAATGTAATCAATAGTAAAAAGCACTAGGGGTTCAAGGATCCACTTGTAGCAATCCTTGATACTTAATTCGCTGTGGTTTCTCACTTTCTCAACTAGAATCAAAATTAAATCGTATCTAGCCAGATGATGGAGCAGTTAAAACAAACAATCTGGCATATGTATGATTCATGTACATGATTCTCTCAATTCAAGCTAGGACTTAAGCACACTCAATTGTATAGGTCAATCCTAATTCCAATAGGTTAAGATCACAATCATAATCATTATTAAATCCTATCACAAGGTATAACTAGATCATGATTTGACCTTGATTCAAGTCACATACACAATCTCACATAATCCAGAAATTTCAGAAAAATAGAATTGTTGGTACGAAGTTCCCACATGAGGATCATAGGTCTAGAGCGTATTGAATCCAATTCCTCGGATCATATAGGTCTAGACTAACTCAAAACAATTAAGAACTCAAGCAATTCTTCTAAACATCCATGAGTCATCATAAGATTAAGAAAAACTACTTAGAGCTTTATTCAAACTTTAAACCATTGTTCTTCACTAATAATCCAACTTGAAACCAAATCAAATGAATTGAAGCATCTTCGATTCACTACAAGCTTCACCTCTTAGCCCTAGCTAAGAGGTTTAGCCGTTCATGATCTAAGGAAACATGAAAGCTACTAATAAAAACATAAAACTAGAAGAACAAACTAGGAGGAGTTGTAGAACTCCGGATCTGACTTTCGCCGCCTCCTACCATGATAATTCTCTTCTAGGATGCCTTAGGAACGAGCTAGAGGAGTCCTTTTATAGCTTTGAAGCCCTAGTTGCGAAGAAACTTCGAGAAATCCCGCAGAAATACGCTTTACGCAGCAAAACTTGGAGCTTGTAGAAGAAGCTCTGTTACGCAGCCGACCGGTCGCACGACCGGTCTGAGCCTATGGACGATCGGTCGCACGACCGGTCTCAAAAGTGCAAAAACAGTCCAATGATTTTTCATAAATTCGAACCCAGGATTTTAGTTCAAGGACCGGTCGGACGACCGGTCTGAGCAATGGACGACCAGTCTGACGGCCGGTCGTGGATGGTCCAGCAAGGTTTGCAGTAAGGCCCCTTCTGTTGAGTGTTCGGACCGGTCGGACGACCGGTCCTGGGCTATGGACGACCGGTCTTGGGTGCATTTTTCTGCCCTCTTTTCTTCTCTCCTTCGCTTCTTTCTTCTACCCTTTGACGCTTAGTCTTTTGATCTTCAATGCTTGTGAATAGTGTCTTTAAGTCTTCAATTGATGAATCCTCTTTCTTATTCCTATAACTATAAAACCATGCATTAGTTGAGTCTTTAATCATGTATTTCAAGCATAGTTAGTGCTAAAATGGGGTTAGAATATGCACATTTAAGAGCTCAACATTTGATTGGTCAAAGCTTCTGATGAATAAATTTTGGGCGAACCGACAAACTTCAGAGTATACACTAAGACTTGATCAAGTATTTGTAGTGAAATGATAAGCAGGGTTTGAAAGAATAAGAAATGTTGCACTATGCTAAATGTGAATGAGATGATGTTGGTATAAGAATAGTTGGATGAACGGAGGTGTCGCAAGGGCTTGCTTCGAGCGGCTAAGATCGGGACTTAGGTAGCTTGAGAGACTTGAACTGGGGTCAGGCTGGGCTAGACCAGGGCTAGACTCTTCTCATTCGGGCTCTCCTTGGTGGAAGAATGGGCTAAAGGAAATGGAGATGGACTCGAAATCGATGGGTTTTTTGGGATGTTGAGGGATGTTGAATACGAAGGGGGAATGTGGTATATATAGTTGCGAGCAGTGGCAGCTCTTATAAATGTGGAGGGCCAGCCATCAGACGGCAGCCCATACGGCTGCTTTGGTTCAGCTTCGGAGCGTACTTGCTTCAAACCTGAAGCAAAAAAAAGTCCAAGGTTCGGGTTCGGAGCTGCTCTGAAGTTGTAGCTCGGAACCAGGTGAGTCAACTGGATTTGAAAGATGAGTTTGACAAAGTAAGTTGACCAGGTGTGGGGGCTGGGCTGACGTAGTGAGTTGACTCGGTAATTTGACTTAGTGGGTTGACTTAAAAAAGGTTGACTTTTTGGGATTTTTGGACTTGTTTTTTCTAGAGATGACTTTTTGGGCTGATGTTTAGGAGTGAGTTGATTGGGTTCAGGCATGAGTTGGGCTATATGGGTTGGGGCTTACAAGGGTGGGTTTGACTGGGTTTGGACACGGGGTTTGGGGGGTATGGACTTCCATTCATTCAGCTATCTCAACCAACATTGTAGCCGAAGGTGGGGTGTCTACAAGATGCTATTATTCCAGCTCGTTCTCTAAAGACCATGTAGGAAAAGAAATAATGGAGCGTGTCTGGGAAAGCAATCAGGCTAAGATGGGTAGGTATGAGTGTTACGGGAAGGTTTTCTGGTGATGCACTTTACGAGTTTATGTGTGCAAGCAAGATGAGTTCATGGCCAATCAACATTTCCCTCGGCACATTCGAATTCATAGCTGCGAACAAACAGTATTGGACAATCGCTTGAGTTATGAGTATCCTCGAGAAGTAAGAGTGTATCCCGTCCAATGTAACTACGACAAGTTTGGGGCAAGTTAGTGTTGTGGAAGATAGAGATACATTATGCTAGTTAAAAAAAATTTGGTATAATCATTCTCTCATGAGGTTATATGCTTCACTGGCGCACACTCCACTTCGTGGCACGAAGACTTTCTTGAGGTATGATTATTAGTTGGGTTGATGCCCAACTTATCCAACTGGCAGATATAACATATTTTGTACAAGTGGGCCCCACCCAACTTTGAGATAAATGTTGTAGTGGTTACTGGGTAACTGCCTACCCATTTGCTGTAGCAGTTGAGTAATTGCACAGTCATCTCTCCTATTTGGATAACTTCTCTTTGTATAAGAAAAAATCAATAGTATAATTTTCACATGAGCAAGAGAAATAAATAAAAGAAACATTTACTAAAACACACCTATCTCTTTGTTCATTTATCAAAAACCACTTACTTCTAAGTTATTTAAAGTAACCTACTTACGTTTTCACTCCGCTATCAATATTACCGCTTGACGTGGTACACCGTTGTCATTCTGAATGGTTATAAAATCACATTTTGTAAAAGGCAAAAATGCTCTTCATTTAAAACTCGTAACATAGCAGATGAGGTGCGGTCAACGTTCAAGGATCCTAAGGTGTGGCCCACTATTGTATTTGTGAGAAATCCACCCCATTCACATGTTTTGCCAAATCATTCTATTGCATGAGCCCAAAAATAAGGCAGATCCAAAAATCAAGTGGGCCACACAATATATAGCAGTGAAGATTGTACGTCCTATGTTGAAACATTCTTGAGGCCGTGGAAGGTTTGAATCAGGCTAATATTTTTTCTTTCAATTCATCACAGTGGTAATGACCTTACGAACAGTTGGGAATTCATCCCAGTGATTTGGATTGCATATAAACATAAAGTTGGAGCTCAGAATTTTTTAAACGGTAAGCAGCCACTTTCCATCGTTTCCATTCGTGTGGCCCACTTGAGTTTCTGATCTTCCTAACTTTGTCCTCCCATGACTTAACATGATCTTCCAAAACAGATGGACGGAATGGATTTCTCCCAACCACCACAGTGGGCCCTACGTAGAGTACGGTCTCACACGTGAGTCTCATAGGTGATTCAAACATCACATCACCGGCCTGCAACTTTCAAGATTGTGTGGCTCGTGCCTAATCCAACACGTTGTTGTCCTGTACTTGAGGCCCAACTAGATATATTTTCC
This sequence comes from Liriodendron chinense, assembly GCA_003013855.2. Lineage (NCBI taxonomy): Eukaryota > Viridiplantae > Streptophyta > Magnoliopsida > Magnoliales > Magnoliaceae > Liriodendron > Liriodendron chinense. Next base: position 75,573 of record PVNU02000525.1, read on the forward strand.
TTCCATCCACACCGTCCAATTATTTTAAAAACTCACTCTAGCGCACGATTTAGAAAATGAAGCAGATCCAAACATCAAGTGGACTTTTGTACAAGAAAAAGTGTTAATTGGCCATTAAAAACATTTCATGGGCCACGAAAGTTTTCGATCAAGATGATATTTCAGTGGTCACTTCATGTAGTTCTTTTTGACCTTATCAACAGGATGGATCATAAGAAAACATGCCGGTGGCCCCATGGAGTTTTTAATGGTGTGGATTCAATGCGAATGGTTTCCTCTGATGTAGTGTACATATGATTGGGATCCGATTCATTTTGGCACAATTCCCTAAACTTAGCGGTCAAAATGGATTAACGGTGTGGATTTGTACAAGATACATTGTAGTGGGCCCCACAGGGATTCACCGACTTAGGTGAATCTCCAGATTCACCAAAACCATGCAAGGGATGGGATTGTGACTGCATTAGCCCCGAGGTGTGGCCATTTTAACCAAAACTTTAATTTCTCATGTAAGGTTTTCAAATTGGCCTTTTCACGAGAAATTGAAAGTTTTGTGATCGGTTTTGCCCCTCTGACTAGCTACTCAACGTATGGAAGGCTACCCACGAGTTGTTTTTTTAAGGGGATTGTGGGGCCCACAAAATCAACGATTGTGGCCATCGGTTCGACAATCTGATCTATCCATATGAAATGATTAATTTTCAAAATCACGGTAAGTGTTTTTACACTCTTTTTTCGGCTATGTATGGTCCTGAAAAGTGTCAACATTTCTCCTTATTTTTAAGTTCTTTTTTAATAGTGTGGTCCACCTGTATGAAGATTTGTCTTGATATTTTTTTACGATACTCTAAATTAAAACCCTTCTTTTATAAACGGATTTTATTTCTTTTACCACCATCCAATGGGCCCCACATATGATCGGTTTTTTGTTTGTAAAAGGTGAGGTCATTGGCTGTTAGCCATTTGTTTAAGGGTTTGAAAAGGGAGGAGACCTCCACCGTCATCATCGTAGGGGACCACCACCTCCATCAACGTAAGGGACCACCACCATCAATTCATTTCGAAAGAAAGCGACCTCTAACTGGAGAAAACGGTTAAGACCGTTGCTCCTTCGTCCATGGGACCCACTCCGACACCTTAAATCTTCTCTCATTGCGACTGATATGCCGGCTAGAGGTAAGAATATGTATTATTTTAATTATTTTTCTTGTGTATTTTTTGAAACTCTTCTTGGATCCCCTCGAGCACTGTGGATTCCTCCTGTGGAATCCCCCTGGCACTGTCAATTCCCTCTGAGCACTGTGGATTCCTCCTGTTGAATCCCCCTGGCACTGTCGATTTCCCCTGAACACTTTGGATTCCCACTGTGCACTGTGGAATCCCCTTGGTATTGTGGATTTCCCCTAAGCATTGTGGATTCCTATTGATCACTGTGGAATCTCCCTGGCACTACGGATTCCCATTGAGCACTGTGGATTCCTACTAAGCAATATGGATTCCCACTAAGCACTGTGGAATTCCCCCGGCTTTGTGGATTCCCACTGAGCACCATGAAATCCCCCTAACACTGTGGATTTCGACTGAGCACTGTGGAATCCCCCTGGCATAGTGGTTTCCCATTAAGCATTGTGGAATTCGGCTTGCATTGTGGATTCCCCCTGAGCAGTATGTGTTACATCCATCAAGGTGGACCATTCAAAGGGCCCCAATAACCTTTGGTTGAATTCAAAAATAAACATTTCAATGGCGTCGATTACCCTCGAATGTATATTTATTATACATTATGGTGATAGGTGTATTAACTTATTATATATTATTCATAGGGAATAATTGTTTCAACATATATCCACTAGTGGCATGAATAAGAGAAAGCCAGGTCTCTGCCCAGGCTATTTTGCTAAGAAGGTGGCTGGAGAATGTTCAGTCGAAGTTTTAACTTTATCAAAGGCTACATTTGCTAGGTGCAAAAAATGTAGAGATTTATTTCAATCGACGTGCTTTGGATATTTGCTAGACTTTAATGAAAGAGAATTTATCTTTCATGGACCAATTATCTATGCTTTAATACAGAGGCATCTCGGTGACCTACGGTTCAACATTCATGATTCTATCATCCGTTTCGGTGAAATAGAATACACTTTAATTATGGGATTAAAGTGGGCACCGTACGAGCCAAAAGAAGTAAAGAACAACTTACGAGACCGCTACTCTAAGAGCAATGAACATATTATAAAGAAAGACTTAATGGATACTTTTGAAAGTCTCGTAGGGTCAAAAAGATATTCGCGGTGAAAATTGTCCAATTATTATGCATGGAGAGTTTAATAGTTGGAATGCCTGGAAAGAATAAATTTGTGGAGGATTATATTAGTTTAGCAAATAGTATTGATGATTTTAATAAGTATCATTGGGGTCGAGTTGGCCATGAAATTTTGAAATACCATGCGAACACGGCAATAAAGGCGCACTATCCAAATACGTACGCTTTTTGTGGAAACACATTTGCCCTTCAAGTAAAATTAGTATTGTATTCTATTATTTTGTACATTCCAAAATCACGATATATTGCCTTATATTATTTTTCCTTTTGTATTTTTGACTCAACAGCTTTAGGCATACGAGGCCTTCCCATCTCTAACCAGCTCACAGTGTTGGGCTTCTAGAAGGACTGTTATACATATTTCACAATTTCTTAACTGAAAAATGAACATGATAGCGTGGTCTACGAGCGTTTTTAAAGCCTTTGAAAAAAAATCAGTAATATGCACAGAATGTTGTTTGACAGTTTATTTTATAATTTTAATATAACCTTTATATTATAATATTGTATTCATGTTCATCGTGCAGTTTGTGAGCAGTGGGGAGCTCATCCCCACTACAGATGAGGAGGAACGCAACGTTGTTATAGAAGTACGAAGTGTTGTTGGAAACGTGACGGTAATAAGTAAAAAGAGGTCGAAGAGGAAGATGGATAGATGATAGGAACTTCGGCCCCCCTTTTGGGGGGGCCAATAGGGCCAAATTGTTAGTGAACTTTTCGGTGGCATACTAGTGCACCTTGTTTGTCAATCACTTACATCAGTGAGTCTAGTGTCGGTGGAGCCTAATGAAGACAAAGACTAAAGACTCAAGTGGCCCCGCTGCATCAAGGAAGAAGATACAAATAAAAGTGATGCCTTGATGTGCCTTAACCTTAACCAAAACCCAACCCCTTAACCTCCTTGATGACCTTGACCATCTTAGGAATACCCTTAGTCATCATAGATCACCCAAACCTTAGCCATTTGGAGTGGGGTTTGAATGAGTTGGGTCAGCAAACTACTGTGCTGAACCCAGGCCTGTCCGACTGTCAAGACCGGTCGGATGTGTGTCCAGACTAAACAACAACCATCTGTTGTGTGCAGGCCCTTGGGCTGACCAGTCATGACCGGTCAGCTGGGCTGGTCCGACCGGTCTTGACCGGTTGGGCAGCCTTCCCCTTTAGACAGTAAACTCTCTATCTATTTCTGGCTGTTGGCCGATCGGTCGGGACCGGCCGGGACAGGTCGGCAGAGCAGTTTTTTGCCCGTTTTTTTGACCGTTTGAACACCTTTTATAAAGGGGGCTTGGCTCATTTTGAGGGCAAGGAGAGGGATTTCGAGAGGAGTGAAGCCACCGTTGTTGGAGACCATTTGAGGCTCATTCTCAACCTATGCAAGGCATCTTCCTTGTGCTTTAACACAAGATTGGAGCATTCCAAGCTCATGAAGAAGATGGCCTTCATCCCCTCTTGATCTCTAGAGTTTGGAACCTTCTTGATTGACATATCCTTGTCCAAAACTCTAAGATGAGATCGTTGTAGGAGAGAACCTCTAGGCAACCCATTCCCATTAGTCGTAGAGTTCTCAAACCTACCCTCCTATCACCTTGGGCATCTCAAAGGCATCACATGCAAGGTGTTTGATCAAGTGTGGCTAAGGCATTGGTGACGCAACGGCAACACGATCGTGGGAGCAAGGGAAGCTGATTGAAGCACGGGAGAGCGGAGATCAAGCAACCCAAACCGGCGCTAAACAAGGGGCTCATCCGACAAGTAAGGTTGTCCTTTTTTAGAGTCCATTTAGAGTTTGTTTGTCAAACTCGATCTAGGGACATTAGCCGTTCCTTGGCCCGTTAGCCGGGCCTAAACTAAGTCTCCAAGGGGGAGCCTCCGACACGAGAGTGAACGTGCGTCGGGTTGAGAGTTAGCCTATGTCCAAAACTCCGTTTACGTTGAGAGTTAGCCCTTTGTCCAAAACTCCGGTTATGGTTGAGAGGTGAACCGGTAAAACCTCCGTGTAAAGGTTGAGAGGTGAACCTCATTTAAAACCTCCGATAGTGGATGCCGGTGTGCTCAAAGGAGTTGAGTACTTGAACCGGGAGTGGAGTAGACCCAAAGTCGAACCACTATACATGCTTGTGTTTGTGATTGATTTGAGCACATTAATATCTTAGCATTGTTAGTTTAATTGTCTAATTATGAATGCTTGATAGGAATGTATGCTAGACACTAATTAGGCACATCCACACACAAGATGTACTTTCACTAGTTGTGTAGACTTGAGCTCATTGATCCATTCTCATAAGTCTACATAGGTTGCATAGGTTAGGAGCTTGATTAGTTATATCATTTATTCATCTATGCATGCTTAGACTAGGATTGTTTATTGCTTAAATATATGCTAGTCTTGTGATTGGACCCACTTTGGCTTGGAAGCCGAAGTGTTCTTGCTTACTTAGCTTAATTTTTTGAATTGTATTAATAGGCAAAAAGAATTTTAAAAATGTCCTAATCACCCCCTCCTATAGGTTTAACCATAATTCTAGTTGCTCTATAAGCTTCCGCACATACGTAGGTGTCGTGTTAGACCACCGACGTACTTTCACAAATGAGAGAGTCAAGAATACAAATGTAGAGGAGGGAGAGACCACAAAGAGGGCCACCAAATCAGAAGAAAAATCTAGATGAAAGAAAATGTACAAGTTCTTATTTAATAAAGTAACTAAATATGCTACCGAAGTGACCGAAGTGAGGGAGGAAAATAAGATATAAGGTAAAAAAGTATCTCACCTTGAAGTCGAATTGGAGGTGGTTAAGGTATTTTAAATTCTAATTATGCTGCACTGGTATTATACAATGCAAGTTAGATACTAACCAAGTATATATCGTGCGTCTCCAAGGCAAACGCGCGGCGGAAGAACGGGATGGAGCAGAAGTAGAGCCTCATTCAATTCAGCGTACTCCGGATGCATACTATGATCGTAACATAGATGACGTAGAGGTTTGCACTACCCTTGTCGTGTATTCTGGGGGTGTGTCAACATTTTTGACACCCCCTCATTTTCATGCAGGTTAGCGGGAGCTGATAATCTGAAACCCGTTTGCGACCGACAATCTTCGAGGTTCCAACGCAGCTCGTTCACAGAACCTCTCACAGAGATGGAATTCGGCTTCACCTACATAGCGAGATTTATGGACCCGTCGAGACACCCATCGCCTAGTGAATACACTATTGTTAAAGCCACTTACGGTTCGGGTGACCATAATTGGTTGCATTATATATGGGATAACGTATGAGTTGATGATGGGGTAAGCCGCAGTTCAATGCAGGTTTCATTACGGACTGCGTTAATTTATTGTATATGTTTACTGATAAATATTTCTTTACAGAGTGCATTAACGCTTATATGGATTTCCTGATGGATCTCAGAGCAAATTATCCTATCGTGTACCCCCAGGATTGCTTGTTTGTGTTCACTTGGTTTTGGGTAAATATTCCTAATAAGAATAGTTTAATGCCAGCATATATATTAAACAATATATTTTAAATTTATAGTTTTCTCTTATCTTACCTAAACAGGTATTGTTCCAGACAGATGTCAATAGCATATATAAATAGGCTGCAGGTGACCACATTAATAGGAAGTCATTGGAGAATGGACTTAATCCCGCAGTTGTGGCCTTGGTTGCTCGATCGGGAAAGGCTATATGGCAGTACAACACGGTTCGTCTATGATTACATATATACCTTTGACGGAATATGCATGGTAGACATATGTGCTTATAATAGTTTACATGTACTTTATAGGTCTACTTCCCCATCCATGTGAATGAATCACACTGGTCTTTAATAGTAGTGCACCCAATGAAGAGAGAAGTATGGTTGATCGATAGTATAGCCATTACTTGGAAGAGAAATTTCAAATCATATGTACGTGGATTCACACAGGAGCTTCAATAGTCAATTCATATGTGATGACGGGAATCCGTTCTTAGAATTTGATTGGCATTTTGATATTGTCGAAGGGACCCCTAAACAGACGAATAGTAATGATTGTGGGGTACACGTCATGAAAGCAATGGACTTCCTATGCAGGGGGTTGGATGTACTGATTACTCCGGTAGAGTTTCATTGTCCACATTTCAAATCATCATATTGTTGATCCACTGTTTACTTATTACTTTGTATGTTAAACCACAGGAAGAAGTCCCAAATTTCAGGCAAACGCTAGCCTTCGACTTACTTCAATTTAAGTTGACAGGAATTACAACACCGGTATAATTATCTTTGGATGAAGATATTGTACAGGTCATCGAAAGCGGCCCGTCGTCAACGAAGAATGATATACCCGCAGTGAAAAAAAACTCCAAGGAAGCCACGGACACAAAGATGTTACTATGAAAGAGAGCGTAGGAATCAATCTTGATCTAGTAGATATGTCATTTACTTTGTACAGGCGATGTGTTAAGTAGAAGACTTTATTTTTCTGTTTTCAGGTGATATATAATTCACTTTATACTTTGCATAAACACATACTGAGCACTAGATTACTTGTATGCCACACATGCAACTTCTGACTGTGCATCATCCATTTTGGCAATCAATTACCATTTTTATAATATAATATGGTTGTCGAATAAGGTGTTATCCAGACTCATTTGTTGAAGCTGTAATTGAAGGTCAGAGATTACCTTGTCATAATCCTGTACAATAGAATTTGAAATCCCCATTAAGCATTATGGAATCCACCAACCACTTTAGAATCTTCGTGACCACTATGGAATCCTCCTAAGCACTATGGAATCCTACTGAGAACTGTGGAATCCTCCTGAGCACTACGCTAGCCTCCTGAGTGCTATGGAATCCCACTGAGCACTGTGGAATCCCACTGAGCACTATGGAATCCCACTAAGCAATATGGAATCCCATTGAACACTGAGCACTATGGAATCCCACTGAGCACTATGGAATCCTCCTAAGCACTATGAAATCCTACTGAGAACTATGGAATCCCACTGAATGCTATGGAATCCCACTGAGCATTATGGAATCCCACTGAATAGTATGGAATCCCATGAGCACTATGGAATCCCACTGAGAACTATGGAATCCTCCTAAGCACTATGGAATCCCACTGAGCACTGTGGAATCCCACTGAACTCTATGAAATCCCACTGAACACTATAGAATGCCACTGAGCACTATGGAATCCCATTGAACACTATGGAATCCCACTCAACACTATGGAATCCCACTGAGCACTATGGAATCCTAATAAGAACTATGGAATCCTCCTGAGCACTATGGAATCCAACTGAGAACTATGGAATCCCACTGAATACGATGAAATCCCACTAAGCATTGTGGAATCCCACTGAACACTACGAAATCCTACTGAGAACTTTGGAATCCTCCAGAGCAATATGGAATCCTCCTGAGCACTATGGAATCCCACTGAGCACTGTGAAATCCCCCTGAGTACTATTAAATCCAACTGAGCACTATGGAATCCTCCTGAGCGCGATGAAATCCTACTGAGAACTCTGGAATCCTCCTGACACTATGGAATCCTCCAGAGCACTATGGAATCCCACTGAGCACTATGGAATCCTACTGAACACCATGGAATCCTCCAAAGCACTATGGAATCCCACTGAGCACTTTGGAATCCCACTGAACACTATGGAATCCCACTGAGCACTATGGAATCTTACAGAGCACTATAGAATCCCACCAAGCACTATGGCACTATGGAATCCCACTGAGTACTGTGAAATCCTACTGAGTACTATGAAATCCTACTGAGCACTATGGAATCCTCCTCCACGGAGACTTGGCCTTTAGTTAAGTGGATGACAGGACAGACTCGAGGATATAGATCGGCAGGCCTCATGCTTAGATGCTCGAAACTGGCGTTCATGCACAAACGTGTACGGTAATTAAGGGCCTGTTTAGATACCACCAAATAAGTTACTTTTCTGTTGACAACAGCAGATAAGTGACTGACATTCAGAAAAGTATGTTTAGTTTATGATTAATCATAAGTAACTTTTTTACTTAAAAGTAAATATTCATTTCAGTTTTTTTTTCCACTATCTTGAAAGAGAAGAGGCTCATTGATACCATCCATGTTAAAGGATGCAGCACATGGTGTTTACCAGACTGGGTGTTGGTGTTTCAACAGGGCAACGTAAGACTTTTTTGGTGAAGTGTTTAAAAAAAATACTTACCAAAACATGCTTATTTGTTGATTAAGTAGAAACCAAGATAAGTTGCTTATCTGATAAGTAGCTTATTGTAAGTAACTTACAATCCACACGGGCCTAAGGGGGATCCATGCTTTCCATTCATTTTGCCAAGTTGGATTCTAGAGTCACTATTTAATGGATTGAAATGGATTGAGTTAGTTCTAGGATGTGTTTAAAGGGTGAAATGAATTGAGTGCGCAGCATATAGCTTCGACGCACCGATGATATAACTTCGGCGCACCGAAGATCAGTCCAATGGACTTCGGTCACGCACCGATGGGCCTCATCATACTAAAGAATGAGGGATTCATGCATATGCACCATCGGTGCACCAAAGGGATCCTTGTGGTACCAAAGGCCTCCTTCGGTTGCGAGCAAACTGGGGAGATCGTACCAAAGGGGCTCATTCAGGGTGGTCAGTGCACAGAAAGGACACCATCAACATACCGAAGAATGGTCCAAAGTGCTTCAGTTTCCGCCCGAAGGCTTTGGCTCCCACTGAAGCACTCTGTTGAAAATGGGGAAACGTGCATTCGTGTTCCGGTGCACCAAAGTAAGTACTTCAGCGCACCGAACCCAACAGGAATCCTTTTTTTTCAAAATGGGGTTTAAGGCGCGTTTAACCTATTTCACTAAACTTTTCCTCTTCCTCCCTAAAACCCTACGAACCCCGAGCTTCCAGATACTCTCCTAAACCCCTGCTTCTCTTGGATTTACCTCCAACCATATCTGAGGTCTACCGGGTCACTAGACATTCTAGGCTTTGGGTTTTGGAAGCTTGCCACTCGAGATTTTCTCCGAATACGGTGAGTTTGTTGTTCCATAAGAGTACATGTGGCTGGTTTCCTTTCCTCCATTGCTTCTTTCGTAGTCATTTCCCTACTAGTTGCCATGATGGGCAAGAGGAAGGGTTCCTCAAGTGGGACAGGCCCTAGCCACCCTGGTGGTAAGAGGAAGAAGGATGCTACTGGGGCATCCTCCTCTCGAGCGCCTAATAGGGATGCGGCGGCACCAGTGGGTGGCCCTCGGACGAAGGGTTGGACCTGTCATGGGGGTAAGAAGATTATTTATGAGGCAATAGTGAAAATCCCGGACATCTTTCCTACTGACGGGGTCGGGGAATGGATGACAACACTAGGTTGGGATCCCATTTTCCACCCTACCATCGTTGCAAACGACCAAACTGTGGAAGCTTTTTATGACGCCACCCAAAACCCCAAGAGGAACCTGTTCGCTCGCCTCAAGTGTAAGGCTGCAATGTAGTAATAAATCTCGGTAAGACCGAGGTTGATCCGCAGGGAAATAGAAACAACTTCCAAACCACTCCAGCAACTCAGTTTTTGGAAGAAAATCTGATTCAATTGAGTATTTAACTAAAACAGTAACTTAATAGAGAATCAGTGATTTAAAGTACTAAGGCATTCAAGGATCCAATTGTAGCAATCCCATGTCAATTCAATCAATCCAAGTAGGGAACACAACTAGATTTGAAGTCCTATCTCTCATCTAGTTGGAAAATAAAGCATTCACACACATTTAATCCAAATCAAGTTGAACTTCCAAGTTCTAGTCCATTCAATCAATATAGAATTCAAAACCATAGCCTTCGGAGTAACAGCCATGCCTATGGACTATGGCCTGCTCAAGGATTACTATGATTCAAATTTAAACAAGCATTATATGATAATCTCAGAGAATTGCAAGGAACTCATGTCCGGAGCACATGAACTCTCCTAAAACATCTCAAACTACCACTTTAAGAAACTAGAACATGAGAAAAATCCAAACTTGAATTGAAATTACTTGAATTAAACTGAATCCAACATCGAATTAGCTACAAGCTTCACCTCTCAGCCTTAGCTGAGAGGTTCTAGCCGAGCATAGTCATGCTACAACTAAAAACTCTTAATAAAAGCATAAAACTAGAAAAACTGGAAATAGGAGAGTTGCAGACGCTCCACGACAGCTTCCTCTCCTTAGAACCACGTTCCTTAGCTTCTTTGATGACCTAGGAAGAGCCCCTAGGTGTCCTTTTATAGTAAGAAAGCTCCCTTGCGTCGGAAACCTCTAGAATCTGCGAAAGGTTACGCAGTGCGCAGCAGATTTTGGAGTCCCGATTTAGAAAGGACTCTTTTTACACAGGGCCGACCGGTCTAGACGGGTCGGACTGGTCTTTTAAATAGTCCAGAGAGCACAGCCGACCGGTCAAGACTGGTCGGACTGATCTGCCCAGCAGTCCAGTGAGCTTAGTCGACCGGTCAAGACCGGTCGGTCTCTATTCAATTCATCCGGTGTACATGGCCGACCGGTCAAGACCGGTCGGTCTGGTCTTCATGTTGATCAGTGTGCGTGGCTGACCGATCAAGACCGGTCTGGCTCTTCTCCCCTTTGTCCAGTGTGCATGGCCAACCGGTCAAGACCGGTCGGTCCTGCTTCCTTTTGCCCAGAGATGTGGCTGACCGGTCGGACGACCGGTCGGCTTTGTTTTTCTTCATCTTTTTCTTCTTTTCTTCATTCTCTTTTCTCCCTCTTTCTTCTTCTTTCTTTGGTCAATCTTAGACCGTCCTCCAATGTCTTGAAATATCCCTTTTTAAGCTCCAATTGGATGAAGTCCGCTCTCATCCTTACAATCACAAAATATGTGTTAGATGGGCCTTTAAATCATGAAAATCATGCAAACCATGTCATGTAATGGGCAATGCAATGTATAAATTGGAGGTTCAACACACCCCCCAACCAGCTTTTTGCTAGTCCCGAGCAAAACATGCGTGAAACAATTTCAAACCTCCAAACCCAACTCTCCTTCAGAACCCATGATTCTAACCATTCCAAGATATACAAGTGTAAAATTTGGAAAAATTAGGTGATAGAAGCTGAAACCTTGGACTCTCAAAACATAAGAAGTGTCTACATGAAATTCCCGCTGATTGATTGATGAATAGAAGAACTCGAACAAATTCAACCTAGTGTGCATAGTGAAAGTTCATCTCGTGAGTTCCTGGGATCATCTTCTTCATAGATTAAGTAAACTAAGGATTTTAAGGTGCATAGAGCAACAACAAGCCTATGACAGGATTTTGCCTTACCGTCCTTCCGACGGCTTTCACACTACGTCCCATTTCTGACTTTGGTTACGGTTCGACCATCCCCCGGTTGGTAATAGGTAGCCCTTTTCGGAATTTTTCACCATTTTTCTTTCCTTCTCGATTTCATCCTTTCTTTCCTTTTGCTTTTAAATTAGATAGGATTTTTAGAAATCCATATCTTCTGTTATTTTCTCATGGACAAGGATGGACAAAATACCCCGGCTTGGCTGCTCAACACCTTTAAATCAAAGTCTAGCTAATCACAAATCACATAAACCTGTCAACTCATGAAAATCGTGTAATGTGAACTTGGTGTAAAGGTGTTCAAATTTTCTATCAATCACAACAATAGGGGAATAAACATATAAACCCTTATGTCGGAAGAAATTCAAGACCTACAACATCACATACTTCGTATCTCCTCTTCTTATACTCATAGCATCTCGAATGTATAGAAACAAGATTTTCTAAAAGAGTTTTGAAATTTTAGAAAATTCGAAAAAAATATTTCGCATGTGAGGCTCGAAATGTTGGAACATGCTAGATGAGGATCTCATCTCACCCCCCAACCAAATCTTGCATTGTCCTCAATGTAAAAAGATATGCAATTAGCATAAACATGAGAGCAATGGTAAAATATGAGAGAGAGAGAGAGAGAGAATCAATAGTACCTGAGAGAGCGATCATGGAAGTCTCCAACCCAACAACTAAAACCTACTAACAGTAACACTAAAGAAAACCTACCTATGCTATACCTCCATCAGACTAGGAGATCAATCATCCTGATAGACAGGATCATTCAGAGTGATGGACATGTCCTCTGAATCAAATTTCTCAACAAATGGTTTAAGGCGTTGTCCATTAACTTTAAAATAGTTACCATTTGCTGCATTTTCAATCTCAACAGCCCCATGAGGAAAAATTTCTTTGATAATATATGGGCCGGTCCATCGAGATCGTAATTTTTCCGGAAAAAGATGAAGTCGGGAATTATACAAGAGTACTTTCTGTCCTTCATGGAAAGATTTCCTGAAGATGTGCTTGTCATGGAAGGCCTTCATCTTACTCTTGTAAATTTTTGAATTCTCATACGTATCATTCCGGATCTCATCAAGCTCATTTAATTGAAGTTTGCGAAGCGAGCTAGCCTTGTCCATGTCAAAATTTAAAGCCCGAATTGCCCAATAGGCTTTGTGTTCTATCTCCATAGGCAAGTGGCAAGCTTTCCTATAGACAAGTCTATAAGGGAACATTCCAATGGGAGTCTTGTAGGCGGTACGGTGAGCCCAAAGTGCATCATCTAATCTTAGGGATCAATCCTTGCGATCCGGTCTCACCGTCTTTTCCAAAATCTGCTTGATTTCCCTATTGGAGATTTCAGCTTGCCCACTTGTTTGTGGGTGGTATGGGATACTCACTTTGTGCCTAACACCATATTTCTTCATTAAAGTTTCGAAAGGTCTATTGCAAAAGTGAGAACCACCATCACTAATGATGGCCCGAGGCGTCCCAAATCTAGAAATTATATTTTCTTTAAGGAACTTGAGAACCGTACGATGATCGTTGGTTCTACATGGGATAGCCTCTATCCATTTAGACACATAGTCTACGGCAAACAAAATATAGACATGTCCAAAAGATGAGGGGAATGGTCCCATGAAATCGATGCCCCAACAGTCAAAGACTTCAAGATGTTGAATTGGGGTGAGAGGCATCATATTTCGATGGGATAATCCTCCTAACTTCTGGCAGCGCTCGCATGCTTTGCAAAACTCGTGGGTGTCCTTAAATAGCGTGGGCCAATAAAAACCACACTGCAGAATTTTCGCAGTTGTTTTCTTGGCCGAAAAATGACCCCCACATGCTTGATCATGACAAAAGGAGATGACTGAATTATGTTCATCATTGGGGACACATCTCCTTATAATTTGGTCTGGGCAATATTTAAACAATAGAGGTTCATCCCAGAAAAATCTGCGCACTTCCCTTAGAAATTTACGTTTTTCCTGCGCAGTCCAATGAATCGGCATCGCACCTGTGGAAAGATAATTGGCTATATCAGCGTACCATGGTGGATGCATAGCAACAAAGAGTTGCTCATCAGGGAATGAGTCCTCAATAGGTGACTCGTCAATGGAATTTGGTAGGACTAGACGGGATAGATGATCCGCCACCACATTTTCTACCCCCTTCTTGTCTTTGATTTCCAAGTCGAATTCTTGAAGGAGTAGGATCCATCTAAGCAAACGGGGCTTAGCATCCTTCTTAGAAAGAAGGTGTTTCAGCGCCGCATGATCCGTATAAACAATAACTTTGGATCCTATTAAGTATGGCCTGAATTTGTCCAAGGCAAAAATGACAGCTAGGAGCTCTTTCTCCGTAGTCGAATAATTAACTTGGGCTGGATTCAAGATCCTACTTGCGTAGTAGATAACATGGGGCTTTTTATCCTTTTTTGGCCTAACACGGCCCCAATAGCAAAGTCGCTTGCATCGCACATCAACTCAAAAGGAATAGACCAATCTGGTGGTTGCATGATAGGAGCGGTTGTCAACATGTCTTTTAGCTTTGAAAAAGCTAATTGACATTCGGCACCCCACTCAAATTGGTTCTCCTTTTGTAGAAGGTTACATAAAGGCCTTGAGATATGACTAAAATCCTTTATAAATCTTCTATAGAAACCGGCGTGTCCAAGGAAGGACCGCACATCGCGTATGCTTTTAGGTGGTGGTAGATTGGAAATTATGTCAATTTTTTCCCGGTCTACCTCTATTCCATTGGACGAGATGATATGTCCAAGGACTATTCCTCTTTGTACCATGAAATGGCACTTTTTCCAGTTTAATACAAGTTGCTTGTCCTCACACCTCATCAAGACCAACTTCAAGTGGTTGAGACACTCATCAAATGTACACCCAAAAACAGCAAAGTCATCCATGAATACTTCAAGAAACTCCCCCACCATGTCCGAGAAAATACTCAACATGCATCGTTGGAATGTGGCGGGTGCATTACATAACCCGAATGGCATCCTTCGGTAAGCGAAGGTGCCAAACGGGCATGTAAATGTGGTTTGCTCTTGGTCTTCCAGAGCTATCTCAATTTGGTTGTATCCGGAATAACCATCTAGGAAGCAATAATAGGAATGGCCTGCCAACCTCTCCAAAATTTGATCCATAAATGGGAGAGGGAAGTGGTCTTTCCTAATAACCGTGTTGAGATTCCTATAATCAATGCACATACGCCAACTGGTGGTCACCCTAGTTGGTATAAGCTCGTTGTTGGCGTTTTCAATGATGGTAATACCGGATTTCTTGGGGACAACTTGGGTAGGACTCACCCATTGGCTATCTGAGATGGGATAGATAATATCCATATCCAATAGCTTTAACACCTCGGCTTTGACAACCTCCATCATGTTTGGATTTAGCCGTCTTTAAGGTTGTCTAGTCAGTTTTTGCATTTTCTTCAAAGTGTATTCGGTGAGTGCAAACCGAAGGATCTATCCCTTTGAGATCCACTATTGTCCAACCTATGGCTTCCCTATGTTCTTTGAGTAACTCAATCAACTTGAGCTCTTGGTCTTTCTCAAGGTGGGAGGCAATGACAACTGAGAACGTTTCCTCTTGCCCAAATATACGTATTTAAGCTCGGATGGCAATGGTTTAAGGTCAAGCTTCGGTGGTTTGATGTTAGACGGTAGAGGCCTTGATGTGGTTGGTGACAATTTTTCAAAATGGGGCCTCCACCGGCTAGTACCAACTACCGGTCTCTCTATATTTAATGCTTGCACAATTTCACTAGTGAAGGGGTCTTCAGAATCCATGAAATGTGCTAAGCATGTCTCCAAGCTTTCTAGTGGTTCAAGTTGGAGGAGTTCTTCTTCTTCAAAAGTTTCAAGCATGTTTACCTCGAAGAACTCATCATCGTCGACATCCCTATGTCTTTTGCCCAAGTGAAACACATTCACCTCTAGTGTCATGTTTTCAAAAGATAGTTGCATCACCCCATTCCGGCAATTGATGATTGCGTTTGATGTGGCAAGGAATGGGCGGCCTAATATTACCGGTATTTGGGTGCTAGCATCCAAAACCAGTTGTGTGTCCAAGACGATAAAATCTACCGAGTAGTAGAATTTATCAACTTGGACTAGAACATCCTCGACTATCCCCTTCGGTACACGGATAGATCTATCAGCGAGTTGCAACGTGGTTTTGGTGGGTTTTAATTCACCAAGACCCAATTGCTC
Source organism: Liriodendron chinense (assembly GCA_003013855.2). NCBI lineage: Eukaryota > Viridiplantae > Streptophyta > Magnoliopsida > Magnoliales > Magnoliaceae > Liriodendron > Liriodendron chinense. Next base: position 91,456 of record PVNU02000525.1, read on the forward strand.
ATATACCGAGTATGGGATCAAGTTCACACTCGCCCCCAAATCTAACAAGGCACTTTCAATCCGGTAGTCTCCAATGATACATGAGACGGTGGGACTACCGGGATCTTTGAATTTTGGGGGGGTCTTTTGAGTGAGGATGGCTCTCACTTGCTCAGTTAAGAAGGCCTTTTGCTGCACATTATATTTGCGTTTTGTTGTGCATAGGTCTTTTAGAAACTTGGCATAAGAGGGGATTTGTTTGATGGCATCAAGCAAGGGGATATTAATCTTGACTTGTCTGAAAATCTCTAGAATATCATGAGAATTTGGGAGAGATTTTAGGGGCAACCAATCTTGAAGGGAATGGTGCTACGGGCTTGTAAATGCGTTCCGGTTGTTGTGGGGCTAAGTTAGATCCATCTTCATCCTCAGAATTTACTGGATCATTAGGCTCGTCGACCTTCACCGGAATAGTTTTGTCAATTTGTTTACCACTTCTAAGGGTGGTGATGGATTTGTCTTGCTCCATGTTTTGGTTGGGAGGATTAGGGATGCTCACTTCATGTACTTGCTTTGGATTAGGCTGAGGTTGGGCCGGAAAGGTCCCTTCCCTAGCATTCAAGCGTCCCTTAATCTCATCAACTGAGGCTTTAAGCTCTTGGAACATTTGCTGATTCGATTGATTGATTTGCGTTTGCCCTTGCATAAATGCCTTCAAAGTATCCTCCATTGAGAATTGAGGTGGGGCCATATTTTGCATGGGTGGCCCTCTTTGAGAGTTGGTAGGATTGCCTGTAGGAGCATTCTTCCAACTAAAATTTGAGTGGTTCTTCCAACTCTCATTGTACGTATTACCTACCGGTCCATTGAAAGGCCGTTGATAACCATATGTGGCATTGGCGTATTCATGTAATACCTCTTGAAATGCAGGAATTGTGGGACAATCTTGCGTAGCGTGTAAATCGGTGAGGCAAATCCCACATATGGTTTCAACAGCTTCATTGGACTTGGGAACTCCACTTTTACTAAGTTCCATGGCCTCAACCTTCCTTGTGAGGTTGGCTATCCTTGGATTCACGTCATCTTCCTCCTTAAGGATATAGATCCCTCCTTTCTCTTGAATAGGCTTGGGGTTATTGGGTTTATCCGAGGTATCCCAAGATTGGGCATTTTCAGCCAACATGTCCAAGTAACTCCAAGCCTCATCTGGATTTTTACTCATAAACTCGCCATTACACATCATCTCCACAAATTGGCGCATATTGGAACTTAATCCATCATTGAAAAAGTTTATAATTCGCCAACTCTCATAGCCATGATGTGGGCAAGCAAGTAGGAGGTCCTTAAATCTTTCCCAACATTGAAAAAAAGATTCACCTTCTTTAGCCGAGAAATTCATTATGGCTCTTCGAAGGGTGTTCGTTTTATGAGCCGGGAAGAACTTTTTCAAGAATTCCCGGTTCATCTCAACCCATGACCCAATCGAATGTGGTCTAAGAGAGTGAAGCCAATCTTTGGCTCTTTCTTTCAAAGTGAAGGGAAAAAGTTTAAGTCTGATAGTATCCTCGGAAACATTGATGTAATGCAAGGTGGCCAACACTTCTTCGAATTCTTTCAAGTGTAAATATGGGCGGTCAGAGTCTAGCCCATGGAACTTTGGTAAGAGTTGAATTACACCCGATTTTATGTCAAAGTTTCTACCGTTTGCTGGTAGAACCACGCAAGAGGGTGTAATTGTTCGGGCAGGTTGTAGGTAGTCCCGTAGTGATCTCATTGGAGGAATATTATGTACCTCATTCTCTCCTACTCCTTCCTGATTTGCGTTTGTAGTTGGAGTAGGGGGGGAGGATTCCTTAAAGGTGTTTGTTCCATACTCTCCAAACTTTCACAATGCTCTTGGTAATTTCGGACTCGTCTATGGACTAACAATGGTCCAACTAAACCACCTTCAGATTGGAGACGATTTGAATGGTTACGTTCCCAACGGGACATAAACCACTCAACCAAAAACTAAAACTAATCTTAAATCCTAGAAAACTGTAATCTGAATTTAATCTGAAAAAATTCTGCAAAAAGCTAAGGGTGCGTTTGGTAAAACTTAATTTCATGACTTATCACTTAAAATTGTTAATTTCAGTGATTTTGGTAATTCAGACCGTTTGGTAACTAAAATAAATTAAGTACTTAATTGGAAATATCACTGAAATTTGGTGAGATTTTTTCAGTCATCGCACTTTGACTTAAAACTTAAGGCTGAATGCGGTAAGTGATTTGCCATTTAATTTATTATGAACTGTGACGAAAATACCCCTGCCAACTTTTAAAAATGACAAGATTACCCAAGGGAAAATCCCTAAAGCCAAATTGTTCCCGTTAATCTTGTGGTGAGGTTTTGATGTTTGATTTTTGATTTTTTTAAAACCTTCCTAGGGCTTACTATGATGTTTATTTGTCATCCATACCGTTTATAAGGTTACACATCCTTGAATGAAGGGAAAACAAAAATATTAGCTTGATCGAAAACTTCTACGACCCCCAAGAAGTTATAAAAGATAGACGTCCAATCTCATTGCTTTATGTGGTATTGTCCACTTAAGCTTTGGATCTGCTTCATTTTTGGGCTCATGCGATAAAATAATCTCACAAAATGGATGGACGATTTGGATATAATACATATATCATGGTAGGGCCCACAAAACTTGATGTTACTGACCAAAAGGAAGCATGTAGTGTTGCGTTACACACCGAACCACGTTAAAATCGGACGAGGATTAGCTACTGCCAGGTTGAGTAGCGAATCTTGCTACTGAAGTAACGTCACCAGGATAGATGGGCCTTAGCATGATGTATGTTTTGTATCCACACCGTCCATTCATTTGGAGAGATCATTTTAAGGCATGACCTAGAGAATGAGGCTGATCTGAAGCTCAAGTGGACCCCACCAAAGAAAACAGTGGGGATAGTGACATCCACTGTTGAATACTTCTTAGGGGCCACAAAAGTTTTCAATCAAGCTGATATTTGTGTTTTCCCTTCCTTCATGTCTGTGTGAACTTATGAACAGGTTGGATATCAAATAAACATCATGATGGCCCTAAGAAGTTTTCAACGGTGAATGTCACTGTCTCCACTTTTCCTATGGTGGGGTCCACTTGAGCTTTGGATCTTCCTCATTATTTGAGTCATGCCCTAAAATCGTCTCTCCAAATGGATGGACGGTGTGGATACAACACATACATCGTGATAAGGCCCACAGAACTTGGTGACGTCACTTCTCAACCTGTTAGTAGCCAATCCGCGTCCGTTCGAACCGGTTGGGGAGGGACGCGGATTTCCTGCGAAAGCCGTGCGCAGGAAGTTCCTGCGCTGAGAACCTAGGCGGGGCCATAGTGATGTTTTCTGATAAATCCACCCCGTCCATACGTTTTGGGAGCTCGTTTTAGGACATGAGAACAAAAATGAACCAGATCCAAGACTCAAGTGGGCTGAAAACGTGAGGATTGAACATCCACAGTCGAAATATTTGTGGGGCCACAGGAGTTTCGAATCAGGCTAATATTTGTGTTTTCAGTTCATCCCAGTAGTAGTGACGTTATGAACGGTATGGATGTCATATAAACATCACTGTGGACCCAAGGAGGATTCAACGGTAGTAATTTCCCTACCCACCTTTTCCTTTAGTGAGGCCCACTTGAATCTTGGATCCGATTCATTTTTGTTTTTATGTCCTAAAATGAGCTCCCAAAACGGATGGACGGGGTGGATTTATCGAAAAATATCATTGTGGGCCCCCCATAAGTTCCCAGCAGGAACTTCCTGCGCAAGGCTTTCCCAGGAAATCCACGCGAATAAGGTGTTACCCGGGAACAACTTAGTGGGTGTTACCCCTACTGTGTGGCCCACATGGATACTATTTTGTATATCTACGCCGTCCATCCATTTCTACAGCCCATTTTAGGATGGTATTCCAAAAATTATGAAAATCCAATTCTCAAGTGGACCATACCACTGGAAACAGTTCTGATTGAGTGCCCACCATTAAAAATTCCAAAGAGCCCATCGTAAGGTTTTGGTAATGCTTATTTGCAATCCAAGCTCTTCATAATGTTAAGAATGTCTGGATGGAGGGGAAATTTAAAGATCAGATCGATCTAAAACTTTTATGGCCTACAAAATGCTTTTAATGATTATTCATTACTCTTCTATTGGTATGGTCCACCTAAGATTTGGATCTTCTTCTAATTTTGGATCGCATCCTAAAATTAGGCCTAACAACAGATGAATGGCGTGGATATACAAAAAATACATCAAGGTAGGCCCCACACAGTAGGAGTAACACTCACTAAGGTGTTATCAGGGTAACATCTAATTCGCTCCCAACCGGATGCTAATTGCCTAGTGATGTTGCCGGTAGCTAGGTGTTATTGGATGGTGCTCTGTAAGACCTACCATGATATATTTGTTTTATCCATGTTGCCTATCCATTTTAGACAAGTATTTTAGGGCGTAATAAAAAAAATGAGGCAGATTCAAGTATCAGGTGGACCACACCACAGGAAAACAGTGGTGATTGAATGTCAACCATTAAAAACTCTACGGATCATTGTAATATTTATTTGCCATCTAACCTATTGATGGACCCTTCATCCAGGTCACACGTACCTGGATGAAGGGAAAACACAACTATTGGCTTCATCCAACACCATTGTGTCCACCAAGAAGCTTTTATTGGAGGGCGTTCAATCACCACCGTTTCCTATAGGCTGTTCTACATGAGATTTGGATTTGGTGGCAAGGCAATATCATGTTTTGTCTCATATTCTACGAAAGATTGAAATTGAGACAATAGGGGCAAATATGATAAATTGTCAATTTTTAGATCTTTCTGATTTACTTTTACCAAATACGTTTTTGTGAAAAAATTACTTATTTTCAGATATCAGGACTTTTTTTCGGACAAATAACCAAACAGAATTTTCAATACTTGTAAGTACTTAAATTCAGCACTTTAAGTTTTCAGCACTTAAATTAAGTTTCAGACCTTATTTTTCAGTTTACCAAACGGCACCTAAGTTAGAAAGGTATCACTTGATGCGCTTGAACTAGAGAAGAATTCCTACAAAACAGAAAGAATTTGTTTAGTTCTAAGAAAATTAGAAAAAAAACCTATCTACTTCTACAGCCACTGAAATTATTTGAAAACCGTTATCCAATTCCCCGGCAACGGCGCCAAAAACTTGTTCGCTCGCCTCAAGTGTAAGGCTGCGATGTAGTAATAAATCTCGGTAAGACCGAGGTCGATCCACAGGGAAATAGAAACAACTTCCAAACCACTCCAGCAACTCAGTTTTTGGAAGAAAATCATATTCAATTGAGTATTTAACTAAAACAGTAACTTAATAGAGAATCAGTGATTTAAAGTACTAAGGCATTCAAGGATCCACTTGTAGCAATCCCATGTCAATTCAATTAATCCAAGTAGGGAACACAACTAGATTTGAAGTCCTATCTCTCATCTAGTTGGAAAATAAAGCATTCACACACATTTAATCCAAATCAAGTTGAACTTCCAAGTACTAGTCCATTCAATCAATATAGAATTCAAAACCATAGCCTTCGGAGTAACAGCCATGCCTATGGACTATGGCCTGCTCAAGGATTACTATGATTCAAATTTAAACAAGCATTATATGATAATCTCAGAGAATTGCAAGGAACTCATGTCCGGAGCACATGAACTCTCGTAAAACATCTCAAACTACCACTTTAAGAAACTAAAACATGAGAAAAATCCAAACTTGAATTGAAATTACTTGAATTAAACTGAATCCAACATCGAATTAGCTACAAGCTTCACCTCTCAGCCTTAGCTGAGAGGTTCTAGCCGAGCATAGTCATGCTACAACTAAAAACTCTTAATAAAAGCATAAACCTAGAAAAATCGGAAATAGGAGAGTTGCAGACGCTCCACGACAGCTTCCTCTCCTTAGAACCACATTCCTTAGCTTCTCTGATGACCTAGGAAGAGCCCCTAGGTGTCCTTTTATAGTAAGAAAGCTCCCTTGCGTCGGAAACCTCTAGAATCTGCGAAAGGTTACGCAGTGCGCAGCAGATTTCGGAGTCCCGATATAGAAAGGACTCTTTTTACATAGGGCGGACCGGTCTAGACCAGTCGGACTGGTCTTTTAAATAGTCCAGAGAGCACAGCCGACCGATCAAGACTGGTCGGACTGATCTGCCCAGCAGTCCAGTGAGCTTAGCCGACCGGTCAAGACCGATCGGTCTCTATTCAATTCATCCAGTGTACATGGCCGACCGGTCAAGACCGGTCGGTCTGGTCTTCATGTTGATCAGTGTGCGTGGCCAACCGGTCAAGACCGGTCTGGCTCTTCTCCCCTTTGTCCAGTGTGCATGACCGACCGGTCAAGACCGGTCGGTCCTGCTTCCTTTTGCCCAGAGATGTGGCTGACCGGTCGGACCGGTCGGCTTTATTTTTCTTCATCTTTTTCTTCTTTTCTTCATTCTCTTTTCTCCCTCTTTCTTCTTCTTTCTTTGGTCCATCTTAGACCGTCCTCCAATGTCTTCAAATATCCCTTTTTAAGCTTCAATTGGATGAAGTCCGCTCTCATCCCTACAATCACAAAATATGTGTTAGATGGGCCTTTAAATCATGAAAATCATGCAAACCATGTCATGTAATGGGCAATGCAATGTATAAATTGTAGGTTCAACAGAATCCCCTGGCAGTTTGATGTGATTGTACAAGGTGTCACTCACTAGGTGGATACGAAGGTGATTTCCACCGCCCTCAAGATACCTTTAGGGTCAGTAGTAATTGAGGCCGAAGACCGGGAGATGAAGGCAATGCGGGTCACCCACACCCAGTTCTTGTGTGGGCAAAATGTCGAGTGGCAAAAGGGCAACTGTTTGAGACCTTCCGAACTACTGTCAGTTTTCTAGAGGCTCCACTATATCTTTGTCTGAAATGTCTACCCCAAGGCCAGAAATCGCATCGAATTGACCCCCTATATGGTAGAGGTCCTGTATTGGGTAGGGAAATTGGAGATGGTATGCTTGCCCACCATCATTCTCACTCAAATGTTGAAGCCGATTTCGACTTCTCGTCCCTTGAACCTGCCATTCGGGCGTCTAACCTGCCAGTTGGCGAAACAATTTGGCCTCGCCACCGCCACTACTAGGCTCATAAACTTTGATGTCATCAATCACAAGAAAGTGGATCGCCTGAAGGTGGGAGCGGCATCCGCTTCGAATGTCGGTCCACGAACACCCCGACTTGTGGGTGATGATGGCTCCGAGGGCGAGGATGAGGCAAAAGAAGAGGAGGAGGATGAGGCTGAGGATGAAGACTGATGACTACCAGCCTGATGCCGGCTTGGAAGAGCATCAAGAGCTCTGGAACAAGCGACTCTACAAGAAGATGCAGGAGATCATGTGCTGCATCCAAAAAGAAGACGCGCCACCTCCATCTCCGGTCTCGTTGGATCATTAGGATCCTAGTTCTATTTTTTTTTCTCTTCTGCTGCTTTATTCTATTGTAAGTGTTGGGTAAATGCTTCTGTTAACTTTTATGTTTTGGTTGGGGGAACAATGTAATGACATGGGTAAAATGTTTAAATGAATTGTTCCCATTTTGGGATCTTCCTTGATTGATTTGTGTGGCCTTAGATTTGTGGACACTGGTTTATAGAAATAGGACCATTAGATTTTATTTATTTTTTATTTTTAACCGTCCCATGAATATCCACCAATCCATTCCCAAGATAACAAGAAAAATATAAATTTGGTTCATGGTACATCTAAACTGGAACCCATGATTTGGACAGCTTAATTTGAAGTAATTGCATCCTCATATTCAATTTCTAAGTATTTTCTAAGTGTCCGTGTATCATCCATCACACTCCCACAAAGTATCAAAGTTCCTCTCTTAAAAAGAGATAAAAACAAAAAATAAATACAATACAATACAGCCAACGTTTCAAAAGCGAGCAGGAAAAGTGAACATAGATTCCTGTCGCAATCGTTGTAGGGAGGAACTATTGTGCACAGATGGGGACATGTAAGCTGTCATCAGGGAAAAGGTTACGAGCAAATCCCAGCCACGAATTGGAATAAGGTTATTTGTGAAACATATCCAACCTTTTCTCGAAAGGGGAGTTATTTGATACTCCGGCTGCATATGACACTTAATATGTAGATCAATGATAGGGTTCGTAGTTCTAAAACTCAATGACTCAACTGAAACCTTAGCCGAGTCAACTTTGCTCAAGCAGAGAAAAGCATAATTATTCGAACTTGTTCGAACTATTCAAAATTGTTCGAAATCCATATGTTCGAACATGTTCGAAATCCACCATATCCCATAGCACATGCGGCATGCTAGGAGGCGGCGTACTAAGCATTATGGAAAATATACATCTTGTTGGGTCCCACATTTAGGGACACATCACATTGGGTCCCACATTGAGGAGGATTTCTCCTAAAATCCCACCTCTTTCGAGGATTCAAAATAACCTAAAAGTGACTTTTTGTATTCTCTTCGATTCCATTGAAATTCACTTCTCATTAAATCCATGGTTTTGAAGTAGGCTAGCAAGATATCGAATAACATACACAAGTTAATATCAAATGAAAATCATAAACACATGATAGCAATATATTGAAGAACAAACACGAGTTGATAAAGCTATCTATAGGGAAAAAATTACTAAATATCTTCAAAATCCGATGCATTCCCGTTACTCTCATTTGAAATATCCGATTTGGATGCATTCTGGAGATCCGTCGTCACACCATCCATCCACACTCTCACCACACGACTTACCATCCTTCTAATCTCCCTCCTCAGCCTTTCCAACGCCGTATCAATTTCTACTAGTATATCACGCCTCATGTTCAATGATTGTCGTCTAGGCACTGGAAGATTGTATCTCCTACAAATAGACGTCCATTATTCTAGCTTGCATATTTCACGATGCCACTCGATCCTCCTTTCCTGCATACAGTAGGAGTCACCAGGTGGGAGAATTCAAGAAGTGTAGGGACTGGATAAGGAACACATGGAATCCCACGTGATCACTCTTGTTCACCCGTGACTCTAATGACCTATACCCTGCTCATCTAATCTTCACTGGTCACTTCAGTCATATGTATTCTACTCAACTCATGATCTCTAAAACTAATTTTTAATTTCAACAGATTAAGTTGTACCTTGCTCGCGCATGCAGATTCTAATTGACATTCATTCCATTTAAATTCAACATTCACTCCGTATATACGTACACATACACAACCACATGTATTTGTCCATTCAATTAGTATATATGTATACAAAAGGTGTATATAAAAAAGTATGGATTTACAAAAGAAATATGTATGCAATGAAGAGAGAAGTATGGTTGATCGATAATATAGCCACCACTTGGAAGAGAAATTTTAAATCGTATACACGTGGATTCACACATGGGCTTCGATGGTTAATTCATATACAGAATCCCACTGAGCACTATGGAGTCCTCCAAAGCACTATGGAATCCCACTGAACACTATGGAATCCCAATGAGCACTATGAAATCCCACTGAGCACTATGGAATCCCACAGAACACTATTGGCCTGTTTGGGAGCTTGGATTTGAAATGCATTGAAATCCAAATCACAATTACATTGGAATCAAGGTGATTCCAAATTCTCATTTCTGTTTGGCTAAAATGCTCTGGAATCTAAATCTCTCATTTGGGAGCTTGTATTCGGAGCGCATTGGAATTTTTTGGTATATTCACATGACTTAGATTTGGTTAACTAAATTAGCTTTCATACTCTAAATTTGTATATATATGGAGTATTTGATAAAATGGTTGTAATAAGCTCATTAAAATATATACTTCGGCCATAAAAGAAGAAGTTTTGAGCATTGGGTGGGCCACAAATACAAGGATCACAAATAGGCAACTCACCAACGATTTTTAACCATCCATTTAAATGTCCAACATTTGGATGGTTCAAATCATTCTACTGATATGATTTTAGTATTACAGCTGATAATTGAATTATTTTGAGGTATCATGAACATGCCATGTGTCTAATAGATTAGTAGCTTAGAAACATCTTTGTTACATGTGTGACTCTCCTCCCCTTGAAAGGGAGGTGAAAAAGGCCTTTCCTCTCAATTCCCTCCAAATCTCAGCATATTGATGGCCAAACGAAACGATTCTTCGAGTGGGGCAGGCCCTAGCCGCCCTGTACACAAGAAGAAGAACAATGTCGCTGGGGCCTCCTCTTCTCATGAGCCTTGAAGAGGTGAGGCTACTCCTACGTGTGGCCCTCGGACGAAAGGTTGGAATAAGTATTCACGCAGGAAGATCACATTTGACGCTAAGGTTGACATTCCGGGCATTTTTGAGGATTCAACGATGGGGAAATTGCTTACAACCCTGGGATGGGACCCCATCTTCCATCCCACCTTGGTCGCCAACGATATAACGATGGAGGAATTTTATTCCGCTGCCAGGAATCCACGATCAGATCCTCAGATGTTTGATGTAGAGGTTAGCGGGATCTTACGTCGAGTTGACGTTAATATAATTGCCACGGCCATCGGGGTGCCATTAGGTCTAGTCGTGGTGAAGGAGGGTGACCCAAACTAGAGGAATATGAGAGGCACACATACCAAGTTCCTATGTGGCAATTACATGGAGTGGGAGAAAGGAAATTGTTTGAGGTCGTCCAATCTGTTGCCAGTGTACCATAAGCTGCATCACATTTTTGTCCACAATGTTTATCCGTGAGCAGGTAACCACACTGAGTTGACATCTTACATGGTTGAGGTGTTGTATAGAGTTGGTAGGTAGGAGATGGTATACTACCCTCTATTATTCTCACTCAAATGCTCAAGCCCATTTCCACATCACGACCCCTAAATTTGTCATTTGACCGCTTGGCATGTTAGTTGGCCAAGCAATTTGGACTTATCACCTCTACTTCATGCCTAATTATGTTTAATGAGATCAATAAGAAGAAAGTGGGACGTCTGAAGAACAAGCTACCACAAGGTCTGGGGGCAGGACCTCCGAATGTCGGACTTGTAGATGAGTCAGGGAGCGACGAAGAAGATGAACTAGAGGATGAAGAGGATGTGGCAGAAGATGAAAATGAAGATTATCAGCCCACTGTTGGCTTAGAAGAACATATTGCAGCCTTAAAGCGGGTGGTGCCGGATGAGGCAGAGCATCAGGAGCGTTGAAATAAACAGCTCTACAAGAAGATGTAAGAGATCATGTGCTGCATCCAGAAGGAGGATGTGCCACCTCCATCTCTAGTCTCGTTGGATCATTAGGATCCTAGTTCTGTTTTTTTCTCTTCTGCTGCTTTGTTCTATTGTAAGTGTTGGCTAAATGCTTTTATTAACTTTTGTGTTTTAGCTGGGGGAACAATGTAATGACATGGGTAAAATGTTTAAATGAATTGTTCCCATTTTGAGATCTTCGTTGATTGATTTTTGTAACGACAAATGCATACATGTGTGATTCTTACGCACAGAGAAAAGCGTAATTATTTGAACTTCGTATATACGTACACATACACAACCACATGCCTTTGTCCATTCAAGTAGTATATTACGTATACAAAATGTGTATATATAAAAAAAGTGTGGATTTAAAAAAAATATATAAAGTGAGGCTATACGTATGCAAAAAGTGACCAGCGCAACACGCAATAATAAATTTCAGCTGATGACCGGAAGGTAGGTGCATGTCATCCGATTGTGACCCGTTCACCTATACTTGGAACACTTGACGGTTGGTCTCTCCTCACCTAGGTTAGTAATTCTCATTTTCTTTTATCTTCCAACAACTTTCCTATGATTCGAGTGACAAATTTTATCGCATATCGCCCTTACATCTTCAGGTGTGTTCCATTGGCTCACATCAAGGACTGGGTATATCGTATCGCGGTTCATGACCTGGTATACAACTGTTAAGTAGAAGGGGAAAAATAATTATAACGATCGAGCTCATACTTTCACGTGTCACAATTACATGTAAACAAGGTAACATCAGCACGTTGAACTCGCCACATCCATAGTTTGCTTGACTTAGTTTCACTACATTGGTATACTCAACCCCATTAACCTCATATTCATCCACAAATATCGCTATGCAAGTTGTCATCCTCGCCTGGTTTGATAACTCCCGCATATGTGTTTCCACCCATGGTGTTTCTTTTCTCATCTTCTCGCCTTTTCAAGAAGAATTTTTATATCTTTCTCCTGACAATATCGAGAAGTTTCACGATCGAGTATTTGCTTGATTTTTTCCACAGTGCATTTCCGCTCTCAGCGATGTTTATCATTATCACGTTGTATCTCTTACCCGAAAAAAATATAGAAGCCCATCTTTCTCTATCTATATTATTAAGCAAGTCATATGCGATAGGGTTGGCCATTGATATGATGTGCATGAGATCATTAAAACTTCTTTTCCGACACTTCTTAGCAGCCGTCCAAAAGTACTTCTTCAACGACTCATCCTTGTGATGATGGGTCATATTTAAGAGGAGATGGTGTACACAATAACTATGAGCTACAGTAGAGAATACGGATTTCACTCCATTGATTAGACCTGCATGACGATCTGATATAATAACGATCTCCTTGAGGAGAGGCTCAATTGCCCGCTTCAAGTTTTCAAGGAACCAAAGCCAACTACTGTTATTCTCTGACTCACCAACCCCATATGCTACGGTGAGAATGCGATTATTTTCGTCCAACGATGTGGTGGTGAACAGTACACCTTTATACCTCCCTTTCAAGTGAGCCACATCTAAGCACAAAACTTTTCAAAAATACAACTGGAAGCTTCGAATACATTGTCCAAGCGCAATGAAGTATCTTTGGAAACAATTCGTTTCGCTATCTATTTGTAAATTCGTTATCATACCCTAATTTGCCTTTATCAACTCGTGGAGATAAGCAGGGAAAACTTTGTACAAATCTTCAAATAACCCCATAATTATACTACTTGCAGCTACGATACCTTTATACGCTTTCATATAACTGACCTCAACGTTGAATTCTTTTTTTATTCCAAATTGTACATCTTGTGGCATACATGTTATGTCATTCCTCATACTCCTTATAGCAATCTTGTTACATATCTTAATCGTTGCTTGGCGATGATGTCTTCATGTACCTTCATAAGTTGCATTACGTTTACCACGACTACCATCCACAAAACTTGCCTGGAGATAACTGATTGCATTCGAGGACTGCTACGTGTGTGTCATTGAGCTCTGAATTGTGCATATTCTAACCCCAATTCATCACATATTATACATGGGTTGCATGATTTGTGATTGTAGGAATGAGATGGAGATTTCACTAATTCAAGGCTTGAGAGATCACTTTACATACATTGAAGACCAAGCTTTGATGAGCCCAATAAGATAAGAAAAACCTTGAAGAAATCATGTTAAAAGTCTTGAATTGTTTTGAAAAGCCAAAGTGTAGAGCTTCAGGGCCATAAAAGTAAAATACAGAAAGCTGCAATTTCGGAAGATTGATCCGTCAATTGATCGCTTAGCCTGAGCGATTGATCGCTCATAGCAGAAATTGATAAAATTGTTGTTGAACTAAAGTGCAGAATTGCGATTGATCGCCCAGCTTAACCGATTGATCGCCCAGCCTGACCGATTAATCGCCCAGCCTATAAATCAATTGACAGAATACAGATTGTTGAAGAATTACTGTTGAAACTCTCTGGACACTTTTTGGTCTGATCGATCAATCTCCCGGCTATCACCGATTGATCGCCCATCATCACCGATCCATCGCCCAGCTCCAGAGATCAATCGCTCATATCATAAAAAATTAGAAATTACTGCTGAACTCTCTGGACACTTTTTACTCCCATCGATTGATCACCCAACCTTGATCGATTGATCGCTAGGACCCACCAATTGATCGCTCAGCCTAGTCGATCAATCGCTCAAGTTCAGAAAATGCTATTTTCGGTCCGAATTTCTCTGCGCAGTGCATAAGTTTTACACAAATTCTCAAAGATTTTGGGCTATGTGTTGAACCTCCAATTTATACATTGCATTGCCCGGTACATCACATTATATGCACGGTTTTTATGCCTAAAAGGCCTATCTAATGCATGTTTTGAGATTTAAGGAATGAGAGTGGACTTCACCAAATTGGAGACTAAAAAGGGCCATTTAAAGCCATTGGATGAAGAAGAAAGAAGGACCAAAGAAAGAAGAAAGAGAGGAGAAGAAAGGAAGAAAGAAGCAAAAGGAGAAAAGCAGAAACAGAGGTTAAGACCGGTCGTGCGACCGGTCGTCCATCGCCAGGACCGGTCGTCCGACCGGTCCGATTATGCACAAAAGGAAAATTTTCAGAGAAGGTCACTGGACCATTCACGACCGGTCGTGCGACCGGTCGTCAGGGAGTTCAGACCGGTCGTGCGACCGATCGTCTGCGTAATAAAGCTTCTCTGTGAAGCTCCGAGATTTTCTGCGCAGTGCGTAACCTTACGCAATTTTTGGATGTTTCCGACGCAAGGGGCTTCCACACTATAAAAAGGACACCTAGGGGCTCTTCCTAGGTCATCATAGAAGCCAAGGAAGGTTGTGGGAACGGACGGAAGTCGTCGTGGAGCGTTAGCAACCCTCCAATTTCTGGTTTTTCTAGTTTTTATGCTTTCTTATTTGAGTTCTAGTTGTAGTATGACAATGCTCGGCTAGAATCTCTCAGCTAAGGCTGAGAGGTGAAGCTTGTAGCTTATTTCATGTTTGATTCAGTTTAATTCAAGTAATTTCAATTCAAGTTTGGATTTTTATTTATTTTAGTCCTTTGAGTTGGTAATTTGATATGTTTTATGAGAGTTCATGTGCTCCGGACATGAATTCCTTGCAATTCTCTGAGATTATCATATGATGCTTGTTTAGATTCGAATTATAGTAATCCTTGAGCAGGCCATAGTCCATAGCATGGTTGTTACTCCGAAGGCTATGATTTTGAATTCTACATTGATTGAATGGGACTAGAACTTGGAAGTTCAGCTTGATTGGAATTGAATGTGTTTGAATGCTTTATTTTCCAACTAGATGAGAGATAGGACTTTAAATCTAGTTGTGTTCTCTACTTGGATTGATTGGATTGACATGGGATTGCTACAAGTGGATCCTTGAATACCTTAGTACTTTAAATTACTGATTTTCCATTAAGTTTCTGTTTTAGTTTAATTACTCAATTGAATCTTATTTTTTGCAAAATTGAGTTGCTGGAATAGTTTGAAAGTTGTTTCTAATTCCCTGTGGATCGACCTCGGTCTTACCGAGTTTTATTACTACATCGCAGCCTTACACTTGAGGCGAGCGAACAAGTTTTTGGCGCCGTTGCCGAGGAGTTTAGATAACGGTTTTCAAATTGTTTTAGTGGCTGTAGAAGTAGAAGTAGATAGGTTTCCTGATTTTTTAGAACTAACAAATTGTTTTGTTTTGTAGGATTTCTTCTCTAGTTAAAAGCGCATCAGGTGATGCCTTTCTAACTTAGCTTTTTACAGATTTTCTATTTCCAGATTTCTAGGATTTAGGACTAGTTTTAGTTTTTGGTTGAGTGGTTTATGTCCCGTTGGGAACGTAACCACTCAAATCGTCTCCAATCTGAAGGTGGTTTAGTTGGACCATTGTCAGTCCATAGACGAGTCAGAAATTACCAAGAGCATTGTGAAAGTTTGGGGAGTATGGATCAAACACCTTTAAGGAATCCTCCCCCCCCCCACTCCAACTACAAACGCAAATCAAGAAGGAGTAGGAGAGAATGAGGTACATAATGTTCCTCCACTGAGATCATTGCGGGATTACCTACAACCAGCCCGTGCAATTACACCCTCTTGTGTGGTTCTACCACCAAACGGGGGAAACATTGACATAAAGTCGGGTGTAATTCAACTCTTACCAAAGTTCCATGGGCAAGACTCTGACCGCCCATATCTACACTTGAAAGAATTTGAAGAAGTGGTGGCTACCTTGCAGTACGCTAATGTTTCAGAAGATACCATTAGACTTAAACTTTTTCCTTTTTCATTGAAAGAAAGAGCCAAAGATTGGCTTCACTCTCTTAGACCACATTCGATTGGGTCATGGGTTGAGATGACCCGGGAATTCTTGAAAAAGTTCTTCCTGGCTCATACAACGAACACCCTTCGAAGAGCCATAATGAATTTATCGGCTAAAGAGGGTGAATCTTTTGTTCAATGTTGGGAGAGATTTAAGGACCTCCTACTTGCTTGCCCACATCATGGCTATGAGAGTTGGCGAATTATAAATTTTTTCAATGATGGATTAAGTTCCAATATGCGCCAATTTGTGGAGATGATGTGCAATGGCGAGTTTATGAGCAAAAATCCAAATGAGGCTTGGAGTTATTTGGCCATGTTGGCTGAAAATGCCCAATCTTGGGATACCTCGGATAAACCCAATAACCCCAAGCCTATTCAAGAGAAAGGAGGGATCTATATCCTTAAGGAGGAAGATGACGTGAATGCAAGGATAGCCAACCTCACAAGGAAGGTTGAGGCCATGGAACTTAGTAAAAGTGGAGTTCCAAAGTCCAATGAAGCTGTTGAAACCATATGTGGGATTTGTCTCACCGATTTACATGCTACGTAAGATTGTCCCACAATTCCTGCATTTCAAGAGGTATTACATGAACATGCAAACGCCACATATGGGTATCAAAGGCCTTTCAATGGACCGGTGGGTAATACGTACAATGAGAGTTGGAAGAACCACCCAAATTTTAGTTGGAAGAATGCTCCTACAAGCAATCCTACCAACTCTCAAAGAGGGCCACCCATGCAAAATATGGCCCCACCTCAGTTCTCAATGGAGGATACCTTGAAAGCATTTATACAAGGGCAAACGCAAATCAATCAAACAAATCAGCAAATGCTCCAAGAGCTTAAAGTCTCGGTTGATGAGATTAAGGGACACTTGAATGCTAGGGAAGGGACCTTTCCGGCCCAACCTCAGCCCAATCCAAAGCAAGTACATAAAGTGAGCATCCCTAATCCTTCCAACCAAAACATGGAGCAAGCCAAATCCATCACCACTCTTAGAAGTGGTAAACAAATTGACAAATCTATTCCGGTGAAGGCCGATGGCCTAATGATCTGGTAAATTCTGAGGATGAGGATGGATCTAACTTAACCCCACAAGAACCGGAACCCATTTACAAGCCCGTAGCACCATTCCCTTCAAGATTGGTTGCCCCAAAATCTCTTCCAAACTCTCATGATATTCTAGAGATTTTCAGACAAGTCAAGATTAATATCCCTTTGCTTGATGCCATCAAACAAATACCCTCTTATGCCAAGTTTCTAAAGGACCTATGCACAACAAAACGCAAATATAATGTGCAGCAAAAGGCCTTTTTAACTATGCAAGTGAGTGTCATTCTCACTCAAAAGACCCCCCCAAAATTCAAAGATCCCGATAGTCCCACTGTCTCATGTATCATTGGAGACTACCGGATTGAGCATGCCTTGTTTGATTTGGGGGCGAGTGTGAACTTGATCCCATACTCGGTATATGAGCAATTGGGTCTTGGTGAATTAAAACCCACCAAAACCACGTTGCAACTCGCTGATAGATCTATCCGTGTACCGAGGGGGATAGTTGAGGATGTTCTAGTTCAAGTTGACAAATTCTACTACCCGGTAGATTTTATCGTCTTGGACACACAACCGGTTTTGGATGCTAGCACCCAAATACCGGTAATATTAGGCCGCCCATTCCTTGCCACATCAAATGCAAGCATCAATTGCCGGAATGGGGTGATGCAACTATCTTTTGAAAATATGACATTAGAGGTGAATGTGTTTCACTTGGGCAAAAGACATAGGGATGTCGATGATGATGAGTTCTTCGAGGTAAACATGATTGAATCTTTTGAAGAAGAAGAACTCCTCCAACTTGAACCACTAGAAAGCTTGGAGACATGCTTAGCACATTTCATGGATTCCGAAGACCTCATCATTAGTGAAATTGTGCAAGCATTGAATATAGAAAGACCGGTAGTTGGTACTAGCCGGTGGAAGCCCCATTTTGAAAAGTTGCCACCAACCACATCAAGGCCTCTACCATCTAACATCAAACCACCGAAGCTTGACCTTAAACCATTGTCATCTGAGCTTAAATATGTATATTTGGGTCAAGAGGAAACTTTTCCAGTTGTCATTGCCTCTCACCTAGAGAAAGACCAAGAGCTCAAGTTGATTGAGCTACTCAAAGAACATAGGGAAGCCATAGGTTGGACAATAGTGGATCTCAAAGGAATAGATTCTTCGGTTTGCACTCACCGTATACACCTTGAAGAAAATGCAAAAACGACTAGACAACCTCAAAGACGGCTAAATCCAAACATGATGGAAGTTGTCAAAGCCGAGGTGTTAAAGCTATTAGATGTGGGTATCATCTACCCCATCTCAGATAGCCAATGGGTGAGTCCTACCCAAGTTGTCCCCAAGAAATCCGGTATTACCATCATTGAAAATGCCAACAACGAGCTTATACCGACTAGGGTGACCACCGGTTGGCGTATGTGCATTGATTATCGGAAGCTCAACATGGTTACTAGGAAAGACCACTTCCCTCTCCCATTTATGGATCAAATTTTGGAGAGGTTAGCAGGCCATTCCTATTATTGCTTCCTAGATGGCTATTCCGGATACAACCAAATTGAGATAGCTCCGGAGGACCAAGAGAAAACCACATTTACATGCCCGTTTGGCACCTTCGCTTAATGAAGAATGCCATTCGGGTTATGTAATGCACCCGCCACATTCCAACGATGCATGTTGAGTATTTTCTTGGACATGGTGGGTGAGTTTCTTGAGGTATTCATGGACGATTTTTCTATTTTTGGTTGCACGTTTGATGAGTGCCTCAAGCACTTGAAGTTGGTCTTGATGAGGTGTGAGGAGAAGAAACTCGTCTTAAACTGGGAAAAGTGTCATTTCATGGTACAAAGAGGAATAGTCCTTAGACATATCATCTCGTCCAATGCAATAGAGGTAGACCGGGCAAAAATTGACATAATTTTCAATCTACCACCACCCAAAAGCATACACGATGTGCGGTCCTTCCTTGGACACGCCAGTTTCTATAGAAGATTTATAAAGGATTTTAGTCATATCTCAAGGCCTTTATGTAACCTTCTACAAAAGGAGAATCAATTTGAGTGGAGTGCCGAATGTCAATTAGCTTTTTCAAAGCTAAAAGACATGTTGACAACCGCTCCTATCATGCAACCACCAGATTGGTCCATTCCTTTTGAGTTGATGTGCGATGTGAGCGATTATGCTATTGGGGTAGTGTTAGGCCAAAAGAAGGATAAGAAGCCCCATGTTATCTACTACGCAAGTAGGACCTTGAATCCAGCCCAAGTTAATTACTCGACTATGGAGAAAGAGCTCCTAGTCGTCATCTTTGCCTTGGACAAATTCAGGCCTTACTTAATAAGATCCAAAGTAATTGTTTACACAGATCATGTAGCGCTGAAACACCTTCTTTCTAAGAAGGATGTCAAGCCCCGCTTGCTTAAATGGATCCTACTCCTTCAAGAATTCGATTTGGAGATCAAAGACAAGAAAGGGGTAGAAAATGTGGTGGGGGATCATTTATCCCGCCTAGTCCTACCTAATTCCATTGACGAGTCACCTATTGAGGACTCATTCCCTGATGAGCAACTCTTTGTTGCTATGCATCCACCATGGTACGCTGATATAGCCAATTATCTTTCCACAAGTGCGATGCCGATTCATTGGACTACGCAGGACAAACGTAAATTTCTAAGGGAAGTGCGCAGATTTTTCTGGGATGAACCTCTATTGTTTAAATATTGCCCAGACCAAATTATAAGGAGATGTGTCCCTGATGATGAACATAATTTCGTCATCTCCTTTTGTCATGATCAAGCATGTGGGGGTCATTTTTCCACCAAGAAAACTACTGTAAAAATTCTACAGTGTGGTTTTTATTGGCCCACCCTATTTAAGGACACCCACGAGTTTTGCAAAGCATGTGAGCGCTGCCAAAAGTTAGGAGGATTATCCGGTCGAAATATGATGCCTCTCACCCCAATTCAACATCTTGAAGTCTTTGACTGTTGGGGCATCGATTTCATGGGACCATTCCCCTCATCTTTTGGACATGTCTATATTTTGCTTACCGTGACTATGTGTCTAAATGGATAGAGGCTATCCCATGTAGAACCAACGATCATCGTACGGTTCTCAAATTTCTCAAAGAAAACATACTTTCTAGATTTTGGACGCCTCGAGCCATCATTAGTGATGGTGGTTCTCACTTTTGCAATAGACCTTTAGAAGCTTTGATGAAGAAATATGGTATTAGGCATAAAGTGAGTACCCCATACCACCCACAAACAAGTGGGCAAGCTGAAATCTCCAATAGGGAAATCAAGCAGATTTTGGAAAAGACGGTGAGACCTGATCGCAAGGATTGGTCCCTAAGATTAGATGATGCACTTTGGGCTCACCGTACCAGCCTACAAGACACCCATTGGAATGTCCCCTTATAGACTTGTCTATGGGAAAGCTTGCCACTTGCCTGTGGAGATAGAATACAAAGCCTATTGGGCAATTCGAGCTTTAAATTTTGACATTGACAAGGCTAGCTCGCTTCGCAAACTTCAATTAAATGAGCTTGATGAGATCCGGAACGATGCGTATGAGAATTCAAAAATTTACAAGAGTAAAATGAAGGCCTTTCATGACAAGCACATCTTAAGGAAATCTTTCCATGAAGGACAGAAAGTGCTCTTGTACAATACCCGACTTCATCTTTTTCCTGAGAAAATTACGATCTCGATGGACCGGCCCATATATTATCAAAGAAGTTTTTCCTCATGGGGCTGTTGAGATTGAGAATGCAACAAATGGTAACTATTTTAAAGTTAATGGACAACGCCTTAAATCATTTGTTGAGAAATTTGATTCAGAGGGACATGTCCATCACTCTGAATGATCCTGTTTATCAGGATGATTGATCTCCTAGTCTGATGGAGGTATAGCATAGGTAGGTTTAGTTATTTAGTTTTACTGTTTTAGTAAGTTTTAGTTGTTGGGTTGTAGACTTCCATGATCGCTCTCTCAAGTACTACTATTCTCACTCTCTCATAGTTTACCATTTCTCTCATGTTCATGCTCATTGCATATCTTTTTACATTGAGGACAATGCAAGAATTGGTTGGGGGGTGAGATGAGATTCCTCATCTAGCATGTTGCAACATTTCGAGCCTCATATGCGCAAAATTTTTTCAAATTTTCTAAAATTGCAAAACTCTTTTAGAAAACCTTATTTCCATGCATTCAAGATAATATGAGTATAAGAAGAGGAGATACGAAGTGTGCGACATTGCAAGTCTTGAATTTCTCCCAACATAATGGTTTTATATGTTAGTTCCCCTATTGTTGTGATTGATAGAAAATTTGAACACTTTTTACACCTAGTTCACATTACATGATTCTCATGAGTTGAACTGGTTTATGTGATTTGTGGATTAGCTAGACTTTGATTTAGAGGTGTTGAGAAACCAAGCCGGGGTATTTTGTTCATCCTTGTCCATGGGAAAATAACGGAAGATATGGAATTTTAAAAATCCTATCTAAATCAAAAGAAAAAAGAAAAGAAAGGATGAAATCGGGAATGAAGGAAAAATGGTGGAAAATTCTGAAAAGGGCTACCTATTACCAACCGGGGGATGGTCGAACCGTAACCAAAGCCGAAAATGGGACGTAGTGTGAAAGTCGTCGGAAGGACGGTAAGGCAAATTCCTGTCATAGGCTTGTTGTTGCTCTGTGCACCTTAAAATCCTTGGTTTACTTAATCTATGAAGAAGGTAATTCCAGAGACTCATGAGATGAACTTTCACTATGCACACTGGGTTGAAATTGTTCGAGTCCTTTATTTATCAATCAATCAGCGGAAATTTCATGTAGACACTTCTTATGCTTTGAGAGTTTAAGTTTGCAATTTTTATCACCTAGTTTCTCCAAATTTTATACTTATATGTCTTGGAATGGATAAAAACATGGTTTCTGAAAGAGAGTTGGGTTTGGAGGTTTGAAATTGTTTCACGCATGTTTTGCTCAGGACTAGCAAAAAGCTGGTTGGGGGTTGTGTTGAACCTCTAATTTATACAATGCATTGCCCAGTACATCACATTATATGCACGGTTTTCATGCTTAAAAGGCATATCTAATGCATGTTTTGCGATTTCAGGAATGAGAGAGGACTTCACCAAATTGGAGACTAAAAAGGGCCATTTAAAGCCATTGGATGAAGAAGAAAGAAGGACCAAAGAAAGTAGAAAGAGAGGAGAAGAAAGGAAGAAAGAAGCAAAAGGAGAAAAGCAGAAACAGAGGTGAAGACCGGTCGTGCGACCAGTCGTCCATCGCCAGGACCGGTCGTCCGACCGGTCCGATTATGCACAGAAGGAAAAATTTCAGAGAAGGTCACTGGACCATTCACGACCGATCGTGCGACCGGTCGTCAGGGAGCTCAGACCGGTCGTGCAACCGGTCGTCTGCGTAATAAAGCTTCTCCGTGAAGCTCCGAGATTTTCTGCGCAGTGCGTAACCTTGCGCAATTTCTGGATAGTTTCCGACGCAAGGGGCTTCCACACTATAAAAGGACACCTAGGGGCTCTTCCTAGGTCATCATAGAAGCCAAGGAAGGTCATGGGAACGGATAGAAGTCATCGTGGAGCGTCAGCAACCCTCCAATTTTCAGTTTTTCTAGTTTTTATGCTTTCTTATTTGAGTTCTAGTTGTAGTACGATAATGCTCGGCTAGAATCTCTCAGCTAAGGCTGAGAGGTGAAGCTTGTAGCTTATTTCATGTTTGATTCAGTTTAATTCAAGTAATTTCAATTCAAGTTTGGATTTTTATTTATTTTAGTCCTTTGAGTTGGTAATTTGAGAAGTTTTATGAGAGTTCCTGTGCTCCGGACATGAATTCCTTGCAATTCTCTGAGATTATCATATGATGCTTGTTTAGATTCGAATTATAGTAATCCTCGAGCAGGCCATAGTCCATAGGCATGGCTGTTACTTCGAAGGCTATGATTTTGAATTCTACATTGATTGAATGGGACTAGAACTTGGAAGTTCAACTTGATTGGAATTGAATGTGTTTGAATGCTTTATTTTCCAACTAGATGAGAGATAGGACTTCAAATCTAGTTGTGTTCTCTACTTGGATTGATTGGATTGACATGAGATTGCTACAAGTGGATCCTTGAATGCCTTAGTACCTTAAATTACTGATTTTCCATTAAGTTTCTGTTTTAGTTTAATTACTCAATTGAATCTTATTTCTTGCAAAATTGAGTTGCTGGAATAGTTTGAAAGTTGTTTCTAATTCCCTGTGGATCGACCTCGGTCTTACCGAGTTTTATTACTACATCGCAGCCTTACACTTGAGGCAAGCGAACACTATGAAAGCTTGAAAACTATAAAAGGGGTCCTCCACTACGTTCCTAAGGCATCCTAGAGGAGATCTATCATAGTGGGAGTTGGTTTTTGAAGTTCTATACTTCCCCTTCTTAGTTTTACTTCTAGTTGTTCATGTTTTCATTAATTTTCCTATTTTTCTTTAGCATGGCCGGCTAAACCTCTTAGCTAGGGCTAAGAGGTGAAGCTTATGATAGATCTAAGATGCTTTAATTCGTTTTTATTGGTTTCAAGTTAGATTTTGATTGAAGAGCAATGGTTTGTTGAGTTTGAATAAAGTTCTAAGTAGTTTTTCTTAATCTTATGATGACTCATGGATGTTTGGAAGAATTGCTTTAGTTCTTAGTTATTTTGCATAGATCTAGACCTATACGCTCCGAGGAATCAGATTTAAGACGCTCTAAACTTGGTTCTTCATGTGAGAATTTCAAACCAAAGTTCTACTTTTTATGAGAAGTTTGAAACATATATTGTTTCTTTATATGATTTAGATGAAGTTTAAATAGTAATATAGTTAAGCCTTGTGATAGGGTTTGATGATTATTATGATTGTGATCTTAACCCATTGGAACTAGGATTGACATATACATTGAGTGTGCTCAAGTCCTAACTTGAATTGAGTGAATCATGTTGATGAACAACACATGGGACAGACTGTTTTGCTGAATTAACCGCTCCATATTCCAGCTAGATAGGATTTGATTTTGATTCTAGTTGTGTAATTGAGAAACCAATGCGAGTTATGCATCAAGGATCGCTACAAGTGGATCCTCGACACCCTACTGCTTCTTTAGATTGTTAATTTCATCTCAAAGTACAGATTATTCTCCTACATTCACAATTACATATTATTGTAGTTTGATTTTAATTAGAGATTATTAGAAGAAAGTCTGAGAATTCCTATATTAGTCCCTAAAAACAATCTCGGTCTTTACCGAATTATTACTACTTTGCAACCCTACACTTGGGGAGTGAACAAGTTTTTTGCGCCGTTGCCGGCGATTTGACGGTTTTAACAGAATTTCTGAAGATAGTTTCTATTGAATTTTTAGAAATTTTTCTATTAGTACTAACTTAGTTTGTTTTATTTTGATTTTTCTTTTACAGGGATTTTAGGAAGTTGAAGAAGAAGTTTGGCATCTTAAGTTCTCAAATCAGGTTTTGTCCTTCCAACCTTACTCTCCTTCTTCCCCTATTCATTCATATCCTATTCATCTCTTGTAGAGTGGGTGGAGACTCCTTTTTTGGATCTCTGATAGGTTGGCCTTGAGCCGCCTTGATTCCTATTAGTCGGCATTGCCGTCTTGGATCACCTTGTGCTAAGAGATTTCTATTCTCAATTCTATTCCTCTTTCTTCTTTTTCTGCACTTTTCTCAAAAGATTCAAAGAGTGGGTGGGGGGTTCTCTAAACCCCTATTGACTAGGAGAAATCAGGTCTCTATCTTTCCTCCAAGCTTAGCCATTGTAAGACACCTTGTGTTTTGGTCTTAGAGAGGAGTAAAGAAAGGAAGGAAGAATTCTTCTTTCTCGTTTCATTCTTTTGAATTTGCATGCCCCATTGGATTCGGGATTCGAATAATCATTTAATCAGTGAAGGGGGAATTGTTGAAGGAATTGATAAGAAACCACGTGCTAAGAAGCATCTAGATTTTCAAATTTCTTCTGATAGTATGGCTAAAAATCAACCAAATCCTAGGGTCAATCAAAATCTGGGCCCGAATCAAATTGAAACAAGAGAGAATGAGGTTGAGAATGCTCCCCAACCTAGAACTTTACGTGACTACTTGCAACCAGCAAGAGCAAGCACTCCCTTATGCATAATCTTTCCATTCAATGCAGGGGATATTGATCTTAAACCAGGACTAATCCAACTCCTTCCTAGATTCCATGGGTTAGACAGCAAAAGCACGTACCAACACATTAAAGAGTTTGATGAGGTAATAGCAACATTGCACTTTGCAAACGTGTCCGATGATGTGATACGACTTAAGTTGTTCCCTTTTTCAGTTAAAGAGAAAGCTAAAGCTTGGCTTCATGCATTAAGGCCAAGATCAATAGGCACATGGACTGAGATGACTAGGGAATTCATTAAAAAGTTCTTCCCTACTCACAAAACAATCACACTGAGGCGCCTAATCATGAATTTTGCTCAAAAAGAGAATGAGACATTCTTCCAATGTTGGGAGAGGTTCAAAGACTTACTGAATGCATGCCCACATCATGGCTACGAAAGTTGGCGGGTAATAAGTTTTTTTTTATGAAGGATTGACTTCGCCCATGCGCCAATTCGTAGAGATGATGTGCAATAGAGAATTCATGAACAAAGAGGTCGAGGAAGCACTGGGACTATTTTGATGTTTTGGCTGAGAATGCACAATCTTGGGATATATCTAATCCATCAAATCCCAAGACAAGCCAACAAAAAGAAAAGGGAGGAATTTATGCCCTATCTGAAGAAGATGACATAAGTGCACGTATAACTAGCCTCATAAGAAAAGTCGAGGCCATGAAATTGAAGAAAGGAGAGAAGGTTAACTCGAAGAAGTTGAAATTATTTATGGAATTTGTGTTGGAAATCAACATGCAACACAGGATTGTCCTACAATCTCTGTGTTTCAAGAAATCTTACAAGAACAATCAAATGCCATAAACAATTATCAACGACCATTCAGTGCTCCCAATTCAAACACGTATAATTCAAGTTGGAAGAACCATCCCAACTTCAGTTGGAGGAATGGTCCATCTGAGAATGCAAACAACAACCCAAAAGCTTCGCTTGAGGAGATGTTGCGTACATTCGTCTCAACCCAAGATGAATACAATAGAAATAATTCTCTAAAAATAAATGGGTTCATGCAAGAACAAATTAAAATCAACCAGAATTCATCTCAAGCCATCAATGACTTGAAGACATCTATGGCTAGAGTTGAAACACATCTGAGTGCTAGGGAGAAAGGCACACTTCCTACCCAACCTCTCCCTAATCCGAGAACCCAATATGAGATACAAGATTTGTCACGCCCCAAACCCGAGGACCGGGCTCACTAAATTTTTGATCGCCGACCTTGGTGCCAACAGCCTCCGTAGTACCCCATTCTCGGCTCTTAGCTCTCATGTGCCAGGTTCCGATCCTGGGATCCTACCAGGAGGATTGTCAGGGTAAATTTTTTTGTACAGGAGCATAATCAAAACCATAAAACATCATCAAATATCCACTAAAAAGTTTCATGAGTACAGTGCTGGAAAGGAAAATACAACATGTAGCAGAAGTCCAAAATATTAGGTACATGCACCGCGCTCTACGCTGCTGATATGCCCTAGTACCTGCAATGTAAACAAACGCGCATGAGCTTCCTACGAAGCTCAGTAGAGTGCGTGTGTGCGTGTGTGATGCATATGACAAGTATACAGATATCAGAGTAAGTAAAAGTAGTAGAGGGCTAAGTTACCAAGTTCATGAATGCTATCAGCCATCCCAAGGCTATGCGATGCAAGGGCCTACATGGCCGAGTGTTACATGCTAGAGATGCAATGCAAACACGTCAATCCTCAACTGATCCACATATCAAAGTAGTTCTCATCTGGGGCATCACCGGGGTCTAGTATACTCTAATACTGGCCGCCGCACATCGCGCGCATAACCAAGCGAGTAGAAAAGACCTCACTATCCACCTCGTCAGTGGTATGCCAATGCCCACCCGGCTTGCCGATAGCGGACCCATTCCATGAGCTGGTCAGACTCGACCTAGCTTACAGCCCACTGCACCCAGGGAGGATAAGGTCACACCCCTTTCTAACTGACCTCGACACAGTGGGGGACGCGGCCTACTGGTATTTGGCACACGGGCGCTCATGTTATCCACTCGATCTCGACGCTAGAGCATCCTACTGGTACCACAGGGTTTAGGGACTTTCACCCAAGGACATCCATAGCGCCCACGTACTAGAACAAGTTTCCGGTGTCCAATACTGCCAACCACGATGTGACTATGGTGGCCACCACCCCGATGTTGCTAGGGTGTGAAAGCGATCATGACATACATAATGCGAAATGCATGAGTCATACAATCCAAGTCATGCACCAAACTTACGCATACTGAGCAATTATGTGGGGCGACCCTGTCTCGCACGGGTCCCCTAAGTATAACAAGCCAACTAGCATATGCTATGGTTAATCATGATCCATAACAGGCATACAAATGATGCGTCTGGGCATATGAATGAGCATGGTATTCATTATACTAAGCATGTTATCAGTGTGACATATCAGGCTAATCATACTAGCATGTTACCAAACATATCATGTAACATTGGCCTTAAAAGGCCCAATATATACGGAGAGTGGGACCCGGACGGTGGGTCCCATTGGAAATGTAAAGGTCTTCGTGGCATAGACCACTTGAGACCACATCGGCCCCATACTTGGGCCTACACATATAAGATAGGCCGACAAAATATGTGTACGGCATGGATAAAACATATATATTAAAGAAAAGACCAAGGTGGGCCACGCCCACTGGTCGGATAGTAAACATACATCACCAGTCTTAGGAAGCTTCAGTGGTAGGTATTCAAGCACCACCATTTTCTAAGTGAAGCCCATTCAAATCGGGCCCCACGCGTCGATCAAGATGGGTGGCATAGTACACAATACCTCCACCAAGGTGGAACCCAAATATGGGCCCAAACCTTTGGTTGGATGGAAAGTCGAGTGGCCCCAAGAAAGTTTCCAATGGTGGGCATCAATGACCACTATTCCCTGCGGGTGTGGTCCATCTAACATCTGGATTTGCCTCATTATTGGGGCCGTATCCTAAAATAATATGGAAAAGTAGATGGGCAGCATGAATAGAACAGATACATCATGGTGGAGCTAATAGATACATCACGTTAGGACCCATAGGGTGGGCTACCTGCTGGGCAGCGTGGTACCCAGCTGGTTCCAATAAGTTTTGAATCAAGCACATATTTGTGTTTTCTGCTTCAACCATATCCATGTGATCTTATGAACAGGTTGGATGGCAAATAAACATCACTGTAGAACCTGGAAAGGTTTCAATGTTGGAAATCATTATCTCCCACTGTTTCCCGTCGCAGGGTCCACTTGACATTTGGGTATGCTTAAATTTTGGGCTCGGCCACTTATGAAACAGGTTGGATGACAATTAAACATCATTGTAGGGCTGGGAAGGTTTCAACAGTAGAGATCATTATTCCCACTATTGTCCCGTGGCATGGTCCACCTGACTTTAGGATATGCTTAGATTTTGGGCTCAGCCACTTAAAATGAGCTGGAAAAACATATGGATGGAATAGGTAAGGCACATACATTCTAGGTGGGCTCAACGAGTGGGGCCCATGGTGACGCCCACAAGGCTGCTGGGCAGCAGCGTCCCCTGGATGCTGTCTGTCCAGCGGCCGTGTTTTTTTTTTTAACAAGCGAGGCCCACAGAAGTTTCCGATCAAGCTGATATTTTTGTTTTCCCTTCTCCCCTGCATGTGTGAACTTATGAACAGGTTGGATCTCAAATAAACATCATGATGGGCATAAGAAGGTTTCAACGGTAGGGTCCGCTGTCCCTACTGTTTTCTGTGGTGGGGCCCCCTTGAGACTTGGATCTGACTCATTCTTGGGATCATGCCCTAAAATGATCTCCCCAAATGGATGGACGGTGTGGATACAGCACGTGCATCATGGTGGGACCCACGAGTGGGCCACCAGCTGGCACGAGCCAGCATCCTGGACGCTGGTACTCCCCGCGTCAGAGGCACCTCTGCCTCTTCTTTCCTTTTTCTTCTTCTTTTTTTTATCCATGCTTTTCATCGAGTGGGGCCCACATAAGGGTGATCCACTCCGTCTATCAGCTGGGCCATCTCATTTTGGGCCCAATGAGCCCAATATTGGGTATGTAAATCGGTCTAGAAACATTAAGGTGGGCCGAAGAATTTATAGCAGTAGACATCATTTTTTTTTCCACTGTTTCATGTGGTGCGGTCCGTTTAAAACTTGGATCGGGTTCATCCTTGGGCCCTGACCCTAAAATGATAAGGGAAAGCAAATGGACAGCGTGGATGGAACAAAAACATCAAGGTGGGTCCCACAAGTGGGGACCCCATTAACGGCGTCCAGGTGACACTGGACTATTCCAGCGTCTCTGACGCTGTGAACGTCCAGCGTCTTACGTTCTTATTTTTTTTTCTTTTCTTTTCTTTGTTTATTTTAAGTGGGGTCCACTTGGGGACGATCCACCCCATTCATCATGTTCCCCAGCCCGTGAGGAACCCATAGAGCCCAATATTAGATAGGTAAAAAGGTTCACAAACATCACGGTGGGCCACGGAAGTTTCAATAGTGGACATCCTTGCCTCCACTGCCGTCTATGGTGTGGTCCACCTGAGATCTGGATCTACTTCATTTTTGGTGTCCAGCCCTAAAATGGGCTGGAGAAACAAATGGACGGCGTGGATCAAATACATGCATCATGGTGGGTCCCACGAGTGGGGACCCACGGTCAACGCCCAAAGGTTTGCCCAGGCGCTGCTGGGCAGCAGCGTCCTCTGGACGCTGTCTATCCAGCGGCAACACTCTCCTTCCTTTTCTTTTCTTTTATTATTATTATTAGTAGTAGTAGTAGGTGGGGCCCATTCATGGATGATCCAGTCCATCCATCTCATTGCCCATCACAAGGTGGGCCTAAGGAAATAAAATGAAAGGAAATTAAGAAAATGGGGTTTATGTCCCCCTTGCACTCACTTGATGGTTGGACGGTTGGGTTGGATCAGGTTGACGATCGGACGATCAAGACGGTGATTGGGGCCCTCCAAGCTTGATATCCACCCTCAAACTCTCTAATCTCTCTCTTGATCTCCTAACTCTCTCTCTCTCTACTCTCCAATCTCTTTCTCTTTCTCTCTCCTTTCTCTCTCTAACTCTAGAAATTTAAAATGAGAAGCTCTCCTCTCCCCCTATGTATGTGAAATTGCGGTTTTACCGCTTGTAGAGACACTCGGAGATATGTCTTAGGACCTAGAGGGGGGGGGGTGATTAGGACCTTAGAAATTCTTATAGCCTACTTACACAATTCAACAAATTTAGCCTAGTAAGCAAGAACACTTCGGCTTCCAAGCCTAGGTGGGTCCAATCACAAGACTAGCAAAAGGTTAAGCAATAAACAATCCTAGTCTAAGTATGCATAGGAAAGTAAATGATACAACTAATTAAGCTTCTAACCTATGCAACTTGTGTAGACTTATGAGAGTGGATCAAAGAGCTCTAGTCTACACAACTAGTGAAGGTACATCTTGTGTGAGGATGAATCTAAAAAGTGCCTAGCATACATTCCTATCAAGTATTCATAATTAAGCCATTAAACTAACAATGCGAAGATATAAATGTGCTAAAAAACAATCACAAACACAAGGATGTATAGTGGTTCGACTATGTGTCTACTCCACTCCCGGTTCAAGAACTCAACCCCTTTGAGCACACCGGCATTCAATATCGGAGGTTTTAAATGAGGTTCACCTCTCAACCTTTACACAGAGGTTTTATCGGTTCACCTCTCAACCGTACCCGGAGTTTTAGACATAGGCTTACTCTCAACCTAACGTACGTTTACTCCCGTGTCGGAGGCTCCCCCTTGGAGGCTAAGTTTAGGCCCGGCTGACGGGCCAAGGAACGGCTAACGTCCCTAGGTCGAGTTCAACAAACAAACTCTAAAATGGACTCTCAAATAAGACAACCTACTTGTCGGATGAGCCCCTTGTGTAGCGCCGGATTGGGTTGCTTGATCTCCGCTCTCCCGTGCTTCAATCAGCTTCCCTTGCTCCCACGATCGTGGCGCCATTGCGTCGCCAATGCCTCAGCCACGCTCGATCAAACACCTTGCATGCGATGCCTTTGAGATGCCCAAGGTGCTAGGAGGATAGGTTTAAGAACTCTACAACTAATGGGAATGAGTTGCCTAGAGTCTCTTACCTATAACGATCTCATCTTAGAGTTTTGGACAAGGATTTACCAATCAAGAAGCTTCCAAACTCTAGAGATTAAGAGGGGATGAAGGTCATCTTCTTCATGAGCTTGGAATGCTCTAATCTTGTGTTAAAGCACAAGAAAGATGCCTTGCATGGGTCAAGGAATGAGCCTCAAATGGTCTCCAACAATGGTGGCTTCACTCCTCCAAAAATCCCTCTTCAAATGCCCAAAAACGGAGCTCTATATGTAAGAAAAGAGGGCTCCAACGGTCATAAAATGGGCATAAAACGGCTCTTAGCCGACCTGTCCCGACCAGTCCCGACCGGTCAGAACCCCTTGCTAAATGGCATACAAAGATACCCAGCCCGACCGGTCAAGACCGGTCGGCAGTGCCTGCTGACCTCCCTGATGTGAGAAGGTCGACCGATCTTGACCGGTCGGCTGTCCATTTGCAAAAGCAGCAAGGTTGCTGGCCGACCGGTCTTGACCGGTCGGACCAGCCTGGTTCTCCCCTCATATAGCTGAACTCGTCATGCTTTAGCCTGTACATTTTGGCCAAGGTTAGGGTGATCAATTTGGACACCTAGGGCCAATCTATGACGACAAAATGATTCCTAATATGGTCAAGGTCATCAAAGAAACAAAGGGGTTGGGTTTTGGTCAAGGTTAAGGCACCAAGGCATCACTTTTACCTGAATCTTCTTCCTTGATGCAGCCGGTCCGTCTTGAGTCTTCGGTCTTCGTCTTCATTGGGCTTAACCGACACTAGACTCACTGATGTAAGTGATTGACAAACAAGGTGCACTAGTATGCCACGGAAAAGTGCACTAACAGTATGGACTTGTATGTGGGGGGGGGGGGGGGGGGGGGGGGAGAGAGAGAGAGAGAGGAAGCATGAGGTCATGATGGTGCATGGGAGGGGGTATGGGAGGTATGAGTGAGAGTTGACTTTGGGAGGTGAGAGAGGGATGGGGGGTATGGATGTGTAGAGTAGGGGTATGGGTGAGAGTGATGGTGATGGATTTGATTGATTTGACATGATCTTGGATTTGTGCAAGTGGAGCCCACGCCACACGCGCGTTGCGCGGCCCACCTTGGATTACGCAATCGATCATAACTTTCATACCGGGTATCGCAATGGGGCGTGCCACGTGGCGTTGGAATCGAAGCGCCTACGCGGTCCCCGGGGTATAGGTCTTGGGTCGATGCGGTACTAAAATAGGGTCTCGATCAAGGCTCACTAATCTGGTCCATCCGGGACGTACCGGCACCGGAAATTAAGCGTATGGAGGGCAAATAAGGGTACAGGTCAGTACAAGATTCCAGCCTTTCCTCCAAACATTTGAAGCATGTTCAAGCTATCACCACCTTAAGGAGTGGTAAGACAATCGATAAATCTAAGCCGGTGAAGACCCTAAAGCCTAATGATCTGGAAAAAGCCAAAGATGATGATAGCTCTAACGACACTCCACAAGAGAAAGAACTGGAAAGGCAAGTTCAGGCCGGTTGCTCCCTTCCCTCAAAGGTTGATTTCACCCAAACCGTTAGATAAAAATCTGAAAATCCTTGAAGTTTTTATGCAGGTGAAGATCAACATCCCGTTGTTGGATGTTATAAAACAAATACCATCCTATGCCAAATTTCTGAAGGAATTGTGTACAGTCAAAAGGAAACACAATGTTCATAACAAGGTACTTTTGACTGAACATTTGAGCGCCATTATCAAGCAAGAGGTGCCCTAAAAATACAAGGATCCGGGTAGTCCTACCATCTCATGCATCATAGGTGACTACCGGATCAAGCAAGCCTTACTTGACTTAGGGGCAAGTGTTAACCTCATCCCATACTCGGTCTATGAAGAACTTAGGTTAGGTGAATTAAAACCCACCAAAACCACACTCTAACTTGCTGATAGATCCATTCGTATACCGAGGGGGGTGATTGAAGATGTCTTGGTCCAAGTTGATAAATTATACTATCTAGTGGATTTTATTGTCTTAGATACACATCCCGTGATAGGTACCGATGCTCAAATTCCCGTTATACTTGGTCGATCTTTCTTAGCCACTTCAAATGCAATTATTAATTGTAGAAACGGGTTAGTACAAATGTCCTTTGAAAATATGACACTCGAGCTGAATATTTTTTATTTATGCAAACAACCACGGGAAGTTGATGACAAGGTCCACGAAATAAATCTAATTGAATCATTCGTGGAAGATACATCCTCCTTGATATTCTATTCTGATCCTTTGGAGGCATGTTTGACCCACTCTCATGATATTGACAATGACATGATATGAGAGATGGATGCCATTTTGGATGTTATGCCGGTACTTGATAATAAAAGATGGAAGGCGTCATTTGAGCCTTTGCCCTTAAGCGA
The DNA here is from genome assembly GCA_003013855.2 of Liriodendron chinense. Lineage (NCBI taxonomy): Eukaryota > Viridiplantae > Streptophyta > Magnoliopsida > Magnoliales > Magnoliaceae > Liriodendron > Liriodendron chinense. Next base: position 125,355 of record PVNU02000525.1, read on the forward strand.
GAACAAGCCTATTCCATCTAATATTAAAGCACCGAAGCTCGACCTAAAACCATTACCCATTGATTTGAAATATGTTTATTTAGGTCGAGATGAGAAATATACGGTGGTGATTTCTTCCCACTTGGATAAGGAGCAAGAGAGTAGGCTGATTGCTACTCTAAAAGAACAAAAGAATGCCATCGGATGGTCTATTGTGGATCTCAAAGGCATAGACCCCTTGATTTTTACTCATCGCATACACCTTGAGGAGAATGCGAAAACATCTAGGCAGCCACAAAGACGCCTCAATCCAAACATGAAAGAAGTGGTTAAGGCTGAGGTGTTAAAACTATTAGATGTGGGTATCATCTACCCAATATCTGATAGTCAATGGGTGAGTCCAACTCAGGTGGTGCCTAAGAAATTAGGGATAACCATTATAGTCAATGCCAACAATGAACTCGTGTCAACCAGGGTCACCACCAGTTGGAGAATGTGCATTGACTATAGGAAGTTAAATATAGTCACGAGGAAAGACCACTTTCCCTTACCATTTGTTGATCAAATTTTAGAAAGGTTAGCGGGTCATTCCCATTTTTGCTTCCTCGATGGATATTCGGGATATAACCAAATAGAGATCGCCTATGAGGATCAAGAGAAGACAACATTCACATGTCCATTCGGCACTTTTTGCTTATCGGAGGATGTCGTTTGGATTGTGCAATGCCCCTGCCACATTTCAGCATTGTATGTTGAGCATTTTTCATGATATGGTAGGAACAATTCTCGAAGTCTTCATGGATGGCTTCTCAGTATTTGGCAGGAACTTTGATGAGTGCCCTGGGCACTTAAAAACTGTTTTGAAAAGGTGTGAAGACAAGAACCTTGTGCTTAATTGGGAGAAATGTCACTTTATGGTTCAAAAGGGAATAGTCCTTAGTCACATTATCTCAGCCAAAGGAATCGAGGTAGACAAAACTAAAATCGATATTATCTCCAACCTTCCATCACCAAAGAGTGTACTAGATGTATAGTCCTTTTTAGGACATGCCGAATTCTATAGGAGGTTTATCAAGGACTTTAGTACTCTCTCTCATCCTTTATGTAACCTCCTTCAAAAGGAAAACTCATTCGAGTGGAATGAGGAATGCCAAAATACCTTTGTCAAACTCAAAGGTATATTGACGTGTGCTCTTATAATGCAACCACCTGATTGGAGCATTCCTTTTGAGATCATGTGTGATGCCAGTGATTACGCTATTGGGGCAGTTCTAGGGCAGAGAAAAGAGAAGAAGCCCTACGTCATCTACTATGCAAGTAGAACTCTAAACTCAGCTCAAGCAAATTACACCACTACGGAAAAAGAACTCTTAGCCGTAGTATTTGCTTTGGACAAGTTTCGGTCCTACTTGATCAGATCCAAGATCATCATATTTACCGATCATGCCGCTCTTAAGTACCTTCTTTCTAAGAAGGATGCTAAGCCGCGTTTGTTGCAATGGATTCTCCTACTCCAAGAATTTGATATAGAAATATGAGACAAAAGGGGAGTAGAGAACGTAGTGGCTGACTATCTCTCAGGACTTGTTCTCTCCGATTCCTTTGAGATAACTGCGATCAACGATATGTTCCCCGATGAACAACTTTTTCAAGTCTCCCAATTACCATGGTATGCAGACATTGCTAACTATCTTGCTACATGTATCATTCCAACACATTGGAAAAAGCAAGATAAAGATAAGTTCTTCAGTGAGGTAAGAAAATTCTTGTGGGATGACCCGTACTTATTCAAGTACTGTCCCGATCAGATTATAAGGAGATGTTTGCCGGATGATGAGCAACACAGTATCATCTCCTTTAGTCCTTCTCAAGCATGTGGTGGCCACTTCTCGGCCAAGAAGACTACAACCAAAATTCTACAATATGGGTTTTATTGGCCCACCATGTTCAAAGATACATATGAGTTTTGTAAGGCTTGTGAGCCGTGCTAGAAATTGGTCGGAATATCCCGTCAAAATATGATGCCACTCAATCCCATCTTAACAATCAAAATTTTTTATTGCTGAGGCATCGATTTCATGGGCCCATTCCCATCTTCTTTTGGAAATTTATACATCTTGCTTGCCATTGATTATGTTTCGAAGTGGGTTGAGGCTATTCCTTGCCAGACCAATGACCATAAAACAGTCATTCATTTCTTAAAAGAAAACATTCTTTCTCGGTTTGGAACCCCTCGAGTCATTATCAGTGATGGAGGGTCTCACTTTTGTAATCGGCTATTTGAAGCATTAATGAAGAAATATGGTGTTAATCATGAGGTGAGTACCCCCTAACAAGCCGAAATATCCAACAGGGAAATTAAACATATTCTCGAGAAAACAGTAAACCCCGATCGCAAGGATTGGTCTCTTTGACTTACCGACGCGCTTTGGGCTTACCGTACAGCTTTCAAATTTTCCATTGAAATGTCACCCTATAGACTTGTCTATGGGAAAGCTTGTCACTTGCCTGTGGAGTTGGAACATAGGGCATATTGGGCGCTTAAGAGGACGAATTTTGATTCTGACACGGCAAGCTCGCTGCACAAGCTTCAATTAAATAAACTTGCAGAACTCCGGAGGCATATGAGAATTCGAGAATTTACAAGGATAGGATGAAGGTGTTCCATGATAAGAACATCATTCATAAGACTTTCACGATCAATCAAAAGTTCCTTTTGTATAACTCTCACTTACATCTATTTTTGAAAAAATTGAGGTCTCGGCGGACCGGTCCTTTCATTGTCAAAACTGTTTATCCATATGAGACTGTCGAGTTGTTAAATCTAAGGAACGGCAATATCTTTAAAGCTAATGGTCAGCGTTTAAAGCAGTTCTTTGAGAACTTTCCTTTAGAAGGTATGTCCATACCTCTGACTGATCCTGCGTATCAGGATATTTGATCTCCTAGTCTGATGAAGGTATAGCGTAGCTTAGGATTAAGATTTCATGCTTTTTGTCATTTATTTCAATAGGCTTGTTACAAGGAGGTAGAATTTCAGTTTTTCCACTCTCAGGTATTCTCATTCCTTGCTCCCTTTATTTTTCTCATTGCTCTCATGTTTTGCTCATTGCATATCTCTTACATTGAGGACAATGCCAGATTTGGTTGGGGGGTGTGTGATCACTAGCATGAATCTTGTGTTTTGTAACATTTCGAGCAATAGATGTAGAAAATTGTTCAATTTTCTTAAAATTCAAAACTCCTTTGGAAAACCGCGTTTATATGCACTTGGGATATTGTAAGTATGAAAGGAAGAAAGATGTAGTGACATGAGTTTGAAACTCTTAAAGGACTTGTAACATGATGGTTTTCTAATTGGATTCCCCTATTGATTTGATTGATAGAAAAATTGAAACACTTTTACACCTAGTTCACATTACATTATTTTCATGGTTTGAAAGGATTATGTAGCTTTGTGGATTGGCTAGATTTAGATTTGAGGTATTGAGAAACCAAGCCGAGGTACTTTGTCCATCGTTGTCCATGGGAAAATAACGAAAGATATGGATTTCTAAAAATCCTATCTAATGAAAAGAAAAAGGGAAGGGAATGATGAAAACATGGGAATGATGGAGAATATGGTGAAAAAATCCGAAAATGGCTACCTATTACCAACCGGGGGATGGTCTACCTGTAACGAAAGCCAAAAATGGGACGTAGTGTCAAAGCCATCGGAAGGACAATAAGGCAAATTCCTGTCATAGGTTGTTGATTTATACACTTTAGATCCCTAATTTAGTTGATTTATGAAGAAGATAACCCTGAAAATTCATGAGATGAATAATCACTATACACACTAGGTTAAATTTGTTTGGATTCTTTTATTTATCAATCAATCAGCGGGAATTCTATATGAACGCTTGTTATGTTTTGAGAAGGTTAAGGTCTCAACTTCTATCACTAAGTTTTCCTGATTTTTGCACTTGCACATCTTGAAGTGTATAAAAGCATAGTTTCTGAAGGAGAGTTGGGTTTTGGAGAATGAAACTTGTTTCACGCGTGTTTTTCTCGGGACTAGAAAAATGCTGGATGGGGGGTGTGTTGAGCTCTGAATTGTGCATATTCTAACCCCAATTCATCACATATTATACATGAGTTGCATGATTAAAAGACTACTTTAATGCATGATTTGTGATTGTAGGAATGAGATGGAGATTTCACTAATTCAAGGCTTGAGAGAGAACTTTACATACATTGAAGACCAAGCTTTGATGAGCCCAAGAAGAGAAGAAAAACCTTGAAGAAATCATGTTAAAAATCCTAAATTATCTTGAAAAAATAAAGTGAAGAGCTGCAGGGCCATAAAAGTAAAATGCAGAAAGGTACAGTTTCTGAAGATTGATCCAGAGATTGATCCAGAGATTGATCACTCAGCCTGAGCGATTGATCGCTCACGGCAGAAATTGACAAAATTGTTGCTGGATTGAAGTACAGAATTGCGATTGATCGCCCAGCCAGACCAATTGATTGCCCAGCCTGTAGATTAATCGACAGAATGCAGGCCGTTTCTAAAGAATTGCTGTTGAAACTCTTTGGACACTTTTTTGTCCGATCGATCAATCGCCCAGCCATCACCGATTGATCGGCCATCATCACCGATCTATCGCCCAGCTCCAGAGATCAATCGCTCAGATCATAAAAAATTAGGAATTACTGCTGAACTCTCTGGACACTTTTTACTCCCATCGATTGATCGCCCAACCTTGATCGATTGATCGCTAGGACCCACCGATTGATCGCTCAGCCAGTCGATCAATCGCTCAATCGCTCAAGTTCAGAAACTGTTATTTTCGATCCGAATTTCTCTGCGCAGTGCATAACTTTTATGCAAATTCTCGAAGATTCTGCGCTATGAAGGCTTGAAAACTATAAAAGGGGTCCTCCACTACGTTCCTAAGGCATCTTAGAGGAGATCTATCATAGTGGGAGTTGGTTTTTGGAGTTCTATACTTCCTCTTCTTAGTTTTACTTATAGTTCTTCATGTTTTCATTAATTTTCCTGTTTTTCTTTAGCATGGTCAGCTAAGAGGTGAAGCTTGTAGTAGAATTAAGATACTTTAATTCATTTTTATTAGTTTCAAGTTAGATTTTGATTGAAGAGCAATGGTTTGTTGAGTTTGAATAAAGTTCTAAGTAGTTTTTCTTAATCTTATGATGACTCATGGATGTTTGGAAGAATTACTTTAGTTCTTAGTTGTTTTGTATAGATCTAGACCTATACGCTCCGAGGAATCGGATTCAAGACGCTCTAGACTGGGTTCTTCATGTGAGAATTTCAAACCAAAGTTCTACTTTTATGAGAAGTTTGAAACATGTATTGCTTATTTGTATGATTTAGATGAAGTTCAAATCGTAATATAGTTAAGCCTTGTGACAGGGTTTGATGATTATTATGATTGTGATCTTAACCCATTGGAACAAGGATTGACGTATACATTAAGTGTGCTCAAGTCCTAACTTGAATTGAATGAATCATGTTGATGAACAACACATGGGACAAACTGTTTTACTGAATTAACCGCTCCATATTCCGGCTACATAGGATTTGATTTCGATTCTAATTGTGTAATTGAGAAACCAATGCGAGTTATGCATCAAGGATCGCTACAAGTGGATCCTCGACACCCTACTGCTTCTTTAGATTGTTAATTTCATCTCAAAGTACAGATTATTCTCCTACATTCACAATTACAGATTATTGTAGTTTGATTTCAATTAGAGATTATTAGAAGAAAGTCTGAGAATTCCTATATTAGTCCCTGAGAACGATCTCAGTATCTACCGAATTATTACTATTTCGCAACCCTACGCTTGGGGAGCAAACATGTGTTCTGATCGGTATGTATTTATTTTAAAAGCACCATCATTGTCCAACAACGATACATGCAACCTCCAACCACAACTATCAATTAGACACTTAATCGTGTAGCTCTGTTTGTTTGATTTCAAAACCTTATATTAGAAATGGTTTCGCATCGCAAACTTACAAAGCATTAACTATAGCTGACCTTGTCTCTGTACATTTGTCCAACAGCTAACTCACTTGGGTCATCAACAAAATCATGATATGCCAGACAATTCACATACAGTAATGCCGCATCGAGGTCAATTATCTCTTGTGGAGATATTTCATCTCGTTCAAAGATGACATCCACTGGAGTCTCAACAAGCCCTAAAAGGCAATTACGGACACCGGTGGATGGACATGGGATGTTTGCATAAGCCCTTGAAGGAATATGCACGTAGTCTTGGTTATGAATGAGTCAAAACATTGGCGCATCGAAACTATCCAAACTCGGATCTTCCTAATGTGCATCACTCGATGGAGTAGGGATATCTGCACTAGCCAATGAAGGAATGTGCGCATAGTCTTCGCTATGAATGAGTCGGAACGATGGCACATCAAAACTGTCTAGCCTTGGATCTTCCTGTTGTGCATCACTCGATGGAGTAGGGATATCTGCATTAGCCGATGAAGGAATGTACGCGTAGTCTTCTTTTTGAATGAGTCGGAACGATGGCACATCGAAAATGTCCAAACTCGGATCTACCTGATGTGCATCACTCGATGGAGTAGGGATATCTGCACTAGCTGATGAAGGAATGTGTGCGTAGTCTTGACTATGAATGAGTCGGAATGATGGCGCATCAAAACTGTCCAGCCCTGGATCTTCTTGAACCGCATCACTCGATGGTCGAAGAGGAATACCTGCACTAGCTGGTGAAGGAATGTGCGCGTAGTCTTAGCTATGAATGAGTCGAAACGATGGCGCATCAAAACTGACCAGCCTTGGATCTTCTTGAACCGCATCACTTAATGGTTGGTGGGGAATATCTGCACTAGCCAATGAAGGAATGTCAGCGTAGTCTTGGCTATGAATGAGTCGGAACAATGGTGCATCGAAACTATCCAAACTCGGATCTTCCTTATGTGCATCACTCGATAGAGTACGTATAACTGCACTACTCGATTCAGGTGTCTCAAAAATGCTCGTCCTTGAAACTTCTGAACGTGCCCCACTTAATGACCAGGGGACGTCTTCACGGACTGTTGAATGGATGTTAGTGCAGTCTTCTCTATATACAGATGTATCCACAGTTGGTATAGGATCATTTAAATGTACCGCCACAGGATTTTGAAATACACATTTATGTCTGACTTTCTCCACAAACATAGGTATATGAATTTTCGGGTTCTAAGCGGAGATAAATATATATGCCGCCACATCGTCATCATATCTAATCAATTGTGGACGAAGTGATATGGACTTAGGCGAGGGGTAGACGAACTTTATTCTAACCTCATATTCTAAACATGTCATGCCGATGATATTGTGAATTTTAGATACAAGATCCTCATATCTTATTTCATTGCTCACCATGATAAACTGAGAATCGCCACCGTTGTACCCCCATCTTCCTCGTTCATTTACTAGCTCACCATCATAATGGCAGCATATGGGCCGCATAACTGTCATATTCAAGGATTCTTGTGCTTGAAATGAAAAACCTTAGTTGTAAGCCTTAAAAGATACATTTATGCCTTTAGGATAACCAATCTTGTTGCATAAGTATCTTAAAGTGAAACAGACCATCCTTATTGTGAAGATATTATTCCCAAGTCGAGGTATAAAGCAAAGACCCTCCAATGATATTTTTCGTTATGCTACACAGATTCTCCCTCTTCATAGAATACCCTATCAATTATCAATAAATAAGATGATTAGAAAAAGTAAAGGGGGAAGCAAACAATGATTAATGTTCTGCCCCATTCTTTCAATAAAATGTTGAGATGAATTGAGTGTTGTAGAGATGAGAATGTTGAGATGCATGTCTGGGAGAATTAAGAACTATAGAATTAAAACAGAGGATTCTCCATGTCACTGTGGATTCACACTGTCAAGATGCATGAGATAATCTGTTTTGATAGCCCAATGTAGAGTATCACCTGTTATAGCATCCATTAGGGCCTGTTTTGACACCTTCCAAAAGAGCATGTGACAACTAAAACGTCAAATGATAGTGGACCTTGTACATTTGGATTTACCTTTCTCAGTGGAAATCTACATTGCTCAGTGAGAATCCACAATACCCAGGGGGAATCCACAGTGCCCAGTAGGATTCCACAGTGCCAGGGGGAATCCACAGTGCTCAGTGGGAATCCGCATTGGCCAATGGAAATCCACAATGCAGGGGGAATCCACATTGTTCAATGGGAATCCATAGTGGCTAGTGGGAATTCGCAGTGCCAGAGGAAATTTACAGTGTTCAGTGGGAATCCACTATTCCCAATGGGAATCCCCAGTTCTAAGGGGATTCCATAGTACTCAGTGGGAATCTAGTTAGCACAGGGGAGTATTGAGTACTCAGGGGAAATCCAACCCACATTTGGGCCTCCACCCATTACACTTTTCCACCCCCATGCACATGACCATCGACATTAACATTTACATAGAAAATCAGTTAAAGAGATGGTTTACCTATTTTCATTTAGCAGACTATTCTTGTGGGCCCAAGCTTTCTTCTCCATTACAATCTAGTCCAACCATTATCTTGGACGTGCATCACTACATGGAGAATCGGATGATAACTACCGAAGTCACACGAAGAGGGAAGAAGAACAGTCCATCGACGTCATTGATGAACAGATAGCATGCATTGCCTTAGTGGGACCTCCAAACCCAACTTTGAAACCCTCTTTCGCTTTCTTCTTAGGAAGAATGTGGTGGATCCCCATACAACATGTTTCGCGTTAATGGCCCCACCCTTAAAAACATACAAAATCCTATGTAGGGCAAATTGAATGTGAGAAGACAAATCAAATCCATTCATATAAAAAGGGTTTTAATTACAAGTCATTGGAGAAAATTTCAAGAAAAGGGTCAATATCTATGGACCACGCCAGTGCAAAGAATTTGTAGTAATGAGAATCGTTGACACTGTTCTGGGCCACACTCAGCCTCTGTTGGATTTGTAAAAGTCCCTCACATGGGTTTGGAAATGCTCCCTTTATTGTGAACGGCTTAGATTGGCCATCCGGTGGGCAGAAACGTTGATTTCGTGGGGCCACACTTTCTTTACTTTAGAAGGCTTCGAAAGTCTTCTGCGAAAAGCAACTCCGTACATTGAGCAGCTGGTCAGAGGGGCAAAACCGACCACAAAACTTTCAATTTCTCACGAAAATGCCAATTTGGAACCTTACATGAGAAATTGAAGTTTTATTTAAAATGGCCACACCTCGAGGCTAATGCAGTAAAAATCCCGCAAGGGATAGAAGCGGATTTGCCTACGGGGTAAATCAGTATGCGTATTGAGTAAACTCTGTGGGGCCCACTGTGATTTATGTATTTTATCCGCTTCGTACATCTATTTTACGAGATAATATTAGGGCTTAAGCCCAAAAATGAAGCATATACAAATTATTTCATGTGGACCACACCACAGGAAACAGTGTGAATTGAATGTTTACCGTTGAAAAATTCTTGAGGGCCATAGAAGTTTCGCATCAAGATGATATTTGTCTTTTCCCTTCATCCATGTTTCAAGGACGAGCTTATGAACGGATGGGATGACAAATAAACATCACTATCAGCCCTAGGAAGTTTTTAATGGTGGGAGTTCAATCACCACTATTTTCCTACAGTGCCTGTCCTCCTCATTTTTTTTCTTATGACCTAAAATAATTAAAAAAATGAATGAATGGTATGGATAAAACACATACATTATGATGGGGCCCACATAGCACCGTTCATTAGCCACATGGCTATTGGCAGTGTCTGTAGGCAATCCGCGTCCCATCCGTAGAGGTGAGCACGAGCCGAGCTCTGTTCGAGCTAAGCTCACTCAATGATCACCCTAGCTCGTGTTCGACTTGGCTCGGCCTTCAAGCTGGACTGAAATGTTCAAGCTGCTTGACCGAGTTTTCGAGCAAGCTCGAGCCTGGTAGGCCTAGCCCAAAAGTCGGGCTTAAAGCTATTTAAAATTGGGCCCAGAGGCAACCCAAAGCCCAAAGCTATTTAAAATTTGTTCACTTTCGATGTGGGACTAAAAGATATATTTTTTTAGTTTTTTACAAGTGAATCAGCTGAGTCAAATCGTGCTTGGCTTAGCTAGAGCTCGGCTTGAAAATCATTTCAAGCTTGGAAAAATGGCTTGTCTTGGTTCGAATCTAGCCTTCGAATCGAGCCGAATCAAGCTAGTTCGAGCCGAGCCGAGTGAGCTAACTGAGCTGGCTTGGCTCGTGCTCAGCTCTACCCATGCGTAAGTGGATTAGGCGCAACCCCAAGGACTCACTGTGTACGGTGCTGTCCTAACCATGGGGCCCACCTTGATGTATGTACTATGTATACACGCCGCCCATCTTTATTTTTAGATCACTTTATGGTGTGGCCCAAAATTTAAGCATATCTAACATTAGGTAAATATATTTTATGATTTTAACATTGTCCACCGTTGAAACCTTCTTAGAGCCCACTTGCAATTTAAATCTAACTGATTTCATTTGGGTCATGATCTAAAATGAGCATACAAAATAGATGGATGGCTTGGATCAACTGTATGCATAACTATGAGCCTTATAAACTCTTTTGCATGTCATCCCCTAATAGTGGGTAAATTTGTGAAAATGAGGCCCCTTAAGGTTAAAATGGCCATTTTCAAGCCCTAACGGAGGTGGGTTTTCCTAATTGTCCCTAAATAAAAAATAAAAAAAATAATAAGCAAAGAAAAGAGAAGCTTGTATTCCATCTAACTACACAATTTGCAGTGCAGATCCTTGGCTAGGAGAAGATTGTTCCCTTAGACATCTCCCTTCACCAGGGAAGTTGTACACCTACTTCCCGCAACACGAGACACATTAGACGCATTTGGGAAGATCCATCGATGTCACCGTCATTTTGAAGATCCATAGTTGTCACCATCATTTTCCACTACTAGTGGATTGAGTATTGCGAATAGACTGCAATCTAACAAACATAACTTCTATTATATATAACAAGTTGTACAATTTTGCCTCCTCGATTAGCTTCACAGGACAAAAAACTTCCACGATTCAGATACATGGAGAGACATTTTACATAAAGCCAGAGGTATTTGGGGAATTGGAAAATGTGGCTATTGTCCAGCAAATTATTTAGATTTCAGCGGCAAAAGACCACAAACAGCATTAGATTTTACCTTCATATTTTCAATTCTCTGATGTAATCCACTGGAACTTCTCTCCTCTTTATGTTTACCCCCCACTGTGCATACACGCATGTTAGAGATCATCCCAAAAAATGAGGTAGATGAAAGCTAGAGTGGGCCACAACGAAGGAACTATGAGCCCCCACCTCTCTCTCTCTCTCTCTCTCTCTCTCTCTCTCTGACGCAGGGAGGACGTGGTAGGTCGATCACCGTCTCCCTAACCGAGTGTTCTCGAATCCACGAGAAGAAAACAAAAGAAAAAATAAAAGGAAATAAATTCCGAATAATTGATTTATTGATAATTGAATGAATAAAAACGGAATTACAATGCATATAAATAGGAAACTAAACCCTAGGTAAAGTATCAAAATCCAACTCCAACTAAAACTCCTAGAAAACGCAACTTACTATAAATAGTAAACTTACTATTTATAGAAGTCGTTCAATCCTACTAGAACTCTTGGTTTTCGGCCAAAAATAGAAAGTTATCAAACGGCCTCAACCACGTTGTTCTACGAAATATTCTAAGCCCTTTTCATGTTGGGCACTAACTCTAAAACCCTACAGATGCAAAATTATGATCAAATTAAAACTTACTATAAATAGTAAAAATGAAAATAAACTAGCCTAATGACCGTCGATAGGGTCGATTCTCGCGATTCCGGGTTGGGCAACTCGGCATAGCAGGGTTGGTTGGCTAAAGTAGCTCGAGCTACCCCAAATTAATATATTATACGTCCCGTAACTCATTCCGGATTGTGAGATACGACCGATTCACGGTCCTGACGGTCCGGATCACTTTCGGCCCCGTCCGGTCTTCTTTTGCTCCATCTGGGCCATGAAATAGTCAGCGACCCGTCCTACATCAGTCTCCTCCACTTCGAAAGAACTCGACCCCGAGTTCTCGTCCAGCTTTGGTTCATGATATTCGTACAGATCTGCCACGTTGAAAGTCCTTGAAATCTCCATGTCATCTGGAAGATCAACAACGTAGGCATTGTCATTGATCTTGCGAATGATCGGTACCGGTCCAATCTTCTTGTGTTTCAACTTGTTGTAGGTCCCGGTAGGAAATCGCTCTTTACGTAGGTAGGACCATCACCTGATCTCCTATTTCGAACACTTTGGCGCGCCGATGCTTGTCGGCCGCTTCTTTGTACTTCTCGTTCGAAGCCTGTAATTTGTTGCGCACGTCTGCATGTATGTCCATGATTCGGTCTGCCATATGTTCAGCTGTAATGCTCATGCCCGGAAGCTTGGGCAGGGGAACCAAATCGAGTGTGTGACGAGGAACGCACCCATAAACAATCTGGAACGGAGATTTTCCTGTCGATCGGTTTACCATGTTGTTGAACGCAAACTCTGCTTGAGCCAGGGCCATGTCCCACTGCTTCGGTTTGTCACCTGAAAGGCAACGGATGAGATTGCCCAATGTGCGGTTGACGACCTCAGTCTGTCCATCTGTTTGTGGATGATAAGCACTGCTGAAGTGAAGTCGTGTACCGAACCGATTCCACAAGGCTTGCCAAAAGTGGCTAACGAACTTTGTGTCCCGGTCTGAAGTGATCGTCTTAGGAATCCCATGTAGTCGCACAACCTCTCTGAAGAAAAGGTTCGCAACGTGTATCGCATCAAAGGTCTTCTTGCATGGAATGAAGTGTGCCATCTTGGAGAATCGTTCTACCACCACGAACACTGAGTCCATGCCGCGTTGTGTTCGTGGGAGCCCTAATATAAAATCCATAGATAAATCCTCCCAAGGGGCATCTGGCACGGGTAATGGCGTGTAAAGACCTGTATTTTGAGATTGTGCCTTAGCGGTTTGACAAATATGACATCGTTGTACCGCCCTGCCCACATCACGAGCAAGTTGCGGCCAGTAATACCGCTCTTCCACCATCGCTCGAGTCTTATCTCGTCCTAGATGACCGCCGAGGCCACCGCTGTGCAGCTCGATAATAATTTTGTCCCGTAACGAACTCTGCGGGATGCAAAGTCGATTTCCTTTGAAGAGGAAACCATCTTGAATTAGAAGGTCACTCGGGTGCCCTTCTTGGCACTTTTTCCATGCATCTGCAAAATCCTCGTCCTCGGCATAAAGTTCCTTGAGGCAGTCGAACCCGATCACCTCACTGCTCACTGTAATAAGAAGGGATGCACGTCGGCTTAGTGCATCTGCCACCTTGTTCTGCTGCCCTGATTTGTGTTTCAGAACGAACGTGAATTCCTGTAAAAACGAAATCCATCTAGCATGCATACGATTCACGTTAGTCTGAGTATTGATAAATTTTAAGGCCTGATGATCAGTGTACAGTATAAATTCCCTTTGGATAAGATAATGGCGCCAATGGCGCAGTGCTTGAACCACTGCATATAATACAAGTTCATAGGTCGACCACTTCTGTCGTGCGTCGCTGAGTTTCTCACTGTAAAAGGCAACCGGCCTGCCCTCCTGAGAAAGGACTCCCCCAATGCCGACAATAGATGCGTCGCATTCTACCTCAAATAGCTTGTCGAAATTAGGGAGTACCAGAACCAGGGTAGTGGACAACCGATGTTTAATTTCTGCAAAGCTCTTCTCAGCCCCTTCGGTCCATTGAAACGGACCCTTCTTCATACAGTCGGTAATCGGCGCGACGATACTGCTGAAGTTCCGCACAAATCGACGATAGAAGGTCGCCAACCCATGAAAACTTCGTACCTCATGAATGTTTGTCGGAGTCGGCCAATCCCGAATAGCTCGTACCTTTTCTTCGTCCACTCGGATACCCGTGGACGACACGATGAACCCCAGAAACAATAATTGATCAGTTAAGAAGCTACACTTTTTCAGATTTAAGTATAGCTTGTTGTCGGCCAACACTTGTAGCATTTTTCTGATGTGGGTCATGTGCTCCGTTTCATCCTGACTGTATATTAGAATGTCGTCAAAGTAAACGACAACGAAACGGCCAATGAACGGCTTCAACACTTGGTTCATTAAACGCATGAAGGTGCTTGGTGCGTTGGTCAAACCGAAGGGCATAACCAGCCACTCATATAGCCCTTCCTTGGTCTTGAAGGCCGTTTTCCACTCGTCACCTGGCCTAATACGGATTTGATGGTATCCACTCCGTAAGTCCAGTTTCGAGAACACCTTGGAGCCCTCGAGCATGTCCAGCATGTCATCCAACCGCGGTATTGGAAATCGATATTTAACTGTTATTTTATTGATCGCGCGGCTATCGATGCACATACGCCATGTTCCGTCCTTCTTTGGGGTAAGGAGTGCCGGAACGGCACACGGGCTCATGCTCTCTTTAATAAGACCCTTACGGATCAGTTCCTCCACCTGTCCCTGTAGAATTTCACACTCTTTCGGACTCATCCGATAGTGCGGTCGGTTGGGTAGACTGGACCCTGGGATAAGGTCGATGTGATGTTGTATGTCTCGCATGGGAGGCAACTCATCAGGTAACTCTCCAGGCCAAGTACTTCGAAATTCTTCTAGCAGTGGTTTAAGGCGTTGAGGAATATTAGAGGATCCTGGCTCCTCGCCTTTTACCATAACGGCATAAATCTCGCCCATTTCCTTTGATTCCTTAACAAACTCGCAAATGGTAAGGAGAGAGTTCCCCTCCACTTTAGAAGCTTCAGGGTGTTTGTCTGGTGTCATAGGGGCCAAAACAATTTTTCGACCATCTTTGGTGAACATGTATATGTTTTCCCGTCCACTGTGGGTCACATCTCGATCCGATTGCCATGGCCGCCCAAGTAACATGTGGCAGGCTTCCATGTCAACCACATCACAGAGGACCTCATCCTTATAGCTTTTACCAATGGAAAACGAGATAATGCATTGATGAGTTACCTTGGTTTCGTTCACCTTCTTGATCCAACCGATAGAGTAAGGGGTAGGGTGCTTCGTCATAGGCAGATGTAACTTATCCACCATAATTCTCGAGACAATATTTTCGCTACTCCCACTGTCTACGATCACGTCACAGATTTTGCCCTGCACGGTGCACTTTGTGCGAAAAATATTATGTCGTTGTGGGTGCACTTCCTTCCTGGGAGCGTAAAGTAGTCGTCTTACTACTAGCGATTCCCCATGATCTTCAGTCAGCCAATCGACATCTTCTGTGTCCCCCTCTTCGGCCTGTTCCAATTCAAGGTTGTCTTCTGTTGACTCGCCTTCCACGCCGCCTTCATTCGTAGTTAAGTGTGCTGCAGGGGATCCTGCTGGAACCTGCAGGGCAAGCGTTCGACCAGTGACCTGGTTGGCCACAACGGAGACAATGGTCTGGTCTTGGCTGACCATATGGGTTGGGGATCCTGCTGGAACCTGCTGTAGTGGGAGCTGTACGTTGAGGTCTTGAGGAACCGCTTCCCCCGTCCCGGTTCATGACCGTAGGAGGTTGAGGATGCCCTCCTATAGGCTCCTTGCCTTTGGCCAGCGTTGTATCTTGAGTGGGTCCGGTGTTGGGATTTCGTGTTACCGGATAGGGTCGAGCAGGGGGCCGTGACAACTGTGTTTCTGCTCGAGTGGCCAATTGGTTGGCCTCACTCAACGTCCTATACCGGATGCATCTGGACTCGATCCTGGATTGCAAATCGCAACCCACCAATGAATCGTGATACTTGTTGTGCCTCTGATTCTGATAAATTATTCCGTATAGCCAATCGTTGGAATTCTTCAAGATATTCGGCTACGGTTCGATTTCCCTGACGACAATTTTGGTATTGTTGGAACAAAATTTGTTCATAGTCGCTAGGGAGGAATCGAGCTCTAAGAAGTTGTCTCATTCTAGGCCATGTTCGGATGGGTGCCTTATTCTGACGGGTGCGGGAAACCTGTAGGTTTTCCCACCATGCTGAAGCACCGGATTTAAATTTATAAGCAATTAGTTTTACCTTCTTGTCGTCCGGCACTTCCATATAGTCGAAGTATCGCTCGACCTCTGCCAGCCAGTCGAGGAACTCTTCTATTCGAAGTAGGCCATTAAAGCTGGAAAGATCAGCTTTGCCCCGATAGTCTCGTTCTGCTCGTTCCACACGCTCATTCCCTAGCGCAGGTCGTCGTACCAAAATGTCTTCGACCTCATCATCGCTTGGTTTTGATTCGTCTGGTGTAGCCCTACGATTATCCACCTGGGGTGCTCTACGGACAACATGATTGTCCCGTATAGCAACGGTTGGTGGTTGTTGGTCGCCTTGGGCTCGAAGCGGAGCTAGCGATGCTGCAATCTGGTCGAGGGTTGCCTGTATACCTTGCAGGATCAACCGGTTCTCCCGTTGCGCTGCTTCGAAAGCTGTCGCCGTTAGATAGTCCCTTGGAGCACCGTCCTTAGGATGAGGATCCATCCCTTCATTAGAGGTCATCGTCCTGAGAAAGAAACCTCTCTCTGATACCAATGACGCAGGGAGGACGTGGTAGGTCGATCACCGTCTCCCTAACCGAGTGTTCTCGAATCCACGAGAAGAAAATAAAAGAAAAAATAAAAGGAAATAAATTCCGAATAATTGATTTATTGATAATTGAATGAATAAAAACGGAATTACAATGCATATAAATAGGAAACTAAACCCTAGGTAAAGTATCAAAATCCAACTCCAACTAAAACTCCTAGAAAACGCAACTTACGATAAATAGTAAACTTACTATTTATAGAAGTCGTTCAATCCTACTAGAACTCTTGGTTTTCGGCCAAAAATAGAAAGTTATCAAACGGCCTCAACCACGTTGTTCTACGAAATATTCTAAGCCCTTTTCATGTTGGGCACTAACTCTAAAACCCTACAGATGCAAAGTTATGATCGAATTAAAACTTACTATAAATAGTAAAAATGAAAATAAACTAGCCTAATGACCGTCGATACGGTCGATTCTCGCGATTCCGGGTTGGGCAACCCGGCGTAGCGGGGTTGGTTGGCTAAAGTAGCTCGAGCTACCCCAAATTGATATATTATACGTCCCGTAACTCATTCCGGATTGTGAGATACGACCGATTCACGGTCCTGACGGTCCGGATCACTTTCGGCCCCGTCCGGTCTTCTTTTGCTCCATCTGGGCCATGAAATAGTCAGCGACCCGTCCTACATCATCTCTCTCTCTCTCTCTCTCTCTCTCTCTCTCTCTCTCTCTCCCCGTTTAGCTAATATAATATAATTAAAGATATATAACGAAGAAAAAGAATAAATAGATTCTAAAATGTTTGGTCTTGTTGGGCCTATTAAAAATTTTGCTTTAGCTCACCCAAGCCCAGCATGAATCATTCTCCAAAGATCTCCCCCATCTGCTCTGTTGTAATGGGTTAGAAAGAAAACAACAATCAGCGTTCAATTGAAAGAAAGCAAAGATTAGATGGATAGGATCTTTCAGTTTGTTTTAGTGGGGCCCAATTTAGTGTCCAGACTGTTAATACATTGGGCTATACAGGCCATACACAGTTGATAGCCATCCAATATTCTGGAGGTACCATTGATTCCAAATCTGGAGGGTGTCATTAATTCAGATTTGATGCCTCAGTGGTGAAATTGTGAGCCCTAAAGGCACATTTGCGAGACTAAGCCACACATCAGGCATTCCCCACTAACCTCATCCAAAATCAGGACGACACCCTCATCAGGTGGGCCACATGTATGAAAACAATCAAGCCAACATCTGGTCCGCCAGTTGAGTGGGCCATCCTGCTTTCCAGGCCAGGGCATCTACACTTCCTAGATCTTGCACTTGCATTTCTCGAATGCATTTGCATCCATTTGATCGTTGATAATCAAATGCCAACATTTAATAACACCCTAAGAACACAACCTAATCAATCAATCACATCCACCTAAGCTTTAAAAAATAAAATAAAAAAAAAGAAAGAAAGAAAAAAGCCAACGTTTAAAATGGAGCAATAACACCGACACAAACGCTTCTTTCCCGCGCACGCATGCAAAGGTACGTGAGCCACCAGATTCCATCAATAGATGAAACCGGAGATCTTAGACCTGTGGGCCACTCTAGAGCCATCAAGAGGTGGTCTGGATGCTCTCATCCTTGGGTGGGTTGTTGTTGTTGTTGTTGTTGTTGTTGTTGTTGTCCTCGGATGATGGCCGGTTGTCGGAATCAATCTGCCGGATCTCCTCCATCATCCTCACTACCTCGCCCATCTTTGGACGTAGGTCTGGCACCTTGGCCACACATGCCATTGCGACCTGTAGCATCTGCACCATCTCCTCCTCGATATTCTGGTACTGCATCAGTTCTACGTCAAACACCTCAGCTGTCCACTCCTCCCGGACGACCGACTGGACCCACCTGGGAAGGTCGGCAATGTCATCCCGGCCAGGCGACTGCAAAGGGGCCTTGCCTGTCAGCACCTCGAGCAGGAGGACTCCAAAACTGTAGACGTCGGACTTCTGGGTGGGCTTCCTGGTCTCGATCACTTCTGGGGCACGGTAGCCTGTGGTCCTGGGAGGGCACGGCGGGGAAGTTCATGAGGGGGGTGAGGCCAAAGTCTGAGACAGAGCCATCGAGTTCAGGGCTGAGGAGGATGTTAGAGGATTTGATGTTGCCATGGCCCAATTTCCCCCCGCCTTCAGAGTGGATGTGGGCAACGCCCCGCGCAGCCCCAAGCACGATCTTCACTCTAGAATCCCAATCTAATGGAGTTCTCCCACTGCCTCGGTTCCCTGTTTCAAGAAGAAAAAAAAAATGGAGGAAGATGGAGGAATCAGTACTTTGAAATAGAAAATAGCTAAATATTCATGTTTTACCATTTTCCTGGGGAACTAGATAAGGGCAGTGGGCCCTACTTTGAGATTGGAAATAGCTAAATGATAATGTTTTACCATTTTTAAAAGGCCTTCGGTGGGTTTGGTTCAGGTGAGATCATGGTGTCCAAACCTAAGGGCCTGCTTGGACACACCCTCAAAAGGGGCGTTTGACATCTAAACACCTTTTGGAGCCAAGCCTGAATTTATGTTATGTGCTAGGATGCAGGTCCACAAACCATTGACTGATCCCCACTCATTGAAATAAGCCAATAGGATTGGTTTCAGCGAGTCAACCTACAAAGTTGCTGGAAAACTCCTCCTTGTGGGAAATCCCCTTTGCAGGAGCTGCATCCAAACAGGCTCCAAGAGAAGTGGATGCGGGTCTGTCTGTATAAATGCAGGTAATATACAAGGTCTTGTATCGCATTAGAATCGAATTAGGGTGTCCTATTAGGTTCACACTCATCAAAATAATGTACGGAAAGAGAGAAGCATGGGAGATGTTTGCATTTAATTTGGTTTCAATCCTTGGAAAGATTAAAAAGCTTCCATCAAAGGAATAGAAATAGCAAAAGATTGGAGAAAGAAAGGTATGGGTTTAATACATTTTGAGCTGACCTACATAAGCACGTATAAATGAGATTAGAATATAAAAAACTTCAATTAAACAGCTACAAGTTTTACGTGCATGAATAATTAGATGCATAGATAAATAATGGCTTACTCAAACCCTTCCTTCCAAGTAATCTCTATATAAATTGGTCCTAAAAAAATTGCTCCCTTCTACTATATTATATCAACAGATAAAAGGACCAATCTATGTCTTTAAATCACAATCAAAAGTTGTCTTTTTTTTCTTTCTTTTTCTTTTTCTTTTTCTTTTTTCTTTTCTTTTTTTCTTTGTCATAAAGGAAAATGAGTTTATATGGCTTGCCCCAAAAAATGAGTGTTTTTGACAATCTTCTGAAATAAACAGAGCTCTAAATGTTAGGGTGATTATGCAAACTTTATTCCCTTCTAAAAATACAGAGTTTAAAATGGAGTTTTGCTTACTACAATTCGTATTCAGATCAGGATCCACATTCGTGTCCAGATTTGAACATGAACCCAAACTAGGAAAATGCATTTTGTAAGGTTTCAAAATCTAAATTTAATTAAATAAAGGATAAATCTAAAGAGATCATATATTTGGACACCTGACCATCCTAATCTCTAATCAAAACCACATAGTTGGACCTGAATTTGAATCAATTGGCCCAATATCTAGACCTGAATCCAATCAAATTGGAATGGATACTCCGGATATCTGCAAGAACCAGGTACACGCTACCTGGCTAGAACCAGCAAAAGTAGCCATTGCATTCAGGCCAGCATTCTGCGCAGGTGGGGCTCACCTTTTACTGATTCAGGTCCTTCCTCTGGTGGCAACACCATGTATATGCAATGGACTAAATTCTCTGCAAAGAGCAATCCCAGCCATCCAATCTGTGAACTTTTCCCCCCTGCATATGGGCAGTGGACTATATTATATTTTCAACCATTTCTTTTCAGGCCAACAATCAGATGGCGAGGATTGTCGAACATTGGTGTTTCTTGAATTAAGTCCAGCAACAGGGAGGCCTGCTAAATTAACAGTCTCGGTCACTTAATGGTGGCCCCCACGTTTACAGAATGCTGGCTTGAAATAAAAGGTCAGTTTGGCCACTCATTTTATACCTAAGAGAACAAGATTAATGTTTACCATAAGCAGTGCATTATGTCAACTTGTAAAATCCAAGAAAACAAGGATCAGATGGAGAAAGAATATACTCTTGAGTAAAGTCGCTAAACAGAGGGGATTCATTACACTCTGATTCTATAGTTGCTTATGCAGATGGTATATCTTCCATAAGTGTTCTTTCATTCTATGATTTCCATACATGTGAATAGGATTTTAGTCATTATCTGGCCAAACACTGGTTTCATCTGTTGCTTCAGGTCCCAGCCTGCTATGGGTCTGGCTCAGGAGTGTAATTTCAGCCCTGAGCAGAGTTCACGTGCATTTGGATACCCAATAGATAAATGTGTTGGAAAAGGGCCTAGGTTTTGCAAAATTCTCTACTAATGCCAGGACTGAGTATGGGAACATGCCCTTGGACCTGCAATTAAATGCCGACTGCTAAACAGAGTGGGCACAGGCCTGATTAAAAATTATGCCATTCAAAGACTTGCCCTACTCATGCTACCCATTGCTCTTACACATTCTGTGACTAATGAGAATAGTTTGAATGTGCAGTCACCTCCATCCTTGATCATGAGTTTGAACTGTATTTGTTTTTATGAGAAGCTTGGGTGTTAGGACTCTCAGTGGCTCATGTTGGGTTAATTTTTGGGCCCAGACTTAGGACAGGTTTGGCTGGGCCCATTCAAAATTTTGACTTTCTTGTATCCTTGCCCATTGACACCCTAGGTGGTAGCATGTTGAGGCTCAAACAGCAATTCTGCATGTCCAAGAGCATGCTCACACATGGACACGGGGCATATAAAGAAATTCGGATCAAATGGATTCATTCAAATTTAAATGAATTGATGATCATTGACCTAAGGAGATGGACAGTTTCTTCGAAATTTCAGTTTGACAATTGGGCCCCATGGTTCAGCAATTGAGATTGGATCTTATGGGCCAAACAGTGGTCAGGTTATGCCCCAAAAGTCTCCTCAACGGACGAATCCTTACCATTTGATTTGTGGTCTAGAAAAGAAACAGTTGAGATAAAATGAGGCCACGATCCAGACTCAACAGATAAAAGGCTTGAGACTTGATAAATAGGATCTTCAAATCTGAAAAGAAAAAGAATAATAAATATTTTGGAGCATGGTCAATTCATGATCGGGTCCATTCACTGAAGGCCTTAGCATATTATGCATATCATTGGGTCAGGGATTGTATAAGTCCACTCAAGTTAAAGGGTTAATTTGATTTAAACCTAGATAAACTTGAGCAAGAACTCAACAGCCCAATGCTCCATGTTATTTTTTCTTCTTTTTTTTCTGCAGGAAGTAGCTCGCAAACAAAATGTATTTTGTTTCTTAAGGGAAAAAACCAAATGCGAATGCCACACGTATTGTTAGAGCTCAGTACATTGGTTCTCACAGATCGACGCCTTATATTTATTTAAAGATTTCA
This sequence comes from Liriodendron chinense, assembly GCA_003013855.2. Lineage (NCBI taxonomy): Eukaryota > Viridiplantae > Streptophyta > Magnoliopsida > Magnoliales > Magnoliaceae > Liriodendron > Liriodendron chinense. Next base: position 147,469 of record PVNU02000525.1, read on the forward strand.
TTTCGAAAGAAAATATGCATATTTTTATGGACATCCGTTCGCACAACCAAAAAATGATTCCGGCGGTCTCATTGAAAAAACAGAAAAAAAAAGTCAATGATTGAAAATTCTTAGAGTCATGCATGTTAGAGTATTTTCACTTCTTCATCAGTAACTGTTGGAAGTTGTATTTGGATGTCTTCTAGTGCTGGAATGAAATCAGACATGTTTTTGTTTGGATTTTCAATTTCACAGGAAGTGTTTGATGCATGTTTCCTTTTTTCAAGCTCAGTAGCTTGGTTCTTCTGTCCATGCACACTATAATGCAAAAGGCATCTTTCTGAATGAAACAGGAAAGGAAATCTCAGTAATGTAACCTTAATAAGACTTTAGTGATGGAAATGTTCTGATTTCTAATTTCTAGTTCCTTTAGAAGTGTCTAGAAGGCCTTATTTATTTTATTTTATTTTGGATTGTCTAATTGTAACTATTTATTAGAAATGAGCTGCAGTAATTACACCTCAACTAAAAGAATTATAGAAGTAAGTTCAAATGGAAGATAAAATTCTGTTGATAAATGATTTCCAATTTGTTAAACGTAACTTGTTAGATAAATGATTTGGCTTGATCTTGTAGTCCAAATAATCCCATACCATGACATTTCTGAGATAGTAGTTTTTGATGAGAAAATGCTTGTTAGACATTTCCATATTGTCTTGAAATGTTCGACATGGCTGCAACACCTATGTTCAATGTGCTCAATCTGTAGGAAGCGAGACACATGCTTCATTGTCCCAGACTATAGATCTGACGGGTACCACTGTAAGGAATATTCTCAAAAACCTCCTATGTTTGAAGGTCCCTTCCATCACTGGCCTAAAAAGATATGGAAAGGTAAAGAATACAACAACAGCCCAAAAAAGCCAAAAGATTGGATGGCTATCCTCCAATATGGAAGATTTATGGGCAGGTCCCATCAAACCATGGTCTGGATAATGGAACCATGGGCCTCACTTGTACAGATTATGCCCAACAGGATCCTGTGATTCACCTGTGTTAACTGAGCATACATTATTAAGATTCATCATTTCCATATGGAAGTAAAATCAGATTCCAAACTAGCCAAACAGAACAAAAAGAATCAGGTAAGGCATACCATGCAAGAGAGTCGACAAGCTGCCCGCTGCGAGATAGTCATAAACCAGGAGCTTCTCATCCTTGGAGTAGTAATAAGCTCGGAGAGGCACAACATTGGGAAGCTGCCCAACCCGCCCCACAATCTCCATCTGCTGCTCAAACTCCCTCTTCCCCACCACCACCTCCTTCAACCTTTTCACCACCACAGTTGTCCCGTCCTCCAGTACAGCCTTATACGCTGTCCCACAACTCCCCTTCCCCAGAACTTCAGCCGAAGCCCTTAATAGATCCTCCAAATCAAAGTTATAAGAACAACCTTCAAAGAAAACCAGCTTGTTCTTCTCGGCCTCCTGTGCCCCACTCCCAAACTCCTTGGGTTTCTCACTAGCAGCCTTTCCTTTGGAAACACCACTGCTTTCTCTATCCCTTTTTCTCAAACAGAAGAGCGATAGGACCAGTGCTAATATAAACAGCAATGCAGATCCCCCTACTGCAATGGCGATGATAGCTGCAGTGCTAAGCTTCCTTTTAGAGCTCCTGCTCTGAGGGGTGGTTGGTGTAGGGGATGGAGGTGGGACGATTGGAGAACATAGGATTAGTGGGGGCCCACATAAGAGAGGGTTTCCTAAGAAAGATGAGTTCGGGAATTTTTGGAGGGAAATTGGGATTGAGCCGTTGAATTGGTTATAGCTCAAATTCAAACGCTTCAATCTTGGGAGGCTGAGATCAGGGATGGGCCCGGAGAAGGAATTGTTTTGCAGGTAGAGTGTGGTGAGCTGTGTCAGATTCCGAATGGTAGGAGGGATTCTGCCTCTGAAAGAGTTGAAGGAGAGGTCGAGGAAATTGAGGTTGGGGGAGAGAGAAGCGGGGACATTGCCGGAGAGATTGTTGTGTTGGAGGTAGAGGTAGTGGAGGGATGGAAGGGAAGAGATGTCAGAGGGTAGGTTCCCGCTGAGGCGGTTGGATCGGAGGCTGAGAACACGTAGGGAATCGAGTCTCCCCAGCGTGTTGGGCGGGAGTGGGCCAGAGAGCCCGACGGCAGGTAGTCGGAGAGCGATAACATGGGTCTGGTTCACATCACACTTGATGCCAACCCAAGCGGAGCAGATGGGTGCAGATGCATTCCAGTTGAGCTTACGGCCGTGGGGGACTGCGGAAGAGAAGCTAAGGAGGGCTTGCCTGTCGGAATTCAGGTCGCAGACTGCTGGACGAAGGAGAAAAATTAGGAGGGAAAGGAAGGAGACTGGAGAAAAAGAGAGAGATTTTAGATTTGGGTGTTTCATGGATGGCAGTGGAAGTTGTCAGTAGTTGTTTAGCAAGACATGTTTGAATTCGAATGCAAGAATATGATCTCAATTCTCCGTAGGAGTTGCTTTTCTTCTCCTGATTCAACAACAAAAGGCATGGAATGGTATTAGCATTAGCCGATCAATGAGCAGAAATAACCATGACCATCAATTCAAGAAAAGAAGAAAGCATTGCAATATTGCAAGGACATGCATAAGTGGCCGATTGGTCCCGGGCCAGACAGGTGGGGTCCATGTTTAATGATCCAGAACGTACAAGCGTTTAGGCAAGTCTCAGTGATTCTTGGGACATCCCCATCATCAATGGTGGACCCACAAGACCAACAGTTTCGACCATTGAACCATGGCCCCAACTGTACGGATTGCGTATTGTCTCTGCAAATATGGAGGGAAATTGCCAACAGAAATTAAAAAAGCAACAATCCCACTAACAGAAAAAGTAAGAATCTACAGTAGAGAATCAAAAGAGAAGGCCTTTTGTCTCCCAATGAGAGCATGAAATTCATTTTGCCTTCGTAGCGACTTAGAATCTAACATGTTTCGCATGCCTCTGGCCCCCATGTAGTCGGATGGTTTGAACAGTAGGACCGTCGTAAAATAACCTATAGAAAGTGATGGTCACAATCATTGGTTCTGCGTAATTGCATTAGGACGACGTGTATTGGATAGAGTTCAAGGCATGAACGGTTCATATAACCCCAACACCAAGCAGGTGGGCCCCAATGGGCCGCAACAGACGCTGGTTCCTGTGTGCCGCGACAGAGGCAAAACGAACCCAAAAAAAAAAAAAAAAAAGAAATGTCCGATTTTGTTAAGAAATTAGGACCCGATTCCATGAGCTGCCCACATGGCAGAACACGTGCCAAATATCCGTTCGTGTTCCATTCAGGTAGCAGGGATTAGAGCCGATCATCAAACAGGCGTAAAGTGAACGTGCCACGTGTCAAAAATCAGGATATTGCACTCATAAAGTTAAACGCATGAATTTGGACCGTTGGACTCTTTACAAGTTTGACAAGTCTGATGAGTAGACCAAGGTTAGTTTTGGCCCACGGAATTATCAGACAATGAATGGCCTGGATCTTCGACACGTGTCTATTCCCTCATATAACGGGCCCTTGCTTAATCAGAAATCTAAGAAATGTTCAAAAGACAGAGATATCCTTTCCTTTCTAAAAGTTTGATTACATCGCAACGTATTAAGATAACATACGTCGGAATACGACTCTTTGACGTAGGGTATGGAGTCAGGACCTTTTCAAATGACACAACCGTCTATTTTATAGGCCTCCATTTGGACTGGGGATGCTTAAAACAGACGGCGAATATTTCAACCCATTGATCATACACAACTATGGTGACCGTTCATTTTTCAAAGCAAAGGAGCTAAATCAACCAAAGGTTGAAAAAATCAAAGTGAAAGATTTTAATTGTTGACTACCCACTGTTTTCAACAGTAGGCATTCAATCTCCACTGTTTCAAGTGGTGTAGTCCACTTGAGCTTTGGATCTGACTAATTTTAGGTTCATATCGTTAAAATAATCTGGAAAAATAGATGGACCGCATTGATAAAAAACATATATTACAGTCGGTCACTTACAGGTCGAGCAACCCTCAGTTTCTTCATACGTTCTTGATATACATATTAAAAAAAAAAAAAAAAAAAAAAAAAGGTCGTTTATATCTATTAATCAGAGTAGGTTAAGATATCAAATCTAAGAAAGCATTTTTTTTTTTTTCTTTCTTTCTTTCTAAATTCTTTTACCCAATGAGAATTAGAAATTGCCAAAACCCAATGGTTACTATACTGATATGCCCATTTCGTACAGGTGGGGTCCACCGTCCAAGTTCCATTGATCGAGACCATTGATTTTATGTGAACCAATGCATGCAGATGGGGGATAACCTCCAAATCTTCTAGATTAAAATATCCCAGACATTAAATATTTCGACTTTCTTATGGACCATCTTTTTATTTTATTAACTGTCCATTCGTGGACCACTTACCGAAGTGAAGAAAAAACCCTCATAATATTCGATAATTTTGAGGTATACCGTATTCAGGGTACGAAGCATAAGATCAACGGTGAGGATGAGCGAACCACTGGCTCCATTTGTACAGTGCATCAGGACACGATTCACGTTATCAGTGTTCTCCTCTTCATTGATTTCCATAATGGTAACTTTTTAAGTTCACACGCAAACACCGACACAAATACACAACTACACGAAAACAGTTAGAAATAGTCAGTCCACGGACTTCAATTTCAATAGTGGGCCCGATGAAACCATGGCCAGATTATCAGAATCATCCATCTACGGTGAAAAAATCTTAGATGGGCAAGGTCATCCACACAGGTGATTTTGACAATCAATAGCTGGGCCATTGAAGACTCTCTAGTTTTCATCTCTCGGTCTAAATGCTACTAATCAATGGTTGGAATCATCTAGAACGAGTTACATTTTTGGAGCGTAGCCAATCTGGAGTATTATAAAGCAAGTGGATAGTTGCTATCCATTTTATAAAAACTCACAGCGAAAACGAGGGGGACAATGCGCCGGGTTTGGACTGGACCAGGCCCATGCCCGCACTTAAGACCAAAGGGTCCAAAACCAATATAGGCCTGGCATGGAAGGCCCAAGCTCCAGCATGAAAAGATTGGTTTGGGGCAGCCCCACCAGGCCCAACCAGAAAATTGATTAAAAAAAAATATCCTATTTTCTCACTTCAATGCTCCTAATCCAACCGTTGATCAAGTGGTTCACAAGTGAGAAAAGAAATAGACACTTGGAGAAGTCATGAAAGGCCAACACCACTGGATTGAAAGCCTAGCCCAAAAATTGATAGACCCATGCATGCCATTCCCAAGCTCAGCCCGTGAGACAGCTAATAGGTCCAAAGTTGGTCTAAAGTAGGGTCTGGCTTGTCCGGCAAGTCGGTAAGGCTGGCACAGGTCAGGTCCTATATTACGCATACCTAGGGCTAATCCGGTCTGGGTCTTCTCTGGGCTCTTTCGGGTCTTGGTCTAGGTCTAGATCCTGAAGACCCGGACCTGGGTCCAAAGGGGTTCAGGTAACCACGGGGTCTTTAGATCTAGGATTCAAGTTAGTTTCAAGACGAATAAAAGAATTTACATGAATGGATCCAGTCAATGGATGTATTAGAACACACACTTGTGACAATCGACATATGCATGGTGTGTAAATGAGCTCACTTACATGTGTGCGGCTTAAGAAACATTGTTTCTTTCACTACAATAAGCAACATATGGATGGTTTAAGAAACCTTTTCACTTTTGCTAGAATAATCAACATATAAGTGATATGCAATGTTACCATACATACCCAAACCGAAACTGACTCGAACCGATTTTTAACCAGATCGAAAATGTGAGACATAAACCCGGTCCGATCAATTACTGGGTCTCCCAATAAATGGGACCCGGACAACTACCTATGTACAGCCCTAATTATTTGTCAGAAAGGATAACGCACTGCATAAAAGGGTTGAGAAAGTATATTAAAAAAATAAAATAAAAGGGTTGAGAGAGTATTTAAAAAAAAAAAAAAAAAAAAAATTGCCGCCTTATTAGGAAAGACTTCGTTTGGTCTATGTTGAGGAACGTGTGTCGTACCATTGGGCCTACATGCTCATAATCTGAACCGTCCAAGAAATAACAGGTAAATCTCCATCTTTGGACCAACCGTTGTTTACAGAACCGTTTATCTGGAGAGGGATACTAGATAAAGAATCACCCAAAATTGCAAACGTAAGGTAAAGGCAACCAATATAGGTAACTTAATTTAAATTGTCCAAATCGTGGGTCCCAAAATAGATGGATTGTAAACCAAACTTGCACCTATTTAATTTCTTAAATAGCTGATTGGTGGACCATTAATGGACAGGCCTAAATGACAATAGCCAGAGGCGGTCCAGATTCAACAAATAAACGTCCATTGATCAGGAGGGTTGGAATCCTCAATCCAATCTGACATTTAAGTGGTGACCTGATATGCACTGTGGGGCCCCTCAGACTGGACGGCCTAATTTTAGTTTATGCATGCACTTGTGCAACCTCTGGGTGCCTGCGTCGCGACTCTGCCATCCCCCGGTGCCGGATAATCTACGACATTTGTAGCCGTAGAGAAAGCTTATTTCACAGTTGTTGTTTGTACGGAATCCAACCCGTCAAAAAAAGTTGCCCGACGAAGAAAGTGGGGCGCGGCTTCGATGGATCCGGAGATCAAGAAAGGTTGAACGGAATCCCTAATCCACTGAGGTGGGTGGATACTGACTGTGGGGCACACCGTGATGAATGTGCTTTACATCCACGCCGTCCATCCATTTTAAGATCCAAGAAAGAAGTAGATCCAAATCTCAGATGTACCACACCGCAGGAAATAGTGGTGATTGGCAATTAAAAACTTCCTGTGGGCCTCAAAAGTTTTGGATCAAGCTGATATTGGTATCATCCCTTCATCCATGTCTTTGTGACCTTATCAACGGATTAGCTAGAAAATAAAAAATTTGTTAGCACCCAAGAAGTTTTTGATGGTCAGCATTCAATCACCATTGTTTCTGTGGTGTGGTCCACTTAAGATTTGGATCTACTTCATTTTTTTGGATCATGCCCTAACATGAACTGTCAAAACGGATGGATGGCCTTGATATAAGGCAAATACATCAAGATGGCCCCACAGTCAGGGATCCACGGAAGCCGAGCCCAACAAAGAAGAGTGCCTCGCTGATGGGCGCGGATTGGATACATCCCACTAGGAACGCAATAGAGATGGACGGTCTTGTCAGGGCTAGTGTGAGGCCACCGTGATGTATATTTTTTTATCCACGCCGTCCATCCATTTTGAAAAATCATTTAAATAATGAGCCCAAAAATGAGGCAAAGCTTATTCTCAAGTGGACTACACCACACGAACAGCAGGGACTCGATGCCTACCATTGAAAGCCTCTAAGGGCCGCAAAAGTTTGATATCTATTGTTTCCTTTAATCCAGGTTGATGTGACCTTATGACATGGCAAATAAAGGACGCGGATTGCCTGCGAAAGCTTTTCGCAGGCATCTCCTGCGCTAGGAATCTAGGTGGGGTCCCACCATGATGTTTTTGAGAAATCTACGCTGTCCAACCGTTTTTTGATATCATTTTAGGTGTTGTGATAAAAAATGAACGGGATCCAAGACTCAAGTGGGCTGAAAACGTGATGATCGAACTCCTACGATTGAAATATTCGTGGGGCCACAGAAGTTTCGAATCAGGATAATATTTGTGTTTTCAGTTCATCTCAGTAGAAATGACATTATGAACGGTATGGATGGCATATAAACATCACTGTGGACCCCTTAGAGGTTTCAAAAGTAGGAATTTCCCTACCCACCGTTTTCTTCAGTGCGGCCCACTTGAGTCTTGGATCCTGTTTATTTTTTTGTTGCAACGCCTAAAATGATCTCATAAAACGATTAGACGGCGTAGATTTCTCAAAAACATCACAGTGGACCCCACCTAGATTCCGAGCGCAGGAGATGCCTTGGAAAAGGCTTTCGCAGACAATCCGCGTCCGCAAATAAACATCACGGTGGGCCTAGATAGGTTTCAACGTGCGTGGGACCGTGGTCCACCGTGATTTATGTGCCTTATAACCAAGCCGTTCACCTATTTTGAAATCTCACTTTAGAGCATGATACCAAATGAAGCACATCCTAATCTCAGGTGGACCACAATACAGGAAATAGTGGTAGTCGACCATTGAAAACTTATCCTAGGCCACAAAAGTTATATTTATGTAGTCTCTTCGTCCAGGTCATAATAGCAAATAAGCATTCATGTAGCCTATAAAGTATTTAATAATGACATTCAATCACGACTGTTTCATGTGGTATGGTACACCAAAGATTTCGATCTGCTTCAGTTTTTGGATCATGCCTGAAAGTAAGCCTGTCAAAATGGCTATGTAAGTCACATACATCACATAAGCGCAACGCTAAGGATCCACCCAAACTGCGCCCGGATTGCGTTGCGTGGGGTGTAAGTCTGTGACACAGCCCCGACATCCTTGGCGTGTTGACGTGACAAAGTTATGTGGGTATCACCTTGATGTGTGTATTAAATCCATACCGTCCATCCATTTTGCCAGATCATTTTGGGGGCATGATCCCAAAAATGAGACAAATCAAAAGCTCAAGTGGACCACACAACATAATGCAGTGGGGATTGAACACCTACCATTGAAAACTTCCTGGGGGCCACAATTTTTCGATCAAGCTGGCATTTGTGTTTTCCCTTAATTCGGGTCTACCTAACCTTATGAACAGGTTGGATGGCTAATAAACATCCTTAGGAAGTTTTCAACACTAGGCATCATTCCCCCACTGCTTTCTATGGTGTAGTCCACATGAGACCTGCCTCGTTTTTGGGCTCATGTCATAGAATGATCTTGCAAAATAGATGGACGGTGTGGATATAACAAATACATCATGATAGGGCCCACAGAACTCATCATAGATTTCGGTAGTTCGTGGAGCACCACACAATCCGCTTCCGATACAACCACCACATTGGCCGTGAATTTGGAAAGTTTTGGGTGGACGTCGTGTTGGGTGCGTTTGCACAAAACTTCAGGATCTCGCACCTCAACTGAGTGAATTATGTGATATGATAATGCAATAAACAAGATAAAATCATCAATCACATGAACATAATATTTTTTACGTGGAAAACCCTCGAAGAGGTAAAAACCACAGGACCTCGTCTAAAGAAACAATCCACTATGCAGAGAACTATTTACAAATCGATCACAAGCGCAACCTGCTTGGATCAAACCTTCTTCACCTATGTAAGGATGGATAACAATAAAATGAACTAGAAACTGAGAAACCTCACAGAGCACGAGGACGTGGAAAAGCCTAAGATGTCGTCTACGCTATGATCACCTTCGCTAGCAGAAATCTCCTCTTCATATAAGCCTCCTCTCTCTCTTTCTCTTCCACTCTTCCTCTTTTTCTCTCTATCACCTTGGACGTGTAAACCTCCTAATAGGATGCCCTAATCTCGAATTTGAAGCCAATATATAGCCTCATTCAAGAATTAAACTCAAATTAGGAAACTACAAAATCATAGTCCGCGTGCCGTCGAGCACCCGACCAGACAGTATCGGGTGCTCAATAATGGACAAGACACTATCGCTTTCAACCACTCCCCCTTATGCACGTCGACTAAGGCCTCAGAGTAATTATCTAGCTCTCCCCCATCGGTAAGCATAATGTACTCATGCGACAAGTACCTCCTGGACGAATGTCTGTCCCTAGATGACCTCCTCACCTGTAGCTCAACTGGTGGATTAAGTGGGGGCTGCTCTCCCGGTTCATCTGCCATAGAAACTCCCTCGTCCTCGCACCTTGATGCACTCTCCCGTCATTAGGCACCACATGAGGAGTGATCGGATCCATGTCTTCCAGCTCACCTAAACTGGGCTGAGTCTTCTTTGACTTTCCAATGTCTTCTATACACTGATTTTCAAAGAAAAACCACATCTCTACTCCTAATAAGCTTCTTCTCGGTTGAATCCCACAATCTGTAACTAAAATTTTCATCGCCGTATACCAAGAACACACATTGCCTGATTTTCATATCGAGCTTGGACCTCTCTTCCTTTGGTATGTGAATGGATGCCCAGCATCCAAACAGCCTAAAATGGTTGTAAGACACATCGTGTCCAGTCCACACTTTCTCAGGAACTTCTCCATTTAACGGGGCTGATGGAGACCTGTTTATCAGATACACTGTTGTGTGCATTACTTCTCCCCATAACATCTTAGGTAACTTTACATGGGATAACATGCATCTAATTCTCTCCACAATAGTGTAATTCATTCGCTTCAGCTGTGGGATCTTGGGCACCGTTTGTAAATGTCGTATATCGATAGTCTTACAATATTCATGAAGAGCCCCAATGTATTCACATCCATTGTCAATACGGATGCACTTCAATGGTCTACCTGTCTCTCTCTCGAGCATAACATGAAACACCTTAAATACACCAAAGACCTCGTCCTTGAATTGCAATCGTAAACTCAAACCCTGCCTATATGTATCATCTATAAATGTAATAAAGTACAAAGCCCCACCCAAGGATTTTGTCCTCATCGAACCACACACATCAGAATAAACCAAATCTAATGCATGAATTTTATTAACATGAGAAACAGTTTTAAAAAATGAAACCATATGATGTTTCCCTGATAAACAATCAATACATGTTTTGAGAGGTACACATATCATCTCTAGAAGGAACTGCTTCTTCGCTAGTAGCTGAAGTACTTTCTCGTTCATATGGTCAAGCCACCTATGCCACATGTTCATCGTTGAATCTTCTGTTGCATTGAATTCACCATTGTACATGCTGACACCTATCTCGTGAAGGGTGCAACACTTCTTTCCTATTGCTACAATCATCAAACTCTTAATTAACTTCTAATGCCCACCAACAAACTGACTTTCACAGCCATCATTATCGAGCCTTCCCGTCGATATTAAGTTAAGGTGAATGTCGAAAATATGCCTCACATCTTTCAGTACCAATGTGCAGCCCACATTGGTCTTCACACAAATATCACCGACTCCCACGATCTTAGATATTTCAGAGTTTCCCATCTTCACAATATTAAAGTCATCTGACTTATAACTAGTGAAGAAATCTCTGCATGGAGTTGCATGAAACGACGCTCCCGAATTTATTACGACGCAGTTAGTGTTATAACTCGTTGCCATGAGACAAACATTGTGATCCGCTGAGAGAATAACAACAACGTCGTCATTTGAGGCAACTGCAATAGAATCAGATTCATCTTCCTTCTCATTTCCTTTTCCTTTCTTATCATTCTTCTTGTTGTGGCATTCGTTTTTGTAGTGGCCCTTCTTACCACAGTTCCAACACTTAATATATTTCTTAGTACTATACTTTTCTCTGAATTTATCTCGAGCTTTACCGCCCTTCTTGTTCTTTCCTCTCCCTCGTCCTATGTCACAAGGGTCTCTTGCTGAGTATACTCTTGAGACTTCCTCATTGTCTTCTTATTGAAGAGACAACTGGTTACCTATTACATGAACACTTTTTCATCTGGCGCGGAATTACTCGAAGACACAACCAACTTCTCCCAACTATCAGGCAAGGAGATAAGCAATAGCAAGGCATGTAACTCATCGTCCAGGACTCATAACAGAGAGTTGGTTCACAATACAGCTAACTTCATTCATGTGCTCAGCTACGGAATCGTTTTTCTTAAATTTGAGATTCACAAGTCTTCTAATCAGGAAGATCTTATTATCGACCGCCTTCCTCTCATACAGCCCTTCTACTTTCTACTATAGGCTAGCGGTTGAGGTCTCCATAGACACATGATGGAACACCAAATCATCCAACCATTATTTAATGAACCCCACCATCTTCCGGTCCTAACTTCTTCCAATCATCATCAATCGTATGCTTCAGTTTAGCCGATATACCTAATATTGGAGTATACAAGCTCTTACAATACATCAAGTCATCGATCTTCGCCTTTCATATGGGCCTAGTTAGACACATTGAGGCTGATCATCCTTAATGAGCTACCATTCATAATTCACAATGATCTCACTATCCTTTTTCTAAATCGGGACTCTCTGATACCACTTTTGTTGAGTGCGTTGCACAAAACTTCAGGATCTCGCACCCTAACTTAGTGAATTATGTGATATGATAATGCAATAAATAAGATCAAATCATCAACTATATAAACACAAGATATTTTTTGAGTGGAAAACCCTCAAAGAGGTAAAAACCACGAGACCTTGTCCAGAAAAACAATTCACTATGCAGAGAACTGTTTACACACCAATCACAAGCACAACCAGCTTAGATCAAACCTTCTTCACCCACGCAGGAATGAATAATAATAAAAGGAACTAGAAACTGAGAGATCTCACCGAGCATGAGGACGTAGAAGAGCTTAAGATATCGTCTACACTCTGATCACCTTCACTAGCAGAAATCTCCTTTTCTTACAAGCTTCCTCTTTCTCTTTCTCTTCCTCTCTTCCTCTTTTTTTCTCTCTCTCACCTTGGACATGTAAACCTTCTAATAAGATGCCCAAATCTCAAATTGGAAGCCAATATATAGCCCAATGCAAGAATTTGACTCAAATTAGGAAACTACGAAATCGCAGTCCACGCGCTATAGAACACTCGACTAGATACTATCGAGCGCCCAATAAAGGGCAAGATGGTCTAGTGAGTTTTAGAGAAAAACATTCGAATTTTGGTCGCTCAATCCAGTATGGTTGAGCACCTCGATCTGAGCTCCAGGTGCTTGATGACCTTCAATCGAGCGCCTAACAATTTATAAAATTGTTCTGGGATCAACTGCTTCATTCGAGTGAATTTCGGTCGCCCAACCAACCCTAAGCTGCACTAACTCTCCTCAACTCTTGAGGAGGAAACGTGATGATCCTATAGACTTAACTTGGGAGGGGCCCCCACCACACACACACACAGTTGAATAAGATTTAAACGTAGATGCATAAGTTACCCCGTTGATGGCATAAACACAACCCAATGAGCCTCCCGCACACAGTTGAATAAGATTTAAACGTAGATGCATAAGTTACTCGGTTGTTCCCAACGTGGGGTACCTAACATTGAAGTGTGACTAATAGTGTAGTGTGGGTGTGCGTACTAACCCAAAAGAAAAAGTTAGTCACGCGGATGTTGGTAACTTTTACCCACTTGTAAATAAGCTTTACACGCTAGCGATCAAGATTCAAAGGAGAAAACAATGTGTGGATCCAAAGGCGCTAATTGGGTACTACCCCCGCCAGGCGCAAGCGATCAAAATTCAGAAGTAGGAGAAAACAATGTGTGGCTCAAAGGGCGCTAATTGGGTACTACACCTGCCAGGCGCCAGGATCTAGCTAGAGTCGGACAGCGCTGTCAGGGGTTCCATGGGATTCGCCGTGGTGTATATGTTTTATCCACGCAGTCCATCTATCTTGAAAGATCATGGTAAAACATGATCCTAGAAAGGAGGGAGATTGAAGGCTCCACTTACAATGATCCAAAAAGGAGGCAGATTGGAGGCTCCAGTGGACCACACCACAGGAAGAAGTGGGCATATTGAAAGCCTACCGTTGTGAACTTTTTGGGAGGAATAAAAGTTTTCGATCAAGCTGATATTTATGTTTTTCTTTCATACGGGTCTACGTGACCCCTATAAACAAGCTGGATGAAAAATAAACATCACGGCAGCCCTTGAGAAGTTTTCAACTGTAGGAATTCTATCCCCACTGCTTCATGTGGTGTGCTTCACTTTAGCCTTCAATCTACCTTCTTTTTGGGTTCAAGCCCAAAAATGATCTGTAAAAATGGATAGACGGCGTGGATAATACATATAATCATGGTGGGCCTCACAGAGCCCCTGACAGATCCGTCCATCCCCAGCTATGCCCTGGTGGGGGTAAGTACCCGATCCGCGCCCAGATTAAAAGTGAGAGTATGATAACACCAATCCCCAAAGACCGAGACAGTTGTAATTTAGCACGGCCATGAAAAGAGATAAAAGGATCCACGAAGTAGAAGTAAAAATCAACAGAAAATAACATTTTTTATTTTATTTTTTTTGGCATGCGTCTGACAAGAGACAACCTGGAACATGTAGTAAAACATCCAACCTGCTGGTCAGGTGAGCGCCCGCTGCTTATATGCAGGGGCTAAAAAATCAGGCCGGTCATCTCATCCATTGGATCACATGTCCGTTAAACGTGGACAATTGGTCATTCTATCTACCATCCATTCCTTTTGTACACGATTGTACACTTGGGGCCCGTTTGGATACTATCCAATAAGTTACTTTTTCTACTTACCATAGTAGATAACTTATTTCATATAAGTTAGTTTGGTTTATGATCAGTAACAAATAACTTTTTTACTTAAAAATACATAATCACTTCAGCTAATTTTTTTAACTTTTTAATTATTTTTAGGAGATGGGAGGAGGAAACGCCTGATAAGATGTTGTTTACCAAACATACTTGTTTTATTAACAAGTAGAAACTAAGATAAGCTACTTAAGACATAAGTAACTTATCTTAAGCAACTTAAGATCCAAACGGGCTCTTGATGACCAGATCAGCTTATCTTTTAGACACCGCGTGTAAACAGTGTGGCCCACCTGATAACCCGCATGGCACTGACTGGTACACCAGTGGGAGGCAAGTCTTTGGACTCGCTGCATCTACATCAACTATATGACCTTCCGTTAGGTCCTGAACATCCATGACTGGACCTATGTTCAATGACTGATCTTCTCCATCCATTTTTTGCATTACCATTTATTGGTCGATTTGGATCATCCGATCAGTATGATTTTCTTCAAGAGGACCCACCCGACGAGTGTCTTGATGGCATATATATAAAACAATAAATGGTTCAGGATTTACGTCATCACGATGATATCTGCTGCTCAGGGAGATCGCCATCCAATGGATGGTTGAAAAAATTACAAAGGTCTGGGTGAAATTGACAGGTTGGTCATCCCAATTAATGTCCCTCTTTCCACGGTCTGAGAGTACAGCCAAAACTGTGGGCTTCGTGGTCATTGGCGTGGACCGGAATCGTCCACGACACATCTTTCGCGCAGCCTATACACATCTCAGGTGGGCCAAACAATGTTGTCTCGGCGACATGTCAATTTCCCCATCACGTGCGTTCGTAAATACTGGGCCCTCAGGCCAAAAACCAGCCATAGAGACATGTCGAGTGGGCCACACCACAGGAAACAATAGGATGGGACGCCAACAACATGTTTTCAGGTGGGGCCTCCGTCTCGTCTTTCAACGAATGCATTCATCAGTTGTGGTTCACAAAGATCAATGAAAGATAATAATAATAATAATAATAATAATAAATCAACCTGATTCAGAATTCAAGTGGGCCACACCCCGTGAACTTAGAGATTTTAGCCCCAGTGTTACATCGTTCACATTGGGGTGGCTCATCTGATTTATTTATTTATTTTTTTTTTTTTTTAAAATCATTGAACATAGGGTGTATGTTGTAGGGGTATCTTGAGCTGAGCTTAGGGTCCGACTCTAGAAGACTTAACCTTACTGCCGACATCAAGTCAGGAGCCTTAAGTGCGGCTACATATACCAGCCCAGTACGATGGGCACCTTTACCACATCAAGAGGAGGTCGTCGGACGTCGTAGAGCTCGGGCCGATTGGGATGATCAGCTCAGCATCCCAGCTTATTCCCGAGGTCCCCCGTGAAAATGTTCACGAGTCAGGGAGCTCAGCCTAGCGTCGTACCCATACCTCCCGACCTCGCACATGCGGGCCCGACCTGGCCCAGACCAGCTCAAGCGACCAGCCCAACCTCCGTGGGGTGGTGTGGGCCATAGGAAAATCATTGTACAAAGGTACAGACATCCCATAAATGCGGACAGTCCAACAAGATGGCACATACACCAACCCTCATAAATGAAGTATGGGAGAAGGCATGGTGCCCCTCCACAGTGATGACTGTTGCAGCAGGAGAGACCATACTGCCTTACATATCCCATCAGGTCAGGGCATTAGTAAAGGTTTCCACTTATAAATACTCACATCCACACGAGGAAACGTACGCATTATTGGACCCTTGCCGAATTGCTGCCCATTTACTCTCTCGACTAACTTAGGCATCAGGAAGGCTAACAGCCGGACCCCGGTCACCCCCCTCTATTGTTTTCATTTCGCTGTTCCACAGGTCCTCAGAGGACATTTGAGATTCGACGTCGTCTGTCCACGCCCTAAGGCAAACTATTGTAGGGGTATCTCGAGCTAAGCTTAGGATCAGACTCCATAAGACCTGGCCTTACATCGACATCAAGCCGGGAGCCCTAAGCACTGTCGCATAGGCCAGCTCAGTATGGTGTGCACCTTTACCACATCAAGAGGAGGTTGCCAGACGTCCCAGAGCTCTGGGCCGACCGGGATTCAGCTCAGCATCCTAGCTCGTTCCCGAGGTCCCTCTGAATATGTTCACGAGTCAGGGAGCTCAACCCGGACGTCATACCCCAACCTTTGTCCCAGCCTCACCCTTGCGGGCCCAACCTGGCCCAGCCCAGCTCGAACGACTAGCCCAACCTCAGCAGGGTGGCATGAGCCGCAAGAAAACCATGGTACAAAGGTACAAACCTCTCATAAATGCGGGCAGTCTGACAGGATGACACCTACACCAAACCTCATAAATGAAGTAGGGGAGAAGGCGTAGTGACCCTCTCCACAATAATGACCATTGTAATAGGAGAGACCATACCGCCTTACCTGTCTCATCGAGTCAAGGCATTAGTAAAAGTCTCCACTTATAAATACCCCCGTCCACACGAGGAAAGGTACGCACTATTGACTTGACTCGACTCGACCGTGGTTCCGAAACTTGAAGCCAAGGTCCATAAGCTCCTTTGCACAGCTTAGTCAGTCCTTCGTGATGTATTCAGGAGCTACGCGCTCGGATGCCTCGCTCCTCCGGGCTTGACGCTTCTCCTCCAATGTATAGCGGAGGTCAAACACATCAAGCTTGGTCGAGTTCTGAACCTGAGACGAAGTAACTCTACTGGCATGGTCACCATCGTTTGGCTCCCCTGCCTAGTCATGCTAGTGAGACGGTTGACCGCGGTCAAGTTAGGGGCTCCTCGTGCACGTCGGGTGGTTGTCAGTGCGCCTGTCCTTCTATGAGGGCTACGAGTTAACACATCTGCTCCTCAAGAGCTTACAATCGACCCTTGCGATTGCGAGACCTTTGTTAGCCTGACCCCTGCTAGGACGGCGGTGGTGAGGCAAGTGGCGAGGGGGGGGGGGGGGGGGGGGGGGGGGAGGAATGAGTGACCTCCTCAACTACTTCTAGCATGAGATAAAATGGGCTCACCCCCGCAAGCGTCTTTCCCTTCTTTCATCCTCCAGCTATCAGGGTAGGGGACTCGGACAAGTGTAGAGTGTCTGTCGCCTCGGCAGAGGGTGAAAACATGACTTGGCTATCGTTCCCACAGACGGCACCAGCTATTGCTACCAAAAAAGTGAGCAACTGATGCGATGGTCCGATCTCCGTCGCAAGCGACAGAGTAGCCTTGAGGCGTGGACAGACGATGTGGGAACTCAAATGCTTCTGAGGACCTGCGGAACAACGAAATGAAGACAAGAAAGGGGAGTGACTAGGATCCGACTGTTAGCCCTCTGATGCCTAAGTCAATCAAGAGAGCAAATGGGCAATGATTCAACAAAGTCCAATGGTGCGTACATTTCCTCATGTGAACGAGTGCATTTATAAGTGGAGACCTTTACCAATGCCTGACCTAACGAGACATGTAAGGTAGTATGGTCTCTCCTGCTGCAATGGTCATCACTGTGGAGAGGGGCACCGCGCTTTCTCCCATACTTTATTTATAAGGGTTGGTGTAGGTGTCATCCTGTCGGACTGTCCGCATTTATGGGAGGTTCGTACCTTCGTACCATGGTTTTCCTGCGGCCCACGCTACCCCGCTGAGGTTGGGCTAGTCGCCCGAGGCGGACTAGGCCAAGTCGAGCCCACAGGGGCAAGGTCGGAACAGAGATCGGGGTCCAATGCCAGGCTGAGCTCCCTATCTCGTGAACATCTCTAGGGGAGACCTCAGGAATGAACTCGAATGCCGAGCTGATCATCCCAGTTGGTCCGAGCTCTGGGATGTCTGGCAACCTCCTCTTAATGCGATAAATGTGCCCACCGTCCTGAGCTGGCATATGTGGCCGTGCTTAAGGCTCTCGTCCTAATGTCAGCGTGAGGCTAGGTCTTCTGAAGTCTCACCCTAAGCTCGGCTCGGGATGCCCACAGCAACATAGATACAGGCTTTCGCCTGACCAACATAGTGGATTTTCATGTTTACATTGTCCTGGGCCAAAGGGTAGGGGTGTTTTATGTACCGCGTAAAACAAGTGTGGCGTACGATTCCAGTCCAGCTTGAGTCTACCCAAAAAAATCAAACTGCATTTCCTATGTGGTCAATAGCCATGAACGGGCAGTTAATCCATACAGAGTCATAGTGAACAGTTCATTCTCTCTTCCAATGAAATGGTTTACACGTGGCTTACCTGAGTTTAAGTGCGACTTACCTGTGTCTAGGCTCGGGTTAGGTACCACCCCACTAGGATATAGCTGGTGACAAAAGGGTATGTGCCACCTCGACAATGGGTGGAAAGCAGGTGGGACTTGATAATTATGAGAGCTGACAGACCTATCACATCAGCCATGTCCCACTTGTTTTCCACCCATGCAAAGGTGACACATATTCGTTTATCTCCAGCTGCGCCTTGTGGGAGTAGTACCTAATTCGTGCCCCATGTGTCTCCCCTGGCACAGCTGGAAGATGAAGCCTAGGCGTTTCAACGGTAGGTTTCAAGGTTCAAAATGCTAAGGAGACAAATGTGACTAACCGTGTGGGTGCGTTGCCTGCATGTATAGGTGGAAAGTTTATTATCTCTAGAGACGGTCCAACTCAGCCTTCTCGGACCTGATTTTACGCAACAATGGTACGGTAACAAAAGGTCACAGGGCTCAACCCGATGTGCGGTGACTTCTACTGCATCCATACGTTGTGGCAGCTCATGTTAAGAGAGATTTAAAACTCATGTCGTCCACATCAAAGATGCCCACCATGGAAACCTTCCTGGCCCACAGTGAAGCTAACATGTCATTTAATGCATTTATGAGCTGAGCGGTGAAGAAAAAACTGTTACGGATTGCGTCGTGCCCCTCGTGTGTTGACGTCACCACGTTCTATAGACCCACCATGATGTATGTGTTATATCCGCACTGTCCATCCATTTTAAGTGAGCATTCCAGGGCATGGACCAAAAAAGAGGCAAATCCCAATCTCGAGAGGATCTTCTTGAGGGCTGCAGAAGTTTCGGATGGATATGATATTTATTTGAAGGTTTCAACAGTAGGAATCATTGTCTTCATTGATTTCTGTGGTGTGGTCCACTTGAGACTTGGATCTGTCTCATTTTTTTGGCCCATGACCTAAAACGACCTCGTCAAATGGATGAACGGTGTGGATATAACACATACATCATAGTGGGGCCCACAGGACTTATTGGCGTCAAAACACCAACCCGCTTCTAGGAAAAAAAAAAAAAACAAATATCAGTACGGCATAGGAAACTTTGGCCAGCCGCTCTCACAATGGATGTTAGACGGTCATGATGCAGGTCCATAGTCCATAGTATTCTTTTCCCCGGCTCCGGGTAACAGATGCTTCTAGAAAATCGCACCCACGTTTCCCGATGTCTATCAATCGGACGGTCAGGATTCAACGACAATGAATTTTGGTCGGGAGATGATAGGATAGATGCCCGATAGCGGGTATATGGCAGTGGCAGAGCCGTCTATAGTGGCAGGGTCATGCATGCGGGAGCGGTTTAGGTGAGACACCGGATCCACCAAGGTGGGTGGGCCCCTGACTGTGGGCAACTGTGATGTATGTGACTACATCCACGCCGTCCATCCGTATTGAAAGTTCATCTTAGGGCATAGTAAAAAAAATAAGCAGTTCTAAATCCAAGATGGGCCATAGAATAGGAAACAGTGGTGATTGACCATTAAAAAATTTCTGTGGGCCACAAAAGATTTGGATCAAGATGATATTTACGTGGTCTCTTCATCTAAGTGTTTGTGACCTTATCCATTGAAAATAAACATTTTTGGTGGAATCCATTGAAAATCCACGGAGTTTTCAATGGTAGATATTCAATCGCGACTTTTTCTGTGGTGTGGTACACCTAAGATCTGAGTCAGCTTCATTTTTAGTATCAGTACCCTAAAATAATCTTTAAAAATGGTTGGACGGTGTGGATTTAAGACACATACATCACTATGAGCCCCACGGTTAGGGGTTCCGCCCACTTCCGTGGATCCGGGGTCTCACCTAATCCGTTCCCCGAGTGTCCACCGTTAGCTACTTTTGTTTGTTTTCTACCGTCTAGGATCAAACGATCACTCTATTTTTTTTCTAGGCATTTTGCATCCAAATTAGAGGCCTAGAAATGGACGGTCCAAATGATAAGCCAATTAATCATATCTGTATCCCATGATTTGGACGGTTCAGATTGAGCTACATGCGTGCCAGCTATACGAGTGTGTAAGTGCATGCGTATGATGCTCCATGCTCTCGCACCGTATGCGATATTCCTCAGGTGAAAGAGGAGGGAGAAAATAATGCAGCAAAATGAGAGGGAGAGGGAGGGAGAAAATGCTGGGGGGGGGGGAAGCATACCTTCAAAAGTGGCGGATGAAGATTTCTCATCAAACAGCTGCTTGAATCTCTAAACCCGCCATGAAGCTTGCTTTGAAGAAACGGGATCTCCCAAAGCAAACATGCAAATTTCCAGACCTCTTTAAAATCCGTAGTATTTCTCACAGAATCACATGCTCAAAGCCGCTCTGTTTTCTAGCTGAAATCGCAGCTCCATCTAACTGACATCGAAGCTTCAAGAACCAGCGGAGCTTCCAAACCTCGAGATTCCTCCCCAAATCTGCTGGCATTCTTCCATGAACCCGCTCTTCGAAACTTCAGACGCCTTCAAATCACGAGATCTGTCTCAAGATCCAAAGCCATTCCTTCTAGGCTTCAAATCTGCCATTAAAACTTCATTCGGAAGAAATCAGAGCTTCTGCAACGAGGTGGCTTCAAATCACGAGATCTCTCTCATAATCAGAAGCCCTGCCTCCGAAAATCCGCCCCTAGAAGCTTCAGATCCACCGTAAAGCTGTTTTCAGCTGTAAATAATGAGATTTCTCTCAATGTCCAAAGCTATCTCTACAAGAATCCGCTCTTCCCGTCGTCAGATCCGCCATTGCAGCTCTGGTCAAATAACATCATAGCTCCATGAGGAATACCTACAGATCCCAACCTCAAAACCTGGAATATGCAATGAGATTACTCAAATCAAGATATTTCTCTTGAAATCAGTCGGATTTCTCTCGAGATCGGCTGCTTAGAGCTCTGACTCCGCCATCAGAGCTCGAAAAGCAACTGCATTTTGATGAAATCGATGAGAGAGAGGGAGAGCTTTAAGAGTTCAGCAAAGGAGAAGAGGCTTTTAGAGAGAGAGAGTTTCAAATGGTCGAAGAGATGGCTTTGAGAGAGAGGGATTTGCTACCGGGGTCTGTGGTTGCTGCCCTAAGACGTTGACTCGGTAGGAACCCTGTCGTTGGAGGAAATTACGAATATGCCCACTGCTTTTGATCCTGAGGTTGAAGGTTTCGAGTACCTCAGTTGGGTCCATTTTCCAATTATCGGAAACTCTCATGTTACCGCAGGTCCTCGATCGGATCAACGTTTTCCGCATGTGCGTGTGGTGCGCGCCAGCGTGCCAAAACGGACTGTGCTGCTCAATTCCAACCTGTTTAACTTCGAATCAAGCACCACAATAGGTAAATAATTCATCTCCGAGCATAAACTTGAAAAGGTTGGCCACCTACTAGGCCAATTGCTCGATATATTGATTGACAAAGAATAAGGTTTGTTGCGGCCAAAAAGTAAGCAATCGATGCCACGATCCAATCTCCGCCGCAAGAGATAGAGTTGCTTTCAGGCATGGATGGATGACGTCAGAACTCAAATGCTTATGAGGACCTGTGAAAGAACGAAACGAAGATAAGAAAGGGGATTGATCGGGGACTGACCATTAGCCCTCCAATGTCTAAGTCAGTTGAGAAAGTAAATGGGCAGTAGTTCAGTAAGGGCTAATAGTGCGTACCTTTCCTCGCATGGACAGGGGTATTTATAGGCACAGACCTTTACCAACACCCAGACCTGATGGGACAGGTAAGGTGGTATGGTCTCTCCTGCTACAACAGTCATCACTGTGGAGAGGGGCACCGCGCCTTCATCCTTACTTCATTTATGAGGGTTGGTGTAGGTGTCATGCTGTCGGGCTGTCCTGTATTTATGGAAGGTCCATACCTTCATACCATGGCTTTCCTATGGCCCACGCCACTCCGTTGAGGTCGGGCTAGGCTAGGTCGGGCCCGTAGGAGCGAGGCCTGGACAGAGGTCGGGGTCCAACACCGGGCTAAGCTCCCTAACTTGTGAACATTTCCAGGGGGACCTCAAGAACAAGCTCGGATGCCAAGTTGATCGTCCCAGTCGACTCGAGCTTTAGGACGTCCAGCGACCTCCTCTTGATGCGGTAAAGGTGCCCACCGTACTAGGCTGGCTTATGCGGTCACGCTTGGGGCTCTCGACTTGATGTCGGCGTAAGGCTAGGTCTTCTGGAGTCTAACCCTTATCTCAATTTGAAATACCCCCTCAATAGGGTCCATCCTCTTAAAATGGGTTGCGCCTTGCCTTTCATTTGAAAGGACTTCCTTCAAGTATTAATCGATATGCAATGACAAGTGATCGAATGATCGATGTTTGGATAAATAATTCTATAAAAATAGAACTGATTGTATTTAGATAAGTTGTCCAACGAGTGGACAAGCAATCATAACTAAGGTGCCCAACAAGTGTGGACGAGTAATTGTCGCTACTCTTAAATTATGGATTACGCTAAGGATAAGCTAGGAAAGATAAAGATAGTTTGTTGTTTGATTTGGTATGAGACCCCTTTCTCTGTCGATTACATTGCTTATTTATAAACTAATTAGAACTATCTAGACCTTTAATTAATTCAATTGTTATAAATCCCAGATTCTTGAACCTTCCTGGGACCCTTCACCTTCCATGCAACGCTTCAAATCTACCAATATTCTTCTCGACGGCCTCTGCTTCGACCGCTTCCTCTTCTAAATGACATGTCCCAATAACCAACTACCATATGTCATCCTAACAAATCTGTTTGTTGTGATTTTGAGGATCATACGCATGTTGCATCGTTCACTTGCAACGCCACGTGTCATCTTCCCATTTGTCTTTCTAGCAGGGTAAGAAATAACGTACAACAATTGCCCTCCACGTCACATCGCCTTTGATCAAAAGGTGAGTGCGAGGTTGATTAGAGTTTTTGCCATAAATGTTATCGCGTGGTCGTTCCATATGTCAATTCCCTATTGCCTTTGCATGATCGAGACGAAAATCATATGATGGTTTTGTTATCTTTCTCTCAGATGTAGACATGACAATAGCCCTTTCCTTAAAATGAACCTCTTATACAAGGAGTCTTCATCATTTTGTCATTAATGTTCATATCCCCAATCGATATATACGCCTGTTTGAAAAGATATCGAACATTTTTCCAAACTTTTTTGTTACTCTTCGTGTTCTTTCTATGAGAGATCTCTTGCTATCCCATGGATGCCTCATCTTCATCCATGCCTATTTATCATCAGCATCACTTTGTTGAGGAGGTGGAACGGATGCATTCAAAGATGATAGAAGAGGTCATTTACTTTGTCTCGATTGATCAGAATCTGTCCCATCTGGCGTTAAGATCAGCCTTCGATTCATCATTAGACCTTGAATGATTGTCCTAATAAGGCCATTCTTTCCTCTGTGTGTAGATGAAAAACTCACTAGTCAATCTGATACGCTTCTAGATCCTAATAACTCTTTCAAATCACCTAAAGTCTGGCCTAGACAACTAAACAGATGGTCAGAATGATTTGATAGAGTTTCGCAACAACATGGTGAGACCTGAAAACACATTGGCATTTATGATTGCATTTCCCTCTCGTTAAAAGATCAAACAACAGATATGACCCTTTTGGCTACTGCCCTACCATTTTAGAGTCGCTCTACCAACACCTTCCATTTCGGTTACGGACCTATGAGCTTAACCATCATGGATGTATGTGCCTTCACCCCCCTATTTCCTTTTGGAGGCCCTGTCTACTCGAGCTTCACCCAGCAGGAGTCATATAATT
This sequence comes from Liriodendron chinense, assembly GCA_003013855.2. Classification (NCBI taxonomy): domain Eukaryota; kingdom Viridiplantae; phylum Streptophyta; class Magnoliopsida; order Magnoliales; family Magnoliaceae; genus Liriodendron; species Liriodendron chinense. Next base: position 171,816 of record PVNU02000525.1, read on the forward strand.
TTGAATTTCCTAATAAGACAGTCAAAATCAACTCGGCTTTTTGTTCAATCTAGCGTAACTCAACCGATCTGGTTGATGTTTAAGAACATATGACATTTCTTCTAGTATAGCTCTGTCGTTTCATGTGAGTTCTTCACAGGTCATGAAGGAGCATATGCGATTAGCTGAATCCCTCGCTCACGACCGTCACTTGCCCTCTCCCCTTTCTTCCTCGGTCATGTTTACCATTGCATGGCCGATGCATCTTTTAAAGGTTTCTATTCAAGCGGGGGACTCATTGGTTTGTCCAAATGTTGTTAACAAAGTATTTCCACTCAGTCGTTGTCACTGTCATCCCTTCATCGACTTCATTCTCTTCGTTCAGTCACCAAAATTTAAAATACAAGCGGACGAACAATTCTTACCGAATATTACCTGGATCTTTTTTCGTCCCTCACCGTCGATCTCTTGAAATAAGAATTCACTCATTTCAGCAATAATGAATTCGGTCCTACTTGAGTTACCGAGGAGTATGAGACCGACGATGCAATCTTTATAAAACGAAGAGACTTGGCTTGGAAAAGCTATTTGATATGCAAAGACTTGCCTTACAGAGGCATTGTTGAGTCTGGGACCAATGTCAAGGCTGGTGTTAAATAGTATTGTCCAAATCTCCTGGCACTGGTAGTTTGGATTAGCACAATGTATTCTTGTCCCCATTTCTCATAGATCATTGAATTAACCTCCCTTTTGTCGAATAAAAGTCTCTTTGGTAGCTGGATATCGAACTCTCCATACCAGTTTCAATGCAATTCAATCTACCTTCGATCCCCCTGTGCTAGTTAACTATCCACAACGATTAGAATCGTTCACCATAGGGTGAAACAAGTATTATCTCTCAATACTATTCGAACCCAAAGAAGCAGTCGTCAGTCGCTTTTGCCCCAGAATCGACAAAACAACAATTGAGAAAAAATACTCCTCGACTGACACATTCAGGCAACCATCGACCGTGGTTAACCAAAGAGTCACTCAATCGAGAAAAGTTACACAAGCTTCCTCGACTGCTCCCATAGCCTCTCAAGTGTTCGAGTCAATTTTGCCATCTCCAAAGAGACGAAAGTCACTACCCCAATACCTCTAAAAGAGAATCTTCAAAATTTTAATAGATCAGTTTTAGATATAATATAGAGTACTTAACTTGTAAGACTATAAGGCATTCACCATAATCATGATGAATCTAAGAATTTTATAAATCAAAACTCTTATAAACCCAATCTCAGAAAATCAAAAGCATCTCATGTAACCACAGTCATAAGAGATCAAAGATTAAACTAAAATTATCAACTTTATTCAAACTAAACTATAAAAATTCATCATTAAAATTCATAATTACTTGAATCAAAATAAACCTAACTTCATGGAATGACTATAACCTTCCCCTCTTAGCCCTAGCTAAGAGATTTAGCTTACCATAAACATGATTAAGCTAATCTATAAAAAATAAAGAAGAAAAACTAGAAGATTTGAAGAAAACTAGAAAAATCAATGTAGAATGACTCCACCCTTGACCTCCTCTATTTCCTTCACTTCTAGTATGCTTTGGGGCATGTGGGAGAGCCCTTTAAATAAGAAAAATCCACACAAGTTACACAGTTTTGAAAATTTTCATCGATTTTCACAAAAATTGCGCAATCACTGCTTCATTGTCGATGGGATCGACACATCTTCAATGGGATCAATAAAGGATTAAACTTTGTCTAGCAAGAAAACTTGATTTTTCATGTTTTCTTCTATAGAATTGAGGTAATCTTCGATAAGATCGAAGGATACTCTAAGCAACTACAAAATTGCCTAATTTTCTCGATAGGATCGAGCTTCCATCGATGGAATCGAAGGTCTGGTTGGTGGAATTGAAGTTGTGGTCGATGAGATCAAAATAACAGTTTAGCAGTACTGCAAAGTCATTTCCTGAACTTTCTGTATTTTGATTTTCTAGCCTTACAGCTCTGCACTTTGACTTTTCTGACATTTTAAGCATTGTTCAACTCTCTTTTGATCTCCTTTTATCCATATGCTTGAATATGCTTAATCATCATCTATTAGATTTTAAATCTCATTTTAAAGTTAAATTCATCGAATTCTCTCAATTACTTGAAATTAATAAAACATGCTTAAGTAAGTTGATTTAACAATCGAATCTATGTAAAACTAGTATGAAATTGGGGATAAATATGTATAATCCAACACTCAACATGAGGCAGAACTCCATTTTCTACTACTATCTCTTAAATATTTTACCATTAAAAATGTCGATTATAAGGTTTTGAAAGTTAATTGCCATGGAAATTGAGACTTTGAAAGAGAAATTTATCTTTAAATTGTTGGTTGTGGATTATAAAGATATAGCAGAAAATAAAAAATATGGAGACAAAAATAAAACAAACTTGAGAGTTTTTGCATGTTATTGTTGTTGTCTTAAAGAGATATTTTCCCCCACAAGAAAGAATCCTTGATACACTAGGTATCAATAGCTTTGTCCTAAAGATACAATAGCTCTTCTTGAAGATGGACAACCTAAGATCAAGGGCACCCAAGATTCCAGCCATTAAAAGCTTAATTTGCTCTCTAATTTGTCCACAGAGAAAGAATCTAAGAATAAGAGGGGAAATTAGGAGAGGAGATAGATTTTTCTATATATTTGAAATGAAAAATGGATTTCTTTGATCGAAGTTACTAAGGAGATAGCCTTGCTCACATGGCACACAAATGACAAACATCTAAGTACGCATAACAAACATGTCAGCAAACGCACTGATAAGTCGATGCATGTGTAGTGGCATATAAAAGCTTTCTACATAAGTGTGGTGGCCTAATGCATGCAAATGACAGTTAGAGAAAAATAAGAGGTGTTCGAGTTTGTTGCTGCCAATTCAATCAAACAAGGCCACACATGTGAAAGAGGGCTTGTATTCAGTTTTTGTGTGGGTATGATGTGCGGGCATGCCAGTCTACTTGACTCAAGGTTTGATTGAACTGTTGGTGTCGCCGCGTTGAGGCGGACTGATTAAAGACTAGACGAAAGATCCAGTTATCTTATAAATGGGGCTTATCGAGTTTTATGACGGATTTTAAGTTTTGCAACGAATGTAAGTCGTTGTTTATTGGTGATAGACGAACTCCGTCGTAATTTAGCGACGAATATTATTTGCTATTTAAGTTTTGCAATAGACCAAGTCCATTGTTAATTTCGATTTACGACGAACTTGGTTCTTCTTCTTTTTTTTTCTGTTCTAGCGTAGTGAAGGATGATAAAATAAATAAATAAAAAGGCTACACAATGCTGATTTTATTAATATTTGAATGCATTGCTCATTACAAATTGACAAAGTATCAAACAACCAAATAAATAAACGAGAGAGAAATACCTCTATCAGAACAGGCGATCGAGGCAGATGGTCAGCAGTATGTCATGATCAGATGGGTATGATCAAGTAAATCGAAACTCAGATGATTATGATCCTACAACTTAAGGTTGCAGATATTTAATTTACTCCTAAGATACTGTAGCAAAAGCCGCTAGGCAATAATGATTTATGCTAAAACTAGGCTAGGCTAGGCTAAGAAAGATAAATTAAAAAGTATATAGATGTGTTTGGCATGGGGGCTCGATCTTTTCTTCGTGTTGTCCTTTTATAGCTCGTCGAGGAGGCAAAACCCTCGTTGGCTTTCCTTGTTAATTTTGGATCCTCCGTATATTTGGCTTATATTGAGAAGGAAGGACTCCGGTTAAATCCGAAACTGCTAACTTCTTAGATCTTCTTCTTATAGTTGATCCCTTTATGGAGATCTTTGTGGCCCACTAATCAGATTCAAGACTAGTCCGGGAACCTCAATGGATGATACTTTATCTCTTCTGCTGAAGGTGTTGAACAATTCAGATTGACTATTCAACACGTGATGGTTTGGAATGTTGAAGTGGATTGATGGACAGGATCCACCTGATATCGATTTGTTATCAGAGACGGGCCTAATTGGATCTAGTTCTCCCATACTCTTGATGCCGATTGAACCACGTCCACAAGATTAGGTTATCAAATGAGATATCTAGGTGGTTGTGTCTTATGTGTTGGACAGTCTAGACCTACTTGATACTGATCTGTCATCGGACATATCATATCGTTCTTCGAGTCCCCTCCCATTCTCTTTATTCCCGTCATTGGATGCCTTGGGACCAATATGCTTGCTGTGTATGTCTCTCCTGATTTAGGATCTAAACCATAGTCATATTCGGTTGGATATTGGTTTGATCTTTTGATATTCGAAACCTTGTTGAGCACTACAATCACTATTTGGAAAAATCTCCTATTTTGGAAAGACTACGAGAGTAGCTTTGCCGACTGTATCATACCTAGATATGCATCAGGCTCTGTGGCTCTGCATCAATAACAAAACGTGTAAGCCAAAGGAAGATCAAACGAAGACAGTCTCGGGCGTGAGTAGGATTTTTACTCGTACTAACTCTCATGGTGTCAACACATGGCCGTCTTTCATTAACCCACATCAAGGCACCGAATATGTGTGTAAAGAAAGTTAAAGATACCACACCATGCCTTAACCATAGCGCATCCAAGGTTGCTTCCTAGTTATACTCTGTTGGGTGCATTGCACAAAACCTTAGAATCTAACCCCCCCCAAACTACTTGAATTATGAGATATAGCAATGCAGAAACGCGAGCAAACAATCAAACCACACGGCACAAGAGATTTTTACGTGGAAAACCCTCAAAGAGGTAAAAACCACGGGACCTCGTCCACACAAACAATCCACTATGAATAGAGAACTGTTTACAATCGATCACAAGCACAACCCGCTTGAATCAAACCTTCTTCACCCACGTAGGAAAGTATAACAATAAAAGAATAGAAAACTGAGAGATCTCACCGAGCACGAGGACGTAGAAGAGCCGAGATGTCGACTGTACAATAGATCACCTCCAACAAGCAGAAATCTCCCTCCTACAAGCTTCATCTCTCTCTCTCTCTCTCTCTCTCTCTCTCTTCCTCTTTTTTTTTCCCTTTCACCTTGGACATGTAAACCTCCTATTAGGATACCCTAATTACGTTTTGGAAGCACTTAAATAAAACTCCGCAAGAATTAGAGTTAAAACAGGAAACTGCGAATTCACAGTCCGCACATGGTCGGGCGCTCGCCAGATCAAAATATTGTCTAGAGAATCTAAGAGAAAAACTATCGAATTTCAGTTTCTCGACCCAGCGTTATCAAGCACCCGGTCAATAAATCATCGGGCGCCAGACTATATCCAAAACAATCTAGTGACTTTTAGTCATTCTGAGTGAATTTCGATCACTTGACCCTGATTAATCGGGCGCCCGATGAACCCGAGGCCACACCAATCTCTCCTCAATACATGAGGAGGAAAACCCTATTATACTCTTAATTTTCAATACAAACAATAAAAAAGAATATGTTATATAAAGTCATTCTCATCCTACTTCCTATAGACTGTGGGATTAAAACCACCAGTAGAGGACAAAACAGGATGACTAGCAATACAGGACCAAAAAGAAAAAAGGAAAAAAAGGAAAGGAAAACGATAAAACAAAAAAGATAAGTTTCTAGCATTTTTTAAATCCCTTTTTGTTGAATCTAACAGAGAATACTGCCAGAGACTACCCGGAGGAGAAATGGAACCCAACAAAACAGGTGGACTACACACGTACATTGAGTTAAACCACTGGATTTACGTAGAGTTCAACGCTCTAGCTTATTTGATGAACTGACCATCTTGATTTTTTTTATTTTTTTCTCCCAAGTGATCTTAATGATGTAGTCTCTGCTTTTTGCATGGCTTGGATGTTATATACAAGACATGTCATCCTCCAAAGATAAAAGCGTTCCATGTTAACATACAACGACATCAACAAAACCCTCTTATAGGGCTATCCTAATGGTGTCTATTTCATTCAACAAAACTTGGGCAAATACGATCATCAAGTGGGCCACATGGTGTGAAGAATTTGAACCAATTTCTCTTAACTAGTCATTTATTTTGCAATAAGTGTAGTATTCCCATCCAGAGTAAGGCCCATCAGATCATCTAAATCACTTAAACCATAGGCTCCACTTGTGACACCATATATATGCCCAAATGCACCACGACACTAATTCTCTTCTTCCTTTTTGTATATATTTATTACTTTATATTTTTATTCTTTGGCAGGATAGGAAAGATGTAGACCAACAACAACAACAATAATAGTTAGAATTCCTTTACAATGGATGGACACATTAGAGTTATTGAAAAGGAACTTTTACCACAGTTTCTCAAGATTTCTAATTTTACCAGATAAAGCCTCTAACTTTTTAAGTATTGAAGAGCTCTTTTGAGCATGTGAAATGAACAAGACCCTTTGACCTATCATTTTTCTTTGAAGAAAAAAGTGATATAGTCAGGTACTGTGGGGCTGATCAAGTGGCCTGTTTATGACATCTAACCTCTCTAACAGGTCACCCTGTCATGATGCACATATAGACCAATAACCAAGGTGATCTAATAATTCGGTAGGCCAAATAAAGTTGAAGGGTTTTGACTGATATATATTGCTCTCCATGGTGTGGCCCACCTGTTGGTCTTATTAGCCTGATTTTGTTTTTTTGTATGATGGTCATTGTTGGATGTCATACAAAGACCAGATGGATTTTGAAAAAAAAAAAAAAACAAAAACAAAAGCTCTTCCATGCTTTAAAAAGGTGGGGCCATTGTCTGGTAAAATCGCAATTTGGAATTTCAGTAAAAATTCCTATTGTCATGCAGCCGGCCCCCCTCTTTTCCACCAGCATGACATCGGAGTTGGAGTCCGTCAGTCTCGCTTGCTGGCATGGGGGACGTCTCTCAGGGCTATTTAAAATATTGAGTGGCTGTAGTGGGCCTGTTACGTCCAGAGGGGTAGACGGGTCATCTTATAGATATCATACTGTTTCTTCCTCTTCCCACATCCTTGTTGTTACATAAACAGCCGTAGGTCCGGATTGTGTAGTGAGTACTTCGAATAAACCCTATGGGGCTCACCATGATGTATGTCTCCCTCCATCTATTTTTGCAGCTCATTTTAGTGCATGTGCCCAAAATTAAAGTATATATCCAAAGTTCAAGTGGATCACACACAGAAAACAACGGGATAATAATGTCCACCACTGAAACCTTCTTAGGGCCCACAGCAATGTTTATTTGTTGTCCAACCTGTTCATAAGGTCACACAGACCTACATGAAGGGAAAACACAAATATCAGCTTGATCCAAAACTTCTGTGGCCCCCATGAAGTTTTCAATGGTGGGCGTTCAATCCTTGCCGTTTCACCTGATGTAGTTCCCGTGAGGCCAAAATTGAGCTGCAAAAACGGTTGGACTGTGTGGGTAATCACACATACATTATGGTGGACCCACAAGGTTTGCCACACTATAGCGCGGTTAGTCATTAGGCCCAACCATGAAGATCGACTGACACCAAAATCAGGCTAACCACTTTCTCAGGAGGGCTGCACCATCAAATTAATAGACTAACAATGGGTTAACTCAATGCACAAGTGGGTCCCACCTCATAGCAAAGGGACCTGATATTTGAGATGGGCCCTACTGTGTTAATGTTTGGACTGTCCTACTCAAGTGGAGTGTTGGCAGGAAGGATATACAGGTGATTAGGTCTCTATTAGATATATATTAGAATTTAAGAACGGCCAAATATTAGGACAAAATTTGAAAATTCAAACCAACCCACGGGAATATTTTCATCAAAATCTGATCAGGTGGTCCAGCGTATCTAATCTGCGAAATGATCCCATACACTCGAGTCCATGAAGACTCCCATGCATCTTAGCTCACTGCCGTTGGATGATCGAGATTTTCAGCAGGAAATCTAATAGAAAAAGAGAAAGAAAAAAAATGTCACATTTGATTTTTCTGATATTTTCTCCAGCATCATTAATCCAGCGGTGGTGAGTTACGTAAGATGGGTCATGGCGTCACGTGGTCCCCGTTGTGAGAAGGACCGGATCATATCCACTGCAACGGCTGTTTTAACCGGTGCCTAAAACACCCTAGTCGGTGGGTCCCACCATACTTTATATGTAAAATCCACTCCATCCAGCAGTTTCTACCCTTGATGTTAGTACCGTAAGCTAAAAATCAGCTCGATCTACACCACATAGAACATTGATGGGATGGCAACCATAGGTAATTGTGTGGACCACCATGGTGTTTATCCTTTATCAAACCCATTAATCTGGTGTAACTTACCAGGATTAAGAGAATATACAGACAGAAGTCTGGTTCAGAACTCAGGCGGGCCATCCCTTGCCAGCTTATCGGTTTTGAAAGCAATTTAGTTTTTTTTTTTTTCCTTGGTGTGGCCCAAATGAGCTCCTAATCAAGATTATCTTCTGAATCTGCGGTCAAAATAATGGTCCTCGCCTAATGGACGGACTGGTTTCACATATACAAACTGGTGGATCCCATAGAGCATGGTTATTTTACTGTTGTAGAGTAATCCTACAAATTCTTGGGAGTGCTACGGAAACTGACGTGAATGACTAATCGTTCTAGAATACCTCATGAATGATAGGCAAGTACTTAGAATATTTTAGGAATTGCCTAAGTGGCATATAAATTAAGTTAAATTAAACTATACAAATTCTATTTCAAAACTACACTTTGTTCTATTATCTGGCCAGCGGATGGGGTGGCCATTTATTGGAAGTAAAAATAATAATATTCAATCGTCCCATTTCAATAATAATAATAATAATAAAAATGTCCACAAATAAAAGGTTAGAATTTGTTCAACCAATCTGATTTTGGGAACGTCACGTAGCAAAATGGGAGTGGTAGGTGCGCCCTCAGAGCACCCAAGATGGTCCGGCTCCTATCATGGGCCCTAGCTACCTTGATGGATGTATTGTATATCCACAGTATCCATTCAATTTTTTAGGTCATTTTAGAGTAAAAGCTCAAAAATAAAGTAGATCCAAATCTTAGCTCAACCAAAGGGTAAAAGAGTGATGATTGACTATTAAAAACTTCTTATGAGGTGCAAATGTATTGGATCAAGCTTATTTTTTATTTTATTTTATTTTTACCCTTTATCTAAGTTTGTGCGACCTTATTAATAAGTTGAATGGAAAATAAATATTATAAAGACATTATGGTAAGCCATAAGAAGTTTGTAATGATGTGGCGTTCAATCAACAATTTTCTTCTAGATTGATGCAACCGGTATTTGTATGTGCTTCATTTTTTTATCTCATGTCCTAAAATTATTTTGAAAAATAAATGGATGGCATAGATACAAAATACATACATCAAGGTGGGCCCCACGGTAAGTGCTGCCATGTCTTGGGTGAGGCCGGGATGCACCTAATCCACTCTCTACAAAAAAAAAAAAAAATAGATTAGTGCATGCCACGTGTGTAATTTTTAAAGTGCCGGTGTATGAAGCGTCATACTCTGCCTGAGTACCACGTAAGTCTTTATTCATTCCCCAAGCTTACGTAAGCTATGAGAAATGCTGAGAGAATTTGTTGGACGAGGCATTGACGAGGCCATCACAGCCAATGTGCCAGCATGGCACAAGTGCAGATGATTCCTAGGCCACTCATCAAATGGGTCGAAACGCGGAAAATCCCTGGCTTAGAAATCAAGCCAAGATAAACGTCCAAATGTAGATTGTTTGTACTCTTTTTTCAACTGTCCCTTTTATTGTATGTGGGTGGCCCACCTGATGAGTGGACCCACCTGCATTCAGGCGAGCACATTTAGGGAATCATGCTTAGAGAATGGCCCAGATGTTTCACACGTGTGCAATATTGCCACTTGTCTTACCAAACTAAAGCTAAAACCGGAAGCACGTGTGGTGGGGCCCTTACAAAACCTACTCCTTTGTTATTTACTTTACTTGTGCAGCCTTTCTGTTTATGACTAATGTGGATCCAACACCATGGCCGAACCTTTAATTAATTTAGGACCATTTGAGAGAGAAGGCATGTGGAGGAGGTAGACTGTTATGATATTTCACCACCATCTTACAATGGTACGTAGTAGCTCATCAAGTGTATAGAAGGCATGGTTGTTCTGCAATCTAGACCGCTAAAATCAGTGGCCCATTTGCGGATGGTGCATAGCCGGAAAGTCACACTAAGAAGATGATAGAGTCCTGATTCTGCCTATTGAATTGGACCGATTATATTATATTCAACGATCAGTAGCCGCCAATTGGAGGGCCTGGATAGATGAGTCACCACCATCTTCTAAAATGGTGGTGAACTGCCACACTTAGACGAATTGGCTGGTGACACCTGCACCAGCCAGGTAGATGGTGGGAAAGCTCTGTTGGCCTCACCATGATGTATGTGTTTTATTCTGATTCTCCATCCATTTTTCTCAACTCATTTTATGGCATGAGCCCAAAAAATGAGGGAGATCCAAAGATCAAGTGGACCACACCATAGGATATAATAGGGATTGAATGCCCACCGTTGAAAACTTCTTGAGGTTCCATCCAACCTGTTCATAAAGTTACATAACCTTGAATGAAGGGAAAACACAAATATCAGCTTGATTCAAAACTTCTGACCCCGAAGAAGTTTTCATAGGTAGATGTTCAATCCCCCCTGTTCCCCATGGTGCGTTCCACTTGAGATCTTCCTCAGTTTTCGGCTCATGCCCTAAAATGAGCTTGGAAAAATGGATGGACGGTGCATACTTCTTGGTGGGGCCCACAGAGGTCTTCCACCAAATACATGGCTGGTGTATGAGAGAGAGAGAGAGAGAGAGAGAGAGAGATTATGAAATTCGTTACAGATAATCCAATCAGTTAATTACAAAAGTAATACGGGATCCAGGTAAGCCATTATCTCATGTGTTCCTTTCTTTAATTCCTAACTTAGGGGAGGCACGTGCCACCCACGCAATCAGAAGCAAACATGTGGGGTTGTAAATAAGCTGGGAGAGGGAGTGGCACACTTTCTGCAACTGCTTCTGGTCCCATCTTTTTCATGTCTTACATGATGCTTAGGTATCTTTTCACGTGCATTGCACGTCCCATCTCCATTGGTAGATGATCAAGGCATTCGGAGAGTTGAAGTGATGTATCATACGATGCTGGTCCAGAGATTGTGCAGTTCCATTTGAGTTCGTAAAAGTGGAGCCCTTTGTTCAGACATCCAAATGGTTGATAGTATGGGCCCCAATATTGTCCTCTCCTCAGTTACTTGACAATTACATGTGCTTCACCTCTGTTTTGGATTATCCATCCAAGGAAATAGTTTGTTAGAACTTCGAACTTTTAGCCATTGACCTTCTTACCTAGGTAACTAGTTATTGATAGCTTGTGTATGTCATCCAGCCCGTTCAGCTTGGTTACCCTATCATGAAAATAGGATATCCCCTAAATTAGTTTGATCTAACCATCAGGTATCTCTTCAAATGAATTTGGAAGTGTTTGATTTGTTGTCCTTTGGTTTTTTTTTTTTTTTTTTAATGGCATTGCCACCTGATTATGGGATTAGCCCGGCTTTTTAATGTAGGGCAAATTAAGGGAAATTACATGGGTGACCAAGATTGAGATAACTTAGATTATATTGGCATAAGACTATAAAAAAGGTATACTGCATAGTCATAGCTTTGCTACTGGTTATTTGTTTCATGCATATGATATGTCATTGAAAAGTTATCCAAATTATACTTTTAGTTGATGCTAGAGTCATTCTCCCCTAAATAGTTTTCCAAAACTGGGTCATTTAGGGTTATTTTTAATTTTAAGTTAATTTTACTATTTTATTAAATTACAATTTTTATTATTTTTAGGTTATTTAGGTTTAGAGTAACCTAATCATATTTGAAGTCTTTGAGTCATGTGAGAGAGTTTAGATAATTTAAAAGTTGATTAGTATATTCAGTTACTTTAGTAACTAAAAAAGTTATGTACCTATTATTTATGACTCATATAAATCATATGAAAGCACTCTCTAAACAAGTTTTTAATCAATAATATTAATTCTTATCTCTTACTTTTAGAGATTCATCTCCTTGTAAATTTAAGGATCATTCTTCAGAAGCGATGGTGACCTCTTCTCTTTGTCCCACCAACCACTATGTTATTTGGTATCAGTATGTGATTTAGCTTCAATCAAAAGCATATGTACAGCTCGACTCTGAGGTGAAAACGTACATTATTTCAACAAAGTCTCATCCAGCTCAGCCTAAAAAGCTTCAAATGCCCAAATGGGATAATTAGGAAAAACTATCGGCATGACTCGAAGACAACCAACATAATGAATTGACAAGCCCACGACCCATTTAAAACATATCTCAGCCGCTCACCTAAAGTGTCCTGGAGTCATGAACCAATTAGAACACATCTTCTAGACTTTAATGGTACCAAAAAATGCACAAAAGCTTAGCCGAAAGGATCCCAGTATCTCTCAAAAATAACCACAGGATCTAATCCGCTAACATCTTGAACAGTCTAGGAAATTCACTCCTCTAGCTAGGGCTGTAAATGGGTCAGTGGACCCGATGGGGTACCCGAACCCAACCCATTTAGACCCGACCCAGACCCGACCCATTTGTTAAATGGTACGGGTCTGGGTCCAAGAATAGACCCATTTGTTAAACGGGTTTGGTTCTGGTTTCCTTTATTTTAGGCCCGACCCGACCCGACCCAAACCCATTTAGTAAGTGGGCGGGTTTGGTCTATGTTACAAGGGACCCGTCCAGCCCAGACCCGTCCAGACCCGGTTTTAAGCCTTGTAAAATGCTTGTATACTTGATCCAGACCCGAACCCATTAGACCCGGCCCATTTATAAATGGGTCTGGGTGGATCTCCCTCTACCAGACCCGGACCCATTTATAAATGGGTCTGATGGGCTGACTCGAACCCGACCCGGACCCGCCCATTTAGGAAAAGGGTCTGGGTCTAAAATTTGGACCCAGACCCGTTTAGTAAATGGGCGGGTCTGGTTTTGGCTAAACCCGCCCCGAACCCGACCATTTACAGCCCTACCTCTAGCTCAATCTTACAGCAATATTTTAGCCACATTAATCCAGAGGCAACTTCTTACACCCTTCAACCAAGGCCTTTGCTGAATCCACTACCACCAAATTACAATGAGAGTGAGTATTGTACATTCTACTGGCTCAATGGTCACACTACAAAACATTTTTTTTTTAAATCACGCATACAAAAAAATGATCGATCAAAAGAAAATGACAATCACAACTCCTGACATAACTACTGCAGCAACACAACACACTTTAAAACCCTCTATCACAACATCAAGCAAGTCCCATGACATCGGGCACCCCCATCGTCAATATCATCAAGGGAAACTAGCCTCCCCATGTCATTCAAACAAACTCCACCCTGAGTTATGAACAAGATTTTTCCCCTCTCATCATACAAAGGGCACCATCTGAAATTGCGGTTTTACCGCTTGTAGAGACACTCGGAGATATGTCTTAGGACCTAGAGGGGGGGGGGGGGGGGGGGGGGGGGGGGTGATTAGGACCTTTGAAATTCTTTTCGCCTACTTACACAATTCAACAAATTTAGCCTAGTAAGCAAGAACACTTCGGCTTCCAAGCCTAGGTGGGTCCAATCACAAGACTAGCAAAAGGTTAAGCAATAAACAATCCTAGTCTAAGCATGCATAGGAAAGTAAATGATACAACTAATTAAGCTTCTAACCTATGCAACTTGTGTAGACTTATGAGAGTGGATCAATGAGCTCAAGTCTACACAACTAGTGAAGGTACATCTTGTGTAAGGATGAATCTAAAAAGTGCCTAGCATTCATTCCTATCAAGCATTCATAATTAAGCAATTAAACTAACAATGCGAAGATATAAATGTGCTCAAGAACAATCACAAACACAAGGATGTATAGTGGTTCGACTACGTGTCTACTCCACTCCCGGTTCAAGTACTCAACCCCTTTGAGCACACCGGCATTCACTATCGGAGGTTTTAAATGAGGTTCACCTCTCAACCTTTACACGGAGGTTTTATAGGTTCACCTCTCAACCTAACGCACGTTTACTCCCGTGTCGGAGGCTCCTCCCTTGGAGACTTAGTTTAGGCCCGGCTGACGGGCCAAGGAACGGCTAACGTCCCTAAGTCGAGTTCAACAAACAAACTCTAAAATGAACTCTCAAATAAGACAACCTACTTGTCGGATGAGCCCCTTGTTTAGCGCCGGATTGGGTTGCTTGATCTCCACTCTCCCGTGCTTCAATCAGCTTCCCTAGCTCCCACGATCGTGCCGCCGTTGCGTCGCCAATGCCTCAGCCACACTCGATCAAACACCTTGCATGCGATGCCTTTGAGATGCCCAAGGTGCTAGGAGGATAGGTTTGAGAACTCTACAACTAATGGGAATGGGTTGCCTAGAGTCTCTTACTACAACGATCTCATCTTAGAGTTTTGGACAAGGATTTGCCAATCAAGAAGCTTCCAAACTCTAGAGCTCAAGAGGGGATGAAGGTCATCTTCTTCATGAGCTTCGAATGCTCTAATCTTGTGTTAAAGTACAAGGAAGATGCCTTGCATGTCAAGGAATGAGCCTCAAATGGTCTCCAACAATGGTGGCTTCACTCCTCCAAGAATCCCCCTTCAATGCCCAAAAACGGAGCTCTATATGTAAGAAAAGAGAGCTCTAACAGTCATAAAACGGGCATAAAACAGCTCTAAGCCGACCTGTCCCGACCGGTCCCGACCGGTCGGATCCCCTAGCTGTAAGCATACAACAAAACAGGCCAACTACCCAGGCCGACCGGTCAAGACCGGTCGGACCCCCTATCATGGACGTATGAGAACTCCAGGCCGACCGGTCTTGACCGGTCGGCAGAGCATGCTGGAGCCTAGAGATTACTAGGCCGACCGGTCAAGACCGGTCGGCTATGCCTGCTGAATCCTTCTGATATGTGAAGGCCGACCGGTCTTGACCGGTCGGCTGCCCATTGAAAATGCAGCAAAGCTGCTGGCCGACCGGTCTTGACCGGTCGGACCAGCCTGGATCCCCTCTACATGTTGCTGAACTCCTCAAGCATCAGCCAATCCATTTTGGCCAAGGTTAGGGTGATCAATTTGGACACCTAGGGCCAATCTATGATGACTAAAAGATTCCTAATATGGTCAAGGTCATCAAGGAGCAAAGGGGTTGGGTTTTGGTCAAGGTTAAGGCACCAAGGCATCACTTTTACCTGAATCTTCATACTTGATGCAGCCGGTCCGTCTTGAGTCTTCGGTCTTCGTCTTCATTGGGCTCAATCCGACACTAGACTCACTGACGTAAGTGATTGACAAACAAGGTGCACTAGTATGCCACGGAAAAGTGCACTAACACCATCCCCTCCTTCCCTGGTTCTCCACGTGAAGGTCCTAAAACTAACTCGCAATCTACCTTACAACACGCATCAATCATGGGACCAACCTTATAGGGAAGAGTCCCTGCATCTAATCCAACCAATCATGGAACCATCAAACAATGGTTCTTAGGGGAAGGGCCCTAAAACCACCTCCTGTTACTAGCCAAGTCCACGATCACCCGACGATAGTATTTTAGGAGGATACCCTCCATTTCACGTACCGCATGAACTCATCAAGTCCAGTCAGGTAATTTCTGCATTGGAAAGCCTATCCACTCCGCCTTTCGTGCTCCTAGAGGTAAGTCTGGCACCCAAATTAGGTCGCCTAGCTCTCATCTCTTACCATTATTTGCCTTCAACATCACAGTCTCCTCTTGTTCTGCAAGGAAGGACAGTGCATGTCTTTGATAAGAAAGCAGTCTCGTGACATTGTCTCAACTGCTCTGAAGTGGGCAACATGAACCCAAATGGATGATGCCTCTGGAGAGATGCACATTGCTACAACCCGAAAATTGCACACCCAAGTGCAGGTAGCGAAGTAGTAAAATACTCAGTAAGACCGATGTCGATCCACAGAGATTGTGGTTAAGAACACTTAGAGAAATTAGTTTAGGTGAGTGAGATGAAATCTGGTTTATCCACGAGAGTGGAGCAAGTTGTGTGTGGTGAAAGACAAAAATAGAAAAGGGGCTAAGGCATCAGGGATCCACCTTTGATTCATTCACAAGATTCGATTTATTGGTCCAACTATAACTCAACTGGAATTGAATAAAGATTCATTCCAATCGGAAGATGAAACAGTTAAACCATTTGCATATTTCATAAAAGATGGTGATCTGAACCGATTGATTTGACCATGAAGCACTCGTTAGTTGATCGCAGGGAATTCCAAGCATCCACTGTGCTCGGAGTCGACAATGGATCAAGGAATTGTACAGATCAATAACTTTGCCAACAAGTCAACCGATAAGATCACAATTCATACGATCAAATGCATACTTACAAGATAGGAGGCTTTGATTGACCGATCCAACAGTTAAGATCTCGTCTATCGATCGTAGGGAATCCAAAGCATCCAATGTGCCCGGAGTCTACAATGGATCAAGGGATTTTACAAATCGATGACTTTACCTGCACTAGCTCGATGACCATAGGGAATCCAAAGCATCCAACGTGCCCGGAGTCGACGATGGATCAAGGGACTTTATCGATCATGAACTAGCTAATTGGTGTGCAAGGGATCCCAAGCATCCAACGTGCCCGGAGTCGACGATGGATCAAGGGGCTTGCACAACAATAGCGTCTGCCGAGGTGGATAACCTGAACCAATCAACCAAAGAGAACTCCAACATTTACACTACACAATGTTGAACCAAAAGAACCATAGCTTGCAAATTTCTTCAAAGGCTTCACCCCTAGCCTTAGCTAGAGGTATAGCCAACCATGCTACAATGGAAGACTAAATTCTCTACAAAAGAGAAACTACTCTACATTACAAAAGAAAGAAAGAAAGAAAACTAAAGAGAAGAGAGGAGTTGTAGAGAATGGGATGGGATGATATGATAAGGGAGCAACCCCTTTTATAAGATAAGGGAGAGTGAAATCACTTGGAACCTAAGTAAAGAGTCTCCTTAGAGTCTAAGTGTAGTGAGTTTTCTTAGAGTCTAAGTGTATGGAGTTCCTCATAGTCTAAGTATAATGAGTTCCTTAGATTCTAAGTGTATGGAGTTCCTTATAGTCTAAGTATAATGAGTTCCTTAGATTCTAAGTATAGAGAAGAGAGAGAGTGTGTGTTTTCTAGCCTCCACACATGTGGGGGAGAGATGCCTTGCTTGGTGGCTGACACAAGTGAGAGAGATGGGGCTGTCCACGGTGCTTGGATTTGGCTGCTGATGTACTGTCCATTGGACGGTCAGATGATGTTGGACGCTGATGGGTGGCTAATCTGCTGATGGACTGACGGTTGATGGAAGAGGAAGGCTGCACATGCAAGCTGACCGTTGGATGGTTAGTTGGAGCAGATGGGGTCTATGATCAGCTACACTGTTGCACGCTGGAACTGGACTACACGCTGATCCATCAGCATGTTTAATGGATGGTGGAGATTGGATGAGATGGTGGGGTCCAGTTGGAGCTTGGACGGATGGATGATGTGATCCACAACATCTGGACGTGGAATGGAAGAGGAGCTGTTCTTCTTGCTGACAATTGAAATGGATGGACGGCTGGTGTTGGACTGCATGATATGGACGGTGGCCACTTACTGGAGTTGCTGCACGTGTGAAGCTTGGACATCCATCAGCTGGCCATGGTGATGCACGCAAGTGGAGCTGAAGAACCGTTGGATGGCTGGATGTGTACGGTGCTGGAGATCTCCAGCTACTGGACGGTGAGGATGGGGTCCACTTGGATGAAGACATGCTCAACAGGTGGGGTCCACCTTAATGTTTGCAGATGAACGGTTGGAGTTCTATTGAACGGACGTCCACTGGTGTTGCATGTTGAATTTGATGGATGGTCCACTTGTTGGACGCGATTTCAAGTGGAGATGGACGGTTGCGGATTGGGATGTGGTCTACTGCTTGATGCAGACTTGGAAGATGGTCTTGGGCTGAATGGTTGATGATCAGAGGATGCTAGAATGAGTTGTCCATTGATGATTGATGGTCATGGACGTTGGATGGACAGTCCGGCTTTTGCCATTGCTTGTCATACATGATGGACGGTGTTGATATTGAATGGGTGGGCGTGGATTAAAGTTTGGGCGGCTGGTGGCGTTGGATCTCCATCATGCTGACCAGCTGATCGGATGGTTAAGACATCCTCCACTTGTCACTTGATGCACGTTTGGTCCCACATGTAGACATCCAATCTTGATCGTCCAAACTTGCACAACCTGGATCTCCAAAATGAGCGGCTGAGGTGCGGTCCACCATAGCATGAAATTCATCCTTTGACCTTTTCGGTTCAGTTTCCATTAAGTTTGCCACACACTTGATCTTGATCACTTTTAGGTCTTAAAACGCCCTGATTGGCTTGGATCTTGTCCAACCTCTCCTGAACACCTGAAGACAGAACATTAACCCAATGAGGGATAATTAACCAGAAAAACAATGATATTGCTCTTAACAACCAGGGTTAATTATACAATATTAGGTACTTATCACACATAGAGAAGATCCTAAAGGACATTTGACAGGACTTGTATGGAAGGTTAAAGTTGCATATGACGTAGCAGTCCAGCTTAAGACGGCTCATACTTAAATATTTATCTAGGAACTCCTCTACACGTCATAGACTCATCGAGAAATATTTTTCAAAACTCTAAACGACGTGCATATCTCTTGAAAAGTGCCACAAAAAATGGTTGTCCACATGATTGGGCAGCTCCTCGCTCCACAAGTCATCACTTTTTCATATGACGAGCTACCACCAGAAGACCGCAACAATGGAAGGCCACTGAATATAACTGTCTCTCACAAGGATTACAGGATCATCCAACTCATACTCATTAGCAACGGTTCAAGTTTGAACATCTACCCACTTCAGACTGCCACATATCTTGAAATGAAAGTATCCCTGTTCAGGCCAAACATCATGAATGTGAGAGCATTTACTCTCGAAGACGGGTTAAGGGAGAGATTGAAATCGAATTATCAATCAGTCCAAATGCATCCACCATCACTTTTCTAATCTTAGACATACCATCTTCATTCAATCTCCTTCTTGGTTGGCTCTGACTATACAAAGTCGGGGCCATACCTACAAGTCTCCACTAGAGAATCAAGTATGTCTTCGAAGATAATGTGCTCGCCATTTTGGTTGACCCTGAACAACTCTTTCTCATAAAAGCATTCTATTCGGGTGAACCAAACATCTCAAGCATCCACACATGGTACTTAGAGAGAGACATCCCATACCACATTTTTCAATTCGAAATAGTAAACCATGTACTAGTGACATGTCCTCTCAAATCAAACTACATATTCACTCCAATCGAGTGTCAAATCTTAAACTATTAACTTGAACACCAATACATCGCCAAGGTGACTGAGGTTGTAGAAAGGATATGTAAGACAGGGCTGGAATATGAGTTCCCCTTAGAAGATGAACTAAGGAGCTAGATCAAAAGAGGAGATAGAGAAGCCAAGAGATGGGTCACCCCCTTTCCCTCACCCTAGTCAAGTTTACCAGTGCTGGAATTATCCATTCAGAAGAAAGGTCGAGTCCTACCTCAGCTGATCACAACTACCATCTTACCCTTACTGAATTTTCTGAGAAATACCTAGGTAAGGGGAAAAAATTACCCCACCTCGATTGGACCTCCACACAGATCCCGCTAGAATTATAGCAACCTAAGGAGCTTCGTGACCTTGGGAATGAAGAAGAATCTGCTGCATTTTCGCCAGCACCGAGTGTGGCCTCTACTTTATTGGATTTTGGATTTTTCATAGATTTGAGGAAAGTTCTAGAAGTAAGTACATCCAGGGTCCAAGTAGACAATCACTGGAAAAAAGGTGAGAGAGAGAGAGAGAGAGAGATGAGAGTGTGGTGTTGATGTGCTATCTGTGGGGTGTTGGTATGAATTGGTGGAGATGTGACATTATAAAAGGAAACCAAGTAATCTTATATGGAAAGAGCTAATCGGGCGTCCTTGATTTTAACTCTACTCCATAGATCAACAAACTCTTTGGTAACTGGTAATCTATTGGCATAGAGAAGATCACTTAAAGAAGAAGAATTCTTCATCCCTTTAGAACCCTCTTGAGCCCTAAAAAATCCTCTCAAACCTTATTTTGAAAAAAGGCAATAGCTCTCCTTGTAATTATTGTTGTTGCAAATGATGAGGGTGAATGCACCAATATTTTTGAGGTGATCGACAGGAATTGGATTCCCGCTAGTGTTGACATAGACTGGTTTCCATGCTTTTCGAGCTCCATGGGATAATACTAGCCATCACGGGTTGATAAGTGGACTTTTTAGACCAGTAAGATTTACTTTTGAAGATAAATTTGCCACCTCAGCTACCACAAGGCCCTAGCTATCATTATGGATCACTTCCAAGTGATCAGTGGTAATTATATTCCCGTCGGTTACATTTGGCCAACTCAAACAATTAGTTGGCTTCGGATGAGTTTGGCTATTCCTTTGGTGCAACTTATCTCCATTTGGGATATTCTGTTGGACAAACCGGATGTCGATTTTTAAAGTTTGTTATGATCATACTAAGTATTATCTACGATCTTAAGTGGGGTGTCTATACCATTAGATGTGCTGATAAGGTCATATACACTTCAATGAGGTGTGTGTAGATGAATGCTGACCTGCCAATAGTTCTCACGAGAACTCATAAGCACTTTTTAAGAACTCATCACACGTGATGTGAGCCTAAAATTTGAGCAGTCCACGTGATGCAACACCTCAAAAAAATCGTAAGGCCTAACTTTTACACTGATCTAAAACTTTGGTGGGCCATGGAAGAAGGAAATAGTTTCCTCCCTCGATTTGCCTTTCTCTCTTTCTCTGCTACGCCCCACCAGAGTTTGGATTAGGTTGAAAGTTGGGCTCTAAGGGTTTTTGGGGTGCTACATCACGTCAATGGTTCAGATTTTGGGCTCACATAACGTGTGATGAGCACTACAGGAAATTGCTCTTTTACCGACAATAGAATTCGTCGTTATTTTATCTTTTTTCATCAGTAATAATCAGTACCGACGAAATATGTCGTCGCTAAGATCATCGCAATAAGACCGTGGCTAAAGGCTTTTTTCGATGAAATATCACTTCGTCGGCAATGATAAAACAAATATCAAAGACTAAAATCATCGGCAAAATTTTTTACTTTTCGTGGGAAAAATAATATATTTCGTTCGGTAAATACTCTTATACCGACGAATATCTTCGTCGGTAAAACTATGGCTAAACAATATTACCGACGAGTAAGTTCGTCGGTAAAATTGCCTAAACAATAATACCGACGAGTATATTCGTCGGCATAAGCTATCTATTATCGATGAAACAATTCATCAGTATATCTGATATATAGATCGTTGTTATAAATTTTTAAATATATTTTTACCACGAAATATTTCGTCGGTATAAGTTTTGTCCTACGTTTACCTACGAAATATTTCGTCGGTATAAGTTTTGAACATACTATTACCAACGAAATATTTCATCGGTAATAGGCTGTTTCTTCCCAGTTTCATTTATTTTTAAAATTAAAAAAAAAATTGATATACATCTGTAAATACACCTGTCACAATACATTTTCATCCTATTTACATCCACATCCATTAAAACACAAACTACATCTATTCATACACAAACAATTCTATCCACATCCACATACAACCCACATTCATCCACGCACAAATACATATAAGTTTAACATTCGTATATAAAATAAATCATAAAAAAAATAAAAAAATCACAAAGATGAAGGTGGAGGTGGTGGGGCATTGGTGACAAAGCATGCAGCGAGAGCCTGAAACATCTCCTCCATCCGTCGCTCATGCTCCACCTGCATCTTCTCGATCCTCCTCTCCTGCTCCTCCCGTCGCCTCTCCTCCACCTCTCTCCGCCTCTGCTTTTCCTCCTCCCTACACCTCTGCTCCTCCTCCCACTTCCTCTCCAGCTGCTCTTTGATCTCATCGATGACAACTCATAGCTGCTGAACCTCTCTCTCTACGATATCAACTAGGCGTAGGGCGCTCTCCCCAGCGACGGATCGGCTTGAGGCAGCTCGAGCGGGTGCCATGAGCTTGACACTATGGCCAAGCCAACGCACATATCCAGAACGAGTGCGAAGCACCTCGCTCAGGATATCTGGCTCACTCTGCTGACTACCATCGAGAGTGGGCTGACTGCGTATGGTATCCATCGCCTCCTGTAATGAAAATATATGAATTTTCATAACGAATGATATTATTATAAATCAATGGAATTAAATTTTACAAAGTAAGGCTTTTTACCCAATGCTCATTAGCTCTAGGATGAACCCAAGTTTCCATCGCCTGTCGACAGTGAGTCCCTTTGTAAAGGTCTACTAGTCCAAACTCCTGGCCGGTGACGGAATCTCGGCACACAATCGAAAGGACAGTAGAGTTACTATAAATATATGGAAAGAATATATCAACTTAATAATCACCAGTAATTTCTTACCATGTCATAATGATGTCGTACAAATGACTTTGAACCAGCTACGTGGTTCACTTGTAACTTTTCCATGTTCGCTTCTGCTCCTCTTCTGAACATATTATTCATAATACATTATTATTAATTGCAAATTTAATTGTTATCTTAAGATATCGTAAATATGTAAATATTACCTAAAAAGCCTCAGATGAATATCTCTTACAGAGTATCCGCCAGTCGTCTATAGTCATGTGCGACGATGCGGACAGTATGGGCTCATCGTGGGTCCTACACCGCTTGTACTGCTGGTGTAACTCTCCGCGGAACTCCTTGAATCACTCCCTGATCATGTCATCGACGGCGTGGGAAATGTAAGGAACACTCAAATCTAAATTTATCCTGTAGTTTCATAAATAATAGATTAAGGTAATAAACTTATTAAGAAAATGATTTAACCGTAAATGAACTTTCACAAAAGAAAATTTAATTTACTAAAATTTTTCTAAAAGCGTTGACGGATGAGCTGCCGCACATCATCTGTCACGTCTATCCAACGAGGAGTGGTGGCAGGGATCAGAGATCGGCATAGGACACTGACCTCTGACGTAAACAATCTGGCATTGTCCCCAACAGGTCTAAGGCAGTCCTATGGGAACTCTACCGTTACCTTACCCTCACGCATAAGTGGCTCTAAAACTAACCCACGCGTGCGTCTACGTCCTCGTCGGCTGGTTGACGATGCTGTCACAAAAAAATATGTAAGTCTAAACATAAACAGAAGTCACTAAATAAATATGTTTAGACTTACATGCAATGTTCGGTGTATGCTCAACTGAAGGATCAGAGGCCTATGATGCAACATGTGACGTCGATGCTATTTGCGTCGCATCACAGGTGGAAGGGGTAGATCCAGTGCGCAAACGACCTAATCTCCAACCTGGTGCCATGACTGAATATGTACGAAATACGAAGTTATAAATTTAAGCAATGTCAGTACAAGTTTATGAACATCAATATAATAAACACATTAAACTTTACAGTGCAAGTGGAATATACTAAGTTGAGTTTAGGTTTAGGTTTAGTTTTAGGTTTAGAAATTCGGGTTCAAGTTCGGGATCGGGTTTAGGTTTAGGTTTTTGAGTTTAGGTTTAGGTTTAGGTTAGGGTTATAGGTTTAGAATTAGGTTTTGAGATTAGATTTTAAGTTTAGGTTTAGGTTTAGGTTTAGAAATTCGGATTCAGGTTCGGGATCGGGTTTAGGTTTACGTTTTCGGGTTTAAATTTAAGATTATGTTAGGGTTATAAGTTTAGGTGTAGGTTTAGGTTAAGTGAGTTGAGATTAGGTTTAAATTTAGGTTTACGCTTCGGGTTTAGGGATTCGGGTTCGGGTTCGGGATCAGGTTTTGGCTTAGGTTTTCAAGTTTAGGTTTGGCTTATAGGTTTAGGATTAGGTGTAGGTTTAGGTTTTGAGATTTGACTTTAGGTTTATATTTAGGTTCATGTTTAGAAATTCGGGTTCGGGTTCGAGATCGGGTTTAGGTTTAGGTTTTTGAGTTTAGGTTTATGTTTAGGTTAGGGTTATTGGTTTAGGTTTAGGTGTAGGTTTAGGTTAAGTGAATTGAGATTAGGTTTAGGCTTCGGGTTTAGGGATTCAGATTGGGGTTCGGGTTCGGGATCGATTTTCTACTTAGGTTTTCAAGTTTAGGTTTAGGTTTAGGTTAAGGCTATAAGTTTAGGTTTAGTTGTAGGTTTAGGTTTTCAGATTTAAGTTTAGGTTTAGATTTAGGTTTAGGTTTAGAAATTTAGGTTCGGGTTCGGGTTCGAGTTCAGGATCAGGTTTAGGTTTAGGTTTAGGTTAGGGTTATAGGTTTAGGATTAGGTGTAGGTTTAGGTTTTGAGATTTGAGTTTAGGTTTAGGTTTAGTTTTAGGTTTAGAAATTCGGGTTCAAGTTCAGGTTTGAGATTGGGTTTAGTTTAGGTTTTTAGGTTTAGATTTAAGATTAGGTTAGGGTTATAAGTTAAGGTTTAGGTGTAAATTTAGGTTAAGTAAATTGATATTAGGTTTAGGTTTAGGTTTAGGCGTAAGGTTTAGGGTTCGGGCTTGGGATCGGGTTTAAGTTTAGGTTTTCAAGTTTAGGTGTAGGTTTAGGTTTTTAGATTTAAGTTTAGGTTTAGGTTTAGGTTCAAGTTTAGAAATTCGGGTTCGGGTTCGGGATCGTGTTTAGGTTAAGATTTTCAAGTTTAGGTTTAGGTTAGGTTTAGGTTAAAGTTATAAGTTTAGATTTAGATGTAGGTTTAGGTTAAGTGAATTGAGATTAGCTTTAGGTTTAGGTTTAGGTTTCGAGTTTAGGGATTCAGATTCGGGTTCGGGTTCAGGATCAAGTTTCGGCTTAGGTTTTCAAGTTTAGGTTTAGGTTAGGTTTATAGGTTTAGGTTTTGTTGTAGGTTTAGGTTTTGAGATTTGAGTTTAGGTTTAGGATTAGAAATTCGGGTTCGAGTTCGGGATCGGGTTTAGGTTTAGGTTTAGGTTTTCGAGTTTAGGGTTAGAGGTTTAGGTTTAGGTGTAAGTTTAGGTTAAGTGAATTGAGATTAGGTTTAGGTTTAGGTTTAGGCTTCGGGTTTAGGGATTCGAATTCAGGTTCAGGTTTGGGATCGGGTTTCGGCTTAGGTTTTTAAGTTTAGGTTTAGGTTTAGGTTAATGTTATAGGTTTAGGTTTAGTTGTAGGTTTAGGTTTTGAGATTTGAATTTCGATTTATGTTTAGATTCAGGTTTAGAAATTCGGGTTCGGATTCGGGATCGGGTTCGGGTTTAGGTTTTCGAGTTTAGGTTTAGGTTTAGGTTAGGGTTATTGGTTTAGGTTTAGGTTAAGTGAATTGAGATTAGGTTTAGGTTTAGGTTTATAAATTCGGGTTCGAGATCGGGTTGAGGTTTAGGTTTTTGAGTTTGTGTTTAGGTCTAGGTTTTTGAGTTTAGGGTTAGGTTTAGGTTAGGGTTATAGGTTTAGGATTAGGTGTAGGTTTAGGTTTTGATATTAGAGTTTAGATAGGTTTTGGTTTAGGTTTAAAAATTCGTGTTCAAATTCGAGATTGGGTTTAGGTTTAGGTTTTCGGATTTAGATTTAGGATTATGTTAGGATTATAGGCTTAGGTTAGGCTAAGTGAATTAAGATTAGGTTTAGGTTTAGGTTTAAGCTTCAGATTTAGGGATTCGGATTCGGGTTCGGATTTGGGATCGGGTTTCGGCTTAGGTTTTCAAGTTTAGGTTTAGGTTTAGGTTTGGGTTATAGGTTTAGGATTAGGTGTAGGTATAGGTTTTGAGATTTGAGTTTAGGTTTAGGTTTAGGTCCAGGTTTAGAAATTAGGGTTTGGGATCGGGTTTAGGTTTAGGTTTTCGAGTTTAGGTTTAGGTTTAGATTAGGGTTATTGGTTTATGTTTAGGTGTAGGTTTAGGTTAAGTGAATTGAGATTAGGTTTAGGCTTCGAGTTTAGGGATTTGGATTCGGGTTCGGGTTTGGGATCGGGTTTCAGCTTAGGTTTTCAAGTTTAGGTTAGGGTTATAGATTTAGATTTAGTTGTAGGTTTAGGTTTTGAAATTTGAGTTTAAGTTTAGGTTTAAGTTTAGGTTTAGGTTTAGAAATTCGAGTTCGGGTTCGGGATCGGGTTTTGGTTTAGGTTTTCGAGTTTAGGTTTAGGTTTAGGTTAGGGTTATAGGTTTAGGATTAGGTGTAGGTTTAGGTTTTGAGATTTGCGTTTAGGTTTAGGTTTAGTTTTAGGTTTAGAAATTTGGGTTTGGGTTCGGGATCGTGTTTAGGTTTAGGTTTTCGGGTTTAGATTTAGGATTAGGTGAGGGTTTTAGGGTTCAGGTTTTTAGATTTGAATTTAGGTTTAGGTTTAGTTTTAGGTTTAGAAATTTGGGTTCGGGTTTAGGTTTAGGTTTTCGGGTTTAGATTTAGGATTAGGTTAGGGTTATAGGTTTAGGTTTAGGTATAGGTTTAGGTTAAGTAAATTGAGATTATCTTTAGGTTTAGGTTTAGGCGTAGGGTTTAGGGTTCGGTTTCGGGATTGGGTTTAGGTTTAGGTTTTCAAGTTTAGGTGTAGGTTTAGGTTTTGAGATTTGAGTTTAGGTTTAGGTTTAGGTTTAGAAATTCGGGTTCAGGTTCAAGATCGGGTTTAGGTTTAGGTTTTTAAGTTTAGGTTTAGGTTTAGGTTAAGGTTATAGGGTTAGGTTTAGTTGTAGGTTTAGGTTAAGTGAATTGAGATTAGGTTTAAGTTTAGGTGTAGGGTTAAAGGTTTAGGTTAAGGTGTAGGTTTAGGGTTAGGTTAAAGTGTAGGTTTAGGGTTAGGTTGAGGTGTAGGTCAGGGTCGCAACTGCCTGTATCTCGACATGGATTAACTACTGACAAGTTAAGTGGCTTTTAGCTATTGATGTGACGTCACCAACTTATGCGAGCCCCACCATGATGTATGTGTTGTATCCACATCGTCCATCCATTTGGAGAGATCATTTTAAGGCATGAGCTAAAGATTGAGACAGATCTAAAGCTCAAGTGGACTTCACCAAAGAAAACAGTGAGGATTGATCTCCTACCATTAAAAACTTCTTAAGGCCACAAAAGTTTTCAATCAATCAAAGATATGTGTTTTCCCTTCTTCCATGGTGTGATCCACATTGTTTTCCTGTGGTGTGATCCACACTTGATCTTTAGATGTGCCTCAATTTGGGACATCCTCTAAAATGAGCTGCTGCAAATGTAGATGGACAACAAGAAACAGTGGGTATAATGATTTCCATCATCGAAACCTTTCTAAGGCTTGTAATGATTTTTATTTATCATCCAACCTGTTCACAACATCACACAGACATTTATGAAGGGAAAAAAATAAATATCAGCTTGATTTAAAACTTCTGCGGCCCCCCAACCTGTATTATGGTCCACCTGAGATTTGGATCCCACCATGATGTATATGTTGTATCCAACCGTCCATCCATTTGGAGAGATAATTTTAGGGCATGAGCTGAAGAATGAGGTAAATCCAAAGCTCAAGTGAACCTCGAAACTAATTGGGGCCACAAAAGTTTTCGATCAAGCTGATATTTGTGTTATCCCTTCTTCTAGTCTAGGTCTGTGTGAACTTACCAACAGGTTGGATCTCAAATAACCATCATGGTGGGTCCCAGGAAGGAATCAACGGTCGAGGGCACTGTCCCCACCATGATGTTTAGTTTTAGCTTTTACTTTAGGTTTAGGATTAGGGTTTAGGGTTTAGGATTAAAGCGTAAGGTTTAGGGTTTAGGTCTTAGAGACTCAACCAACTCACGGATGGCTCCGACGCACATCCGGGTCTGCTTCACACAAACATTAGCCTATCCAAATGGCAGGCCACCCATATTATTGTCCATAGAAAATGGATAGCTTCATCATGGTCATAATAGCGGTTCCCACCTTCCAGGGACCCCTGCTCAACATCCGGATAGCTCCGACGCACATCCGAGTCTGCTCCATCAATTCTGAACTAATACATAAACATGAGTCTGTCCAAATGGCCAGGCCACCTATATTGCTTCTATAGGAAATGGACAGCTTTATCATGGTCATAATAGCGGTTTCCACCTTCCAAGGACCCCCGCTCAACATCCATTTGGATCAACCACTCTTAATCACAAGTATCATGTTCATCATCTAATTTGCCACTAAATGATAATATAATACAATCAGTTGCCCATCCAAGGATGGATAGATTGAAATGCTTTCATTATTTCCATTTAAATGCCCAAGCCTAAATTTCAGCAGCCTCTTCCCCTATCTCTCCAGATATATTTATCTTACATTTAATTTCCACATCAAGTATCCACATATTGTGTAGATTATTGACAATGGAAATAAACATAAGAAACATATCCAGAGAGAATAGGGGAGATGTCGTACGAAACTAATGACAGAGCATGTAAATGACAAATAGTGAAAACATTCCATTCTATCCAACCTTGGACTATCCAATAAGACAATTTGGCAGATTTCTATACCTCCAAAACACACTTTATCTATCCTCGGCAATATAGAAATCTCCAAATGGGCTAACTAATTATATTATACTACCATTCGTGGACAAAAATAACTATTAATAATAAGCGACATGCATCCACACAAATCAACCACGGATAGCTTTGATGCACATGCAGGTCTGCTCCATCAATTCTGAGCTAATACACAAACATGGGCCTGTCAAAATTGTCAGGCCACTCATATTACTGTCCATAGGAAATGGACAGTTCCATCATGGTCGAATAGTGGTTCCCACCTTTCAGGGACCCCTGCATCAATTTAACTTTCATCCACATAAAATATAAGAGCATGTTTGATTTCTATTTACATTATGTAAATGCAACCAATGACAATTTGACAATGATATGTAATTCATGTACTATTGACAAACAGTTTTTATTAAGCACTAAAATCGAGAAAAGTATAAATTTTTTGTAGGGCCCACTATGATACACCTAGCTTATCCACACGTCCATCCATTTTGTAGGTTTGATAACAAAAAAAAAAAAATTATGGAAACATTACTTTGGTCCACTAGAGCGTTAGATTTGCCTTATTTTTGGTCTCATACCATAAGATGATCTGGTAAAAGGGATGAATGGCATGGATAGACAGATACTTCAAGGTGAGCCCCACACAGATATGCCCCACACAGCCTCTGGTAGACCATACTACAGGAAACAGTGGGAGTAATGATTTCCACCGTTGAATCCTTTCTAGGGCCCACATTAATGTTTATTTTTCATCCAACCTGTTGAAGAGATCACAAAGATCTAGATGAAGGGAAAACACAAATATTTGCCTGATCCAGAGCTTCTGTAGCCCCTAAAAAAATTTCAACGGTAGATATTTAAATGACCTTCATCAGTCGTGATTCCCTGCTGTGGGGTCCACTTAACCTTGATCAGCCACCCGTTTGGGGACATCCTTAGCATTGCAAATTTAATTTTTAAGATGTACGTACCCCTAATTAGGGATTTATAATTTTGAAATCCCTAATTAGGGATTTATTTTGGACAGAACCAATTAGGTGGGCCCCACAAAAGTGGACAGCGCACGGTCGGGGGCCCCCATAAGCAATGGAGCGAGGTGGGCCCCACGACTAGACAGTGAGGAGAGAGAGAGAGAGAGAGAGAGAGAGAGAGAGAGGAAATGGAGGGAGAAGGAAGAGAAAGAGGGTTACCGGCGGCGGCGGCAGCATGCAGAGCCTGGTGACGGAGAAGATAGCAGGTCACCGGAAGCGGGGGGTCACATGCGCAAGAGCGAGAGAAAGAGAGAAATGAGGGCACTGGGAGTCGAGCACGACTTAAAACATAAGACTTTTACCGACGAAACTTTTCATCGGTAATGGTGTTTTTAAATATATTCACCGATGACAAAACTTCGTCGGTGAAATCAATTTTACCAAAAGGCGGGAAGTTGCACGGCTTTTACCGACGACACCACTTCGTCGGCAATAGTTTATTAAACTATAGTTTCCGACGAAACAAATTCGTTGGTAAAATGAATTTCTCTGATTTAACACTGAAATGGGGAAGGTTTTTAACGACGAAGTAATTTGTCGGTAATAGCGTCTTAAAAATAAATTTTCCGACGAATACTATTCGTCGGAGATGGGTTTTTTCTTATAAATGTTTTACCAACGAAAACAAAATATCGTCCGTAAAAGTATAATTTCCGTCGTTGTAAACGGTGGCGGGAACAAAATTGGCGGTGGCGGGAATGGGTAATGGTTTTTGTTGACGAAATAAATATTTCGTCAGTAAAAATAGTGTTTACCGGCGAAGATTATTTCGTCAGAAATAATTTCGTCAGTAAAAATATAATTTCTTGTAGTGGAGTTCTCAAAAGTTCTCAGGAGTTCTTGTGAGAATTAGTGCGCAAGTGAGCATTCCTCTCTATATATACATAGAGATATACATAGAGAGAGAGAGTGAGAAAGGCAAATCACCCTTGTTTTCTTATGGCCCATTAACAGTCGGTCACCACTGTTTCATATAATATGGTCCACTTGAGAATTAGATCTCCTTCATTATTGCCCTAAAATGAACTAGCCAAACAGATGGACGGCGTGGACATTGAATGCACAGATCAATGTGGCTCCACGGTAAGGGTCGCGTCGTCTTGGGTGAGACGGGGCCGCACCTAATCTGCTCCCATTGGCATATTTTGTCTGCCTTCTAATGGTCATTCTTTCTCTCCACGTGCATTGCACGTGCCGGTTGTACTGCTTAACAGAGGTTTGTTGTTCCCACAGCCATTTATGTACACATTAGTAATGTGCCAGCATGGAGCGCGCACGTGAGACGCAAGCAATTCATCATGTCATTCGTTAGAAAACAGGCTGGACCGCTCGTCAGGTGGGCCATAATGTTAGGAATAGGTGGACATCTTAGAGAACCTTGCTTAAAGTTTTTCCATTCGTCCATTTAGTTTCCAAATCATAGAGCACTGATGAGCTGCCGAAACAATTTTTGATCAAGAGAAGAAAAAAATATGGGACCCACTTGATGGGCCGATGGGCTTATGTTATAGGCAAAATGGTGGAGATAAGATTTCACGCAGAAGTGCCCATTTGACTCTCGAGATCATCTGATCAAGAGTCGCAGAACGGGTAAATGCGGAGTGCCGGTTCGACTCTCGAGATCGTAAGCTCGGGAGTCGTAGAATGGATAAGTACGGGACGTCCATTCGACTCTCGAGATCATCTGATCGAGAGTCGCAGATTGGATAAGTGTGGGACACCCACTCGACTCTCGAGCTCACCTGATCGAGAGTCGCAGATTGAAAAATACGGAGCAGCTATTCGCAAGTCTCGAGTTCTCATAACCGATAGTCAAATACGGCAAAGCTCGATCCGCGAGCAGACCTTCTCACAAGTCGTTGAAAGGCGTTACGTCTAAATGAGCGAGTACTTGGACTCGCGACCATATTCCAACATGCGAGCAGCTTTCCTGCGGTAACATCTCTTAGCCTTCAGTACCAGCACCCGATTCCCGTCGAGCAGCTTGTCCAATCCCTCTGCGACACCAAGCAGGGCTACACCCAGTTCGGTAGTTTCCGTCCCGTCAACGTCTCCTTCCTTTTCGCCGGTTATCACTCCAACTACGATTTCCATGAGTGATCAGCGCTACTATTACGCTTACCAGCAGCCTGTATAGGGCGATTTTGGGCTTATCTTCCCCGCAGATTCCGGATCTCAAGGGATTGCTATCAAGAGACGTGATTGCCGAAGTAAGTAATTTGGTTAGATCTCGTCACTAAGGATAAGGATCTTATCCCACGAAATCAGCAGAATCTCGTATCGTACTCGAGATCAGCGGGATCTCGATATCTTGTATAACAGATTGAATCGCTTCGGATCTATATAAAGGGATGACTCCATTAAGAGAAAGGTACACACAACATTCAATCTCTGTCCCTTTTTGCTTGGCTACTCTTCTTCTTGCTTTGGCCTGACTTAAGCATCGGAGGGCTAACGGCTGGTCCCCAGCCACCCTTAGTCGCTGTCTGCCTTCTTTCAGGTTTGGCGGAGGGAAATCTCTGGTGAAGAGAAGGTGAACATCTGGAGGATCCAACTACAAAATCTGACGTTAACAGCTTACATGCTCAAAGTCCACTCAGGAACATGTGGTTTTGTATAAATGAGATGCCTTGTACACGCGCGTTTGTAAGCTAAGTAAAGAAATAAAGACCGAACAATATAAATGAATAGGTGCTGCCACCAATTCCATAAGCCTCCCATGTTGCACATATTTTTCCGCAATATGTCACACGTGTAGAACATCTGGATCATGCAAACGGTTGGCATCTTCGTAAGGTATTGGTTAGATCATCTGCCAAAACCCACCTGTCCTAATTTAAAGTCAGAGCATGGAGACTTAATGGCTAATATGATCCTTATGTTTGATTGGTCAACAAAAAAGCTCTACTTTAGCCCGAAGGTATCTTTGTAGCCTTGAAGCAATTTTCACTGGATTTTTCATACCATTTTGACATCTATCCTTTTTCAAACTATACGACAGTTGAGTGACCCGCAAGCTAAGGCCAATTTCAATCTAATCAAGGGGGTGGGTTCAAAAGAAAACTAAAAGGGCCTCCCATGTAAGATCAGATCCGTTCATTTGAACCAATCATCCTTAGAACCTCAGGTGGGACCTTATCGTATTACCACGCAATCCCTTGATAGCCCATAAAAGTACCAACAGTCTACATTAATTTTGGTGTTATTTCCTTTACTGTGGTCCACTTATGTGAGTTTCACCCTCAGTTGTTTGCCCATACCATGAAATTAAAACCCACGTCCTTTGGATGTGGTAGATCTTCCTTCAGACTAGCAAGTGGGCCACATAAAAGCTAAGACACTTATAGGATATGGAGCCTGCTGCATCAACCCAAAAAGAGTTTTTTTTTTCCTTTCCTTTTCTTCCTTCCATCTTCTTACACTCATTTTTCACTAGTTAGATGCATATGAACCGCATATAAAATTCTAAACCACCAACTAACACACCCCGACTGGTGAGGGTTCGAGGGCAACGCCACCGAAGCATAAAAATGAGGTCCAATGGCTATAAAAAAACGCATTTCTGATCCATTATATTTCGATATTTTATGGTCGAGCAAATTAGTTCGTTCAAACTTAGTCAATCTAATCGTCTTATATTGCAATGCAAGAGGGAAAGAGACAGTTATCAATGAGAGAGGGAGAGGGAGATGGTTTAGTGATATCCATGGATCATAACTAGCAACTGTTAATCGCAACATCCACTTCACACATTTGCGATCCACTTAACACATCTACGATCTAGTGTACACATCTGTGATCCATTTCACATATCTACGATCTACTTCACACATCTGCAATTCATGTCACACAACTGCAATCCACTTCACACAACTGCAATCCACTTCACACATCTGCAATCCACTTTACACATTTGAGATCCAGTGTACACATTTGTGATCCACTCCACACTTTTGCGATGCATGGCTCCCAGCTGTAATCCATGGCTTCCATTTGTGATCCATAGTACCCTGTTGTGATCCACATCACCCTGCTGCAATCTAACTCTCCCATCTGCGATCCACAACACCCTGCTACGATCCAACTCTCACTCACGTCTGCAATCCATAGTATACATTTGCAATCCAATTCTCCCATCTATAATCCATAGTACCCTGCTGCGAACCACATCACCTTGTTGTGATCCAATTCTCTCATCTGCGATCCTACATCTAACGGCTTGGAAGAAGACAGAAGGAAGAAAAGAAAAGGAAACAAAAAACTCTTTTTGGGCTGATGCGGCAGGCCTCACATCCCGTTGGCGCCTTAGTTGGATTTTATGTGGCCCACTTGCTAGTCTTAAGGAAGATCCACCACATCCAGAGCATGTAGATTTTAATTTCATAGCGTGGGCAAAAAACTAAGGGCGAAACCCAACACAGGTGAACCACGGTGAAGGAAACAATACCGAAATTAATGTAGACTGTTGGTACTTTTGTGGGCTACTGAAGGGCTGCGTGGTAATCTGATAAGGTCCCACCTGGGGTTCCAAGTGTAGCCGGTTCAAATGAACGGATCTTATCTTGCATGGGAAGCTCTTTCACTCTTTGTTGGGCCCACTCCCTCGATTGGGTCGAAACCAGCTTTAGCTTACAGGTCACTCAATTGTCATACCGTTTGAAAATGGACAGAGGGGCAAGATGGTCTGAAAAATGTAGTAAATAGTGCTCAAGAACTATAAAGATATCTTTTGGCTACAATAAAGTGCTTTTGTTGACCCGGTCAAACATAAGGGTCATAGTAGTCATTAAACCGAGCATAGATTGTGATTTGCACATCTTTGGTGGACGCGGATTGGTTTTGACAAGAAGCTAGGTGTGGCCCACTGTGATGTTTGTGAGAAATCCACCCCATCTAGCTATTTTTCTGAATCATGTTAGGACATGAGCCAAAAAAATGAGTCAGATTCAAAACTCAAGTGGGCCGCACGACAGGAAATAGTGAAGCCATTTACATCCACCGTTGAAACATTCATGGGGCCACAAAAGTTATGGATTAGGCTAATATTTTTGTGTTTTCAATTCATTCGAGCAAAAATGACCTTATGAACGGTATGGATGGCATGACAAGGTCACTGTAAACCCGAGGGAGGTTTTAATGGTAGGCATTTACCTACCTACTTTTTCCTGTCATGCAGCCCACTTGAGGTTTAGATCTGCCTCATCTTTTAGCCCATTTTTTAACATGATTTGGAAGAACGGATGGAGGGGTGGATTTCTCAAAAACATAAAAGGTGGGACCCACCTAGCTTGTTGTCGCAAGAAGTCCTTGCAATCCGCATCTAGACTGGACGCAGATTGTGTCCCGCACCCACCCGGACAGATTACCGTCTGGGCATACCTATGGAGTGGGCCCACCATGATGTATCCATTTATCCACTTCGTCGATCCATTTTATAAGATCATTTTAAGGTATGAATCGAAAAAGGAGGAAGATCCAATGCTTAAGTGGGCCACACCAAACAGTGAGTGGGAGCTAGTGACGTCATCAGTACAGTAGCACGCTACTGTAGTGATGATTTCTAGAGCTGAGCATGAGCCGAGCTCAGCCATGTTCGAGCTAGGCTCGGTCATTGAATAGCCTGGCTCATATTCTGCTCAGCTCGGCCATCGAACTGGACTTTTATGTTTGAGCTGGCTCAATTGAGTTTCCAGCCGAGTTCAAGTCGAGTTCAAGCTCGAGCCTTTCGAGCTAAACTCGAGCTAAGGGACAAGCTTGGACGCAATTTTTACATGTGTTCAAAAATTTTTAGAACTTGCATGTTATATATATATATATACACACAGAGAGAGAGAGAGAGAGAGAGAGAGAGAGAGAGAGAGAGAGAGGTGGCCAGACGAACAGAGTTACGGGGGCGGGGGGGAAGGAGGTCTCGTTCAAAATGGAGAGGGTTTTAGACTTTTAGGTTTTAAGTTTTATATATATATATATATATATATATATATATATATCGAGCCGAATCTAGCTGCGAACAAGCCGAGCTTAGGCATGCTCATGTGTGGCTCAAACTATGAAACAAGCCAGGGAAATTCGTTCAGCTCTATTCGAACCCTCCCTCCAAATCAAGCCCAAGCAAGCTGGAACGAGCAGAATAGAGCGAGCTAACCGAGCGAGCTTGATTCATGCTCAGCTCTAATGACTTCGCCTGGTTACACTCACTATTTGGTGTGGCCCACTTAAGCGTTGGATCTACCTCTTTTCTGAGCCCATATCCTAGCCTGATCTTATAAAACGGATGGACTAAGTAGATAAACGGATACATCACGATGGGCCCCTCCACAGGTCTGCCAGGACGGCGGGGGCAGGACGCAATCCGCGTCCGTCCATCAAGACCATATGGTACATCACTGTCGTCGTACGGTGTAGGGCCCATGGTTATTTATTACGCTTCGAACAGATGCTGCTAGAGTGTGCTAAATTTCCTCTAGAAAGGTGGGCTAGTTAATGCATGGTACAGAAACGTGCACTTTTTATTTATATCCAACGGTCAAATAAATTGATCGAGTTGGGTGGGAGAGGTGGCCCACTTTTCTTCAATTTGATGAGAAAGGCCTAGATTTAACTAATATTTACATTTTCCACCACCCAAATCGTGGGTCCAACTATGGAAGGATCATCGCTCGAAGATGACACTGTTCGACCATCTTTACCATCCAATCGTTGTGGTTTCTGAGACCGTCCATGGTGCAGACCATGAGTTGGGCGGTTTGGATTGACCGTTCGTTTATGCCACGTCTACTGCAGAAGAGTAACTACGGTTTAGGAAAGGTGGAAACGGGGATGGCTGTCCCTCGTGTATTGCGTACTGAGTAAACTCTGTGAAGTCCACCGTGATGTATATATCTTATCCATGCTGTCCATCCATTTTTCAAGATCATTTGGAATTGAAGGCCTACCGTTCAAACCTTCTTAGGGAGACGCAGAAGTTTTGGATATTTGTGTTTTCCCTTCATCCATGTCTGTGTGACCTTATGAACAGGATGGATAACAAATAAACATCACTTTGGGCCCTAGGAAGGTTTCAGCCGGGGACGTCAATATCCCCACTGTTTCGTGTGGAGTGGTCCAATTGGGCCTTGGATTTGTTTCAATTTTTGGATAATGGGCTAAAATAAGCTGATATAATAGATGGACAGCATGGATAAAACACATATATCATGGTGGGCCCCATAGAGTGTACTCTTAGTACGCAATCCGCATTCATAGTTGTCTAGCCATGAGATGAAGTCGTATTTTTATAGTGAAATTTGGCACGTGCGCCCGCACGCTTGAGTGCATGCAAATTTGTGGTTGAGCCAAACCATGCTGCATATGCAACGACAAACCGACTCTAGGAATGTTAGATGAGTGACTTGGTTGGCTTTTATGTGGCCCATTTGCTAGTTTGGAGGAAGATCCACCACATCCAGAGGATACAGGTTTTAATTTCATGGTATGGGCAAAAAACTGAGGGCGAAACTCAATACAGGTGAACCACAGTGAAGGAAACAATACCAAAATTAATGTAGACTGTCGGTACTTTTATGGGCCACCATGGGGCTGCGTGATAATCTGATAAGGTCACACCTGGGGTTCCAAGGGTAACTAGTTCAAATGAATGAATTTGATCTTACATAGGAGGCCTTTTCACTCTTCATTGGGCCCACTCCTTCGACTAAGCGGAAACCAGCTTTAACTTGCAGGTTATTCAACCGCTATAACGTCTTAAAATGAACAAAGGGGCAAAATAGTCTCAAAAATTCAGTGAACAGCGTTCTAGAGCTACAAAGATATCTCTTAGCTACAACGGAGCGCTTTTGTTGACGCGGTCAAATATAAGGGCCATATTAGTAGTTAACCCGGACATAGATTATGATTTGCACATCTTTGGTGGACGCGAACGACCTCTTACAGGAAGCTAGGTGTGGCCTACAGTGATGTTTGTGAGAAATCCACCCTGTCTTTTTCCCCGGTCATGTTAGGACATGAGCCCAAAAATGAGTTTGATTCAAAACTCAAGTGGGCCGCACGGCAGGGACACAATGAGGCCATTTACATCAACCATTGAAACATTTATGGGGCCACAGAAGTTTTGGATCAGGCTAATATTTTTCGAGCAGGAATGACATTATGAGCGGTATGGATGGCATATAAAGATCACTGTAGACTCAGGGAGGTTTTAACGGTAGGCATTTACCCACCGACCTTTTCCTGTCGCCCACTTGAGGTTTCGATCTGCCTATTTTTAAAGCTTTTAACATAATCTGGTACAACTGATGGAGGTGGTGGATTTCTCCAAAACATAAACGGAGGGACCCACCTAGCTTGCTGTCGCAAGAAGTCCCTGCAATCCGCATCCAGACTATATGTTACATCACTGTCGTCGTACGGTGTAGGGCCATGGTTATTTGTTACGCTTCAAACAGATGCTTGAGTGTGAACAATCTCCTCCGGGAAGGGTGGGCTAGTTAATGCATGGTACAGGAACGTGCACTTTTTATTTATATCCAACGGCCAAATAAATTGATCGGGTTGGGCGGCAGAAGTAGCCCACTTTTCTGAATTTGATGAGAAAGACCTAGATTTAATTAATATTTACATTTTACACCACCCAAATCGTGGGTCCAACTATGGAAGGATCATCTATCGGAGATGACACTATACGACCATCTTTACCATCCAATCGTTGTGGTTTCTGAGACCGTCCATGGTGCAGACCACGAGTTGGGCGGTTTGGATTGACCGTTCGTTTATGCCACGTCTACTGCAGAAGAGTAATTACGGTATAGGAAAGGTGGAA
Source organism: Liriodendron chinense (assembly GCA_003013855.2). Lineage (NCBI taxonomy): Eukaryota > Viridiplantae > Streptophyta > Magnoliopsida > Magnoliales > Magnoliaceae > Liriodendron > Liriodendron chinense. The sequence goes on from PVNU02000525.1 coordinate 210,261, forward strand.
ACGGGGATGGCTGTCCGTCGCGGATTGCATATTGAGTAAACTCTGTGAAGCCCACCGTGATGTATATATCTTATTCATGCCGTCCATCCATCTTTCAAGATCATTTTAGGGCATGAGCCCAAACTTAAAGCATTTCCAAAGCTCAAGTGAACCACACCACAGGAAACCGTGGGAATTGAAGGCCTACCGTTCAAACCTTCTTGGGAGCCTCAGAAGTTTTGGATATTTGTGTTTTCCCTTCGTTCATGTCTGTGTTACCTTATAAACAGAAATAAACATCACTTTGGGCCCTAGGAAGGTTTCAACAGTGGACGTTATTATCCCCACTGTTTCTTGTGGTGTGGTCCAATTGAGGTTTGGATGTGGTTCAATTTTTGCATAATGGGCTAAAATGAGCTGATATAATAGATGGACGGCATGGATGAAACACATATATCATGGTGGGCCCCATAGAGTGTACTCTCAGTACGCAATCCGCATTCATAGTTGTCTAGCCATGAGATGGAGTCGTATTTTTATAGTGAAGTTTGGCACGTGCGCCCGCACGCTTGCGTGCATGCAGATGTGTGGTTGAGCCAGTCCACTCTGCAGATGCAACGACAAACCAACTCCAGGAATGTTAGGTGAATGAAACGTAAGCAGAATGATGGTTGATTCTCGTGGGTATTGTCCCCTCTCCTGACCGACAGGACCACTGAAATGACGTCTAAAGCTATCTAGACCGTCCAAATCGTTTATTTCATAATAGATGGAGCTTAAGCTGAGAATCACAAAATCAAATTAATCCTAACCATCCAATTAATGCAAATCGTATTGATGGTTAAAACTATTAAGATCATTTGATCAGTCTGATTTACAAGCTTTGGTCCATCCACAGCATGTTCTCCCAATGTGGACAGCCTGCATAGTGATACGTGTATGCAGCTTTGATGAGTCCCCACATTTTTTTTAAATGGTGGTAGCTGTAATGGCCCCTACCACACACAATAGTGGGTATTGAATGCCTGGCATGACAGAAGTTTTGTATCAGGATGAGTGGTAATAATTCTATGAACGGTTTGGATAGCATATAAACATCATGGTCATCTCCAAAGAAGGTTTCAATGGTGGACGTTTCTGTTCCCACTCTTTAGCTGGTGTGGCCCACCTGAGTTTTGCATATGCCTGATTTTTATAATTCTGTCCTGTTCTTGGCATCTCTGTGGACCCCACACAGCTCCAGAGATATATATGTGTCCGGGGTCACAGGCAATCCGCTCCCTTAACCCTCATCTAAAGGCATGCTGGTACAGAAACAGAGAGGCTATCTAACTCTGTTTATAAGGACAGACACGGATGTCATCAGTTTGGTATTATTTAAAAGGTCGAAGTGACGCTTCAACCATAAAAGGTGGTGTGCGTGGCCGGCAAGCACACCGTGGTACTACAGGGATCAGTGAGCCAACTGTGTAGGACCGGAGGGCCGGTGTGACGTAAATGCCGATGAATCAGTGGTTAAAGTATAATAATTACTGCCGTTGCTGCTCGGAAACAGCTAGAATTGCACTGAAACTAGTAAAAAACTCGACCCTTCTTTCCAAGTCAAAATTCTGCGGCTGCCACAATGATGCACCATCCATTTTTATTTATTTATTTATTTATTTTTATTTTTTATTTTATTTTTATTTTTATTTTTTTTTATCATTTCAAGGCATTAGCTCAAATTGAGGAGATGCAAAGCTCAAGTGGATCACACCAATGATTTCATTGGAGTTCAATGGTCCGCGTCATTATTCTAAAATACTGTGGTGTAGTCCACTTGAGCTTTGGATCTACCAAATCATACAAATCATGTAATTTTCACAAATCACACAAGTTCTAAAATAATAACAACACTATTTTACTTTTAAACATTACTACCATGCCCACTATTTGAATGGCCAGGATTGTTTGATCCGCATGATTTTAGAGATATGTTCAATCCAGAATGTGAACCACCAGCTGATGGTCTAGGAAGTTGTGCTGTCATTAGACAGTGAGTTCAATGGTTGGTGTCATTATCCTCAACTACTTGTGGTGTGGTCCACTTGAACTTTAGATATATCCCATTTTTGCTCTTGCCCGAAAATAATCTTGTAAAATGAATGGATGGCATGGATAACGCATGCATCATGGTGGGGCCCACAGAGTTTTGCCACGTAGATACGTTGTCAATATCACCCAAGGAGAGACTTGGTACTTATCAATATTAGCAGTAAACTTTCAAGTAAATAATATTGAGATTTGTTAATCTCAAACTACAGATTAACAATTATACAAAAATAGTGGTAATTGAAAATTGAAAAATATAAATATTAAGTACAGGCTGAAGTATGTATAATCTAGTTGTCCTTAAAGAGTTATTCACCACTTCCTAAAGGTATTTGATACTGCTAAAAAGTTGCAGGCAAATAGCTTCCAGGATACAGCGAGCCTGTGTGTGGTCCTGCATTCTGCAAACATGAAGGAACCGCTAGTGGAACTCTGTAAACCCAATTTGCTGGCAAATGAAAACTAAAAGAAAAACCCAAACGAAATTAGAGATAGAGAAAAAGATTGGTTCTGTTGGGTTAGACCACTACACTAGTCTAGTTCGTATGGACCTTTTGGTCCTAGTAGTCTCAGGTTCGTATATGAACCTTTTGACTTGAAGAGTAAAAACTAAGGTTACTGATTCAAACAGATTGCTTATGATGATAGTTGTGTTGGAATGAACCAACTAGGCCCTATTTATATATGCAAGGGTAGCTAGGTGTTTTGGTCTAGAGTCTTTAATATAATGGGCCATTTCTAAGTACTGTTAGAGAGAAACTAGCCAATTTTTTGCAGTTTCTGACCGTTTGTTCACATGGGAGACTGGCTGCATGCTAGCCGTTTAAACACAATGGCTACTCATTTCCAACTTGTCGGGCTAGCCACATGCAGCAATTTCTGCATAATTTGGGCTATAAACAGGGCCTCTGAAACGGCTCTACAACTCCTTTATAAGGTAAAGAGGTCTCTATCAGACCTCTCCCCCACAATACTTCTTGACTCCGAACCCAACCACCTAAACCATCTCCTTTAACAAAGTGCAAAGTGTGCCACTAAGGCATGCGACACTGCCTCACATGCCTATGCCCTCACACTAAGTCCGAGATCGAGCCCGAGCCCGAGCTTGTGCGCGCATGTTTCAGTTCGCACTAGAACATGCAAATCTCGGTACTCTGTCTCACCAAGCAAATTATTAAGGTAGTCAACACCTTATTAATAAAGTAGAGCTTTTTTCTCTTTTATCCAATATGAGACTATTCTCAAAGGTGAAAACCAACTCTTTTTCACAAACACTTTTATACTATATATTATCATTTTTTTATCTAAAATGTTTTTTAACCAAAACATTTTTCGTAACAAATAATAATTACTTTTTTATTATGTGGTACTCATCAATGTTAGCTGTAAATTTTCAAGTAAATAGTGATTGCTTTTTTTTTTTTTTTACACATGCAGTCACACCCTACACATACTCACGCACTCACACCACTATGGGTACTTGAACTCGTGACCTTATGTTGAAACTCTTGTGAGTCTACCATTGAGGCATTAGTGAGGATCCAAGCAAATAATAATCACTTATTTACAACTAATTTCATGTAATCTCATGAATCAAATATTAGAATAATTGGTTGAAATCAAATAGACTATGAAACAGTAAACTAAAAGCAAAATTAAAAGAATAAGGTGGAAAAATTTATAAATTTGAGTTGACGTGTGACGCAAGTCTCTCGGCTTGAAATTAAATTTTCTCCCCTTGGACAGTATCCTAAGTGTAATAGGTTTCCAAAGCAATCGACCTCCAGGATACAATGACGGTGCACTCACTGTATGTAGGCTCGAACCACTTGTAGTTTAACCCAAAAGTGCTGAGTTGATCAACAATTAATTCAATAAGCACGGCACAGTGCATGCACACATGCACAAAGTCATGAATTTGATGATTTTTAAAACGTAATGAGGGAGTCCTTATATAGACTCCAAAATGGTACCTTAAGCATCCTTTTGAACAGGTTTGGTCTGTTAGGTTTAAACCCAACAGGTGCGACCAATCAACTATGGTTTCTATAATTTAAAAAATGAAAAGGTGCAAGTGCGAGTACACCCTGATTTCGAACTTGGTAAAAAATGAATAGTTTGGTTTTTTTTCTGTTTATATGGTTGTGCCAGAGGTTGCGCACCCTGATTTCGAACTTGGTGAAATGTTAAAATTTGTGGGTGTGCCAGAGTATGTGCACCTTGATTCTGGACTTGGTGAAATTTTGAATTTTATCTCGAATATATGGATGCACCAGTGCTTGCGCACCCAGGTTCTAGACTTGGTGAAATTTTTCGAATTTCTTTCAAATATATGGGTGCGCCAGTGCTTGTGCACCCAGGTTCTGGACTTTGTGAAATGTCAAAAAAAAGTCTGGGTGCACCAAAGCGTGCGTACCCTGATTTTAGACTTGGTGAAATTTTGAGTTTTTCGGTATTTTGGAGGTGCGCCAAAACCAGTGTACCCAATCTCGGACTTGGACAATTTTGAAAATTCTTAGGGTTTTCTGGGGTGCACCAGAGCTTGCGCACCCACTTATTGAACTTGGCAATTTTGAATTATTAGGTGCGCCAGTGCTTGCACATCCAGACTCCAAACTTAGAAAATGTTGAGACTTTCAAGAATTTTGGTATTTTGCAAGAAGGAATACCGAATATCGGCCATCTTATTGACACTCTGGCTTGGCTAATCCTTTCTTAGGGTGCCAGGGATTGTTATTATGGGATATACGAGATCGGACACCTCCCTGTCAGGGTTTTAAATGCATGGTTGTTATTTCAAGTTGGTGTTAGGTCTCGTTCACCCGAACATCCCAAGCTGTGCCTAACTTATTGTAACTCTTCTATAATTTAAGTGATTGATTCTATTAGAGTTCAATTGTACATGTAAGTGTTTTTCCTTGTTTTGGGCTTTCATCTAAACTATTTCTCGCGTCTTCGTAGATTACAATGGCTGGTGGTGCTTCGAAGCGCGGTTCTTCGAAAGCGGGTTCTTCGAAGGCCGGTCCATCAGGTTTTTCTTCTGCTCAACGCAAACACAAGCGGTCTACACCAAAGAAGGTTGGAAGACCGTCAGAGTAAAATCCCCAATGGTTTCACCCACCGAAAACCTTCAGTTTCTTCGAGCGCCTCTTGACGTTGTCGAAGTTCATCCAACAGAAAGTATTTGTTGAGAAGGTTGTCCCGCTTCCTAAGGATAGGGGAACACAAGAAGAGTGGGATGCGTGGTATGCCCCACTGGCTGGTTTTCGAACAAATGAAGATGTAGGTTCGAAAGAGGGCGAGGCTAGTCCATCTGTCCCCTTACAAACTGGTAGACGCGGTCGTCTGAGGGCAGCTGGCAAGGGTCTAAGCATGAATATTTGGTCAAGCAAGCTCGTTTTAAGGCAGATAAGATGAAGATTGCCTGGTCTTCGTGCAAGCTGATGATAAAGATATTGTCAATCTGAAATCCTTATACCAAGGACCACATCCGATATTCAAGGAATTTTCAAAGGCACCATTCTCTTTCGAATATGAATCCTTCAGACGTTAGTTGTGCCAATTCCTTCTATGGCATAGAGAGTTGGACATCCGGCCCGGCGCCGTTTCTCAGTTGCGTCGTGCTTGAAAACGGGCGGAAACAGATGGTGATGGAGGAGAAGGAGATGGTCTTCCTTGAGCCGAATCATGATCCTCACAGACCCTTTCCAAAGGATTATTTCAAGACCCTTCGCCAAAGATTCCATCATTTGCGAGAAACGGAAGTATGGGAAACGATTGCTTATCGCACTCGAGGTCATTTGGCTTGTCATCCGGGGTATGAAGCTTGGGAGAATCACATTTTGGAATGTCACGATGATGTTCTAAGAGAGGTCGGCCTTTTTAAGGCAATACAAGCGACTTCCAATTATTTTTGTCGTGATCCTTGGGTTTTCAAGGGGTTTTTGAATCATTGGAGCTCTATTACTAACTCCTTCCACCTTCCCTGCGAAGAAATGAGCATCTCCCTGTGGGATATGGTTTGGATTGCAGGGCTTCTGGTTCGGGGACGGATATATGATGAGTGGGTTCCCTGTGACATCGAATTTTTACGAAGAAGGAAGAGAACAAGCGAAGGTTTCTTTTCTAAGGCCTGTTAAGAACTATTTGCCGAGCTTCCACAATTCATGGGCATCAAGGATAAGCTAACTCTAGAGGATTGGCTGGTTTATTTCAACCATGGGTTGGAGTAAGTTTCATGACTTGCATTAATCTTTTGTCCTATTCTGTCTCTTCTTCTACTGACGATTCTTTATTCTTTTCAGCTTGGACTATTCAATGTATGATGAAGACCGTGATGATGGAACGTATCTAAGGGTGTTAAGCTATTAAATGTGTATATTCTAACCCCATTTTATCACTAACTATGCTTGAAATACATGATTAAAGACCCAACTAATGCATGGTTTTGTGGTTGTAGGAATAAGAGAGAGAATTCATCAATTGAAGGCTTAGAGACACTGTTTACAAGCATTGAAGATCAAAAGACCAAGCGCTAAAAGGTGGAAGAAAGAAAGCAAAGGAGAGAAGAAAGAGGGCAGAAAAATGCACTAAAGACCGATCGTCCATAGCCCAGGACCAGTCGGACGACCGGTCCAAACACTCAACAAGAGGACCCTGATGCCAAACACTGCTGGACTAATCATGACCGGTCGTCCACTACTCAGACCGGTCGTTGAATTAACATCTAGGTTCTTCCAGAAAACTCTCTGGACTATTTTTGGTCTTTTGTGACCGGTCGTCCATGAACTCAGACCGGTCGTTCGACCAGTCGGCTGCGTAACAGAGCTTCTTCTACAAGCTCCGAATTCTGCTGCGCAAAGCGCTATTTTTGCGAGATTTCTTGAAGTTTCTTCGCACCTAGGGCTCCAAACCTATAAAAGGACTCCTCTAGCTTGTTCCTAAGGCATCCTAGAAGAGAATTACCATGGTGGGAGGCGGCAGAAGTCGGATCTGGAATTCTACAACTCCTCCTAGTTTGTTCTTCTAGTTTTATGTTTTTCTTAGTCACTTTCATGTTTCCTTGGATCATGAACGACTAAACCTCTTAGTTAGGGTTAAGAGGTGAATCTTGTAGTGAATCTAAGATGTGTTAATTCGTTTGTTTTGGTTTCAAGTTGGATTATTAGTGAAGAACAATGTTTGAAGTTTGAATAAAGTTCTAAGTAGTTTTTCTTAATCTTATGATGGCTCATGGATGTTTAGAAGAATTGCTTGAGTTCTTAATTATTTTGAATGGTTCTAGACCTGTACGCTCCGAGAAATCGGATTTAATACACTCTAGACCTTTGATTCTCATGTGGGAACTTCATGCTAAGAATTCTACTTTTCTGAATTTCTGAAATATGTGTGATTTTGTAAATGATTTGAATGAAGTTCAAATCATGATCTAATTATGCTTTGTGACAGAGTTTAATGATGATTATGATTGCGATCTTAATCTATTGGAACTAGGATTGACCTATGCACTTGAGTGTGCTCAAGTCCTAACTTGAAGTGAGGGAATCATGTACTTGAATCACACATATGAAAGATTGTTTGTTTTAACTGCTCTATCATCCAGCTAGATAGGATTTAATTTTGATTCTAGTTGTGTAATTTCGAAACCACGGCGAATTAAGCATCAAGGAATGCTACAAGTGGATCCTCGAACCCCTAGTGCTCTTTTACATTGTTTATATTCACCTTTAGTTCAAAATTGCTATCTACAATCAATTCCAAAAGTCAGTTTAGTTAGTGCTCAATTAGAGACCGTTAGAAGTGTTTTGTGGGTTCCTACACAAGTCCCTATGGATCGACCTTTGTCTTACCGAGATTATTACTACATCGCAACCCTACACTTGGGGAAGCGAATAAAGGGCTAAGATGGAGGAGAGGTTTCCTGAGCCAAATGATTTATCTCCCAAGTGTGAACTTGTCGGTTTCTTGGCATATTGGCTCAGTTCGGTCAGTTTGCCCAGCTCTAAGCAGGCGAATAGTGTGAGAGTTTCTTATTTTGTCATGGCGGGAGGTCTGGCCAATGGTCATCATTACGTCCTAACCCCGGTGGTCTTGTGTTCTATATACAGAGCCTTCAAATATGTCATCGATAATAAAGAGCGAGCATCATACGGGATGACTTTTGCTTACTATAGTTGGCACTATTTTGCCGGTTGGCTTGGTGTTTACTTCCCTTGGGTGTACGGCGTCGAATATGGGGGCTATATGAAGAAGGATTACATCTCGCTCCATTTCTTTCATAAATGAAAAATGGTAGTGCAAAATATGATAACAGTGGGGGAGAGGATTGCTGACTGTGATATGATAGACTTCTTTCACTTTCCCAGCACTAGGGGGCTGATGATCAGCTACGCGAGGATAATGAGGATCTCGACCCGTGTGAACATGATTTCCTCACTTCGATTCGCACGGGGTCTCTCCCTTTTAGGGAAGGTCTGGAATTCCGGAGAGAGCCGTATTATCCGAGTCGCTTCACTCGACAATTCAGCTACGACCAAGGAGTGCTGAAAACTTTGGAGCTGATTACACGTGAGCAGCGGGCGTATGACACCGGACCTGTTAATTGGAAGTAGATGTGGTGCCAGTTCTTATTTTCCAGGACAGGTTGCAAGTTTATTATCCCGGGTACTAAACACAAACAAGGGACCACATTCAGTTGGATGCGGTGGTGGTCCCATTAGTATTCTTTTATTCAGAACTATCAGCTTGTAAGTGAGCATGTCTTCGTTACACCACCAATTATGGATCCTTCTCTTGTTGACGGGCTCGGGTACGTGGCAGAACCTCTCCATTAGCCTTCACTTCTTTGAATGTAATAATTGATCACGAGAAACCCAAACATACGCTTGAAGGCTGGATAGCTTATGGTCAGAAGAACATAATACAAGAGGACTTAGATCTCCCCGTACTACGGGATGGGATGCCAACGATGAAGATGATGATGACGTTAATGATGATGATAATGATGATGAAGATGGTGATGGTGGGTCTGCTTCAAGGATCGATAATACTACGATGAGGACTGCTTCGACTAATACTCCAGGCAGTAATGAGCAAGGTCGGCTAAGTCAAGGCGGTTTATCTCATCGATCAATTCCCAGGGATAGCGATGATGAAATGCCAGTGAGGCGGACAGGACCTCGAGTGAAAACTACCCATCGTCACTTGATTGTTGATGGAGGCAAAAATATCAACGAGATGCACAAATTATATGATGCCAAGAGACTGCAGAAACAACTCTCCAAAGCCACAAGCAATGTCCCGGTTGATAATGCAGATGAAGTTAGGGAGGAAGGGGAGTTAAGCTCTCAGGCTAATCTAAGCCAAGGTCGTCACCCAGGGGAGGGTTATGATGATGAACCTGTATATGATAACCCTGTCCCTGAAGTAGACGTAGAGGCCATCCCCATGGATCTTGATGGTGATGTGCAAATTGAAGATCTCCCTCCTCCAAATCCTCCTGTGGTCGAATCTGAGGCTGAGCGAAGTTCCAATCCTAAGATAGCTATTGTCGTTGTGGCAGAAGGGACTGTACCTCCCTTAACCCTTCCCTATATGGAAAATATTGTGGTTGAGACTGTTGATCTGCCTTCTCGAGAGTCTGTGGCTTCTGACGTTGTCCCCCTAGCGTGCCCATACCTGTCATAGAAGCATCCCCTGTTGCTGAACCAGCTCAAACTGCCATTGTCTCTGTGATTGTTGTACTTTCTTCCCCTGAGTTGCCTAAGCCAGTGACGGCTGTAACTGAATGTGCCCCAACATTGTCAACACCCGTTGCTTCAACTAATGCTCCGGTCGATGATGTTCCCGAAGCTACCAGTATATTACCTGTCTTTACCATTTTTTTTGTTTTCTTTCTTTCTTTGGTTTCCATATGGTAATGTCTATCATTGTTTTTGTCAGCGATTGCTCCTGCTAGCACTCCTGTGCCTGTTATCTTGCCTAAGGCAGTCATTTCTTCGCTCCAAGGAATGTCGATAATCAAGGCCAGAGTTCTGAAAATGCTTCTATTATCTGTTGTTGAAGCTTTGAGGAATGTGGAGGAAGAGAGATTGCTCGATGAAGGGGTGAAGGCTTTGGAGGTGCATGCCTAGTGGCTTGGCGTAGATGCCTCTATACTAAGTCAATATGTGGCTTTATTCAAAGAAGTGGTTGCACGGGTTAAGGAAGCCAAGCAACTTAGACTCGATCCTTCTGTCGATACCAAATGTGATCAGTTACGGACTCTCCTTCCAAAATTTGAGTCACGGAGAGCACAAATGGCTGCAATTAATTCAGACTAGCAGAAGACCAACACCGAACGTCAAGAAGCCATAGCCCATATCGCAACGCTGGATGAAGAGATCAACCATCTCCAAGCTGAACGTTCACTAATCCACCTCCAAGTAATACAGCTTGACAGTCAGGAGTCCCGTTTGCGAACAACAGCTGAGCAATAAAAAGCTGAATATGATGCTATGGAGGCCCAAGTAATAGCATTGCAGAAATCACTCCAGGATGTTCCAGATCCTGTCCAAGTCTTGGCAGAGGCAGAAAGGACACAGAAGGCTGCTTAGGAGTCAGCAATAGATTTGTTTGAACAATTTCTTAAGAATTTAAATGTGTAATTTGTGCAAGATTTTCCCTGTTGTATGTTCAAAAATACTTTTTGTGACAATGAAATGTGTAACATGTGTATCATTTCTGGTATGTTTCGACTTGTGTCATTATATCTTTATTTAGAAAATTAATATAGAAAAAGAAAAAAATAACGCATCGCAAGTAAATAATTGTCCCCCTGTCAGGACTAAACATATGCTCATGGAGATCGAATTTTGAACAAATCTCAACTTCAGGTTCATTCTTTTATCCTGAATTTTGGCAGTCTTGGAAAGAAAATGTCGTATTCTTGGCATGTTCTAAATTCTAGCAATTTTCCTGATACCTGCGTGCATATACACAAAATGAATGATTAGTATTTAACATTGCTAACATTTATCATCGTTTTCATTTCTTTTGGTATCTTGTTTATTACACTTTCCCTCTGATGGGGCGTTTATAAATCATGATGATAAACAAATGTCACGTGTAATATCTCTTTAGAAACCGACCGTTCACTAGGGAGTTGATGCCTTGCCCCTTGCAATTAACCACTCGATAAGCTCAATTAGAGTAAACTTCGTCGATGATGCACACCGGATCCCATTTCGGGTCGAATTTACTCTTCAGGCCTTGAGTTAGTGTCGAGCATGTCATCATTAGTACCAAATCACCCTTTTTAAATGATCTGTCACGAACTCACTTATCGTATACGGCTGATATCTGCTTCTAATATATTTTGAGCCTTTGCTATGCAGTGAGTCTCTTTTCATCTAAGGCATCGAGTTCGACCATTCTGATCTTGGCATTGTGCTCGGTTGTCAAGCAGTGCCGAAGAGCGACCTGTAGTGACTCAACCTGCATTTCCATTAGGATTACGACTTCAGTCTCATATACCAGTGAGTAGGGCGTAGCTCGAGTGGCTGTGCGGTGTGTAATCCGATATACCCATAATGCTTTGGGCAACTGTCTATGCCATTCCTTCTTATTCTCCGCCACTGTCTTCTTCATAATCTTCACGATGGTTTTATTGAAGGCCTCGGCTAGTCCATTCGCAGGAGGATAACAAGGTGTTGAATAGCAATGCTTGATCTTGAACTTCACCCATAACTTATCGATAATGGCATTCTTAAAGGACGTTCCATTGTCTGTGGTAATTCTCTCGAGGATACCATGTCGGTATAATATGGTGTGACAAATGAAACCTTCAACATGTTTGGCCTTCACATTCCTAAGTGCCACTTCTTTGGCCCACTTAGAAAAGTAATCAGTTGCAGCCAAGATATATTGATGCCCCTGGGAAGAGGGTGGGCTGATCGGTCCGATCACGTCCATTCCCCATTCTACAAAAGGCCAAGACATCACTATTAGTGTAGCTCTTCCGATTGCGAGTGTACAATATCTATGTGGATCTGACATTGATAACATTTCTTGACATATTCTATGGCATCTCTTGTCATTGCGGGCCAGTAATATCCCATATGTCGAACACGGTGATGTAAGCTCTTGCCCCCTTGGTGAGCATCGCATTCCTCTCCATCAGCCTCTTTTAACGTGGCATATGCTTCATCTTGGTTTAAGCAACGTAGGAGCATTCCCTCATATGAACGCTTATAAAGAACGTCGTTCTGCATTATAAATGAGCCAGCGTGTCTTTTGACTTATGTGCGTAACTTGGGGTCTTCTAGTAGAAATCCGTATTTCAAATAATCGACAAATGGTCTTCTCCAGTCATCTTCTTCCATAATCTCAAAACAGCTGATGGAGTTCGCACTTGATTCATCATTATGTAGTGCAGCTGCCGGCAAGATTCTTCTTTCTTTAATCATTTCTTGGAGTGGGTTGCCCCTAGGATTAGTCGGAGCAGTGGCTAGGCTGGCGAGTGCATTGACTTGTACATTCTCCTGCCTTGGTATATGTGAGATGTTGCTATTCTGGAATTGATCAAACAATGATTGTGCTTGATGGAAGAAATGCGATAATTCAGGTTTGCGGACCTCGTATTCAGTTGTCAACTGTCCGATGACTAGCCTAGAGTCACCATAGATTTATATTATTTTTATTCACATTTCTAGGGCTAACTGTAGTCCGATGATGAGGGCTTGATATTCTTCTTCATTGTTTGTACAGGTTGGCACAATCATAAATGAGTAAGGCAACAAATCTCCCTGCGGACTAATAAATATAACCCCTGCCCCTGCTCCTGTTGATCTGGAGGCTCCATCGAAGTACATTTGCCAGAGTCGCGGTTCTCTGACCATCATAACCTGGTCATCTAGTAGATCGCGTTTTATTTCTTCATTACTTGGGACTGGATGCATAGCGAGGAAATCTGCGATTGCCTGTCCTTTGATAGCTCGGGCTGGGAAATACGTGATATCGAATTCTGAGAGGAGAAGGGCCCACTTAGCCAGTCGTCCAGACAGCATAGGCTGGTTCATAAGAAATTTAATCAGGTCCACTTTAGATATCAACGTTATTTAGTGCAAGAGGCAATAATGCTTAAGCTTTTTCACAGCAAAAATGAGGGTGCGACATATCTTCTCGATTGCCACATGGTTGAATTCGGCTTCCACTAGTGTGCGACTCAAATAATATAGCGCGTTCTCTTTCTCTTCTTCATTCTTCTGTGCCAGGAGTGCCTCTAGTGAATTGTCACCTACTGCGATGTATAAAATCAGCGGCTTATCCTTGATTGGGGCAACAAGGACTGGAGAATTCCTGAGCATTTCTTTCAATGAATCAAAATCCTTCTGACAAGCGTTATCCCATTCGAACTTAACGTCTTTCTTGTTGAGGCGGGAGAATGGTTGACAGCTACTAGCTAGGTTCGAAATGAATCTTCTCAGGTATGCTACACGGCCTTAAAAACTCTTCAACTGTTTTAGATTTTTTGGTGGTGACATTTCTCTGATGGCTTTGATCTTCGTAGGGTCGATCTCTATGCCCCTATGTCTGACAACAAAGCTGTAATATCCTTAATTTTCTGATGATTTTGTTTGGTATTTTATTTAATTTAAAAACCTGGATTAAAATTTATTAAATTAGAATGATAATATTTGATTGACAACATGTATAATGTGTGTTTCCTTTGAATAATTGGGTAGAAAAATGGATTTATAAACTACATTCCATGTACATAAACTTTAGTAATTCATTTTAAATATTTTACATCATTTGTAACATTGATCTGAGCCATAGACTGATATATTAAATCATGTAGAATCCAATAATATAGTCTGATCGATCCAAATCTAATCATAAATCTTTCTATCATGACCATTCATCCTCATTTTGATCACCGTGGCCCATTGAACTGATCAAACCACGTTTTGTTCCATTGGAATCATAGAGTGTCCTTAGAAGAACCTTCGTGATTGTTGAAATTCTCATCGGACTTCAATCAAGCCATTAAAACTTGTCCTAGAACCAAACCAGTGGTGAAAGTGAACCCCCATGATTTATTTCAATTGGTGAGTCAGTTAGCTGTGGGATTTCTCCACACCTTTGTCATAGCATTTTAGCCGTCCATGTGAAATTTCATCACTGGATAATCTTTCAAGACTGTTTAATCAAAGAATTACTATGTAGGGCCATGTGGACCACCAATCAAGGTGAAATCACTCATGGACGACCTTTTTCATATACTTAGGTGACCTATTGGATTAGATTCCTTCATAAGGTCCTAGATATGTCCATATAGATCGAGAAGTACAAAAGTCACATTCGCTGCGACGTGCCAATTCAAAATCTAAATTTGTTACGGAATTTGGTACAGAGAGATTTCTATCTTCGTTGTGGACCGTCCATCTTTATGTATGGACGTCGGTGTGTGCCTACATTTTTGGGTATTTTAGGTTTTCTAAGATGGCCCACGTCCCCATGTTTTCAGAATCTTGAACCGAGGTGTATTCACCGTCCATCACGTTTTTGATCAATTACTCTTAAACCGGTAAGAGATTCATCGACCCAACGGTCCATTATTCAATCCATGGACATTCTAACCAATGGTGCGGACCACTTCACACAACACTCAATGGTCATGATCTACTCGCATCTCAAAGTGGTCAAGCTTATCCTTAGAAACTAACCACTTTAAGTTGTGGTGTTTACCACCATTTAGACCATCATTTGTGTCCTTATTAGATTGTGGGTGTGGACACTACCAAATTCTCCCAAATTCATACCACTTTGTCAGTTTTTCTAGGCCAATGTTATAATGGTCTCAGATTTGTGAAAGGTGGGCCTGATTTTAAGATGTTACATATCCATTCTAGAGCGTTCATTTAGGCTAACTCTTACATAGATCATAATGTGTCCATCCATCGACCCTTTGACCCGAGAGTTCACCCACTACTTGTTATGTTAATCCTCTGTATGATGGACATCTTAGATCCAAGAAGGGATCACTAAGTGGACCATCAAAATATTATTTCTACTTTCACCACAAATATTTATGTTATAAGCTAATAAACTTTATTTAAACTCTTGTAAGAGAGTCATATTCTACCACTTTTACTTTTTACGATAATCATCCCATCACATCCATCACCAATAGCTTCAAATCCCTACCATCCATCATCACCATCCATCATCATCATCATCATATGACTGTCAATTGGGAGGAAGGAGGTAGTATTTTATAGTGGGTCGAAGATTGGTTTTCTTTGTTATTCTCATCTTCAAAATCTCGGATCGGATTGACAATTGGTGAGTCTACGGATATACTCACCCCACATTATTGTTTCAATGCGCATTTGTGTTTTGTTTAGTAGATCAATTATGTTATTTTGATTAAATCTATGCCGTTCATCATGTATTTTAATTTATGTTTGCTTGTGGGCCCAGATTTAAAAAGAATCTGATATTTAAGTGGACCAGGGTGGGAGAAATAAACCCAACCATTAAAAAGGGGATAAAGCCACTATTTTTGTTTTACAATTTTCGATCTATGCAAAATTAGATTTATTGTGTGGACCAAAGGCCCGACTAATTCAATGGACAGGTTGGATCTCAACCTAGTGGGCCCCATCTTGTATGGATCCAAATTATAATAAAAAAAAGAGAGAAGGAGAAGCCGCTGTCCAGCCAGCGCCCAAAAAGGACGCTGCTGGCCGGCAGCGTCACCAGTCCTGGCCGGCAGCGTCACCAGCGCTCAGCGCTGGCAGGTGGGCGGACGGGCTGCCAGTTGGAGGCCCACTCGTGGACCCCACCTGAATGTATTTTCTTTTATCCACTCCGTCCATCACTTACTTCATGATGTGGTATAATAGTACACAAAATTTCAGCTCAATCCGAGACCCGAGCGGACCATACCAACTTCTACAAATTGAACTATATTGCTGAATTTTCTGCAATTGTGCAGAAAATTCTGAATTTATCTCTCATGGACAATGGGTAATCCGTGGGCCCCACTTTAAGCTTTCTGTCAAATCTATACCACTCACTTGTTACATTACTATGTCAGGAGGCTGGAAATAAATTTCAGAGGGTTTTGATAACCGAGTGGGCCACACCGTCTCAAATAGTGGACAATGTAATACAATATAAGTCTGAATGTGAGTAGATTTTAAAGTGGGGACAACGGGCACTTATGGGCCCCACATGTGAACTTTTGGATAAATCCACCTCGTCCACACTGTTTGTTGGGTTGAATGGGATTCACCATAAAAATATGGGCCAGAACGGGGTTCTAGGTGGCCCACACCACTTGAAACAATGGGATTGACACCCTGAAAAATAACAGAATCTGAATCTGACTTGACTTCAACTTCTGGGTCCCACTGGGGAATATTGTGCCCAATCTAAGCCGTCCAATGCTTAGACCAGCAAGTCTTAAAACTGTAAAACAAATTTGGTACACATCAGACCTCCCAAACAGTCAGATTAAGCGAAATTGTGGGGACAACACTTGTTCATTTTATTTGAATGTATGATTAAAATTTAGTTTTAAAGTTCTTAAACCCCTCAAAATACTTTATTTCATAATGTGGATGCATTCTTGTCATCTTGATATATATGCACTTGATTTGCTTCTTAAATAGTTATGTTGTATGATTCATTAAATTGTATTAAGATGTAATAAATTCTCATTATCACATGTTCATGTTTATATGATCATATATGATGGACCCATGCATAGAGCGGTTTAGGGTGAGGTTAAATCCACGAAGTTAAGTCAAAGTAGGGGTATGTAAATGGTTCTTAACCGTGATTATCCAAGTGTGGTTAAGTATGGTCAGTGTAAATTAGTGTGGTTAATTGTGTGTGGGATGGATATGGTGTAACTATGGAACAATTAAGTATGGATACATTGGATGAATTGGAATATGAAAAACTATCAAGTGTGGTATGTTTTCCCGTCGAGAATGCATCCCGTGTTGGGATCGGATCGTACCCATGTCAGGATTGGGGCAATTGTTTTCTCATTGAGAATATGACCCGTGTCAGGATCAGGTGTACTGTGTTAGGATCGGAGCAATTGCGTCTCGTCAGGAATGCGACCCGTGTCAGGATCGGGCGTACCGTGTCAGGATCGGAATGTACCTCACCTGTCTGGTTGTGATTAGTTGTAATATTATTTTTCAGGTGTAGCCTTGTATGGTTGATTTACTTGTGTGAAACTTGATTAAAGACCTTGCATTAAAGGCCACACATATGGTTAATTTATGTGTGCTACATGGGAATTTATTATGGGATGTGTGTTTAGTGTTAATAAATGTGTGATTGTGGAGTGAAAAAGTGTGAGCATGGTATTACAAACTGAATAATTATGTTGATTATGTTCATCTGTTTACTTGAATGCTTGATTTATATTATAGAGTGGAGTAAGTACTCCTACTCGCTGGGCATTGTTTTGCTCACCCTTCTTAGGGAACCGTAGGTCTTGGAGAGGACATGGAGACTGTAGGTGACGAGATGCATACTGAAGAAATGGCAACAACATTAGAGGAGGACGCTAACGCAAATGAAGACAATTTCATTTATTTCTAGAATTATTGTTTTATTTGAAGTTAGTAGAACTGTAGCTGAATTTAATAAAGTTATTAATTATTGTTTATGAATGTTGAGACCCTAGTTTATAATTTCATTTGGAATAAGAGCGTGACGTGGCTTGGTTATTAAAAAAATGCTACTATTATTTGTATTTCTGTAATTATTACCTTAGTAGCGCTCGAAAATTCGTGCTCGGGCGGTATATTCAGGGCATTCAATTTTAGGGCGTTACAGAAGCCCAAAAATTTACCAGATGCAACCCCAAATGCACACTTTAATGGATTCATACAGAGACTCTTCTTGCACAATTGTTAGAATACTTGCCTCAAATGTTCCTTGCGTTGTTCATGATCGGCCGACCTTACAACCAAATCATCCACATAACACTCAACGTGCTTGTGCATCATATCCTGAAATATAACATTCATTGCATGCTGATATGTTGCCCCTACATTCTTCAACCCAAAGGGCATCACACGGTAACAGTAGATGCCAAGAGTCGTGCGAAATGATGTAGCTTCTTCATCTTCTGGAGTCATACGGATCTAATTGTATCCTGAATATTCGTTCATAAAGGACATCAGTGTGTATCATGTCATGCTATCAATCAACAATTCTAGAATTTGGAGAGGAAAATTATCTTTAGGGTAGGCTTCATTGAGATTCTGGAAGTCGACACAAATCCGGATTTGTCCATTCTTCTTCTTGACTAGCACAATGTTCAAGATCCATCGGGGATACTTCACTTCTCGAACGAATCCAGCCTGGATCAGCTTCTTGATTTCTTCCTTAATCTTGGGTAAAATGTCAGGGTGGAACTATCGCTGAGGTTGTTTTACTAGCTTCTTTTCTTTCATGATACTCAGCTTGTGCATGGCGATTGTCGGACTGAGCCCTGGCATCTCTGAGTAAGTCCAGGAAAAAACATCTTTATTCTCCCTTAACAACTGTATGTATTTCTCTCTTTCATCTTTCGGGACGTTTCTGCTCAGGTATGTGTTCTTGGGTTCTTCGAGAGTGCCCAAATTTACTTCTTCAAGTTCATCAATTGTTGGTTGCCCCCAGTTGTACAATGCGCGACACTTGGCTGGATAATGTCAGTAGGATCTTACAGTTGTATTTCTTCTATAGGGCCAATAGTTACTAGTGGATGTTAATGTCAGATTTTGTAACGAGATCCTCCGGCTTTTCTCCTTCACTCCAGCAGGGATTTCCACCACCAGACCTGAAGCAAGATAGCAAATAAGGGTGGCTGGGGACCAGCCGTTAGCCCTCCGATGCTTAAGTTAGGCCACAGTAAGAAGAGAAGCCAAGCAAAACGAGACTAAGATTGAATGTTGTGTGCGTACCTTTCTCTTAATGGAGTCGCCCCCATTATATAGATCTGAAGCAACCCAATTTGTTACGTAAGATATCGAAATCCTCGATGATGTCGCGTACGATACTGAAATCTCGCTGATTTCGTGGGACAAGATCCTTATCTTTAGAGGCAATATCTAACCCAATAACTCCTTCCAGCAATCACGTTTCTTGATAGCAATCCCCTGAGATTCGGAACCACCAGAGAAGATAAGCCCAAAAACCGACCTATACAAGCTGTTGATCGGCATGGTAATAGTGCTGATTGCTCGTAGTTGGAGTCATAACTACCGAAAAGGAAGGAGACGCCAAAAGGGTGAAGAATGCCGTGCTTGGTGTCGCAGAAGGTTTGAACAAGCTGCTCGAACGGGAAGCGGGTGCTGGAAGTACGAAGACCATCCAAACAAAAAAGACTCAGGACTATTCTGATGTCGGGAGCTACTTGTGTCAGGGGTGCTCGCATTCGTGAATGCGATCCCTTCTGACGAGCCTGAGTAAAGCTGCTCGTATCCGGGAGATGCGACCCCTTCTGACGACCCCGAGCAGAGCTGCTCGCATCCGGGGAATGCGACCCCTTCTAGTGAGCACGAGCCGAGTTACTCGCATCCGGGGAATACGACCCCTTACCGCGAACACGACCTGGACTCCTCGCATTCACATTACCGCGATCCTTTACTTCTTGTCAGACTATATTTGCCTACAACAGTGGACCCTCGCCGTTTCCGCGCTCCCACACGACGTTCTCGTCCCTTTCCTTTTGGGAAAAGAAGGAGAGGATGCGTGAGTGCGAATCGCCGTTTGTGCCACTGGCTTGCCTCGTTCTCGAGGGCTTTGTTTGGTTGTCGTGTTAAGCTGGATGTGTTTAAATGAGTTTATAATAGACCAGAGTCGCCACTAGCCAGTTACTTCGAATTTATAGTCGGCTAGACCCCGTGGAAACGTTAGAGGAGGGGATCCGAAGATTCCTTCTCTAAAATTACTCCTTTTGATCTGCGGCTAGAGATTCGAGGTAAGGGATCACGGTTACAGGGTGGGAAGAGGTTAAGCACCCCACACACTGCCCGTACCGAAGTACGGTCTCTACTTCACAGAATCGAACTAACACTTGAAAGTCTGTTTTAGTCCTCGTATATTCCCATAGATAATATGATGCAGGTCTGAACAGTAAGAGTTTCTGATGGGCAGGTTCCACTAACAGGCAAGCCCAGTGCATACGCTCGAACTGACAGGTGCTTTATGCGAGATGATGCATGCTGTGTGTTTGAATAATCAAAGTGCTTGTAGTGATATGTACATAAATGCAGGTCTGAACTAGTAAGAGTTTCTGATGGGCACCACTAACAGGCAAGCCCAGAGCATACGCTCGAACTGACAGGTGCTTTATGCGAGATGCATGCTGTGTGTTTGAATAATCAAAGTGCTTGCAGTGAAGCAGGGGGGTTGGAAGAAAAGTAAATGTTGCACTTATGCTAGATGCGAATGAGATGATGCTAGTAAGGAACAGCTAGATGGACGGAGGTGTTGCAAGGGTTGGCTTAGAGTGGCTGGATTAAGACTTGGATGGCTTGGGAGACTTGGACCAGTGGTCAGGCTAGGCTGGACCAGGGCTAGGCTCTCCTCACTCAGGCTCTCCTTGGTGGAAAGATGGGCTAAAAGGGTGGAGAAGGACTCAGACGGCCGGGCTCTCTCTGGGCTGGATGGTGTGTTGAAATGAGAAGGGGAGGGGGTATTTATAGCATTCGAGAGTGGCAGATCTTGTAAATATGTTTGGGCGGCCCCTTGTGGGCCGCCCGTATGGACGTTCCTCGGTTTCCAGCGCGTGGTACGATCGTTTCTCGGGGCTGCTGTTTTGACTCGGTGGGTTGACTCGGTGAGTTGACTCAGCGGGTCGACTCGGCGGGTTGACTCGGTGTTTTGACTCGACGGGTTGACTCAGTGGGTTGACTCAGTGAGTTTGACTTTTTTAGGATTTTGACTGGCTTTTCTTATGGGGGTTTTTCAGGCTGATGTTTAGGAGTGGGTTGACTGGGTTCAGGCTTGAGTTGGGCTATGGATTGGGGCTTACAAGGGTGAGTTTGGCTGAGTTTGGACTTGGGATTTGGGGGTGGGGTCCTCCATTCATCCAGCTATCTCTACCAACAGTGTAGTCGAAGGTGGGGTGTCTACAGTTACCATATTCACACTCGCCTTGGCTCCTAGACCCTCTCCGTTTCTGTAGACTTGCTTGTATTCTTCAAATGGAGCTAGCAACCTCTTCCTTGTGCTTGAATCTTGGCTAAAGAATCTCATGTTTCTCATAATCTTCCAACTAGCTCTGCTGTATCTCTTCTCCTCTATCGGCCGAGGTCGAGCAGATTCTCTTCCCTCTTCTTCTTCTGATGATGATATTGGCTGACTTGGCCATGAGTGGAACTTGATATCTTTCTGAGTGATATCTCTTGATGGCACGATGAATTGGCTAGGAGCTTTTGGGAATGGCTTGATTCTTCCTATCTTGGGTATCGGCATGTTGAAGCTGGATTTGAGTACACTCATGTGTTGATCTGAGATCAGTTTTAACATAAACTGCCCTGGCAACGCAAGTGTTATGGCACCACATAAAAAATTTTCGTGATCGGCTGAGGTTAGTTTTTCAAATGATGTTAGGATCTCCCCTGAGTGATGGTCTGAGGTTTACTTTTCTACTCAAATTTTAAACTCGAGGTTTTGCCTCTTGCCCTTTCTTCATTATATTGGGCTTTTTGTCGGTTTTACTACTATCAGTCAGATTGTAATATTTTGTATCAGCTAAGAACGACTTAGCTATTGTGTATGGTTTCAAGGTCTGCTGCTAGCCTGTAATGGATCCCATCCCGATTGTATTTGAATCATTGATGATACGTTGAAGGGATTACGCGATCCTGATGGAGCCAGGGCCTTCCTAAGAGGAGATTGTATGTTTCCACTGCATCAATCACCTGACATGTTACTTTCGTCGTCAGTTCTTCAATTTCTAATATCACCATGATCGATCCGAGTGTACGCTGATTGTCTTGATTGAACCCTTGAATCACCATGTGGCTTGGGCGTAATGCCGATTTCGTATAACCCAACTTCTGTAATGTCTTCAACGGCATGATATTTATGGCAGACCCATCGTTTAACATGCATCTCTTGACCTCTATGTCCCTGATCGTTCTTGTAACCATCAATGGACGGTTGTGATCTATTAATTTGATTGTGCGGTCTTCCTCTGAGAAAGTGATTGACAAGGGATGGTCAACCTACATAACTTGTGACATCGGTATATACCCTTCCCAAAATTTATCTGTATTATTCATTTCTTCTTCTATTTATATCATCATAACCTCCCTGACCTCACTGTCAAGTAAGGCATTGATTAACATTTCTCTGTACACTTTCGAGAGACATAAAGCATCATATATACTTAAGCAGGCGAGGACCTTCCGCAAATGTGACACAACGTCGTATGCTACTGGTCTCGGGCTTGGCTGACTGATCGTGGCCTCGACGACCTTCTCTTTCAATTTCTGCATCCGGAGTCTTTCCTGTAGCTTATCGAGGATAGTATCTTCTTGCATTGGGTCATCCGACCATTGAGGGGTATGGTCAGGCATTTGTCTTCCTGATCATAACATGACTGCATCAACTTCTCTCTCAGTTGCTTGTGGGGTTTCTTCGGATGGTGCTTGTTTGAAAAATGACACCATTCCGCAATGTGTTATATTCATCATGGGTCGTTTCTGCCCTTGTACTGTTTCTTTTTCTTCTTCTCCCTCTACTCTTTCTTCGATTAACGAGCCTTCATCTGCTCTCAAGTCTTTTCTTATTACTGACTAGAGTCCATGGTTCTTCCGGCTCGGGGAATGAAGTTGGCAGATCAGTATTACTTCCTATCGGGACTGTTGAAATTGTCTCAGCTATTTCCTTTGTTGTCTCAGGTACTTTCATACTAATGACCCCTTGGCTAATCAACCCTTGTATCCTTCCCTTCAAGGAGAAGCAATCTTTTGTTTTGTGGCTGACACATTGATGATATTTACAATATTTGGGATCATTTATTCACCCGACTTCATGGGAACGGACAGGCTCTGGACAGATGCATTAAGCCTTCCTCGATCAATTGTTCTATGATAGGAACTAGATCAACCATATCAAATGTGTATGGGCTGTTAATTCGCCCTTTCTCTTTCGGCTTCGATATGCGTCTGGTTACATAGGGCCTTTTACCATTATCTTGTACAACTATTGTTTTCATCTCTGGCTTATGATCGGCGGCAGGACGTTTTCGGTCTTTCTAGGTCTCTGCCCTTGTCGACTTGATGAGTTTTCACTATTCTTCCCATCTCTCTCTTCTGTCTTTCAGGTCTGAAGTTCACCTGAGAGGCTGCTTCCTCAACTAGATGCGCCTTCGTCGCTAACTCGCGAAAAGAATTGAAAGTATTGCCTGACAATCCATACGAGATCATCGGATCTAAAGCTCTCAGGCACATCTTCATCTTCTCACCTTCACTAAGCAGCTCCTGACATTGAGCGGCCATTGTTCCACATCGATCAATGAATTTCTCGACCGATTCCCCTTGTCTTTGTTTGACTATCGCTAGATCTGTCAGCGAAATTCTCTCTGGGTTGCAAAGAACTTCGAAATGAAGCTATCTTGCATCTGCTCCCATGTTCTCATAGAACTAGCTGGTAATGACATGTACCATTAGAAGGCTTTTCCTAGCAGGGTTGATCCGAATAGCCTCATGCAATACTGCGGGACTGCAGACGAATTACCTAAGGTGGTTAAAAAGTGGGTGATATGTTCTTCTGGTAATCCTCTGCCGTTGAACTTTCTGAAGTCCGGACATCTGAAGTTGGCTGGGAATGACACTTTTTCTACTTCTGGTGGGTACGGGACCCGGTATTTATAGCTACCTCTCTTCTCTTTCTCTTTCTCTTGTTGCATCAGGTGAGCTATCGTCTACAATAACTCTTCTCGTGACATATGCGATGTAAAAAGTGGCGCGCGTTCTATTGGCGCAACCCTGGGTTGGACAGGCGGTTCAGGTTCAACTAAACCTTCTACTACCCCTTAGGATTCTTCTGCCGACTGACGAGTAGGCAGCGCAATACTTCTGGTGACATTCTGGGCTATTAAAGTAGTCAGGGCTTCCTGCATAGCCCTCATTCGATCATTCATTTCGCGATTAGCTTCAATTAATCTATCAATCTGATCTTGGACTAGAGGTAGTTCTTCTGCTTCATACAGTCCTTCTTGTTCTTCAACCACTTAGACCATTACTACTTGTGCTAACTGGAGCTTCTGAGTTGATTCCTGTCTTGGTTCGATAATCGATGTGGGCTTGGATTTCTTCACGTGCGCGGGCTCGGTCTGCTTACGTATGACATGGGTAGCCCTGGGCAATGGCGAAAATTGTTCAACTTGTCAATGCAGGTGCCAAAGATCTTGTTGTTACATTCTGATTGTTGATAAGGGTCTTTTGCTTGTTCTTGGGCTGTCATTGCCTTCTGATCACGGGATGAGACTTTGCAGCATTTGTCTTCTTGTATGCAGCTATGAAGGCTGCCTTCTTCTGTTCCTTTTTCTGTTGGCGGGTTTCAACCAATTACCATTCTGAGTCAGAGACGGTAGTTGTGGTTATAGTGAAATAGGGGAAAGCTGAAGCCCCCATTGGCAAGGAAGATGCATGAGCTCGTCATTGAGTATGCCATCTCTTCTATCTGCATTAGCATCTTGCTAATTCTGCGGTGTCATAAAAATCATTAGAACAGTTCATAAATGTGGTCGGGAGCGTGAACCCATCGATCGCAGTGCATAAACTGACGGAAATAAGCAAGGAGAAAACAAACACGTGTAATTGTGGAAGTTTGTGGGTTCGAAAACCTTTGATTTGGTGCCTATTGCCTTAAAGATGAAGGGAAGAATGTTCCTGTTGAGAGTCGCCAGTTTGACGCCCAACGGCGCTGAAACATTAGGCCTCGCGATGAATCTCTTATGTACATTCGTGCTTGCAAATGATTAATCTTAGAGTATTTCTATACTCAGAGCTAACTAGAGATTCTGGTATGGTTTGATCCCAAT
Source organism: Liriodendron chinense (assembly GCA_003013855.2). Lineage (NCBI taxonomy): Eukaryota > Viridiplantae > Streptophyta > Magnoliopsida > Magnoliales > Magnoliaceae > Liriodendron > Liriodendron chinense. The sequence continues at coordinate 235,390 of PVNU02000525.1, forward strand.
AGAGTCGCTAGTTTGTTAAAACTAAAAATGCTGCAAGGACATTTTCTGTGTTTTGTTGCTCTAGGGTTCTAAGTAATGGAAACATTCATATACAATCACAAGCATTCACAAAAGTACATAAGAAGAGATATCGCAAGGCGAATTTTATTCCAAAGATTCTGAGATCTTGTACATTTCAGGCTGTGATCTAGCATAAGCCCTTAATTACATCGAATGATCGATGACCCTTGATTAAAGGGCAACAGATTAGTCAGCAAGGACTATGGTCTTATAGTTTGTGGGCGTAGAGACCTGTATTTGTTTTGTTATGGACTGAGTCATCTTTGTATTAGTCAGATGTCTATATCTCATGTTTTGACCAAAAATACAAGCTAAGACCGTCAGGGTTTTTTTTAACTGAGAGGGTACGACTCTGGGCCCACACCTGTCATGTTTGGACAGGTGACCTCGGGAAGACCGTTCTATAGTTATATGTACCTGAGTAGCCCAACCAACAGATGTCATTTGAATGGGTAGGACATCGACTGTTGCGTTGTGGTAGTTCATAGCAATTGCTTTGTAGATAATTGAAACTCTTTGATATGGTTTATTTTAATAACCATAATTATGTTTGTCTAGCTTCCTACCCTAATCGGGTCATATTTTACAATACATGTGAATAATGATATATTTGTACAGTTCTAGGTGTTGGCAATTTCTTTCCGAGAAGTTATTTCATTCATTGCGTTGAATCAGGTTAAACCTCGAAGGTACACAATTTTGTTTATTTAGAGATCCTGGAACGATCGTTTGACCATTCCATTGTGTCCGAAATGATCGAAATACCCAAAATAAGCTTAAACAGGGCCTGAAAACACTTAAAATTAAGTCCGGCGCACCCTGAACGAAGCCTAAAAAATTCTGATTTTTAGGGTGCGCCAGACCTATTTTTCAGGTGCATTGGAGTCGGAGCACCCTAAAAATATGAAGTATCTGGTGCTAACTTTTGGGATGCGCCAGAGTATTTTTAGGGTGCGCTAGAGTAAGAGCACCCTGAAAATATGAAGTATCTGGTGCTGACTTTTGGGGTGAGCCAGAGTATTTTTAGGGTGCGCTAGAATCGGAGCACCCTAAAAATAGTTAAGTAGAAAAGTGTTAATTTTTTGGGTGCTCCAGACTATTTTACGAGTGCACTAGAGCACTTGAGCAATTTCGAAAGATATTATGTTTTGTTAGTTTTATGTCGGACCTGTGGTGATCGGAGGTAGATTTTCGGCATGGGATTCTAATGATCGAAAAAGTATTCCAGCGGTCAGAAAGAAAAACCGATGGTCGGAAAAGGATTCTGGCAAGGGTTTTCGGCGAGGGTTTTGAATATCTAAAGGGTAATAACTCTCTCTCTCTCTCTCTCTTAATACATGTACAACTGAACAGTTCAGGAGGGGTATTTATACCTGAAAATCTCGGAGGATGAGCTAATCATCGTGTGACACGTCAAGCACACGCTGAAAATAACTCATTTTTAGTCTGGAGCACCCTAAAAATATGAAAATTGGTGTTTGTGAAATGCCTGATTTTTTAGGTGCGCCGGACTCTAGAGCACCCTGAAATTAGGTATTTTTCGGGTGCGCTAGAGTTGGAGCACCCAAAAATGGTCTGAATGGATTTTGCTGCAATGCTATATTTATCGGGTGCACTGGACCTTTTTGAGGCAAAAATGGTATGTTTGAAAATCATGTATTTTCTGGGTGCGCTTGGACCTATTTTTCGGGTGCGCCGGACATATTTTTCGGGTGCGCCGACAGCCGTTGTATTGCATTTGTTACCTTAAATGTTATTTATCTCTGATTTGTGGGGCCCACTTGGTGACGAGTGTTCATGCACTCTTTTTAGTGGTCCACCTATCTGCCCATGACCTAATTTTGGAACTAGTTTGGTTATCGTGCGATGTGGGGCCCACCAAAGGTCATTTTTTAGGCCAATTTTTGGTCTGGCACACCTTACAATTTTCTTTAATTTTAGGGTACGCCAGACCTATTTTAGGGGTGCGCTAGAGGCCTTTGGATCTCACTCTTTTGTCTTTTATTTGGCCTGAATTGTTGGTGTATTTAGTGTAACTTCAGAGGTATTCCGAACTTATTTTCTAGGTGCGCCCCCCCAAGTATCCTATGAGATTTCGTTTTAACGGGTCGAATATTTTGGGACCCCAACAGTTGCATATGGAGGGTTAATTGCTTCTGCATAGGTTGTAGGATCATCTTCTACTAAAAAGGTGAAAAACCATTTCCTAGGCTAGTTTCTCTTCTAAATTTAGTGCTTCTTCTTGGCTCTAGTTCTTCTATTACCTACTATCAACACCTTTACTGGTAGATGCGACATCTGATCCATTAACTTCCTATATTACTATAGACTTAAATTTTATAGGGACTATATTCTCAAAGAACCCTGCATCCATAACTTTTATGATGGTAGTAGGATCTAGGATATTATTCTTAGTCTTTAGAACTAGAAACTTATAGACTGCACTATTTTCTGCGTATCTTATAAATACACAATTGGTCATTTTAGAACCTAATTTCATTTTTTTAGTTTCAAGCAATCCTACTTTGGTAAGACATCCCCACACTTTAAGATATTTATAACTAGGAACATAGTTTTTCCAAAGTTCATATGGTGTTTACTCAATATACTTAAAGGGAATCCTATTTAAAATATAACAAGCTAACAAAATTATTTTTCCTCACATGTTTGAGGGTAAACCTAAACTATTTAACATAGCATTCATCATCTCCTTAAAAAATTTATTCTTACGTTCTACTATTACGTTCTGTTCTAGTGTGTATGGAGCTAGAACTTCTTGAATTATCTCACTCTTTTCACACAATTCTCTAAATAGAGAAGATTCACACTCTCTTCCTTTATCTATTTTGAGTCTTCTAATCTTTGTATTTAACTGATTTTCAACCTCAATTTTATACTTAGTGAAAGCTTATAAAATTTTATCTTTGTTCTTTAACAGATAGACTCTAGTAAACCTAGAGTAGTCATCTACAAAGGTTACGTAATATCTTTTTCGACCTCTAGAAATATGATTTTTAAAATCATATAAGTCACTGTGTATCAATTCTAATAGAACAAAGGATCATTGTACTCGTTTAAAGGTTTTCTAATGAATTTAGATTCTACACATGTTTTATATTTATCGAATTCTTCATTCAAAATATTGAGTAATAAACCTCATATTTTCATGTTTTTCAAAGATATTGTGCTTCACATGACTTAATCTATATGTCATAGATAAAGAGGTTCAACAATATAAACAAAAATGAATGTCTTCTTATTATTATCATTGGATACGTTTATAATGAATAAACCATCATTATAGTATTCCTTTCTCACAAAAGTTTCATTCTTAGTCATTACAAGTTTGTCTGAATCAAATACTAACTTGACACTAGCTTTACTGAGGAGCAAATCAAAGACCAAGTTTCTTTTAATGTCAGGCACATGTAGGACATCATTCAACATTAGAGTCTTTTTAGAAGTGAGCTTCAGAAGTACTTTTCATTTTTCTACAACTGGAGAAGTTCGAACATTACCCATGAACACTTGTTCATCATCTCCTGATGCTTGGTAGGAGGTAAACATGCTACGATCTTTGCACACATGTTGTGTTACATCAGTATCTAGTACCTGCTCCAAATTGTTTATGAGAAAGAATTATAACACCACATCTACTACTATGTTAGACTCATTACCCACTTTTGTATGATTAGCCCGAAGCTTATGTTTGTTTTTATTAAGTTTGCAAGTTTAAGGTGATGCTCAGGCTTTCCACAGTTATAACAATTTGCTTTTTTTCTTGAACTACTTGTTTTCATTCTTCCTTTTTAGCCTATATTCTTTGATATAATGTCCATGCTTTTCAAAATTGTTATATTTTCCTTTCTTATTATTTTCTTAACTTGATTCCACAAGATTCACCTTCGAATGTGTAACGCCTCGAATTTTAAGGGTTGAGTACGACCTCGACTCCTAAGATTCCGAGTGTCGCTTATTCTTTGCAGAAGCGTGATTTGTTGATTTAGATTAATAAGGTATTAAGGAACAAGTTTAAAGTCAATGAAAGCAGTAATGTATAGATGAAATTTAAATTAAACCCGACCTATTTGCAAAATAATAAATCCATCTATCAACAATATGGTGCCCACACATTAGGTGACCCCCAAATATACATGTCCAACAAAAGTAACCAACATCGCCCGAGGGTCAAGCCCACGGCTCCAAATACACCAAAAAGAATCGGCACAACACTCCCACTAAGCCTGACCATCTGAGAACTGAAAATGGGAGTAGTCCTCAACGAGCTCCCACCCTCCTCTATGATCGTGCCGGCTTCTAAGATATTTACATCTACGATAGGGTCTGGTTGGTGTTTTAAAACACCGTCCCATGTGGGAGTGAGAAGGTAACTCAATAGTACTATAAATCTAAATTAAGCATGTTATCAAATAAATCAGGCTTAGGTAATGACAGTACATAAAACATACAATCTCCTATGGAGCTGATCGGACCGTGTAGACACCCCACCTTCGGCTATACTGTTGGTAGAGATAGCTGGTTGAATGGAAGACCGTACCCCCAAATCCCAAGTCCAAACTCAGCCAAACTCACCCTTGTAAGCCCCATTCCATAGCCCAGTTCAAGCCCGAACCCAGTCAACCCAGTCTTAAACACCACCCTGAAAAACCCCCCATAAGAAAAGTCAGTCAAAAAATCTCAAAAAAGTCAAACTCACTGAGTCTACCCACTGAGTCAACCCGCTGAGTCAACCCACTGAGTCAACCCGCCGAGTCAACCCGTCGAGTCAACCCGCTGAGTCAAATCACCGAGTCGACCCGCTGAGTCAACTCACTGAGTCAACCCACCGAGCCAAACAGCAGCCCCGAGGGAGCGACCGTACCTCGCTGGAAATCGAGGAACGGCCGTACGGGTAGCCCACAGCAGGCCGCCCAAACCACCGCTGAATCCCAAGAAACGGCCGTACGGGCGGCCCATAGCAGGCCGCCCAAAATAAATTACGCGAAATGCCACTGCCCGCTGCTATAAATACCCCCCTCCCCTTCTCATTTCAACACTCCACTCAGCCAGAGAGAGCCCGTCCGTCTGAGTCACCCTCTTTCACCCCTTAGCCCATTCCTCCACCAAGGAGAGCCCGAGTGAGGAAAGCCTAGCCCTGGTCCAGCCTAGCCTGACCACTGGTCCAAGCCTCCCAAGCCATCCAAGTCTTGATCCAGCCACTCGAAGCCAACCCTTGCGACACCTCCGTCCATCCAGCTATTCTTTTTCCAGCATCATCTCATTTGCATCTAGCAAAAGTGCAACATTTACTTTTCTTCCAACCCCCCTGCTTCACTATAAGCACCTTGATTATTCAAGCACACTACATATGTCTTAAATTAAGCACCTGTCAGTTCGAGCGTATGCTCTGGGCTTGCCCGTTGTTGGAACCTGCCCATCAGAAACTCTTACTGTTCAGACCTGCATTCATGCTTCACTATAAAGCACCTTGATTATTCAAACACACTGCATACGTCTTAAATTAAGCACCTGTCAGCTCGAGCATATGCTCTGGGCTTGCCCGTTGTTGGAACCTGCCCATCAGAAACTCTTACTGTTCAGCCCCGCATTCATGCATCATGTCATCTATGAGAATGTACGAGGATTAAAACCGAGTTTCAAGTATTAGTTCGATTCTGTGAAGTAGAGACCGTACTTCGGTACGGGCAGTGTGTGGGGTGCTTAACCTCTTCCCACCCTAACCGTGATCCCTGACCTTGAATCTTTGGCCGCAGATCAAAATGAGTCATTTTAAAGGAAGGAATCTTCGGATCCCCTTCTCTAACGTTTCTACGGGGTCTAGCCGACTGTAGATTCGAAGTAACTGGCTAGTGGCGACTCTGGTTTTATATAAACTCATTTGACACATCCAGCTTAAACACGACAACCAAACAAAGCCCTCGAGAATGAGGCAAGCCAGTGGCACAAACGACGATTTCGCACTCACGCATCCTCCTCTCCTTCTTTTCCCAAAAGGGGAAGGGACAAGAACGTCGTCGTGTGGGAGCGCGGAAAACGGCGAGGGTCCACGGAATGACGACTCTGCTGGGGATGAGCTAGTCCCACTAGTCGTGATCCGACTTAAAAAACAGAATCATTCCCGTACTTGAAAGTCACTAATCCTCATACAATCTCATCTGCATAGCATTCTACCCAAAAAAAAAAAAAAATTCGAAAACCAGAAAAAAATAGAAAATCCTAAAACCCAAAAAGAATAGAGTATAGTCCTCACCATTGCGCCTCCTCGGGCTCAACGTGTTAGGAGACAACTTCCCTTCCGCAGCATAATCCGCACTCGGGCACAGCAAGCCATGTCCGACCATGAAGAAGAAACTCATCTCTTCCCTGCTCTTGAGATGACCGAAGCGCAACCTCCAACGCAACAGCTAATTGAGAATACGCTAATCATGCAAGAATTGGCACAAGGAATGAGAGCAATGCAAGAAATGCTCTTGCGATTCATGCAAGCACAAGCTACCGCAGTAGTCAACAATCAAATTGGTCAAGTTCATCAATCTCAGCAACAACCATCTCTTCCAGCCTCTAGTTCATCCCAGCCACAACCGCCAGGGTTCGCTCAAGACTTTCGATACCCTCCTAACAGGGGCCTTCAATCAGAACAACCCTCGACCTCAGCGCATTTCTTCCAGTATCCTCCTGCAAACATGAGCCATTTTCAGGCTTCCTTGCAGCCTCCCTTCTCTGCTCCAATCCAACAAAGTCCCTATAATGGGAGCAATTATCAGGCCCAACCTCCTTCAAGCAGAAATTATAGGAGCATCAATGACACTAATTATTATGAAAGGGGGCCATCTCAATCTTGGCAAGGGGCAAGATCTCCTTCATCTGGTCCCTCCGAAATAGAGCATCTTCGAGAACAGATGCGAGAGATGAAGAGAAAGTTGCAGAAGCAGCAAGGGGTGGATCTTCCATCCACTAAGTTCAGAGATCTTTGTCCATTTCCCGATGCAATGGTACCTCAAGGCTTTCAGGTACCAAAATTTAAAAGATATGATGGGACAGGGTGTCCTATAGATCACTTGAGATCATTTTGTGGTGAGCTAGATGCTGTGGCAAGCAACGACGGGGCGTTGATCCATCTGTTTCAAAAGTCCCTGAAAAACGATGCCCTAGACTGGTACACATCATTGGACTGTCATCGCATCAGGACTTGGGAGCAGCTCTCTCAGGCTTTCATCGACAGGTTCGTATACAATCTTAACATGGCACCCAGGAGAGCGGACCTCGCAGCTCTCAGGCAAAGAAGTGACGAAACGTTGTCAGCTTACGTTGGACGGTGGCGGGCCATGGCCGCTAGAATGAAGACTCCCCTCGACGATGAGGAGCAAATCTCCATGATTGTCCACTCGGCAAATCCAAGTATCTCTGGATACCTTGACTCACATCCATATGCGAACTTCAGCCAACTCATCCGCGCCGGGGAACAAGTCGAAGCCGGAATAAGGGCTGGGATGATCTCCCCTTGGTGGCCTCATCAGGCTTCTCCAATTCAACCGATAGTGGAAGAAGAGCCTACTACTGAATACGAGAATGATAACGGAAGTGTCCTCATCTCCCATCCAATGGAAGAAGATGATCTTGTCGCCTCTACCGAAGATGCGTTATTCCTCCCTCAGCATGGACAACTGCAACAACAGCAACAACCGAGATGGAACTCACAGTTTCCTATTCAAGATTGGGAAGGGGCACCTCTAACAAGTCCAGTTTCAGAACCCCTCATCCTGCAAGGGGCATCTCTGTTGAACCTCCAATTTATACATTGCATTGGCCATTACACAACAAGGTTTGCATGATTTTCATGGTTTAAAGGCCACCTAACACATGTTTTTGTGATTATAGGGATGAGAGCGGACTTCATTCAAATACGAGACTAAAGAATGCATTTGAAGCTATTGCATGAAGTCCTAAGATGACCGAAGAAAGAAGAAGAAAGAGAACCAAAGAAAGAAGAAAGAAGAGAAGAAAAAGAAAGAAAGAAGAACAATTTGAAGAGGGCTGATCGGTCACGACCAGTCAGCCATGGCTGTTGATCAAAGAGGAGAACAGGCCGACCGGTCTTGACCGGTCGGCCATGCACACTGGGAGATGAACCGAGAAGGCTGACCGGTCACGACCGGTCGGCTGTATATGCTGGAACATATTCAAGTTGGTCCGACTGGTCATGACCGGTCGGCCACACTTGCTGATGAATGGACAGTCCACTCCGACCGGTCATGACCGGTCGGCGGTGCTCTCTGGAAGGTGTAAAACATCAGTCCGACCGGTTGTGACCGGTCGACTCTGCGTAAGATCAGTCCTTTCTAAACCAGGACTCCGGAAATTGCTGCGCAATGCGTAATCTTTCGCAGAATCCGACGCAAGGGAGGTTGTTTGCTATAAAAGGACACCTAGGGGTTCTTCCTAGGGTATCGGAGAGGCTAAGGAACGTGAGTTTGGAGAGTGAAGGCGATTGTGGAGCGGCTGCAACTCTTCTATTCGGGTTTTCCTGTTTTTATGCTTTATTTCAGAGTTTTTAGTTGTAGCATGACAATGCTCGGCTAGAACCTCTCAGCTAAGGCTGAGAGGTGAAGCTTGTAGCTAATTCTATGTTGATTTCAGTTTAATTCAAGTAATTTACATTCAAGTTTGGATTTTTACATGATTTAGTTCCAAATAATGGTAGTTTGAGATGTTTTATCTGAGTTTATGTGCTCCGGACATGAATTCCTTTTAATTCTCTGAGATTATCATGTTTGTTTATCTAAATTCGGATTATAGTAATCCTTGAGCAGGCCATAGTCCAGAGGCATGGCTGTTACTCCGCAGGCTATGGTTTGAGTTTAGTATTGATTTTATTGGACTAGAACTTGGAAGTTCAACTTGAATGTGATGGAATGTGTGTGAATGCTTTATTCTCCAACTAGATGAGAGATAGGACTTCAAATCTAGTTGTGTTATCTACTTGGATTGACTGAATTGACATAGGATTGCTACAAGTGGATCCTTGAAAGCCTTAGTACTTTATCTCTGATTTTTCATTAAATTCCTGTTTTAAGTAAACACTCTATTAAAGCTGATTTCTTTTAAAAACTGAGTTGCTGGAGTGATTTGGGAGCTGTCACTATTTCCCTGTGGATCGACCTCGGTCTTACCGAGTTTTTATTACTACATCGCAGCCTTACACTTGAGGCAAGCGAACAAGTTTTTGGCGCCGCTGCCGGGGAATTAGATAACGGTTTTCGAATAGTTTCAGTGGCTGTAGAAGTAGCAGTAGATAGTTTTTCTGATTTTCTTAGAACTAACAAGTTTTTCTATTTTGTAGGAATTTTTCTCTAGTTCAAGCGCATCAGGTGATACCTTTCTAACTTAGCTTCTGCAGAATTTTTTTCAGATTAGTTCAGATTTCAGTTTTCTAGGATAGGATTAGTTTCAGTTTCTGGTTGAGTGGTTTATGTCCTGTTGGGAACGTAATCACTCAAATCGTCTCCAATCTAAAGGTGGTTTAGTTGGACCATTGTCAGTCCATAGACGAGTCCGGAATTATCAAGAGCATTGTGAAAGTTTGGGGAGTATGGATCAAACACCTTTAAGGAATCCCCCCCCCCCCCCTACTCCAACGACAAACGCAAATCAGGAAGGAGTAGGAGAGAATGAGGTACATAATGTTCCTCCAATGAGATCACTACGGGATTACCTACAACCTGCTCGTACAATTACACCTTCTTGCATAGTTCTACCAGCTAACGGTGGGACCCTTGACATAAAACCGGGTGTAATCCAACTTTTACCTAAATTCCATGGGCTAGACTCTGACCGCCCATACTTACACTTGCAAGAATTCGAAGAAGTGTTGGCCACCTTGCATTATCCCAATGTTTATGAGGATACAATCAGACTTAAACTTTTTCCCTTCACTTTGAAAGAAAGAGCCAAAGATTGGTTTCACTCTCTTAGACCATGCTCGATTGGGTCATGGGTTGAAATGAACCGGGAATTCTTGAAAAAGTTCTTCCCGGCTCATAAAACGAACACCCTTCGAAGAGCCATAATGAATTTTTCGGCTAAAGAAGGTGAATCTTTCTTTCAGTGTTGGGAAAGATTTAAGGAACTCCTGCTTGCTTGCCCACATCATGGCTATGAGAGTTGGCGAGTTATAAATTTTTTCAATGATGGATTAAGTTCCAATATGCGCCAATTTGTGGAAATGATGTGCAATGGCGAGTTTATGAGTAAAAATCCAGATGATGCATGGAGTTACTTGGACATGTTGGCTGAAAACACCCAATCTTGGGATACCTCGGATAAACCCAAGAACCCCAAGCCCACTCAAGAAAAAGGAGGGATCTATGTCCTTAAAGAGGAAGACGACGTGAATGCAAGGATAGCCAACCTCACAAGGAAGGTTAAAGCCATGGAACTTAGCAAAAGTGGAGTTCCCAAGTCCAAGGAAGCCGTTGAAACTACATGTGGGATTTGCCTCACCGACTTACACGCTACACAAGATTGTCCCACAATTCCTGCATTTAAGGAAGTGCTACAAGAGACAGCCAATGCCACATATGGTTATCAACGGCCCTTCAATGGACCGGTAGGTAATACGTACAATGAGAGTTGGAAGAACCACCCAAATTTCAGTTGGAAGAATGCTCCTACGGGAAATCCTACCAACTCCCAAAGAGGGCCACCCATGCAAAATATGGCCCCACCTCAATTCTCATTGGAGGATACCTTGAAAATGTTTATGCAAGGGCAAGCGCAAATAAATGAATCTAATCAGCAAATGTTCCAAGAGCTGAAAGTCTCGGTTGATGAGTGTTAGAACTAGAAAATGTATCACAATGACATTTTCTGAAATGTGGTGTTTTGTTGCTCTGGGGTTCTGAATATAAAAGCATTCGTAGACAATTACAAGCATTCACAAAATACACAAGAGAAGAAATATCGCAAGGCGAATTTTATTCCAGAGATTCTGAGATCTTGTACATTCCAGGCCGTGATCTGGCACGAACCCTTAATTACATCGAATGATCGATGACCCTTGATTAAAAGACAAAAGACTAGTCAACGGGGACTATGGTTTCAGAGTTCATGGTCATGGAGACTTGTATTTTAGTGTGGTCACAGAGACCTGTATTTGTATGGTCGCGGAGACCTGTGTTTGTTGTAGACTGATCCACCTTTGTACGAGTCGGATGTCTATGTCCCATGTTTTGACCGGAGATCCGGGCTGAGACTGTCAGGGTTTATGGCTGAGATGGACGACTCTGGGCTCGCGCCTGTCAATGTAGGGACAGGTGACCTCGGGAAGTCCATTCTACAGTTGTGTGTACCTGCGCAGCTCAACCAGCGGATGCCGTTTGGATGGGTAGGGCATCGACTGTTCTTGGAATATCAGTTTTTAACAGATTGTGTGTGATAGTTCAGAACTCTCCTGGTGTGGTTTATCGTGTTAACCATAGTCCCCTTTGCTTAGTCCAGACCTGGATTCGGGTCATATTATGATAGTACACGTAATGATGATGCGTCAGTATGATTCTGGGCGCCGGTGGCCTCTTTTCGGGAGAATTGTTCCATTCAGCTCGTTGGGTCGGATCGGACTCTGAAGGCTTGTGTTCTGCTCATTGGGTAGCCCGGATGGGTCGTTTGACTGCTCCATTGCGTCCGGAACGCTCGAAATACCCAAAATAGGCTCAAACGGGGCTTAAAAATGTTATAAAATGAGGATTTAAAGGTGCTGGAATGAATGCGCAAAGTGCTGATTTTTGCGATCCGCTGGCCTGATTTTATTGATGCGCTGGGGCCAGCGCGTCTATAAATGATTTTCATGATGCGCCGGGTAATTTTATGACGCGCTGGAGCCAGTGCGTCCTTAAAATATAATTTTCCAATCCGCTGGCCTATTTTGCGACGTGCTGCGGATAGTGCGTCCTAAAATTGTAATTTCCTGATGCGCTGGGCTATTTTGCGACGCGCTGGGGCCAGTGCGTCCTAAAAATAGCTTTGACTCTAAAACTTGTATTTTTCTGATCCGCTGGGCTATTTTGCGACGCGCTGGGGCCAGTGCGTCCTTAAAATGCCACGATTGATGGTTTGCGTAATCCGCCGAGGATTTTCCTGATGCGCCAGGTCACTTTTATGATGCGCTGGGACCGGCGCATCGAAAAAAGATGACTTAACCATTCCTCCAGACCTGGTATGATCGGAGGTGCGATTTCCGGCGAGGGGATCCGGCGGTCGGAGAAGGATTCCGGCGATCGGCAAAGGTTTTCCGGCGACGAGGTCCTCTCTCTCTCTTGCTGAATGATGCAAATGAGGTGGTGGGCGGGGTATTTATAGGTATCGTCGTCCAATAAGCGGTCGACACGTGTAGCGCGTCGAGAAAATGAGTCGGCGCGTCGATAAATGCGCTCGGCGCGTCGCGAAATGATCGGAGTCCAGAAGTTGGTTTGCAGGACGCGCCAACTGTCAGTGCGCCCTTAAATTCATTTTTTGGATGCGCTGGAGGCAGTGCGCCCTTAAATTCATTTTTTGGATGCGCTGGGTGCAGTGCGCCCTTAAATTCATTTTTTGGATGCGCTGGACGCAGTGCGCCCTTAAATTCATTTTTTTGGATGCGCTGGACGTAGTGCGCCCTTAAATTCATTTTTTGGATGCGCTGGGTGCAGTGCGCCCTTAAATTCATTTTTTGGATGCGCTGGGTGCAGTGCGCCCTTAAATTCATTTTTTGGATGCGCTGGACGTATTCGTGTCCTACAAACTTGGGTTTTGCAAATTAGGAGATTTGCGGGGTCCGCCTCGCGATGAATGCCGATGCACTGCTTCTATTTCTTCATAATTGAGGTATCCCCCCAATTTTGGACAGTTTTGGTCATGATGACCGGCGGGGTCCACCACTAGCCTAATTTCTCATTTTTTGGTTAAGTCTGATATGTGTTGCGATTTTTGCCAAGATTTCTGATGCACTGCCCCTAAATCTAGTGATGGGGCAGATTGTACACTTGTGATCCCTGTTTTAAGGATCCTGACTTTTGGGACCCTAACAGATGCCCCTCCGATGCGATGGGATGGACATCGATTGTCCATTGCATCGCGTCGGATTTTTGGGTCCCACTATAAATAAAAGGGTCTGGGTCATTTTCGTCATTTCACTCATTTCAGCGACCAGAGCTCTTTGCCAGCGCGTACAGAAAATCGGCAGCGTGTCGATTAATTATCGCCAGCGTGTCGATTAATTGCCTCGCGGGTGCAAAAAAAATCTGGTTAGTGACTTTTTCGACGCGCTACCCTCAGTGCGTCCTGAAATGGGGACTTAGTGGTTTTCCAAATACTTGAACGCGCCATAGTCTCACGCGCAGATTAAGTGAGGTGCTGGGTCCAGCGCGTTGTATAATTACGGACTTTCTCATATATTGAACGCGCCAGACCCAGCGCGTAACCGCGTGTGTTTGAAGAAACCCATTTGATGGACGCACTAGGGGGGGCGCGCATGAAAATTTGAACTTAGTGAAATTTGACCTATTTATGTGATGCGCTAGGGCCAATGCGTATGTCTTTGGGGAATTTCGGATGCGCTAGGGCCGGCGTGTCCAAAAATGGTCTTTGACCAAATTGGTCGTTTTCTCGATACGCCGGGCCTAGTTCGTTAATTTTTTGGACTTTATGAATTTTGTCCAATTTTCGAGCGCGTCGAGCCCAACGCGTACCCACTCCTTGACTCATGGTTTTGTTCAATTCCTTAGTGTTCTAACTAAGCATGCTCACTATTAACCGCCATGCCCATGTCTCTGGTCCAACGAATCATTTTCTTTGCAACAGGGGTTGTAATTTCGAGGCGCACGGGGTCCACCTTCCCCTTTTGAGCTTTTACACATGTATGGTTATGGTTTTTTAGGAAAATGCTGGCCCCCATACGCCTAAAATTCCTAAATCGTGTTGGACTAGGCGTGATATCCCTTTTAACTTAAGGTATAGAGTTTTGTGCATACCTGAGCGTATTTTCTTCTGGTACTTGTACTCTGTCTAATGTTTTGTCGTATTTGCGCAGGTCTTCATGGCTGGTGGCGCTTCCGACGCTGGTCCTTCTGGTTCTAAACATAAGAGACATTCGACCAAGAAGGTGACACGGCCATCTGATCAGAACCCGCAGTGGTTCCATTCTCCGAAAAAGTTCAACTTCTACGAGCGCATTTTAACACTTCCGAAGAACGTGCAACGGAAGATACTTTTGCGACAAAGCCCTTCCGACCCCTCCTGATGAGGGCACTCAAGAAGAATGGGATGCGTGGTACGCTCCCCTGCGAGGTTTCCGAACTGACGAAGTTGTTGGGTCCGAGGAGGGTGAGGCTAGCCCGGTCGCACCCACCCCATCTGCCAAACGGGGTCGCCCGAAGACGACTGGAAAAAGTGCCAAGCAAGTCCATATGAAGAATCAGGCCAAGTCGAAGCTGGTAAAATGAGGGTCGTCTGGTCGTCTGTTAAGTTAGCGGTATCGTCGCTTATGATCCGCAATCCGTATACGAAGCAGTACATCTAATTTCCCAAGAGCTTTCAGCGGTATCGCTCTCTCCCAAGCAGCGAGCCTTCCGATGTATGCCGCGCCAACTCTTTCTATAGCGTCGACTCCTGGACGCCCATTTCAGAGACATTCCTCAACTGCGCAGTATCCAAGAACGGTACACTGCAGTCTATCCTTGGGGAGAAGGACATGATATTTTTGGAACCAAACCACGATCCTCACCTGCCATTTCCAACACACTACTACGAGACCTTGCGCCAAAGGTTTCGTCCTCTATCCGATGGAGAAATTTGGCCGACCGGGGGTTTCAGGACCCGAGGTCATTTAAGCCCTCACCCTGGTTATAAAGCTTGGGCCAATCGAATAATCGAGCAGCATGAAGAGACCTTGAAGCAAGTAGGTCTCCTTCGGGCCATTCAAGTGACGTCGAGCTACTTCTATCGAGAACCTTGCATCCATAAGGGGTTCTTGAATCACTGGAGCTCTATTACAAACTCTTTCCACCTGCCGTATGGAGAAATGAGTATATCGCTTTGGGACTTGTACCGGATAGCCGGTCTTCCCATCCGCGGCAGAATTTATGATGAATGGACGCCTAGTGACGAGGAGCTATCCAAGAAGAAGAAGGGCGTTGATGAGGGTTTCTATTCTGAAGCCTGCTACGAATTGTTTGCGGAGCTGCCGCAATTCCTAGGTTCCAGAGACAAAGTACCTTTTGAGGACTGGCTGGTTTACTTCAGTCATGGTCTGAAGTGAGTTTCTTTACTTGACTCGCACTCTTCACATCCTGCTTCATCCTCTTCTTCCACTGATGGTTTTCTTCCTGTCTCAGCTTAAATTACGGACCGTATGATGAAGGTCGCAGGGACAAGTTGATTCTGGAGGCCAAGATGAAAAAGAAGTTCCCGCAGCCGAATAAGTTCTCTCCCACTTGCGAACTCGCTGGGTTCTTAGCCTACTGGCTGTGCTGTGTGGCCCTCCTGAGCTCTAAGCAGGCAGATAGTGTGAGGGTCTCCTGCTTCGCCGTGGCAGGGAGTCTGGCTAATGGCCATCGTTATGCATTGGCCCCGGTAGTATTGTGCTCCATATATCGGGCTTTTGGTGGTGTCATCAGCAATAAGGGCTCGGCTTCCTTCGGATTAAATTCTTCTTACTGCGGGTGGCATTCCTTCTCGGGATGGCTCGGGGTCTATTTCCCGTGGGTCTACGGTATGGAGCTTAAGGACTTCATCTGGAGAGGATCGGTTCTGTTGCATACTTTTCAGAAGCGGAAGATGAACAGCGAAAACTTGGTGACTATCAAGGCAAAGATAGCTCGTCATGATGACGTCGACTTCTTCCTTTTCTCTGCGTCCAACAGTGAGGATCCAGAATTGCTCGATAATGATGAGAGTCTTAGTTCCTATCAGTGCTCATTCTTGGTGTCCGTCCGCCCGAGTTTACTGCCTTTGAGGGAGGGGGCTGAGTTCTGAAGAGAGCCGTACTACCCGAACCGATTCGCTCACCAATTCGGTTATGACCAGGGGGTACCAGAGACTCTTGAACCGGTGATGCGAGAGCAGCGAGCCTATGGCACATGACCGATTCACTGGAAGTGGATATGGTGTCAACTCTTGCTAACCGGGTCAGGCTGTTCCTTCATCGTCTCGGGTACAGAGTATACTCTCGGCGCTACATATGGGTGGATGAGGTGGTGGGCTCACCAATATACCTTAGTTTGGAACAATCGTCACGTGGCTGACCCAGTTTTCGTTTCTCCTCCTATCATCGACCCTGCTCCTGCTGACGGCCTGGGCTATGTATCAGAGCCACCACATCAACTGGCCACTCCTGGTGTGAAGAAATTCCTGACTTCTCTGAACGTGGTAATTGATCATGAAAAGCCTGAGCATACACTAGAAGGATGGGTTGCTTATGGGCAGAGGATCACGCTGCGAAAAGATCAAAGTTTTCCACTTGTGGGTCCCATGACGGAGGGGCAGAGAGAGGGTTACGATATCGGTGATGATGATGAAGGCGGCGATGATGACGGTGACGATGGGGGTGATGATGTTGGCGGTGCTGGTGACCATGACGAAGATGTTGGGGGTGGCGATGATGGAGAAGGTGGCGGCGATGTTGAGGGTGGCGATGGCGGGGGTGGAGTTGCAGCAGGGACCCCATCGAATGGCGGTCGGGGAGGTCATAGTCAGAGCCCGGTTGGTCGGACGAGTCTATCCAGACGCTCTGCTCCCGAGGATAGTGATTCTGAACCGTCCCCTGAGCATTCTGGGCCTCGAGTGAAGACTGCCCCTCGTGTTCCTATCGCCGACGGAGAGAAGAAAATAAAGGACATGTGAAAGCTATACCGGGTAGAGAAAGCACGGAGTTGTCTCTCCAAACTTGCCGACGACATTCCGATCGATGATGCCAGTGGACCGAGGGAGGAAGAGGAGATGAGCTCACAGGTAGACCTCAGTGGGAATCTCCCCACGGAAGAGGGTGGAGATAATGAGCCGATATACTATAGATCTGTTCCCAAAGCAGACACAGAACCCATCCCTTATGGTCCTTGACAGTGGGCTACAAGCTGAAGATCCTCCTCTTACCGACCCTATCAGTGTTGTGGCTGTAATCAACCCTAGCCCTACCCCTGAGGCAGGCCCTGCTACTATTGCGGAAGAGGCAGCACCTCCTGCTCAAGAAACCATGCCCTCTGACGCTGTTAGTGCATCGGAGCCTGTCATGGAAGTAACTCCTGTTGTCGAATCGATTCCAGCCACCACTGCCCCTGAGATCATCGTACCTTCTTCTCCTGAATTGCTCGAACCAGCAACGGAGACTGTGACTGAATGTGTCCCAGCATCATCAACACCCATTGCTTCGACTGGTGCACCGGTCGATGAAGTTCCTGCTGGTATACTACTTTCCTTTATCACTTTGCTTGCTTCTCTTCTTTCTCTAGTGTGCTAATATTTACCGTTTCTTTTACCAGCCACTGCCCCTGCCAGCGTCCCGGTTCCTGTAGTCTTGCCCGAGGCATTCCTCTCATCTCTCCGAGGCTTATCAAGGACTAAGGCGAATCTTCTCAAGAGCTTATTGTCCGACATCGTCGATTCGCTTAGGAACGGAGATGAAGGGTCTATCTTGGACGAGGCACTGCAGGCGCTGGAGCTTACCGCCGCGTGGCTCAGGATTGACATTTCTTCGATAGTCAGCCATGTGTCGCAATTCAAAGATGGGATGGCTCAAGTGAACGAGGCGAGGCATCTCAAGGTTGACCCTTCCGTCGAAGAAAACGCGGTCACTTGCGGTCCCTTCTTCCGAAACTTGAGTTACACGAGGCGAATGTGGCCGCAGTACAGAAGGATTGGCAGGCTGTAGATACTGAGCACCAAGAGGCCACCAAGCGTCTCGCGGAAATCGAAAATGAAATGGCCCGCTTACGAGCTGAACATTCTGTCATCCATCTTAAACTTTCGAAGTTCGGCGGTCAGAAGGCATGCCTATAGTCTTCTATCGACCAGCGTGAGGTGAAGTGTAACGCCGTGAGGGCACAAGTTACGGAGCTGAAGCGGTCTCTCCAAGACATTCCAAACCCTGCGCAAGTCTTAGCCGAGGCTGAAACAGTATAGAAGGTGATTGAAGAATCTGGAATCAACTTGTTAGATAAATGTTTGAAAACTTTAGACGTCTGAACTGTAACAATCTCTGTTCGTAACTCAAAATATGTTGTAATGGATATTATAATGATATGTATACTAGTCATGTGATTTTTGTTATGTTAGTCATAAACAAAGTGCTAAGTGAATCAAGAGATATGATAAATGGATTGAAAGAGGATAAGTACTTGGCAAGACTACTTTCCTTTTAACTTTCCTGATCTTCATTTGCGTGTCATTACTTTGGTGAATATATAAGCTTGTTGTGCTTCATGTTTATCTTTAAGAATCCAGGAACGTATCTTTAAGTCTGGCATAACTTGACGACATAAGATTAAGTCTATACTCACGGCATGGAGATATATATCGGGACTTGATGAAGAAATCTCCTTGCTCTAGGAATCCATATCGAAGGCCAGCTAATCATAATCTTCAATTGCATGCTCTTATTGCAAAATAATTCATAAGAGAAAGTCGAAGATATTCTGATGCGAAATAAGATATAATAGAATGCCCGAACCATCTTTGTATGAAACCATATACCAAGCATACAAGGGAATAGCAGTATATACCAAGATTTGAATTTATAAAGATACTTTGATGAACACTTCTCTACTTTAGGAATCCGTATTGAAGGTCGGTTGATCATAATCTTCAATTGCATCCTCTCGTTGTGAAATCATTCATAAGGGAGAGCTGAAGACGTTTTGGCGCAAAATGATACACAGCAGAATGCCCTAACCATCTTCATATGAATTTATAAAGATACTTTGATGAACACTTCTCTGCTTTAGGAATCCGTATTGAAGGTCGGTTGATCATAATCTTCAATTGCATCCTCTCGTTGTGAAATCATTCATAAGGGAGAGCTGAAGATGTTTTGGCGCAAAATGATACACAGCAGAATGCCCTAACCATCTTCATATGAAGCTATATATATACAAATAAGAGATCATTAACTTTGAATTGCCCCATATAGAGTAAAAGAAGGCCATAACGATAGTAAGAAAACCCCTGATGGAGTAATGATATGAAAGTGTTGTATCTTATATAGGTCTTCTATATAATGAGCTTCTCTAGTCCGACTAAACCAATTTAAAATTCTGAAGATATGATTGCGGTCGATGATTATGATCTTCAGTCTTGGATTTAGAACTGTATTGGTTCAGTTTAGACCCGTAGCCTGGGGTATCTTAGAATTGTATTGGCTGGTTTATACCCGAAGCCTGGGGTATTTTTAGAATTGTATTGGTTCAGTTTATCCTCGTAACCCGGAGGCTATATGGTTCAGTTTATCCTCGTATCCTGGAGGTTGTGTGGTTCAGTTTATCCTCGTATCCTGGAGGCTGTAGCAATTGTGGTACTTATGAAAACCCTTTGGAGTTCGTCTTTTCATTTCCCTTCTGATTACGGTACCTGTTGTCAAGAAAAGCTTCACTGACATTTCATATTTTATACACGCAATGGTACAACGTAATTGGATGCATAAATGTATAGAAAATGTAGTGCATGAATAAAATGGGTGCATGCATGAACCCGTGTACACCCCTGCCTCCCTTCTAGCTTTCTGCAACTGTTTGTAAGCCTTCATGATTTTTCGAGTTCGGGAGACAAAGTTCCGGGGTAGGTGTTTTCTTGAGTTGTGTCTGCTGAAGCCATTTCGGGCGGACTCTTCTTGAGTTCTTCGATTCTCAAGTTTATGATGCCTTGGTTTATCATCCTCTGAATCTTTCCTTTTAGGGTGAAACAGTTTTCAGTTCTGTGTCCCACAATTTGATGGTACTTACAATAGTTAGGGTCTCCTACGCATCCTATTTCATTTGGTCGGATGGGCTCTGGTAATTGCAGCTCTCCTTCTTTGATTAACTGTTCCATAATTGGGACCAAGTCATCCGCATCAAATGTGTGTGATCTGTTTGCCCCATTCCTTTCAATAATCGTTGCCTGTCGCTGGTCCTTAAATCCCTTGTCCTTGTCTTGAGCCTTTGATATCTTAGTTTCTATCCTGCATCCTAACCCTGGTTGCTTTCGACCCTTAAGGTTCTTTCTCTTATCAACGTTGGTCATCTCTCCCATTTCACATCTTGGTCTTTTTCCTTTGACTGTTTGAGATAACCTTTCCCTCGTCATCTGTGATGGCAGTGCGGGTAGTATGCTCGAATGAGACATTTTTGGGCCGAACCTGTGACTCTACAACCATAGGTCTCTCAGCTGCCCCTTGCGATTCCTCCATCGATTGTTTAGTTAGCACAATGGTGCTTTGAACTGCCCCTTGCGCAACTAGTGCTGTCAGAATCTCCTTGATTTCTCTCATTTCCCTCGTCATGTCTTCTTGGGCTTGAGCTAGCTTATTAATCTGTTCTTGGATAGTTGATGATTCATCTTTCTGGTCACTTCGCTCTTCTTCCTCGACTACCTGGACCATTGCGATTTGTGCTAGTTGTGGTTTCTGCTCTACCATGACAACCTTTGTGATGGATGCCCCTGTTATTTCTTCGTCTGCCTTACGAGTTGTAATCTTAGGCTTCTTCTTGACAGTGCTAGGAATTCATCGGTTATAAAGATGAAACTTTGAGCTCTCTTTGTTGTCGTAGTCCTACCATTTTTATTGACTCTGTTAGTCTGAATATACTGCTACTGTTTCTTGATCACATGGTGTGGCTCAACGACATTCTTCTTTTTGCATGAGGTCCTTATTACTGCTTTCTTTAATCCTTTCTTTTGCTCGCACTTGTGAACCAGCTGCCAGTCTGATTCAAGAACAACTGTCGCGGTTACAGCGAAGTGGGGGAAGCTAAATCTCCCTATAGTGAGGAAGACGCATGAGTTGTGCCATCTCTCCTGTCTTTGTTAGTATCTTGCTAATTCTGTTGTGTCATAAAACTATTAGAACAGTTCATAAATGCGGTCGGGAGTATGAGCCCATCGATCGCAGTGCATAAATCAACAAAATAGGCAAGAGGGAGACAAATACGTGTAGTTGTGGAATTAGTGGGTTTTGAAAACCTTTAAATGTCTATTACCTTAAAGATGAAGGGAAGAACGTTCCCGTTGAGAGTCGCCAGTTTGACGCCCGAAGGGCGCCGAAACATTACGCCTCGCGGTAGCTTTCTTATGCGTAGACTCGTGTTTGTAAGTAATTGATCTTAGAGTATTCCTATATTCAGATATAACCAGAGATCCTGGTATAGTTCGGTCCCCAGCAGAGTCGCCAGTTTGTTAGAACTAGAAAATGTATCACAATGACATTTTCTGAAATGTGGTGTTTTGTTGCTCTGGGGTTCTGAATATAAAAGCATTCGTAGACAATTACAAGCATTCACAAAATACACAAGAGAAGAAATATCGCAAGGCGAATTTTATTCCAGAGATTCTGAGATCTTGTACATTCCAGGCCGTGATCTGGCACGAACCCTTAATTACATCGAATGATCGATGACCCTTGATTAAAAGACAAAAGACTAGTCAACGGGGACTATGGTTTCAGAGTTCATGGTCATGGAGACTTGTATTTTAGTGTGGTCACAGAGACCTGTATTTGTATGGTCGCGGAGACCTGTGTTTGTTGTAGACTGATCCACCTTTGTACGAGTCGGATGTCTATGTCCCATGTTTTGACCGGAGATCCGGGCTGAGACTGTCAGGGTTTATGGCTGAGATGGACGACTCTGGGCTCGCGCCTGTCAATGTAGGGACAGGTGACCTCGGGAAGTCCATTCTACAGTTGTGTGTACCTGCGCAGCTCAACCAGCGGATGCCGTTTGGATGGGTAGGGCATCGACTGTTCTTGGAATATCAGTTTTTAACAGATTGTGTGTGATAGTTCAGAACTCTCCTGGTGTGGTTTATCGTGTTAACCATAGTCCCCTTTGCTTAGTCCAGACCTGGATTCGGGTCATATTATGATAGTACACGTAATGATGATGCGTCAGTATGATTCTGGGCGCCGGTGGCCTCTTTTCGGGAGAATTGTTCCATTCAGCTCGTTGGGTCGGATCGGACTCTGAAGGCTTGTGTTCTGCTCATTGGGTAGCCCGGATGGGTCGTTTGACTGCTCCATTGCGTCCGGAACGCTCGAAATACCCAAAATAGGCTCAAACGGGGCTTAAAAATGTTATAAAATGAGGATTTAAAGGTGCTGGAATGAATGCGCAAAGTGCTGATTTTTGCGATCCGCTGGCCTGATTTTATTGATGCGCTGGGGCCAGCGCGTCTATAAATGATTTTCATGATGCGCCGGGTAATTTTATGACGCGCTGGAGCCAGTGCGTCCTTAAAATATAATTTTCCAATCCGCTGGCCTATTTTGCGACGTGCTGCGGATAGTGCGTCCTAAAATTGTAATTTCCTGATGCGCTGGGCTATTTTGCGACGCGCTGGGGCCAGTGCGTCCTAAAAATAGCTTTGACTCTAAAACTTGTATTTTTCTGATCCGCTGGGCTATTTTGCGACGCGCTGGGGCCAGTGCGTCCTTAAAATGCCACGATTGATGGTTTGCGTAATCCGCCGAGGATTTTCCTGATGCGCCAGGTCACTTTTATGATGCGCTGGGACCGGCGCATCGAAAAAAGATGACTTAACCATTCCTCCAGACCTGGTATGATCGGAGGTGCGATTTCCGGCGAGGGGATCCGGCGGTCGGAGAAGGATTCCGGCGATCGGCAAAGGTTTTCCGGCGACGAGGTCCTCTCTCTCTCTTGCTGAATGATGCAAATGAGGTGGTGGGCGGGGTATTTATAGGTATCGTCGTCCAATAAGCGGTCGACACGTGTAGCGCATCGAGAAAATGAGTCGGCGCGTCGATAAATGCGCTCGGCGCGTCGCGAAATGATCGGAGTCCAGAAGTTGGTTTGCAGGACGCGCCAACTGTCAGTGCGCCCTTAAATTCATTTTTTGGATGCGCTGGAGGCAGTGCGCCCTTAAATTCATTTTTTGGATGCGCTGGGTGCAGTGCGCCCTTAAATTCATTTTTTGGATGCGCTGGACGCAGTGCGCCCTTAAATTCATTTTTTTGGATGCGCTGGACGTAGTGCGCCCTTAAATTCATTTTTTGGATGCGCTGGGTGCAGTGCGCCCTTAAATTCATTTTTTGGATGCGCTGGGTGCAGTGCGCCCTTAAATTCATTTTTTGGATGCGCTGGACGTATTCGTGTCCTACAAACTTGGGTTTTGCAAATTAGGAGATTTGCGGGGTCCGCCTCGCGATGAATGCCGATGCACTGCTTCTATTTCTTCATAATTGAGGTATCCCCCCAATTTTGGACAGTTTTGGTCATGATGACCGGCGGGGTCCACCACTAGCCTAATTTCTCATTTTTTGGTTAAGTTTGATATGTGTTGCGATTTTTGCCAAGATTTCTGATGCACTGCCCCTAAATCTAGTGATGGGGCAGATTGTACACTTGTGATCCCTGTTTTAAGGATCCTGACTTTTGGGACCCTAACAATGAGATTAAGGGACGCTTAAATGCTAGGGAAGGGACCTTTCCGGCCCAACCTCAGCCCAATCCAAAGCAAGTACATGAAGTGAGCATCCCTAATCCTTCCAACCAAAACATGGAGCAAGCTAAATCCATTACCACCCTTAGAAGTGGTAAACAAATTGACAAGACTATTCCGGTGAAGGCCGATGAGCCTAATGATCCGGTAAATTCTGAGGATGAAAATGGATCTAACTTAGCTCCACAACAACCGGAACGCATTTACAAGCCCGTAGCACCATTCCCTTCGAGATTGGTTGCCCCAAAATCTCTCCCAAATTCTCAAGATATTCTAGAGATTTTCAGACAAGTCAAGATCAATATCCCTTTGCTTGACGCCATTAAACAAATCCCCTCTTATGCCAAGTTTCTAAAAGACCTATGCACAACAAAACGCAAATATAATGTGCAGCAAAAGGCCTTCTTAACTGAGCAAGTGAGTGTTATCCTCACTCAAAAAATCCCCCCAAAATTTAAAGATCCCGGTAGTCCCACCGTCTCATGTATCATTGGAGACTACCGGATTGAACGTGCCTTGTCAGACTTGGGGGCAAGTGTGAACTTGATCCCATACTCGGTATATGAGCAATTGGGTCTTGGTGAATTAAAACCCACCAAAATCACGTTGTAACTCACTGATAGATCTATTCATGTACCGAGGGGGATAGTTGAGGATGTTCTAGTCCAAGTTGACAAATTCTACTACCCGGTAGATTTTATAGTCTTGGACACACAACCGGTTTTGGATGCTAGCACCCAAATACCGGTAATCCTAGGCCGCCCATTCCTTGCCACATCAAACGCAATCATCAATTGCCGGAATGGGGTGATGCAACTATCTTTTGGAAACATGACACTAGAGGTGAATGTGTTTCACTTGGGCAAAAGACATAGGGATGTTGATGATGATGAGTTCTTCGAGGTAAACATGCTTGAAACTTTTGAAGAAGAAGAACTCCTCCAACTTGAACCACTAGAAAGCTTGGAGACATGCTTAGCACATTTTATGGATTTTGAAGATCCCATCATTAGTGAGATTGTGCAGGCATTAAATATAGAAAGACCGATAGTTGATACTAGCCGGTGGAGGCCCCATTTTGAAAAATTGCCACCAACCACATCAAGGCCTCTACCGTCTAACATCAAACCACCAAAGCTTGACCTCAAACCGCTGCCATCAGAGCTTAAATACGTATATTTGGGTCAAGAGGAAACGTTCCCAATTGTCATTGCCTCCCACCTAGAGAAAGACCAAGAGCTCAAGTTGATTGAGCTACTCAAAGAACATCGGGAAGCCATAGGTTGGACAATAGCAGATCTCAAAGGGATAGATCCTTCGGTTTGCACTCACCGTATACACCTTGAAGAAAATGCAAAAACATCTAGACAACCTCAAAGAAGGCTAAATCCAAACATGATGGAGGTTGTCAAAGCCGAGGCGTTAAAGCTATTGGATGTGGGTATCATCTACCCCATCTCAGATAGCCAATGGGTGAGTCCTACCCAAGTTGTCCCCAAGAAATCCGGTATTACCATCATTGAAAACGTCAATAACGAGCTTACACCGACTAGGGTGACCACCGGTTGGCGTATGTGCATTGATTATAGGAAGCTCAACACGGTTACTAGGAAAGACCACTTCCCTCTCCCATTTATGGATCAAATTTTGGAAAGGGTTGGCAGGTCATTCCTATTATTGCTTCCTAGATGGCTATTCCGGATACAACCAAATTGAGATAGCTCCGGAAGACCAGGAGAAAACCACGTTTACATGCCCGTTTGGTACCTTCGCTTACCGAAGGATGCCATTCGGGTTATGCAATGCACCCGCCACATTCCAACGATGCATGTTGAGTATTTTCTCAGACATGGTGGGTGAGTTTCTTGAGGTATTCATGGATGACTTTTCTGTTTTTGGTTGTACATTTGATGAGTGTCTCGAGCACTTGAAGTTGGTCTTGATGAGGTGTGAGGAAAAGCAACTTGTGTTAAACTGGGAAAAGTGCCATTTCATGGTACAAAGAGGAATAGTCCTTGGACACATCATCTCGTCCAATGGAATAGAGGTAGACCGGGCGAAAATTGACAGAATTTCCAATCTACCACCACCCAAAAGCATACGCGATGTGCGGTCCTTCCTTGGACACGCCGGTTTCTATCGAAGGTTTATAAAGGACTTTAGTCACATCTCAAGGCCTTTATGTAACCTTCTACAAAAGGAGAACCAATTTGAGTGGAGTGCTGAATGTCAATTAGCTTTTTCAAAGCTAAAAGACATGTTGACAACCGCTCCTATCATGCAACCACCAGATTGGTCCATGCCTTTTGAGTTGATGTGCGATGCGAGCGACTTTGCTATTGGGGTGGTGTTAGGCCAAAAGAAAGATAAAAAGCGCCATGTCATTTACTACGCAAGTAGGACCTTGATTCCTGCCCAAGTTAATTATTCGACTACGGAGAAAGAGCTCCTAGCTGTTATTTTTGCCTTGGACAAATTCAGGCCATACTTAATAGGATCCAAAGTTATTGTGTACACGGATCATGTGGCACTGAAATACCTTCTTTCTAAGAAGGATGCTAAGCCCCGCTTGCTTAGATGGATCCTACTCCTTCAAGAATTCGACTTGGAGATCAAAGATAAGAAGGGGGTAGAAAATGTGGTGGCGGATCATCTATCCCGCCTAGTCCTACCAAATTCCATTGACGAGTCACCTATTGAGGACTCATTCCCTGATGAGCAACTCTTTGTTGCTATGCATCCACCATGGTACGCTGATATAGCTAATTATCTTTCCACAGGTGCGATGCCGACTCATTGGACTGCGCAAGACAAACGTAAATTTCTAAGGGAAGTGCGCAGATTTTTCTGGGATGAACCTCTATTGTTTAAATATTGCCCAGACCAAATTATAAGGAGATGTGTCCCCGATGATGAACACAATTCAGTCATCTCCTTTTGTCATGATCAAGCATGTGGGGGTCATTTTTCAGCCAAGAAAACAACTGCAAAAATTCTGCAGTGTGGTTTTTATTGGCCCACGTTATTTAAGGACACCCACGAGTTTTGCAAAGCGTGCGAGCGCTGCCAGAAGCTAGGTGGATTATCCCATCAAAATATGATGCCTCTCACCCCAATTCAACATCTTGAAGTCTTTGACTGTTGGGGCATCGATTTCATGGGACCATTCCCCTCATCTTTTGGACATGTCTATATTCTGCTTGCCATAGACTATGTGTCTAAATGGATAGAGGCTATCTCATGTAGAACTAATGATCATCGTACGGTCCTCAAGTTCCTCAAGGAAAACATACTCTCTAGATTTGGGACGCCTCGAGCCATTATTAGTGATGGTGGTTCTCACTTTTGCAATAGACCTTTTGAAACTTTGATGAAGAAATATGGTATTAGGCACAAAGTGAGTACCCCATACCACCCACAAGCAAGTGGGCAAGCTGAAATCTCCAATAGGGAAATCAAACAGATTTTGGAAAAGAAGGTGAGACCGGATCGCAAGGATTGGTCCCTAAGATTAGATGATGCACTTTGGGCTCACCGTACTGCCTACAAGACACCCATTGGAATGTCCCCTTATAGACTTGTCTATGGGAAAGCTTGCCACTTGCCTGTAGAGATAGAACACAAAGCCTATTGGGCAATTCAGGGCTTTAAATTTTGACATTGACAAGGCTAGCTCGCTTCGCAAACTTCAATTAAATGAGCTTGATGAGATCCGGAACGATGCATATGAGAATTCGAGAATTTACAAGAGCAAGATGAAGGCCTTTCATGACAAGCACATCTTAAGGAAATCTTTCCAGGAAGGACAGAAAGTGCTCTTGTATAATACCCGACTTCATCTTTTTCCAGGAAAATTACGATCTCGATGGACCGGCCCATATATTGTCAAAGAAGTTTTTCCTCATGGGGCTGTTGAGATTGAGAATGCAACGAATGGTGACTGTTTCAAAGTTAATGGACAACGCCTTAAACCATTTGTTGAGAAATTTGATTCAGAGGACATGTCCATCTCCCTGAATGATCCTGTCTATCAGGATGATTGATCTCCTAGTCTGATGGAGGTATAGTATAGGTATGTTTAGTTTTGTTTTACTGTTTTACTAGGTTTTAGTTGTTGGAGAATTCCATGATCGCTCCTTCAGGTACAATTGTTCTTACTCTCTCATTGTTTACCATTGCTCTCATGTTCATGCTAATTGACTATCTTTTTACATTAAGGACAATGCAAGATTTGGTTGGGGGGTGAGATGACATTCTTCATCTAGCATATTGCAACATTTCGAGCTTCATGCACAAAATTTTTTCGAATTTTCTAACATCTCAAAACTCTTTTAGAAAATCTTGTTTCTATACATTTGAGATGCTATGAGTATTAGAAGAGGAGAAACGAAGTGTGTGATGTTGTAGTCTTGAATTTCTCCCACCATAATGGTGTTATATGATAGTTCCCCTATTGTTGTGATTGATAGAAAAATTTGAACGCTTTTTACACCTAGTTCACGTTACACGATTTTCATGAGTGACAGGTTTATGTGATTTGTGGATTAGCTAGACTTTAATTTAAAGGTGTTGAGCAGCCAAGACGGGGTATTTTGTCCATCCTTGTCCATGGGATAATAACAGAAGATATGGATTTCTAAAAATCCTATCTAATTTAAAAGAAAAGGGAAAGAAAGGATGAAATCGGGAAGGAAAGAAAAATGATGGAAAATTCCTGAAAAGGGCTACCTATTACCAACCGGGGGATGGTCGAACCGTAACCAAAGCCGGAAATGGGACGTAGTGTGAAAGCCGTCGGAAGGACGGTATGGCAAATTCCTGTCAAAGGCTTGTTGTTGCTCTGTGCACTTTAAAATCCTTGGTTTACTTAATCTATGAAGAAGATGATCCTAGGAACTCATGGGATGAACTTTCACTATGCACACTAGGTTGAATTTGTTCGAGTTCTTCTATTTATCAATCAATCAGCGGGAATTTCATGTAGACACCTTTTATGTTTTGAGAGTCCAAGGGTTCAGCTTCTATTACCTAATTTTTCCAAATTTTATACTTATACGTCTTGGAATGGATAGAAACATGGTTTCTAGAAGAGAGTTGGATTTGGAGGTTTGAACTTATTCACGCATGTTTTGCTCGAGACTAGCAAAAAGCTGGTTGGGGGGTGTGTTGAACCTCCAATTTATACATTGCATTAGCCATTACACAACAAGGTTTGCATGATTTTCATGGTTTAAAGGCCACCTAACACATGTTTTTGTGATTATAGGGATGAGAGCGGACTTCATTCAAATACGAGACTAAAGAATGCATTTGAAGCTATTGCATGAAGTCCTAAGATGACCGAAGAAAGAAGAAGAAAGAGAACCAAAGAAAGAAGAAAGAAGAGAAGAAAAAGAAAGAAAGAAGAACAATTTGAAGAGGGCTGGTCGGTCTTGACCGGTCGGCCATGCACACTGGGAGATGAACCGAGAAGGCTGACCGGTCACGACCGGTCGGCTGTATATGCTGGAACATATTCAAGTTGGTCCGACCGGTCATGACCGGTCGGCCACACTTGCTGATGAATGGACAGTCCACTCCGACCGGTCATGACCGGTCGGCGGTGCTCTCTGGAAGGTGTAAAACATCAGTCCGACCGGTCGTGACCGGTCGGCTCTGCGTAAAATCAGTCCTTTCTAAATCAGGACTCCAGAAATTGCTGCGCAATGCGTAATCTTTCGCAGAATCCGACGCAAGGGAGGTTGTTTGCTATAAAAGGACACCTAGGGGTTCTTCCTAGGGTATCGGAGAGGCTAAGGAACGTGAGTTTGGAGAGTGAAGGCGATTGTGGAGCGGCTGCAACTCTTCTATTCGGGTTTTCCTGTTTTTATGCTTTATTTCAGAGTTTTTAGTTGTAGCATGACAATGCTCGGCTAGAACCTCTCAGCTAAGGCTGAGAGGTGAAGCTTGTAGCTAATTCTATGTTGATTTCAGTTTAATTCAAGTAATTTACATTCAAGTTTGGATTTTTACATGATTTAGTTCCAAATAATGGTAGTTTGAGATGTTTTATCTGAGTTTATGTGCTCCGGACATGAATTCCTTTTAATTCTCTGAGATTATCATGTTTGTTTATCTAAATTCGAATTATAGTAATCCTTGAGCAGGCCATAGTCCAGAGGCATGGCTGTTACTCCGCAGGCTATGGTTTGAGTTTAGTATTGATTTTATTGGACTAGAACTTGGAAGTTCAACTTGAATGTGATGGAATGTGTGTGAATGCTTTATTCTCCAACTAGATGAGAGATAGGACTTCAAATCTAGCTGTGTTATCTACTTGGATTGACTGAATTGACATAGGATTGCTACAAGTGGATCCTTGAAAGCCTTAGTACTTTATCTCTGATTTTTCATTAAATTCCCGTTTTAAGTAAACACTCTATTAAAGCTGATTTCTTTTAAAAACTGAGTTGCTGGAGTGATTTGGGAGCTGTCACTATTTCCCTGTGGATCGACCTCGGTCTTACCGAGTTTTTATTACTACATCGCAGCCTTACACTTGAGGCAAGCGAACAATCTCCAGTCGATCCAGTCTCCGCAATGGAAGGGGCACTTCTTGCCTGTCCAGTTGTCATCAGCCAAGAAGAGCCTCCTCTCCAGTTTATTCGTGCCATCGACTCTAGTTTAGAGTTCGAGCCTCTCATCTTGCAAGGGGCACCCTCGGTTATTTCAATCCCAGAGTCCATCATTATGCAAGGGGCACCTTCAGCCGGTTCATTCTCTGCGCCCATTTCTAAGCATGGGCACAATCAGCCCATCTCAGTTAACCAAGGAGACAATCTCCCTAGCGTAGCATCGGCAAAACAGGGGCATGGTCTGCTCAGTTTGAGCCAAGGGCAAAACCTACCCATCTCAGCATCAATCAACCAGGAGCACAACCTGCCTGTCTCAGCAATAGTCAGCCAGGGGCACAACCTGCCCATTTCTCCAGCAAAAAACCAGGGGCACAACTTGCCCACCGCACCTATCTATTCGGCTTCTACTTCGACCATCATCCTCCAAGAAGAAGACCCTTCCTTAGACAACATGCCACATGCCCTAGCAGAATTGGGTCCCAGCTTCAATTATGTGGCCACTATCGAGGAGGTCGAAGGGGAGATTGATGTCCAGGTTCTGATCGGTCCAAAAACATCAACCATCACTCTTCAGGTCTTCGACATCTCATCTTCATTCCATCTCCTTCCCGATCGGACCTGGTTTCACAGAATCGGTGCCATCTCTTCAAATCTTCACCAAAGGGTCAAGCACATCTTCGGAGATAAGGCGATCACCATCATTACCGATCCCGGACAACTCCCCACGGTAGAGGCATCCAACCTCCGGGAGCCTACCATCCCAGCCATGGACGTACAACGCTCTAATGGGGAGGTCTCATACCATCACAATGCAAATTACTTCCCTCGCGCATGTCCCATCGGATCGAACTATGTCTTCCTCCCTGCCGAGCGCCAAACCTTCTACTATCAGCTTGAATATCAAGACTCGACCCGAATCATGGGAGTTCAAGAGAATGTGGGTAGAGAAAGACTGTGATATCGGCCTACTCGGATTAGGAAACCAAAGCATAAAAGTATCAGAAGAAGACGGGGTCTTCAAGGAGAAGGCAATCTCTGCATCTGCACAGCAATCCAGTTCATCAACGCAAAGATTATCTATCCTGATGATGGGATGGATTCCACCTTCGATGATCAAGCGAGCAGATTGAGTCTGATAGAGTTACCCAAAGAAGACTCAAGCAAGGGGCAGAAATTTCCCCCGATCGACTGGACCACAGTCCTGGTCCCACCTCAGCCGGATGAACCTGAAGAGCTACAATATATCGGGGATGAGCCAGGAGAAATCGCATCTGACACCGACTCGGATCCCAATTCTATATCTACCATGACGTTTGGGCAAAACAATGAGGGTTGGCCTACTGATCCCTCTGGCCCTGCCTCCTGAGGGGAAGGAGTGCAGGGCAGTAACAGGTTTGTTGTCCCCATGACGACCAATAAAAGTCGATAGTGCTCGGCTCCCCGAGCCGAATCAGGCAACACCTGGTTCACATCGCCATCTTGCTCGGGTCTTTTACAAAAAAAAAAAAAAAAAAATCAGAAGATTCAAAAACCCAAAACACCAAATATTTCAAAAAAAAAAATTTTTAATTTCAGAAAGTCCAAAAAGTTCAAAAAAATCCAGATATTCACAAAATTCCAAAAAACCAGAAAATCTTTGAAAGCAAAAAAAAAAAAAATTAGAAATCTTTTTCAATAAAGTGTCAAGTCTGTCTGTCAAAGCACTTGAGTATGAATTTGATCCATGTGATTTCGATCTAGAGTTGGACTTCAAACTCAGGGGTCTGGATAGAGCCAATGATGAGGAAAATGATGAGCTGACTCCTAAACTAAGAGGGTCTCCTCGAAAGTTCGAACCAAAAGCCAATGTCATCTCAAAAAATTTCAAAATTATAAACTTAGGATCTCCTGAGACCCATAAGGAAGTGTGCATTAAGAATCCTTGTCCCTGAAAAATAAGCAGAGAATGATCGAATTTTTGAAGTCATGACTTCCCAATCTTGCGTCCTATGAAGACTTATCCAGACTCGATCAAAAACTCATCAAGCCTATCAAGAGGATACTACCAAGACTATGCTTGCATTCCATGCTGGAGTATGCGACCAGACGAATAAACAGAGAAATCTCGCAGCTCAATAAAGACAAGATTGTTGCCAATATGTTAGCAAATACTTCAAGTGTCAGTAGCATGCACATCAAATCCATGTGTACGTTTCAACCTGACAACGCTCCAGCTATTGCCTATACAAGGTATCTACATCAACAGAAAGACCGAGTCGGCGTCATCTAGTGGTCATAAGCATATACTTGTGGCAGTCGATGACAGCACAAAGTGGATGGAGGTAACATCCTGATCTCGCACGATAATTCTCATGAAGAATGACATCATCAATTGTTAAGGGTTCCCACATGCTATCAACATCGGCAATGGGACGCCCTTCGAAATCCAAGGATGAAAGATTTTCTCAAGAAACTTAAAATCAGAAGACAGAACTACGAGTTCAACTCAAAATCCCATCAACGTGAGTGCTGATGAAGAATGAAGCCGAAGAACGAAAAGTCATATCAGGTTTACAACAAGAACTGCTGCATCTATCAGACTCAAGGGGCAAGCCCCGAGAATCAGAGAAGTTCTTCTAGGAGGCACCGTTCGACTCACCAACCTGAGGGGTAAGGATCTTCTAGAGCCAATCAACGCCAACAACGTGAAAATCTCTCACAGGTAAGCCAATCCAACCTTATCAAGAGTTACATTAGTAGAGCTGAAGTCAAGAGGTCAAGGCTCAGACCTCTGAGAATCCCTTCCCATCCACCAATAAGTGTTCCAAATAAAGGGTTCAAAAGCCAAAAAAAAAAGAGAAAAAAAAGAATAGAAAAAAAAGGGGGTTAAAAAAAAGAAGGGGCACACAACCCCAAAAAAAAAAGAGAGAGAAAAGAAGAAGAAGAAGAAGAAGAAGAAGAAGAAAGAAAGAAAGAGAAAAAAATCGACCCAAAAGAAACAAATCTATCCATCCATCCACCTCAGAATGGTCTGTAGCTAAGGCCGACAGCTCTGCCATTGTAACTTAAGATAAGGGCCGAAAGGTTACCATCGGCCGGCAACGACGGATTCCTGACCTCGGGGTGCCGCAGTTATCCAAAAAAAAAAGATAGATGTGTGCCTAAACAAAGAGGGCGGAGTGAAAACCCGAAAGGGCGCTCCGAGTAAAAACAGTGGGCACATAGCGGACTTGGTGAAAACCCGAAAGGGCGCTGAGGGTAAAAACAGCATAGCTGCCAAGGGGCAGGCAAGATCAAACACCCGGGACGTGGTGAAAACCCGAAAGGGCGCCACGGGCAAAAATGACGGGTAAGCCGGATGCAGTGAAAACCCGAAAGGGCGTTGCGGGTAATAATGGCTAAAAAAAAAAAGAAGCAAGTACATGAGAGATCTAAGCGACATGAAGATTCAATGGAAGCAAGGATGGAGGCTATGAGTCTAGAATTCTTTCAAGATCTGTCCAAATTCTAGAGTCAGGATACCATTGCGCAATATCTTAAGGGGACCAGGACCCTTGGAGAATAATTAAGAAAATCAAGTATGACACAGGTTGAGTCAAATATTCTGATTCCTACATCTAAAAGCACAAGTCCAAATCATGCACAGACAGATAAGCACTTGACACAAATTTTTACTTCATGATTTACATATATGTTCCAAAAAAAAAATCTTACAGGGCTTTCAAAATAAACATCCCCCAGCCAATTCACAGAGTGCTTCGTACAAGCGTCTTTCTCCCGATCATTCCTCCCAGAAGGTAAGTATCTCTCTTCCTGCTTTAATGCTTTAATCCTTTTGCTAAAGTATTTTCTCTCCTCACAGGTACCAGAAAGCAATCTAAGATCAGCCCATCAATGTCCATCATGGCCCCGTCTCCAATCACACGATCCATGCGGCCCACACTCCAAGGATGCATAGCCACACCTATGTCCCATCTCCCCATCTCATCCATACCATCCAAAATTCCATCATTCAAAGACCCATCCAAATCTGAAATTCCAGCCATCCCACCATTAATGGAGTCATTAAAAGCTCCATCAACCACCAAGCTTGAGTTTCCATCAATGCTCCCTCTTAAAGCCCCATCTACCCTATCTACTAAAGGCATCTCCCATCCATCAAAGCTCAAAAAAAAATCTGGAATGTGGGACCCACCATGGACAGCCCCCACAGCCCCTAGCCTATATCACCACTATCCATTGCTTGGTAAAGGACAAAGTGAGAAGAAAACAAAAAGAGAAGAAAAGTAAAGACAAAAGAAGGATTTATGGTTAGATTGAAACCTCGTGTGCACCGAATCAAGAAGACAGGGACAGTGGACTGCTGAGAATGTCCGAATACGAGACAGCCCAGACCGCAGAAGAGGCAAGGTTCGGGCGGCTCACTGTGGGCCGCCCGTACGGACGCGCTCCCTCTCTCTCCGCGGGATTGGCTCCACAATCGTTGGTAGGTGAGGCTGACAGTCCACGTCAGCAAATGGCACCCTGAGGGCCGCCCAAGGCTCTGGTCCACTCCAGATTTCGATTGAGGCTGATCAAGATCATATAAAAGGTGCCCCACCGGTCCAATCACGAAGCAATGCGGCCAGAACATGGCTGATCAAGTCAAAGAGAGGGAAAGGTGATCAAGTGGGGGCCACAAGCAATCCAAGTCATTCAAAAACTAGATCATCATGATCTGAACCATAGAAAAGCTCGCATGGGTCATCAAACAACAAGATCAAAGGTTGGATCGTCAAAAGAGGGGTCAGAGTCCAAGATCTGATCATCAAGAGGGCCCACAAGGCTGAAAAGAGCAATCTTAACCGTCCAAGTCATCATCCGCACCATGGAAAGCCTTCTTAGCCTCACAAAACATTAAGGATAAGTGCTTCAAAGCAAAGCTGAAGTCTGGAAAGGGCCCACAGGGCCAAATCAAGTAATTCGGACCACTCAAATCACAGTCAGCCCCATCAGAAGCCAAATAAAGCAAGGTAAGTGTGTCCAACCCCAAAAACTGGGTCCGAAGACCTTAAACTACACTGGGATTAATTTCTCGGGGGACCTTTCTCGCTTTCAACCAAAAACCGGCATCAGCCTTGATCAAGGTTCGATAACCCGGATCATTTCAAAAAAATACCAAAAATATTTTAAAGCTTTCCACAAAAACCAGCATCAATCTCGATCATTCGAGCTGAAATCTGGAACTTTTTCCAAAAAACACAAAAAAAATGATTCACCAAAAATTTCAAACTGCACAAATTCATCCCCAGTGGTCCGAAGACCTAAAACTACACTAGGATTAACTTCTCGTGGGCTTTCTTTCCTAACCTGTTCCAAACATGGCTGACACTTGATCGTACGGGTGTCTGGAATCTTTTAAACAGGTAAGGGCTAAGGCGGGCAGAACTCCGCAATCCTGATAAACAACCTTGATTTGGAAGTCGCTGTTGAATCTGACGGATGTTCCCTGTTCCTAAAACTCATGAAGGGGATTAAGGCTGTTGGGAGGTGGAGCGCACCCTCACGGAATTGTGAGCAACGTAAGGCCCCAAACTAGATTGACTAAGGGAAATGTGAGGATGTGGCTCATTTTGTGGCCGAAGGAGTCCGTCGGACGATACGTGGTCTATGTGCATTGCACATGAGGAACAGGCAACTTTGTGGGTGTGTTGACCGAAAACCCTCAAAATCCCCTCATCCGAAGATGTAAAACTATGTCACTTAACTGTGTGAGACTCGTCTTGCTCGCTGACGTAAAATGGATCGGGTGCCTTACCAGCAGTAAAAGCTGGAAATGGATGAAAATTCTATACTTTTCTCTGCATTTCAGAAAAATCACAAAATATCAAAACATTGCAAAATCACCTTTTCAAAAATCACAAAAATATTTCCCTTGCTTTCAATCAAAATATTGTCAAAAATCAAAAAAATATTTCCTTTGCTTTCAATCAAAATATTGTCAAAAATCACAAAAATATTTCCCTTGCTTTCAACAAAATATTGTCAAAAATCACAAAAAATATTTCCCTTGCTTTCAATCAAAATATTGTCAAAAAAAATCACAAAAATATTTCTCTCGCTTTCAAAGAAAATACTTCGAAAAACACAAAAATATTTCCTTTGCTTTTAAATAAAATATTTTCAAAAATCACAAAAATATTTTCTTTGCTTTCAATAACCGATCTCTACCCTGACCTCTCAAGGTAAAGATTCGGACCCAAATATCTGCAAAAATCACAAAAATTGTCAGTATCCCCAGCACTACACTTCAGGAGTCTTGAACTCCACTCTCTTCACAATTTGGGATGACGGATCCGATCACCTGCAAATTGGGATCTTGACCAAAACGGGCAACTAAACAACATCTCAATCACACGCATTCCCAGAAGAACATCTTGAAGTCGGATAACATCCTTATACATTCTCATTAGCAAAGAAACAGCATCTTGGGACGATGGACCTGATCGACCACGGGTCGGGATCTTGACCAACCCGCTGTCCAAACCTCCGTATCAAAAAGAAAAATCCCCAGGGAAGCACAACCCTGCAAGCAATAAGCTCAAAATTCTCGGCATCTCCAGCAAAAGCAAAATCATCAAACTGAAAGAGAATGAGCCAAAGCCGTGCATTTATCATGCATCTCCATGCATCAGCATCCATCGCATCAATCATCATGTTTACCTGCTTTCAAAATAAAGTCGGTTAGCCAAAGACCCCACAGGCATCCCTAGTGGAGGCGCATGCAAACCAGATTTTCATTTCAAAAAAAAGAAAAAAAAATATTCCCATTTGCAAATAAAAACCCCACGGAGTATCACTCCCCAGAGTGGGTATCTTTTCAAAAATCCAAAAAAATATTTTCTTAGTAGAGCGTTCTGCCTCTAACACACCAGGAGATCTTCCATATCTCTGGGTAGGAGTCGACGCAAAAATCAAATAAGATCTGATATCTTGCGGTTTCCCCAGAGACCATCGGATCCAATGCACTCAAAGTACGGTCGAACTGAACTCCAGTGTCAGTGCGGTCGTACCACATGCCAAGATACAAAAAGATGAAAGCCAAAAGGCTCGGTCAAAGAAACCATTTGAACAGGTGGAAACGAAGAATTGTAACCCAAGTATCAAAATCAGCAGATTGGGTGGAAAGAGTTCACCCGCACATACCTAGACGTGGATGCCTGAAGTACCTTGACTGAGTCCAAGTCGGCGTAGTAGAATCCCGTAAGACTATCGGACGCAGGGCGTCTAACCACTTTGATAGTCAAGCGAAACAAGTACTCCTGGAGTGATCTGGGAAAACATCAAACATCATACAATCAGTCTCAGGGTCAGCAACCTCGTAAGACTACGGACGCAGAGGCTCTGCTGTACCTTTCCGATCTTAGTACCGATCGGGAATGGAAGGGTTGCGATTGGGTACCCAGGTTGCAGCAAACTGCAGGGACAATCGCAACGTTTTCTCCAAACTCCCGCGGTATGTGCGAGTTATCAATTTTCAGACAATCAACTGACTCAGATACAAAGGACAACAAAGATTCCAGACCACAATCGAGGAAAGAATGAATTGCAAACCAAGCATCGAAACCAGCAGATCGGGTGGAAAGAGTCCACCCACACATACCTAGGCGTGGATGCCTGAAGTACCTTGACTGAGTCCAAGTCGGCGTAGTAGAATCCCGTAAGACTATCGGACGCAAGGCGTCTAACCACTTTGACAGTCAAGCGAAACAAGTACTCCTGGAGTGATCTGGGAGAACATCGAACATACAATCAATCACAGGGTCGGTAACCTCGTAAGACTAGCGACGCAGAGGCTCTGCTGTACCTTTCCGATGTTAGTACCGATCGGGAATGGAAGGGTTGCGATTGGGTACCCAGGTTGCAGCAAACTGCAGGGACAATCGCAACGTTTTCTCCAAACTTCCGCGGTATGTGCGAGTGATCGATTTCCAGACGATCAACTGGCACAGATGCAAAGGCAAGCAAAGATTTCAGACCATGATCTATGAATGACCGGGTCAGAAGTGGGGTGTCCACTTGCTTTGGCATTCGGTTGCATGCAACCTCTGCCAAAGAGGGGCATCTGTAGACACCCCACCTTCGGCTACACTGTTGGTAGAGATAGCTGGTTGAATGGAGGACCGTACCCCCAAATCCCAAGTCCAAACTCAGCCAAACTCACCCTTGTAAGCCCCATTCCATAGCCCAGTTCAAGCCTGAACCCAGTCAACCCAGTCCTAAACACCACCCTTGTTAGAACTAGAGAAATGAACATTCTCTGGGATGTTGTGTTTTGTTGCTCTGGGGGTTCTGAGTAATGGAAACATTCATAGACAGTCATGAGCATTCACAAAAGTACACACGAAGAGATATCGCAAGGTGAATTTTATTCCAGAGATTCTGAGATCTTGTACATTCCAGGCCGTGGTCTGGCACGGACCCTTAATTACATCGCATAATCGATGACCCTTGATTAGAAGGCAAAAGACTAGTCAGCCGGGACTAGGTTTTTAAAGTTTACGGCCATGGGGCCGGTATTTGTTTTACTGTACTAAGCCACTCTGTGTTAGTCGGGTGTCTATGTCCCATGTTTGGTCGGAGATCCGGGTCAGGACTGTCA
This sequence comes from Liriodendron chinense, assembly GCA_003013855.2. NCBI lineage: Eukaryota > Viridiplantae > Streptophyta > Magnoliopsida > Magnoliales > Magnoliaceae > Liriodendron > Liriodendron chinense. The sequence continues at coordinate 274,378 of PVNU02000525.1, forward strand.
GGGTTTATTACTGAGAGGGACGACTCTGGGCCCGCGCCTGTCAATGTAGGGACAGGTGACCTCGGGAAGTCCGTTCTACAGTTATGTGTACCTGCGCAGTCTAACCGGCGGATACCATTTTAGATGGGTAGGGCATCGACTACTGCATTGTGGCAGTTGAGTAGTTGGTTTGTAAGAGATCGAAACTCTTCAGCACGGTTTATTGTGGTAATCAAGGCCCGGCTAAGCTAGTCTTTTAGCACAAATTGGGTCATGCCTTTTGTAGTGAACGTAAATATTAGCATATCTGCTTAGCCCCAGATGTTGGCGACTCCTTTCCGGGAAGTTACCCCGTTCATCGCATCGAATAGGGTTTAATCTTGAAGATGCTCGATTCTGTTCATTTAGAGTTCTCGAAACGTTTGCTTGGCCGTTCCATTGCGTCCGGAATGCTCGAAATACCCAAGACTGGTCCTAGTAGTCTTTAAAATACTCAAAATTGAGCCCGGTGTGCCTGCTAACATGATCTGTAAATTGGCTGATTTCTGGGTGCGTGAGCCCTGATTTACGGGTGCATGGGGGCTCCACGCACCTGTCAATTCGTCAAAGATTTTTAGACGATTTTAAGGGTGCGTTGGTGCATGTTCGGGGTGCGTTGATGCACTTCACCAATTCGGACTTGCTGGATTTACAGATGCGTGGGTGCTGAATTGACGGATGCGTGGTTCCCTTTTTTTTTATGTGTGAACTTCTTTTACAGGTGCGTTTTAAATGTATGAAGTCCGGACCTTAGACGTGTCCGCACCCAAAAATGGGGTTCTGGTGGAAGGAGTGGGAGCTCAGGTGAGGGTTCCGGTAAGCCTTTTTTGGGTTTCCGGCGGGCGGAGCTCTCTCTCTCTCTCTCTGTCTCTTGATCTCTCTCAAATGAAGCATCAGAGGGGTATTTATAGGTGAAGTCAACCAATAGCAGGACGCCACGTGTCACGCACCTGCTGGACGCTCCCAACGCACCTGTTTACCTCATTGCAAGTGTCCGAAGATCATGCGGGTGCGTGGGGTTCATCTGTCGGGTGCGTGAGGCTCCACGCACCTGGAACCCATCTTTTAATCCGTTCGTTAATTGTGGGGTGCGTTGACCATCTTTCAAGGTGCGTTGGATGCGTGGTCCTTCACGAAATGGTGGGCCAGCGTACTGTTTTCAAGGGTGCGTGGGATATAACTTACAGGTGCGTTGGGCTCCACGCACCTGTGAGTGAGTGTCGGTTTTTAGGGTGTGTTGGACACGTAAATGTGGGCTCCATCGATTGGGTTTTAATTTTTGGAGGGTTTGTGGGGCCCGTTTCGTTGCGCAACCACTTGCACTGTTCATCATAAATCATAAAGAGGTCACGGGTCTGATTCCGGACAGTTCTGATCACGAAGATCAGCGGGGTCCACTAGTGAATTTGGCTAAGTCCAGGGAAGTCACGTATTCCTTCGTCTTGCGTGCACCGGGAGGTGTCCTTTGCGCGATCCCTTCAGGAGTGTATGGTTATTTGGCTTATTTTAAGAGTGTCCACTATTTGGGACCCCAACAGATGCCCCTCCGGTGGGTTGCGGCAGGCGCGTGATTGGCTGGTGCGACGCACCGGACTTTCCGGGTCCCACTATAAATAGATGAGTCAGCTCATTCTCGTCATTTCACTGTTCTTTGCCAGACCTCTCACATCAGGCCCACGCACCCTTTTATTCTCCAACGCGTCCAACAATTGTCTCCGACGCACCCATTTAATTCGTACGCACCCTCTTATTCGAGGTACTTGGGTTTTTAGCGGTGCGTGGGGTACGTACGCACCCTGTATTTTTGTACTCCGAACTTGAGTCTTCCTTTTGGATGCGTGAGCTGGCACGCACCTGTAAATCCCTTGGATTTTTTGACATCGTCGGTTTTCTGGGTGCGTAGGGGTCTACGCACCCTTCGTCAACCTGGGCGGGCCTTGGTGCCTCATGCACCATACAAATGGGTTGAGTGGACTTTTTCAGGGTGCGTGGGACGCACACGCACCCAGCTGGTGATCGGCCAAAGGATGTATTTATTGGGTGCGCCCTTCGACTGTTTTGAGACGTTGCCCTTCACGCACCCGAAAATCGGGGCCTGCATAAGTTTAAGGGTGCATGGGGTCTTACTCACCTGGAAATGTGGCATTCTCTTGATTTTCTGGGTGCGTGGACTCACGCATCCGGTTCCACAGGACTTGTAAAATTTTGTCTAAATAATTTTCTGCGAAGCTGGACGTTTGAAGTGTATGAGCCCCTTAACCTCTGCCTCGTATTTGGGCATTCATATTCAGGTTTTTTTTTTCAAGGAGGCGTAGGGTCTCATAGACTTTCGGGCTTTCCTAGATCGCATTAGTTTCGGGGGCAATTCCCATGGTGGCCTTAAGTAACGTTTCGAGCATACCTGGGCGTCCTCTTGCCTTTTTTTCTTTATTCTATTTGGTTTCTCCTGCTTCTTGTTCTCTCTTTTGTCGGACTGCTGTATTGGTTCATCAGCTTTGTTTCCCAGCAGACGATGGTCGTACCCTTCGTGAGGCCCGCGGTTGTCTAAGGCGACTTCTAGATGCTTTAGACCGCCCCGAGGCTTAGTCATCTCTTGCTAGTCAATGCGACGGGGTGGCCGAGGCCTTGGCCCATCTTGGCGCTGAATCCCGCCCCATCCTCCGAGCTATGCAGAATATCTAGGCGATGGCCTCCATCTCAGATGAGCGCAAGGAGGCCGTCTCTAACTTCATCGGCGATTCTTCCCTTTTGGAGGAATTGGCGGTCTTGGAGGCGGCAGAGCCTTCTTTGGCTGCTTCTTTCCTTTCTCTCTCGAAGCGTCTCCACTTCTTAAAGGAGGAGAAGAGGGAGAGCAGGAGATTCCTGGCTTGGCTTATCCCTTTGGCGGAGGCCGAGTACCCGGATCGTCGTGCCGGCATTTGGAGAATGGTCAGAGCGGCTATTCGGGAGCACGACGACCTGGCGATTGACTTGTCTGCGATAAGGAACTATGCCGACGCTGAGCACCTGAACTTCGATCTCGTGCAACAGTGCATTTCCATTTTGGTGGACTTGGTTTTCAAGGAGGCCCAGATTCAAGCGAAGGATGATGAGTTGAGGGCTCAGGTTCTTCCGCTGATGCGGGACTGAGGCCTCTGCTCTCTGGCTTCGGGGAGGAGTCCCCACAATTTTGGAATTGTCTTACATTTGACTGTTGTCGCTTGGTCATCTAAACATTTGTTATTAACAATTTAGCCATGTGGAATGGCCCTTATGGTTGACGAATATTAATTTATACTTTTCGCTTCACTTCTGTCTTTTCCTGCCTGTGTGTTCTGTGACGACGGTGGCGCGGTTGCGAATGTCGTTCGCTTCATGTCTTCCATTGATTTTGAATGTGTTCCGCAGTGGTTCATGCTGACGCATTGTCCTCTGTTCATTTGCTGCTTTGTGTTCTTTTCTCCTATGCATGGTTTGATCGACTTTGTGCAAGCATTTCCCCTCTACTTTATATCTAAGTTTTACATGTCGTTTGCAGATTTATCATGGCTAGCGATCCTTCACAGGCCGGTCCTTCGGGTCCTCCCCTGAATCCTTCCAAGCGTAAGCGTGCTGCCGCCAAGCAGGTAGTCAGACCGTCCGCTGAAAATCCGCAATGGTTTCTTCCTCCCGAGACGTTCAACTTTTATGAACGTATCCTCACCTTGTCGAAAGATATACAAAAGAAGATCCTTTGTGACCGGATCGTGCCGCCTCCTCCAGACAGGGGCACACAGGAGCAGTGGGACGCATGGTACGCTCCTCTACGGGGCTTCCGGAGCGACGGGGCAACGGGTTCTGAAGAGGGCGAGGCTAGCCCGTCGATCCCTTCCTAGTCTACCATGCGCGGCCGCCCTAAGAGGGCTGGCAAAGGTGCCAAGCAAGTATACTTGGAGAACCAAACCAAGTCTAGGTCGGACAAGATGAAGGTGGCTTGGTCTAGCGCCAAGCTTGTTACTGCGCCACTTGTGGTGAGGAATCCCTTCACTCGGGAGTATATCCGTTATGCGAAGAGTTATCAACGGCAGTGGTCCCTCCCAAGTATTGAACCATCCGACATTTGCAGGAGCGATTCCTTCTACGGCGTCGATGTTTGGACATCTGGCCCGGCGTCATTCCTCAGTTGTTCCCTCTCTAAGAACGGGAAGCAGCAATCGGTCCTGGGTGTGAAGTATATGATTTTCCTAGAGCCGAATCACAATCCTCATCAGCCCTTCCCCAGACATTATTTCGAGACTCTTCGCCAGCGGTTTCACCATCTAGGAGATACTGAAATCTGGTTGTCCGGGGCGTTCCGGACTCGCGGTCATCTGGTCCTTCATCCGGGCTACGAGGCGTGGGCGAACCGGATCTTGGAACAACACAGGACGACCCTACGGGTAGTGGGTCTGTACAAGGCGATTGAAGCGACATCGAGCTACTTCTGCCGAGAGCCCTGGGTGTACAAAGGCTTCCTCAACCACTGGTGTTCTATCACCAATTCCTTCCATATGCCGTGCGGCGAGATGAGCATCTCGCTCTAGGATCTCAACAGGATTGCGGGGCTCCCCATCCGTGGGAGGATTTACGATGAATGGGTCCCGAGCGACGACGAGCTGTCGCAGAAGAAGAAAGGTGTCAATGAAGGCTTCTTCTCCGAGGCCTGCTACGAACTGCTTGCTGAACTACCCCAGTTTTGGGGTCTCAAAGATAAGCTTCTGTTCGAGGAATGGCTGGTTTATTTCAGCCACGGCTTGAAGTAAGTTTTTGGTTTATGGGTTCTGTCTTACCGTTCTGTCACGCTTCTTTTTGCTAACGCTTTGTCCTTTCCTTTACTCAGCTTGGACTACGCGGCCATCGACGAAGGTCGTGGTGATAAGGCGCTGTTGGAGAAGCGAATGAAAGAGAACTTCCCGCGCCCCAATAAACTCTCCCCCTCCTGTGAGCTAGCTGGCTTCCTGGCGTATTGGCTCAGTTGCATGGTGCTCCCGAGTTCCAAGCAGGCGGATAACGTCAGAATATCTTGCTTTGCCGTCGCAGGGGCCCTGGCGAATGGTCACCGATATGCGCTGGCTCCGGCGGTCTTATGCTCTGTATATCGAGCATTCGGTTATGTTATCAGCAACAAGGAGCGCGCTGCTTATGGGATGAACTCCGCTTACTGCGGATGGCACTTTTTCTCTGGCTGGCTCGGAGTATACTTCCCCTGGGTCTATGGCGTGAGGCGTGGGGATTATATCAGAGCGGGGAAGCTCCCGCTTCATTTTTTCCAGAAGAGAAAGATGATCAGCCATAACTTAAACACTATCGAAGATAAAATCGCAGGGCTTGATGATATGTACTTCTATCATTTCTCTGGCACTCGCAGTGAAGAGCCGGTCCTGTGCACGGACGACGATAGTATTGATTATCACGAGCGTTCCTTCCTGATTGCGATTCGTCCTTCGTCACTGCCGCTCCAAGAAGGGCTGGAGTTCTGGAGGGAGCCTTATTATCCAAATCGTTTCGCCCGCCAATTCAGGTATGACCAGGGAGTGCCAGCGACCCTAGAACCGGTGACGCGCGAGCAGCGGGCATACGGTGTTGGGCCCATTCACTGGAAGTGGATGTGGCGGCAGCTTCTGTTGACCGGGACCGGCTGTTCCTTCTTGATCCCGGGAACGCAGTGTTTCTCCAGGGCCACCTTTGGGTGGATGAGGTGGTGGGCCCACCAATATGCATTAGTGCGGAACAAAATGCTTGTTACCGAGCCCGTCTTCATCACGCCCCCCATCGTTACGCCCATTCCTGCCAACGGGCTAGGCTATATATCGGAGAATCTTCATCAGCCCGCAGTGCCAGGCACGGAGAGATTGCAAACCTCCCTGAACGTGGTGATCGATCATGAGAAGCCGGAGCACACCCTGGAAGGCTGGATTGCCTATGGGGAGAGGATCGTGACAATGGTGGGGCCAGAGTTCCCGTCTCTCGGCCCTATCGATGAGTTGCCTGCTGGGGGCGACGCCCTGAGAGGGGGAGGTGACGGCGATGATGGCGAAGAAGGCGACGATGATGACGAGGGCATGGCCGAAGCCAGGGATGAGGGAGGTGACGCTGCCGCTGAGGGCGATGGCGATGATAGGGACGACGATGACGCTATAGGCGGAGCTGACGAAGGTAATGACGGTGCGGGAGGTAGTGGAGGCGGAGGCTCAGTGGGTGATAGTGGTGATGATGGTGGCGGTGAGGGCGGTGATGGCGATAATGGTGGCGAGGGTGTATGGGTTGAGCGTGCCGGCCCTCGGGTGAAAACTGCTCCTCGTCTTCCCGTTGTTTACGGCGGTAAGAAAATAAAGGATTTGTTGGAACTGCGCAGGGCCGAGCGCTCACGGGAGCAGCTTGCGAAAGAGGATGACGATACTCCGATCGTCACCACGGGAGAAGCTAGGGAAGAGGGCGAGCTAAGCTCTCAAGTCAACCTGAGCGAGGGCTGCCCTACCCGGGGGAGCGATGAGAATGAGCCTGTTTACGATAGGCCCATCCCTGAAGAGGGCGCGGGGGCAATCTTCATGGATTTGGATGACGAGGCGCCTGCCGAGTCTACCCTTCCCCCCAATCTCTTTGTGGCAGACACTGAAGCTCAAGGCGGGATTCCGGAAGCGATCGTCGCCGTGGTGGAAGAGGTCGCGGTTCCTGCTATCGAGCTAAGCGCTCCTGAGCCTGTTGTGGGGGCCCCTCCTGCTGCTGAACCGTTGTTGGTTGAATCTGCTGCTGAAGCCCCGCCTGTTCCCACGTCGTTGCCAGCCGAGTCTGCTACTGCAATTCCTCCCGTTGCTGGGCCAGCGCCTGATGCCAATATTCCCGAGGTCGTGGTGATATCCTCCCCGGAATTGCCTGAGCCGTTAATTGAGGGAACAACGAAACCGGCCCCAGTGTCACCTATGCCTACCACTTCATCCAGCGTCGTTGCCGTTGGCATCCCTGACGTTGCTGGTATGTCATCTGCTTTTACTGTCCTGACTGCTTCCTTTCTGACGATGATCTTCTTGTATTAACACTTCCTACTCTCTGTGTCAGTAGCTTCTTCTATCGGTGCCTCAGTGCCTACGGCGTTGCCAGAGTCATTCGTCTCATCCCTTCGGGGTCTATCGAAGACTAAGGAAAATCTTCTCAAGGGTCTTCTGTCTGACATCGTTGACTCTTTAAGACATGAGGAGGAATGGCCTGTTTTAGACAAGGCGTTGCAGGCACTCGAGCTGAACGCTGCCTGGCTCGGGGTCGACTTGTCCTCCGTGATCGGTCAGGTGATTCTATTTAAAGAATGGGTGGCCCGAGAACTTGAGGCGAAAAGCCTCCAAACTGACCCTTCTGCTGAGGAAAAGCGCGGTCATTTACGGTCACTTCTCCCAAAATTAGAATCACACGAAGCAGAGGTGGCCGTGGTAAAGAAGGACTGGCAGGTCGTTGACGATGGGTGTCAGGCGGCCACTGTCCGTTTGGCAGAGATAGACAACGAGGTGGCTTGACTGCAGGCCGAGCGCTCGATCGTCCACCTCAAACTATCCAAGCTCACCGGTCAGAGGGCTCGTTTGCAATCTTCCCTCGATCAGCCGGAGGCGGAGCGCGACGTCATGAAAGCCCAGGTTGCAGAGTTAGAGCAGTCTCTCAAGGACATTCCTGACCCTGCTCTAGTTCTAGCTGAGGCCGAGGCGGCACGGAAGGCGGTTGAGGAATCTGCTGCAGACTTGTTAGACCAATGTTTAAAAACTTTAAACGGTTGAGCTGCAGTGACCTCCACTTGTACTTAATACCGATTTTGGAACACGTTGTAACAAATATTGTGTCAATATGTATACTACTGTAGTTTTAGGTGCATGTTGTACTGCTAGGTCTTTTGCAAATTCATATTTTGAATGCGAATTGAGTGAGTCATTTGGGAAGAGTGTCCCCCTGTTTAGGACCCAAACCTGTGCTTGTATGAACAGAGATACGATCGAGCTTTTATTAAGGGCTTCCCCCTTTCTTAGTTGCCTTCCAGGACAAGGCGTTATTTCTGACGTGCTCTGGGCCTCGATGACTTCCTGATACCTGTAAAAAAAGGTAGATAATCAGCATTTTGCCCCGGCCCTTACGCGATATCATTTCTTTTGGTATTTTCTACATCACATCATCCCTCTAATGGGGCGATTACAAAATATGATGACAGACTTCTTTCAAGTATAATATCTTTTCAAGAACCGACCATTCACCAGCGTACTGACGCCCTGTCCTTTGCAATCTATCACCCAATAGGCTCCATTGGAGTACACCTCATCAATAATGCACACTGGATCCCACTTCGGGTCGAATTTACTTTTTGGGCCTTGCATCGGTACCGGACGTTTCATCATCAACACCAAGTCGCCCCTCTTAAATGACCTTCCCCAGACTCGTTTATCGTACGAAGCTGAGATTCGCTTTTGATACATTTCAAGTCTTTGCTGAGCGGCGAGTCTCTTCTCGTCCAGGTCGTCAAGCTCGTTCATTCTGATTTTATCATTGTATTCGGTTGTCAGGGAGTGTCGGAGTGCAACCCGTAACGACTCCACCTGCATTTTCATCGGGATCACGGCTTCCCTACCGTACACCAATGAGTAAGGTGTGGCTCGAGTGGCTGTGCGGTACGTGGTCCTATATGCCCACAGTGCTTCGGGTAACCGTCTGTCCCAGTCTTTCTTATTCTCCGCCACCGTCTTCTTCAGGATTATCACAATAGTCTTGTTGAATGCCTCGGCCAACCCATTTGCGGGAGGGTAATAGGGCGACGAATAGCAATGCTTAATCTTGAACTTCGCACATAGTCTATCGATAGTGACATTTTTGAAGGGTGTCCCGTTGTCGGTAGTGATTTTTTCAGGGATACCGTGTCGGTACAATATGGAATGACGGATGAAACTTTCGACGTGTCTTGCTTTCACGTTTCTTAAGGTGACGGCTTCAGCCCATTTGGAGAAGTAATCGGTCGCAGCAAGGATGTACTGGTGCCCCTGAGAGGATGGCGGGTTGATTGGCCCTATCACGTCCATGCCCCAGGCGGCGAAAGGCCAAGATATCACTGATTGATGCAACTCTTCTGGCAGTGTGTGTATTATATCTGCATGTATTTGGCATTGATGGCACTTTCTAACGTAGTCTATTGCGTCTGTCATCATTGTGGGCCAATAGTACCCCATATGTCGGACACGGTGATGCAAGTTCCTGCCCCCTTGGTGAGCACCACACTCCCCTCCGTGTGCTTCTTTTAGCATGGCGTATGCCTCGTCCTGGTCTAGGCAGCGTAACAATACTCCCTCGTACGAGCACTTGTAAAGGGTGTCACTTTGTATTACGAATGAACTGGCACGTCTCCTGATCTGAGTGCGCATCTTGGGCTCTTCTGGTAAAAACCTGTACTTCAAGTAGTCGACCAAAGGTCTTTTCCAGTCGATTTCTTCTGTGATTTCAAAGCAACAAATAGGGTTTACGCTCGATTCATTACTGGGCGGTAAGGTAGTTGGCAAGATCCTTCTTTCTTCGATCGTTACTTGAAGAGGGCTGCCTCCAGGGTTAGCCAGGGCAGCAGCCAGGCTAGCTAACGCGTCGGTCTGTATGTTCTCTTGCCTTGGTATATGTGAAATGCTGCCATTGCGAAACTGATTGAACAATGATTGGGCTTGGCGGCAGAAGGGTGAAAACTCGGGCTTGCGAACCTCATATTCCGTTGTTAGCTGTCTGATGACTAGCCTGGAGTCGCCGTATATTTGTATTGCTTTGATACGCATCTCGAGGGCGAGCTGTAGTCCGATAATAAGGGCTTGGTATTCTGCTTCGTTGTTGGTACAAGCCGGCACGATCGTGAATGCATAGGGCAGTAGATCTCTCTGCGGGCTAATGAATATAATTCCTGCTCCTGCCCCTGTGGACCTAGCGGCTCCGTCGAAGTACATTTGCCATGGTCGCGGTTCTTCAATCATCATAACCTGGTCGTCTGGGAGATCGCACTCCATTTCTTCCTTGCTTGGAACGGGGTGCGCGGCAAGGAAGTCCGCAATCGCCTGTCCTTTAACAGCTCGGGCCGGGACGTAAGTGATATCGAATTCTGAAAGGAGTAGGGCCCATTTTGCTAAGCGCTAGACAGCATGGGCCGATTCATGAGAAATTTGATCGGATCTGCCTTGGATATCAACGTTATTTGATGTGGGAGGCAGTAATGCCTAAGTTTCTTCACGGCGAAGATGAGGGCCAGACATATCTTTTCGATCACTGAGTAGTTAAACTCGGCCCCTGCTAACGTGCGGCTTAAATAATACAGCGCGTTCTCTTTGCCTTCTTCGTTCTTCTGTGCCAGGAGTGCTCCCAGCGAGTTATCACCTGCTGCAATGTATAGGATCAGCGGTTTACCCTTGATTGGGGCAGCAAGGACTGGTGAATTCCTGAGCATTTCTTTTAGCGAATCAAAAGCTTTCTGGCAGGCGGCATCCCATTCGAATTTGACATTTTTCCTGTTGAGTCGGGAGAACGGCTGACAACGACCAGCCAGGTTTGAAATGAATCTCCTTAAGTATGCTACGCGGCCCTGGAAGCTTTTCAACTGCTTCAGGTTCTTTGGAGGTGGCATTTCTATGATGGCTTTAATTTTTGCGGGATCGATTTCTATGCCCCTGTGTCTGACCACGAAACCCAGGAATTTGCCGGATGCAACTCCGAATGCGCATTTTAGCGGATTCATGCGGAGGCTCTTCTTACGCAATCGTTGGAACACTTGCCTTAGGTGCTCCCTGTGCTGCTCGTGATCGATCGACCTGACGACTAAATCGTCTACATAGCATTCAACGTGTTTATGCATCATGTCCTGAAATATGACGTGCATTGCGCGCTGGTAGGTTGCCCCTGCATTTTTTAATCCGAAGGGCATTACGTGGTAGCAATAGATGCCGAGAGTTGTGCGGAAGGCCGTGGCTTCTTCGTCTTCTGGGCCCATGCGGATTTGATTGTACCCCGAATACATGTCCATGAAAGACATCACTACATACCCCGTCGTGCTGTCAATCAACATCTCAGGAATCGGGAGGGGAAAATCGTCCTTAGGGCAGGCTTCATTCAAGTTTCGGAAATCAACGCATATTCGGATTTGTCCGCTCTTCTTCTTGACTAGCACGATGTTTGAAATCCACCGGGGGTACTTCACTTCTCGAACGAACCCAGCCTGAATCAGTTTCTTGACTTCTTCCTCGATCTTTGGTATAATGTCCGGATGAAACCGTCGTTGGGGCTGTTTTACCGGCTTCTTTTCCTTCATGATACTTAGTTTGTGCATGGCAATCATCGGGCTGAGCCCGGGCATTTTTTAATACGTCCAGGCAAAGATATCCTTATTTTCCTTTAACAGCTGCAGGTATCTCTCCTTCTCACCTTCCGAAACGTTTTTGCTCAAGTATGTATTCCTGGGCTCTTCGGGGGTGCCTAAGTTTATCTCCTCGAGTTCGTCGATCGTTGGCTGTCCGCCATCTTCTAGTTGCACAGGCGCGATACTTGGCTGGACCACATCGACAGGCTCTTGTGACTGGGCTTCTTCTGCCGAGCCAATGGTTACCATGTTCACACCTGCCCTAGCCCCTAGGCATTCTCCATTGCGGTAGATTCGCCTCTGTTCTTCAAATGGAGCCAATAACCTCCTCTCTGTGTCTGCGCTTCGGTCAGGGAATCCCATATTCTTCATGATTTTTTGGCTGGCTCTGCTATATCTCTTCTCCTCTATTGGTCAAGGTTGGGCGAGCCCCCTTTCTTCCCCTCTTTCTTCTGACGGCGCTGGCCGGCTCGGCGCTGAGTGAAATCTGATGTCTTTCTGGGTGACATCTCTTGACGGCACGATGAACTGGGGCTTTTGGAAAGGGTTTGGTTCTTCCTATCTTGGGTACCGGTACGTTGAAGCTGGATTTGAGCACGCTCATGTCTTGATCTGAGATCAACTTTAGCACAGACTGCCCTGGCTGACGTAAATGTTGCGGTATCATGTAAAATTTCTTCATGATTGGCCGAGAGTGACCTCCATAGGGTGTCGGGATCCCCCTTGGGTGGCATTTTGAGGTTCACTTCCCTGCACGAACTTCTCTATTCGAGTTTTTACCACCTGCCCCTTCTCTGATACCTTGGTCCTCTCGCTGGTTTCACTGCCGTCACCAAGCTGTAGTACTTTGCGTCTGCTAAAAATGATTCGGCTATCGTATATGGCTTTGGATCCGCCGTGACCCTATACTGAACTCCGTCTCTATTGTATTTGAAACACTGGTGATACGTCGAGGGGATTATGCGATTCTGGTGAAGCCAAGGCCTTCCTAGAAGGAGGTTGTATGTTGTCACCGCATCGATCACCTGACACGTTACTTTTGTAGTCAATCCTTCGATCTCTAACATTACAGTAATTGACCCGAGCATGCGCTGACTGTCTTGATTGAAACCTTGAATCATCATAAAACTTGGGCGTAACGCCGATTGCATATAGCCTAGTGTCTGTAATGTTCTCAAGGGCATAATATTTACGGTCGACCCGTCATCCAACATACATCTCTTGACCTCGGTATCCCTGATTATTCCTGTGACCATTAGTGGACGGTTATGGTTTGTGGTTTCTACCGTGCGGTCTTCTTCTGAGAACGTGATGGTCGAATGGTGATTAACGGGCATGACTTGCGACACCGGCACATACCCTTCCCAGAATTTATCTGGATCTTTCATTTCTTCTTCTATTTCTATCATCGTGACCTCCCTGATTTCATTGTCAAGCAAGGCGTTGATTAACTTTTCCCTGTATACTTTTGAGAGGCATAGGGCATCGTATATACTTAAGCGGGCGGGGACCTTTTGTAGGTGCGATATAATGTCATATGCCACTGACCTAGGGTTTGGCTGACTGGTCGTAGTTTCGGCGACCTTCTCTTTTGACTTCTGCATGCGGGGTCTTTCCTGTGATCTGTCGGGGGTGCCGTCTTCCAGTATTGGGTTGTCTGGTCTGGGGAGAGTACAGTCAGGCATTTGCCTTCCTGACCGTAGGATGACTGCGTTGACTTCCCTCTCTACTACTTACGGTGTTTCTTCAGGTGATGCTTGTTCGGCGAATGACACCATTCCGCAGCGGGCTATGACTGCCCTGAGTTGCCTCTGCCCCTGCGACTTCACTCCTCTGTTCTTCTTTCGCCTTGCGGGCTGCCGTCCGATCTCGGGTCTTTTCTTACTACTGGCTGGGGTCCGTGGTTCCTTCGGCTTAGGGGGCGGGGTTGACCGGCCGGTTTCTCCTTCTATCGGGACCGTTGAGATTGTCCCGACTGTCTCCTTCACCGTCTCGGGTGCCTTCATGCTGATGACTCCTTGGTTGATCAATCGCTGTATCCTTCCCTTTAGGGAAAAGCAATCTTCCGTCTGATGACTGATGCACCGATGATATTTGCAGTATTTGGGGTCGTTCGTTCGTCCGACCTCGTGGGGACGAATCGGCTCTGGTAGGCGTATCAGGCCCTCTTCAATTAACTGTTCCATGATCGGAACTAAATCGGCCATATCGAATGTATAGGGGCCGTTCGCCTTTTCTCTTTCGGCTATAGATATACGCTTGGGCACATAGGGCCTCTTACCTTTATCTGGTATATCTGCCGTTTTCGCCTCTGCCTCGTGATTCGTGGCGGGACGTTTTCAGTCTTTCGGATCCCTGCTCCTGTCGATCTGATGGGTCTCAACTCCTCTTCCTGTTTCTCTTTTCTGTCTCTCGGGCCTGAAGCTTACTCGAGATGCTGCTTCCTCTACCAAGTGTGCTTTTGTTGCTAATTCGTGAAAGGAGTTGAAGGTGTTGCCTGACAGGCCATACGAAATCATTGGGTCTAAGGCCCTTAGACACATTTTCATCTGCTCGCCTTCGCTGGGTAATTCGCGACATTGAGCTGCTGTGGTTCCCCATCGGTCGATAAACTTCTCAACTGGCTCACCATTTCTCTGTCTAACCATTGCAAGGTCCGTTAACGAGATTTCTCTCTCCGTTGCGAAGAACTTCGAAATAAAGGCATCTTGCATCTGCTCCCATGTTCTCACAGAGCCGGCTGGTAGTGACATATACCATTGGAAAGCTTTTCCTGTCAGGGTGGATCCAAATAACCGCATGCAGTATTGCGGGACCGCAGACCAATTTCCCAATGTAGTCAGGAAGTGGGTGATGTGCTCCTCTGGCGACCCTCTGCCGTCGAATTTTTCAAAGTCCGGGCACCTAAAGTTGGCCGGGAATGGTACCTCTTCCACTTCTGGTGGGTATGGGACTCGATATTTGTAGCTACCTTTCCTCTCTTTCTCCTTTTCCTGTTGCATCATATGGGCTATTGTTTGGGATAACTCTTCTCGTGATACATGAGATGTGGCAAGCGGCGCACGTCCTACTGGCGTGACTCTGGGTTGGATGGGTGGCTCTGGCTCAACCGGACCTTCTGCTGCGCCTTGAGACTCCTCTGCCGACTAACGGGTGGGTGGCGCGGTACTCCTGGTGGCGTTTTGTGCTATCAGAGTGGTTAAGGCCTCCTGGATGGCCTTCATTCGCTCGTTCGTCTCACGGTTAGCCTCTACCAACCTGTCGATCTGATCTTGTAACGGGGGTAACTCTTCTGTCTCGTATAGTTCTTCCTCTGCTTCTGTGGCCACTTGCACCATTACTACCTGTGCCGACTGGATTTCTCGGACTGGCCCTTGTCTTGATATGAGGATCGTCGCGGACTTAGGCTTTTCTTTTATGGATCTGGCGGTTCTTTGTAGGGTATGGAAGGTTTTGGGCAGCGGTGGGAACTGCTCGATTGTTATTGCAGGCGTTGCAGGTCCTGCCGGCGCAACCCTCCTGCCTGTAAGGGTCTTCTGCCCCTGTTTTGGCTGCCATTGTCTCTTATTCGTAGGGCGAGGTCTTGTGATATCCATTTTCGTATATGCCGCTAAATTAGTTGCTCTCTTTCGTTCTTTCCTTTGTCTACGTGTTTCGACCAATTGCCATCCTGAACTAGAAGCAGTTGTCGTGGTCGGGGTGAAGCGAGGGAAGCTGAAGCCTCCGGTGGCGAGGAAAGTGCACGAACTGGTCATTGAGCACGCCATTTCTTTCGCCTGCCCTAGTGTCTTGCTAATTCTGTAGTGTCATAAAAATCGTTAGAACAGTTCATGAATGCAATCGGGAATATGAGCCCATTCGATCGCAATGCATAAACCGACAAGGATAAGCAAGACGGAGGCAAATACGTGTAATTATGGAATGCGTGGGTTCGAAAACCCCCCTTTTTATGTCTGTTGCCTTAAAGATGAAGGGAAGAACATTCCCGTTGAGAGTCGCCAGTTTGGCGCCCGAGGGCGCCGAAACATTATGCCTTGTGGTAACTTTTCTTATGCGTAAATTCGTGTTTGCAAAGGACTATTCTTAGAGTGTTCTTATACTCAGAGCAAACCAGAGATTCTGAGTTCGATCCCCAGCAGAGTCGCCAGTTTGTTAGACCTAGAGAAATGAACATTCTCTGGGATGTTGTTTTGTTGCTCTAGGGGTTCTGAGTAATAGAAACATTCATAGACAGTCATGAGCATTCACAAAAGTACACACGAAGAGATATCGCAAGGCGAATTTTATTCCAGAGATTCTGAGATCTTGTACATTCTAGGCCGTGGTCTGGCACGGACCCTTAATTACATCGCATAATCGATGACCCTTGATTAGAAGGCAAAAGACTAGTCAGCCGGGACTAGGTTTTTAGAGTTTACGACCATGGGGCCGGTATTTGTTTTACTGTATTAAGCCACTTTGTGTTAGTCGGGTGTCTATGTCCCATGTTTGGTCGGAGATCCGGGTCAGGACTGTCAGGGTTTATTACTGAGAGGGACGACTCTGGGCCCGCGCCTGTCAATGTAGGGACAGGTGACCTCGGGAAGTCCGTTCTACAGTTATGTGTACCTGCGCAGTCTAACCGGCGGATACCGTTTTAGATGGGTAGGGCATCGACTACTGCATTGTGGCAGTTGAGTAGTTGGTTTGTAAGGGATCGAAACTCTTCAGCACGGTTTATTGTGGTAATCAAGGCCCGGCTGAGCTAGTCTTTTAGCACAAATCGGGTCATGCCTTTTGTAGTGAACGTAAATATTAGCATATCTGCTTAGCCCCAGATGTTGGCGACTCCTTTCCGGGAAGTTACCCCGTTCATCGCATCGAATAGGGTTTAATCTTGAAGATGCTCGATTCTGCTCATTTAGAGTTCCCGAAACGTTTGCTTGGCCGTTCCATTGCGTCCGGAATGCTCGAAATACCCAAGACTGGTCCTAGTAGTCTTTAAAATACTCAAAATTGAGCCCGGTGTGCCTGCTAACATGATCTGTAAATTGGCTGATTTCTGGGTGCGTGAGCCCTGATTTACGGGTGCATGGGGGCTCCACGCACCTGTCAATTCGTCAAAGATTTTTAGACGATTTTGAGGGTGCGTTGGTGCATGTTCGGGGTGCGTTGATGCACTTCACCAATTCGGACTTGCTGGATTTACAGACGCGTGGGTGCTGAATTGACGGATGCGTGGTTCCCTTTTTTTTTATGCGTGAACTTCTTTTACAGGTGCGTTTTAAATGTATGAAGTCCAGACCTTAGACGTGTCCGCACCCAAAAATGGGGTTCTGGTGGAAGGAGTGGGAGCTCAGGTGAGGGTTCCGGTAAGCCTTTTTTGGGTTTCCGGCGGGCGGAGCTCTCTCTCTCTCTCTCTCGGTCTCTTGATCTCTCTCAAATGAAGCATCGGAGGGGTATTTATAGGTGAAGTCAACCAATAGCAGGACGCCACGTGTCACGCACCTGCTGGACGCTCCCAACGCACCTGTTTACCTCATTGCAAGTGTCCGAAGATCATGCGGGTGCGTGGGGTTCATTTATCTGGTGCGTGAGGCTCCACGCACCTGGAACCCATCTTTTAATCCGTCCGTTAATTGTGGGGTGCGTTGACCATCTTTCAAGGTGCGTTGGATGCGTGGTCCTTCACGAAATGGTGGGCCAGCGTACTGTTTTCAAGGGTGCGTGGGATATAACTTACAGGTGCGTTGGGCTCCACGCACCTGTGAGTGAGTGTCGGTTTTTAGGGTGCGTTGGACACGTAAATGTGGGCTCCATCGATTGGGTTTTGATTTTTGGAGGGTTTGTGGGGCCCGTTTCGTTGCGCAACCACTTGCACTGTTCATCATAAATCATAAAGAGGTCACGGGTCTGATTCCGGACAGTTCTGATCACGAAGATCAGCGGGGTCCACTAGTGAATTTGGCTAAGTCCAGGGAAGTCACGTATTCATTCGTCTTGCGTGCACCGGGAGGCGTTCTTTGCGCGATCCCTTCATGAGTGTATGGTTATTTGGCTTATTTTAAGAGTGTCCACTATTTGGGACCCCAACAACCCTGAAAAACCCCCCATAAGAAAAGCCAGTAAAAAAATCTCAAAAAAGTCAAACTCACTAAGTCAATCCACTGAGTCAACCCGCTGAGTCAACCCACTGAGTCAACCCGCCGAGTCAACCCGTCGAGTCAACCCGCTGAGTCAAATCACCGAGTCGACCCGTTGAGTCAACTCACTGAGTCAACCCACCGAGCCAAACAGCAACCCCGAGGGAGCGACCGTACCTTGCTGGAAATCGAGGAACGGCCGTACGGGCGGCCCACAGCAGGCCGCCCAAACCGTCGCTGAATCCCAAGAAACGGCCGTACGGGCGGCCCATAGCAGGCCGCCCAAAATAAATTACGCGAAATGCCACTGCCCGCTGCTATAAATACCCCCCTCCCCTTCTCATTTCAACACCCCACTCAGCCAGAGAGAGCCCGTCCGTCTGAGTCACCCTCTTTACCCCTTAGCCCATTCCTCTACCAAGGAGAGCCCGAGTGAGGAGAGCCTAGCTCTGGTCCAGCCCAGCCTGACCACTGGTCCAAGCCTCCCAAGCCATCCAAGTCTTGATCCAGCCACTCGAAGCCAACCCTTGCGACACCTCCGTCCATCCAGCTATTCTTTTTCCAGCATCATCTCATTTGCATCTAGCATAAGTGCAACATTTACTTTTCTTCCAACCCCCTGCTTCACTATAAGCACCTTGATTATTCAAGCACACTGCATATGTCTTAAATTAATCACCTGTCAGTTCGAGCGTATGGTCTGGGCTTGCCCGTTGTTGGAACCTGCCCATCAGAAACTCTTACTGTTCAGACCTGCATTCATGCTTCACTATAAAGCACCTTGATTATTCAAACACACTGCATACGTCTTAAATTAAGCACCTGTCAGCTCGAGCGTATGCTCTGGGCTTGCCCGTTGTTGGAACCTGCCCATCAGAAACTCTTACTGTTCAGCCCCGCATTCATGCATCATGTCATCTATGAGAATGTACGAGGATTAAAATCGACTTTCAAGTATTAGTTCGATTCTGTGAAGTAGAGACCGTACTTCGGTACGGGCAGTGTGTGGGGTGCTTAACCTCTTCCCACCCTGTAACCGTGATCCCTTACCTTGAATCTTTGGCCACAGATCAACAGGAGTCATTTTAAAGGAAGGAATCTTCGGATCCCCTTCTCTAACGTTTCTACGGGGTCTAGCCGACTGTAGATTCGAAGTAACTGGCTAGTGGCGACTCTGGTCTTATATAAACTCATTTGACACATCCAGCTTAAACATGACAACCAAACAAAGCCCTCGAGAATGAGGCAAGCCAGTGGCATAAATGACGATTTCGCACTCACGCATCCTCCTCTCCTTCTTTTCCCAAAAGGGGAAAGGACGAGAACGTCGTGTGGGAGCGCGGAAACGGCGAGGGTCCACAGACCGTATGTCGATCAAACTAGGCATTGAACTATCAAAAGGTTGGGGAGGGCATCATGCGCTAAGCCTAAGGCACCCAACGCATCCACCTACACGTCAGCGCATGATGCGCGGGGTTTATGGACCTTGGCAGTGTATGTGCCGATTGGCACGTAGGATGCGTCGGGCGCCAAGAGACATACTCCAGGGGACTTATACTCCCCTTAGCCCTTGTTGTTAGGATGCCTCATAGCCAGATGCGTCGGGCTACTTGGAACACTCATTGAACATGTATCTCTAGTTGAGTGCGCCAGATGCATGACGCGCGATGGGCTCCTTGGATGATGCACCAGATATTCCATCTCCTTGTACTTCATTTTATGTGTATGCCAGATGTAAGTTGCTTTGTGCACCTATGGGTGCCGGAAAAAGGGTTGTATGGGTTTTCAGGTGAGGGATTCCAATGAGGGATTTGGGGGATTTTCGGCGAGCAACCAAATACCCAGCAGGTCACAACAATGCTCTCTTGTACCTCTCTGAATGTTTTGTTAATGATGAAATGGAGTATTTATAGCTGAAAATTATGGAGAGACTGCCTATCCGCGGCGCGCATCTACTGGGGGATCCCAACGCATCCACTATCTGGCCTAAAAATAAGCTTTCGCGCATCCAATCTTAAATTGGCTTAGTTTGAAGGTCGATGCGTCCACTACGCCGCGACGCATCCTCCAATGCATCCACAAGTGCACCCACATTGGACTTGGCTTCAGTCTTAGTCGTGCATTCACCTTGGCGCACTGGCGCATCCACTTGTGCTTGCTAAAACGGTGGGCCCTTATCCATTTTTGGAGAATGTGAGCCCTATTTGTTGACGCGGATACATGCGCCAGGCTCCTGGGCCCAAGCGTGTGTCCACATGTCTGGTCCCGCTGCTCATGGACATGTTTTCAATATGGGCCCTACTTTTGCACTTGTGTAAAAGGATGGAGCTAGGGCTGTCAATGAGTCTGATACGGGCTGGATCAGTGATGATCCGTATCCGACCCAAATCCGATTCGGATCATAAGTATATGATCTGAACCCGACCCGTTCAAATATTTTGAAATCCATTTTTTATTCGAATATGATCCGACCCGATATCCGAATATGATACAGCCCATGGGGTTTTGGAAAATGGCAATCGAAAATGGGAGAGAACAGGAGAGAGGGCACCGACCAGCGACCGGCAACCGGCCATCCATATTCTAAAGAAGAGAGAGAGAGAGAGAGAGAGAGAGAGAGAGAGAGAGAGAGAGAGATGCTCTGTTCATAAGGAGGCACAGTTGCGTGCGTGGAGAGTAGAGATGAAGGAGACGGCTGGGTTTTTTTTTTTTTAATCGGGTCATTAACGGGCCGGATCAAGGTTGATCCGAATTCGACCCGAATATTAAACGGATTGTCTTTGGGTATTCGAATCCGACTCGATGATCTGATTATTGATCTGAATCCAATTAACGATTAAATCAAAGCAGATCTGGATCGGATACGGATCATGATCTGTGCCGTTGACTAGCCCTAGATGGAGCTATAAATGTCCTAGAGGTGGGTAAATAGGATAACTCAATTCAGTTCTACTTCTTGTAATCTTAAAATAAATCAGAGAATCAATCACAAGACTAGCAAGAATATGCAATTAACCAATCTGAAAGCAAATAGAGATCAATATGAAAACCTTGGATTAAACCGTAAGACAACATTCCACTTAGAGATTAAGTAGTACAACCTTCCACTTAGCAAACTAAGTAGGACAACCTTATATCATTTAGAAATCTAAGTAGGACAATCTTATGTCACGGTTTAAGAATTCATAAATAATCAAGCACATAAAAAGATAAACAATAGAATAACCACCCTGACACAAAGAGTTTATAGTGGTTCGGTGCTAAAAATAACTTGCACCTACTCCACTTCCAAAATTACTTCTCCTTGTAATTTTGGCTTTCCACTATATAAAGGTTTTCACAGGTTCACCTTTAAAACCTGATACAGATATTATGATTTTTACAGGCTTATCACAACAAAACATCAAGTAATTTTCACAGGATAATCACTAACAACTTGACTTAAGATTTTCACAGTGCTATCTCAAATAAAATCTAAAAGTATGGAAAGATATTACTATTCTTCTTGTAGATGATGATGAAACTTAACAGAGATGAAGCTTCAATAATGTAACGATCCGATCGTTGTAGAAGATAACCAATATAGCTCGAACAATATGGATCTAGGAATTTTAAAATGAGTTTTCCTAAAAGCTGCAATTTCAATTCTCTTATCTCTAGTATGAGAATGATCTTCTCTTTACACAATCAAATTAAATGAGAAGAGAATTGAGATAGCTATAAAATAAAAAAGGAATTTAGAACAAATAGCTAGAATATAATGGAGAGCTTTTTCACCAGAGAGACAGTATTTTCATGCTTTTTCTTGATGAAAAATAGAGTGAAGAAAGTTATATTTATAGCAAAAAAGTTAGGCCTTCGGTTGACCCAAGGTTGCCTTCGGCCGACCTTAGATTCAACTGTTTTATCCCAACAGCTATCAGATTTCGCGGGATAAGATTTTGTTCAAACTTCGGCTAACCCGAGTGTCAGTTCGGCTAGCCTGAGTGAGCTTCAATAGCCCGAGACAGGGTCGGGCTTACCCGAGTTCCGATTCCAGAAAATAGTTTCGTATCTGAAAACTTGACCGAAGTTTCTTAGGCTGACCGAAGCCTGTTCGGCTAGCCAAACACAGGGTCGGGCTGGCCGAACATCCCCAGAATTTTATAATTTCACTCGCTGGAAACTTGACCGAAGTTCCCAGGCTGGCGAAAGATTCTTGGGCTGACCGAACACAGGGATTAGGCTAGCAGAATTTTCTTGAAATATGACTTTAGAAAATATTAGAGTGACTAACTAAAGAGTCATACGAAATCACATAACCTAGGGTCATCCCTATGGTCAATAATACCTTAGCATATATGATTTATCTCCGTAGCTTTGCCGTAACTTGTTGTAGAGTCGATAGTCTTGATCTTGATGTGTTTGTTGAGGTAGAGACTTGTCTTCTTAAAGAACTTGGCTTGCACACACAACCTCATGTACTCAACTAGTGTCTACAAAATATGACAACTATATTGTGCTTAGCACTCACATTTTGTACCTAGCACTTACAATTTGGGTGGGCCCAACGCATCCACCTGCGTGGGCACTTTTCTGCCTCGATTCTTATGCATTTTCATCAGTCGGCTCGTTTCTTAATGCATCGATTTAACTTCTCCTGAGTAGCTTCGTCTTCTAGTGCTTCCACTATTTTGGACTCCAACAATAATGAATCTGATTTGTGACAACTTTATCATCTTTCATTTCATAGTAAAGAAAATTGGCGATTACATATTTCTTAGCGCCTACATGTTTCTTAGTGCCTGCATCTTCCAAAGCGTACTTCTTTTCTAAAGCAGTCCAGACGTCTTTGGTAGACTCATTTTGATTTGTTGAATTTATAGTAAATGATTCAAACAATATGTATAAAACTTTAAGGGTGGTCAGTGTAAACATAAGCTTCTTTTTCCCTCGTTTAAAGTGTTGTTTAGCAAACGCTCCAATTTTGGATAACTCAATGGAAGCATTGACTGTTATGGTGGCCATATCTATTTAATTCAAAATTTCAATTTCAAGATTTTTGGAATATTTGGTTGAAATTAAATAGATTATGAAACAGAAAACCAAAAAAAAAAAAAAAAGGATAGGGCAGAAAAACTTATAGATCTGAGTCGAGGCGCGACGTGAGTCACTCCACTTGAAATTAAATTTGCTCCCCTTGGACAACGTTCAAAGTACAATAGGTTTCCAGAGCAGCCGACCTTCTGGATACAACAATTATGATCCAATTCCAGCGGTGTACTCACTGTACACAGGCTTGAACCACTTGTAGTTTAACCCAAAAGTGTTGAGTTGACTCGGCAATGAACGCGTAACCAAAACTCTTTAAACAATAAGAACATAGAGTTTTTGAAGGAGCAAAGAAATGAATTTGATGATTTTTCAAACAGAATGAGGGTGTCCTTACATAAACTCTAAAATGGTGCCTTATGCACCCTTTTGAAAAGGTTTTTCATGTTGCGTTTAAACCCAACAAGTGCAACCAACCGATGCTACCAACTAACCAGGCATCTCTCTGATTTAAAAAATGAGAAGGCGTAAGTTTGAGTACATTCTCGCACAAGATAAAGTCCTGGGAGTACCCATATGCACACAATCATGTGAGTACAATTGCACTCACACCTACACCTACGGCCACAACCTAGCCCATCTTGGCATGGCATGGCGCATGTGCACACACACTCAGACTCGGACTTGGCTTAGCTTGGCATGGCACAGGATGGCTTAGCTCGATGTGCGAGTGCACGTGGTCAAGGGCATACATTAGAGCTATTAGCATACCTTATAAACATTAAAGGTTTTTTGGGCAAATCTGATATGGGACTAAACCCACAACACAAAAGAAATTCAAAATTCAAAATTTGGAGGGAAACTAAAATATTTGAAATCCTTTTTTATATTTTGAAACAAAATACAACATCAAACAAACTCCAAAAATATAACAATAACCACCTTATTTTCCCTTTGAATTTGGAGGAATCACTATTTTACCTTTAATCATTCATTTGATACCCACTATTTAAATGGCTAGATTGTTTGATTGGCATGATTTTAGAGATATGCTAAATCTAGAATGTCAACCACTAGTTGGTAGGTCCAAGAAGTTGTGTTGCCATAAAAGAGAAGGGGTTATGTAACTATAATGACGTTAGACACTTATACTAGTTTGGTATTATTTAAAAAGTGGTGGTCATGCTTGCGTAAGTGCATGGCAATTCAAGCTGCATTGTTATATCAATCTCCCACTTAACCATAGATGGAGCATTACTCAAAACTATGCTTAGAAAATAAAAGTAACTATCTTAGTTTTTCTTCGAATTTGAAAGAGTTGTTATTTTACCATAATTATCCATTTAATACCCATCATTTGAATGGTTAGGATTGCTTTATTTGTATGATTTTAGAGATACGCTCAATCAGTAATCTGAACCATGACTACATAGCCCAAAAGGTTGCATTGTTATGAGAGAGAGAGAGAGAGAGAGAGAGAGAGAGAGAGAGGGGTTATCGATCTATCTCCATTTATAGGGCTAGAAATATACTTAGCATCATTTAAAAAATGGTGGTAACTTTTTACACCCATTTTTGGTGCCCTCACATGTTCCAATTAGAGACGGCCACAAGTTGACACTATGTGATCGCAATGGGCATGAAACTTACTCTCACATGAGAGTATCATCATTTAGCCTTCCTTTGTTGATACGCATTTGGTTATTAATGTCAGGGCACGAACCCCAATGTTTGCCTTTAGGAGAGCAAATCATCACATGTCATGTGACCACGTTTATCATGCCCATTAATGAGGCAACGTGCCTAACACATCTGTAAAAGACTTGCCGAGAGAAAGGATCTTATCACGAATCCAACTATAATATTCTTGGTGAGGCCATCTCTCACAGTCCTTTGAAAATGGGAGATCTTTCCAAAGACGTTAGGAATGGTTGTAGTGTTCGAGAAGAATCTGAACATCCACATATCATACTAATGTCCAAGCGAACTCAACCGTGGGTTGGACCCAGATTTGGAGAAATAGACACATCAGATCAATCGCGTCCCCCTCGCCATACATTAATTGAAATTAAGAGATTGTGGGAACTCAATCAGGGTCCATGCCATCTGTGTCGGGTATCAAATCCCTCCAACACTTTAAACCATCACCTATAGGATAGTTAAATGCAGGAAGTTTGATCCAGACTGTCCAACATGTTGAGGATGACAAGGTAGGCCATCGGTAAGAAGTTTTCAATGGCCATGATCGATCTGGCACATGGATCACCCCTTGAGATCCTTGGATCCAGTGAAACTTTAGTGGTCCCTAGCTTGATCGGTGTAATGGGCCACGAACATCCCCTTAAAAGATCAGCTATGAAAAGAACATCCGAGAACCCAACGAATCCAGACTTAGATGGAGTCATTTCTTTCCAATGCAACTCAGGAGTTCTGAGTTAACAAAAAAGATAACCATATTCAGAATAGAGGCGTGAGAGGGAAGGATCCAAGATCAATAAGGAAACTCTAACCAGGGTTTTACCGCCTTGATAAGCCATAAAAGGAGTAATCGAAGAAATGCTCGAGCCCCCATGTAAACACATCAATCTATCTTTTAAATTATCTTTACTTTTTTTAACCTAACTTAATTTTAACATAGCAGCTGCCTAGTGGCTCTCCGCTGCAATACCTTAGGAGTAGAATTAGTCTTCTGCAACCTTAAGTTATAGTTTTGTGATCACCTAAGTTTCGATTTAGTTGATCACACCTACCTTGATTATCTATTCTGATAGGCACATCAGGTAATTATCCTGTATTTTTCATTTTCTCGTTTATTGTTATCTGGTTATCCTACGACTTGTTGATTTTAATGAGCTTCATTTCTATTCATTAATGAAATTGACAACATTTTGTCTTTCTTAATATGCTTGTGTATACTTGTTCCTTTGAGAAATATTGAACTAAGAGTACTGGTAAAATAAAAATCCAGTAAAATAAGAAGTCCTTATGTCGTAGACTCAAGTTATTGTAAAAAAAAAAAAAAGAAAAAAAAAAAAACAAACCTCATTGAGAAGGTTTAAGCCTCCTACTCTCTCACAAATTACCCAAATGGAGCGCAATACAGGTGGCCGAAATGACCCAAAATCCTATATCAAATCTTTAATCTATCTGAGTGCAGGGGTCACCAACAAATCAATCAATCCTTAAGTTGGGTGGACTCTAGCATACTCACGCATCTTATTTAGACACATGAAAACCTAATCCAGACCCTCGATCACATGATCGAGTGGCCCGATTGAATTGAGAGCAGCAGTGACACTTCAATTACACAGGTGTAATTACACGGCAATCTAGATTGCAGTGTTGTTCGAATTGGTGAAGCAACCGTACATGGAGCATAACACAAAAACTGTATTGAGAAGATAACGGTCTTATTTCTCCATTTGAATTTGGAGGACTCGCTGTTCTACTTTTGACCATCCATTTGATACCCGTCATTGGAGTGGTTACCATGGGTTGATCGGTGTGATCTTAGAGATAGACTCAATCCATGATGTGACCCAAATGTGAATGGCATGGATACCTATACCTCAGCATCACAGATAGGATGATGAGTCACCACCACAAGTGTGATGAACTATCATTTTAGAGAGAGAATACCAACCACTAAATAAGTCAGTTGCCACCTTCCGCTTGAGCAAATGCAAAACCAACCATTTATTCCTGCTCAACCAATTCCGACCCCTTTCCAGATGTGGAGTTATTTTTTTACTCTGGCTGTGGTACGACGGTTAATACACGGGCAGATGTAAATAGTGAGATAATTGGTTGGGTGGATGTCTGACACACATTACAGTGGGGCCCACACAGCTCGACCTCATATAAAGCGAAATCGGATTGCCTACTGAGACACGTTTTAGCGTACTGAGTAAACTCAGTTGGGCCTATCGTGAATGTACGTCGTTTATCCACACCGTCCATTCATTTTCCCAGCTCGTTTTAAGGGTTGAACTACAAGTTGGACCATATTCAAAGCTCAAATGTATCGTAACACTGGAAACAGTTGGAATAATGATTTCCACCGTTGAAACCTTCCTAAGGCCCACAGTGATGTTTATTTGTCATCCAACCTGTTCATAAGATCACACAGATATGGATGAAGGGATAAGACAAGTATCAGATCAATCCAAAACTTCTATGGCCCCAAGAATTTTTCAACAGTAGACGTTAAATCCACACTGTTTCCTCTGGTGTGGTCCACTTGAGATTTGGATGTGCTTCATTTTTGGGCTCACGCACTAAAATTACCTGTTCAAATGGATGGAAGGATTGGATAAAATACATCAATCACAGTGGGACCCACATAGTTTACTCAGTACGGTTAGCACACTTAGGCAATCCGCTTCCATAGAAAGCTCCATGAGGCTGACGTGATCCGTGGAGATTGTTCCATATATTATTAATTTTTAACCATCCAATAAGTGTCCACATCAAGTATTATTTCCATTTCCATTTGGCGCAAGCAACAAAGGTGGCATCCTCTCATTCTCAACCGTCCACTCCATTCCATTTTTCTATACGGATTTAGGTGCCACAAGAATCTTCCACCCTCCATCACCAAACTCCAGTTTTCAATTTAGCTTATTTCTTGGAAGTGTTGTGTGTAATATTGTAGCAAGTGGTTGTATGTTGGTCTCTCACGGGACCCACAATGAGTGTGAGTGGGGAATGCAACCCAAATTATTATGACCAGGCAACCCTAGCCCTTTGATTTTGCCTTCTGGATTTTGACCACCGATCGGTCAGGTGGACCGGATCGTCTACAACACCTGCTCAAGCTCTGTGGAGTCATCATGAGCCCAGTAAACAATTACTTCAGGTACAACATAAATGGGAATAATGTGAATTTTCTTTTTAAACCTCTTCTAACTTTGAAGTTCATACTATGTGGCTTTGAGTCTCTTATCATGCCAATTTTTATATCTTCCCCGCATCCTTTTTACAACTGATTAATGTATTTGATAAAAGACATACACTAAGGCTCCGTTTGGCACTATGGATTTGAGGGGAATTGAGGGACCCCTGGTATGTGTGCACATACCAGGGGTTGCAGGGGTTTCAAATCCCTTGAAAGGGGGATTTCAAATCCAAGGTGGAAGCTTGGATTATATCTAAAATCTTTCAAAGAGTCACATGTGTAACTTGTGTCTCACTAGGTTGCTAATCTCTTGAGCACATGGCCTACTGATGATATCCCAAAACAATCATATCATCAACTGAATCACTAAAATTACTTTAATAGGATGATCTACACCGTCCAAATATTGTCCATGTAAATCTACAGTTAAAAATTGTTGGTTAGTCACTCGAATGTGATCCTATGCTTGTGGCCCAGCCAAGACTCAGAATTTCGTCATTTTTACCAAGACTCAGAATTTCGTCATTTTTACCAAACTATATATTTCAACAGGCTTATTACAACCATTGTGTCACTAATACAGTACACTGATTAAGGATATTAAAGTTGATTTAGTAATTAAAGTAAAACCCGTATAAATATACTATGCATAGCTACTTTTGGGTTGCAGGGGATTTCAAATCAAGGGTGCCAAACACAACAGTGGTATTTCAAATCCAAGGCAGTTCCAAATCCACACTCCAAACAGGCCCTAAGGCGGCCCCACCCACAAACATATGATTGTCGTCTTATCTCCATTCTTCCCCATGGTGTGGCCCATCAGAGTTATGGACCCAAGTGATCTTTTGGGGATGGAGTGCATTTTTACTAAAATGGTTCCAAGGCATGGCCATTGCAAGAGAATAGTCTTCTTTTTTCTTTTTTTTTTTTTTTTAAGGGGAGAGGGAACCAAAATCATACCATTAGAGGTGGGAGCCAAGAGTTAAGCTTGCTAATGAGGGACCAAAGCATAAATGAGGGGTCAAGTTAAGAACTGAAAATGGAAAGAGAACCCTCATCCTCCATTTGGTGGCCCCAAAAGAAATCCAAGGCCCATTCAATGTCCAAACAGCTCTAAAACAACCCTACATGACACATTTGCATCAAATGTTCAAAGTGAGGCTATGATAAAAGGAGTAAAATCCCACATAAGTGACAGAAAGTTCAAAGCACCCAAGTCCTCTTTACATGAGGGATGAAGTGCCCAAGTCTCTTGCACATGGGCACATGTGGGCCCAAAAAAGAATTTATGGTCCATTTGAGTCTAAAAGATAAGAAAGACGTAGTAATTTTCATTCGTATCCATATGGGCCCGGAATGAAGTTGAGGCCCACTTGAGTCCAAAAGGTTATAGAGACTTGACCACTTTCTCATTCATGATCTTATGGGCCCATGAAGAGAAGCAATGCCCATTCTAGCTAGACAAGGACCTAAAAATCTGATGAGGGCCTATCTCCCCTTTGCAAGGCCCAATCATCACCAAAAATAAAAAATGAAAGCATGAGAAAAGGAAGAAAGAAAGAGACAAGCAAGGAAAGAAAACATGTGGTCAGAACGAAAACAAGTCTCGAGCCCACTCAAATGCACGTGGGTCCAAGTCCTTGCTTTGGATCCATTTAATACATGGCCCAATGCACCTCCTAAGATGGTGGAATTACCATGTAAACTTGGATATGCATGGAGAAAACCATGCCTTATACAAAGTGAGAGGAGGAAAGATGAGAAAAAGAATGGAATAAGAGGAGGAAAACTTGAAGTTCCAAGCTCTCTTTTGGGCATGCCACCACCTTGGATTCAAGTAAGCTTCCACTCGCTTGCACCACCAAAACTTGCTTGCTTCACCAAACTTGTTGAGAGATACCTTTAAAACAAAGAAAGAAAATGTGTGAGAAAGAGTGAGAGAGGAAAGAAACAAGGAAAAGAAAGCTTGAACTCCAAAAGAAAAGTTGTCTTGTCGCCACCTTAGACACAAGTAGGCTTCCCACTTGATTGCACTACCAAGTTGCTTGAAAGAACTCCTTGAAACAAAAAGAAAATTGTGCAAGGAAAGGTAGGAGAAAGAAGACAAATGAAAGAAGGAAAGGAAAAAAGAAATGAGTGAGGAAGAGTCTACCTTGCACCAACCTGAGCAAAGCCTCCTCCTTGCTGCCTTAAATCACTAATGGACAAAGATAGCCCCAGAGAGAGAGAGAGAGAGAGAGAGAAATGGTCGTTGCTGGCTAGAGAGAACCAAATGGAGGAGGTATATATAGGAGGGGATGCACCCAATTTCCTAGGCCCCGGAAAAAACCAGGAGGCAAAGGAGTGACTATTTGCGGGCTGCCCGCCTCCTGGTTCTTCCTGTAAGACTCCATTAGGTGGGCCACACATGATCATCGGTTTAGATCATGACCGTTGGATTATTCAGATTGAGCGATTGAGTGGGCCCCACTACAGTTGTGATCATTGCAAATAGGTTTGGGGCGGGATGCTTGAACCGTGGATCCTATGCGCGGTTATTAAGCCAGATATGGAAACCTACGGTGTGGAGACCCTAGAGGAGAGAAGTGTGATGGGTAAGCTTCTCTGGCCCTCTTTCCTATAAATATACGTCTTGGTCCCCTCACCAACACATAAGAGAAAACCCTAGTCCCCATTGAGAGGTTCTCCTAAAGGTGTTAGGTGTGGAAGACCAAGAGTTCTTCTCGGCAACACGGCGGCATCGGGAATGTCTTCCCAATCAGGTATGGCTTTAAGATTATAGTATGGAATCTCTATTATTGATGCATAGACGATCCGATTATTCCGCATTAAGATTAAGTTTTACAGTTGGTATCAGAGACACCTATGCATCAATGTGGTAGATTTCGAGGCCATGTTGGATGCTCTACATCATTGCTTCTTTGGTGGGATTCTTGGGCGAAATCTTGTTGGGCCACCCGAATTTGGCAAGTGCCGTATATTTTTTTTTTGAAAAGATTTTGGGGTTTCTCAAGACGCTATTTTCGGATCATCACCATCCGGCAATTCGTCGCCCTAATCAGCACGAACATGGATGGGTTTTGCAAACCAATCAGGGGCTTCATCGCCGAAATCTACAGCAAGGATGGCATAAAAACTCATGGCCGCAAATGATTAAGATTTAAAAAAAAAAAAAAAATCAGAACTATTACAGGGCCACCGCACCCATGAAAACCTTTGCTACGGTGCGCAGGGGCTGTGATCGCAGCCCCATTGATGGTCGCATCGTCTCTGCATTGGCAGCGGCCCAGACGGCCAGCTGATGATCGACAGCTGCGATCATTGCCCATGGCTGCCGATCCTTGTATTGAGCCACTGCCGGTCGTAATGGCCAACGGCCGCGACACCGCTGCCCCATCTTCTTCTTCAGCCATGAAATTCAATCATATTGGAGTGCGGTGGCTAGGGTTTCAAAGATCAGAACCGGCCGCCAAGAAATCCGGAATGGATTGATGTCAGGCTAGGGTCTTAGGCATATCAGGGTTTCTTTTGGGGATCGACAGCAGCGATCGTCAGCCATGGCCTGACGACCGTAAAACCTCATACCTCCATTACTCCTCCGTTTTCGATCTCTGCTGCTGCCAATTTTAATGGCGGTGAGTTTTGGTGATGGCTGTCGTCTTCTCCAACAGCGACAGTAGCCATCCTTCATCATTGATACCGGCGATCGGACGCCGCTGGTGCAGCGGCAGTGCCGTAGGCAGCAATAGAGAACGCAGAGCCGGCGTTGGTGGTGGAGGAGTTGATGGCGGCGGGGTTTTGCTCATCAGGGATGAAGATGAGATGCGGCTACGGTTTGGACCCTGTTTTGGAATTTTTTGGGTGTTGCGTGTAGCAGCGGGTAGCTGCTGTTGTGATGAGAGGGCCGTGGTCAGCCCTGTTTTCGGACGTTCCTAAAATAACTGGTCCTCATCTTGTGGGCCCAATTCTAACACGAGCTGGCCCACGATCATGTGGCCCATGTCCAGCGCTTGGCCCACTTCAGTCCTAGCCCATGTCTACAGGCCCAGTTTAGTCGATCAGGCCTGGATTGGCCCGTCTAACTGAATCAGGCCCAGTCTAATTGCCAGGTCCATTTTTAGCAGACTGTGGGCCTATGAATTGGGCCGTTGGGCCTGTGTATTGGGTCCAAACCACAATTTTTTTTGGCCCGTTTCCAGCAGGCTATGGGCCTAATTTTGGGCCTTTTCATATAAATTTTGTGGACCTACTAAAGGAGGTAATTTGGCTGGGCTATGGGTATACTTGTTGTACGCCCAATGTTGGGCTTATTATTGGGCCTAAAATAACAGGAAATTCATTCCACAAATGGCCTAAGTACTTCACTGAATATGGTTATTTAATATTAAGTTCAAATTTGGCCTAAAATGGGACCATTACCCATGTGTTTGAGACTGACATTTAGTTGTTGACCATTAAGAAATTAAACCAACCATTTTTTTTTTGGAATATGTTTTGAGCCTACAGGCGGTCAACGTCAGTTGTGTTTTGAGGCCAAATCAGAACTCTTACAGAATGGTCCATTTTGGGCAGGACCATGCAGCAATCCTTGAGTTTGGAAGTGGAGATTGGAACTAGTTGTGTTAGCCACCAAAGTGACCTCAATTGGCAAAGATTTCTACTTCTAGACTTTTGTACTTGGAATTCAGTAACCCTCCATTATAGGATTGCATTCATTGCGTTCATACCCAGCCAGCGATGGTCAGAACAAAGAAGTATCATCGTTTGGCTAGCTGTGAGCGGAATGAAGTGATTGGTGATGGTGATATAGGTTTGAGAGACTCATTTCATCCAAAGATGATGGCCGTCTTAGATTTATTTCACTAGCATTGATCAGCTTCATGTTCAGTAGAGCCTCCTGTATGTTACAATTTCACCCAAAGGAGGAATTGTGATGATACGCTGGACTCTTGCCAGATTTTGATGACAATGGCCCATCGTCATTCTGGGTCATTTGATTGAAGGCCCAAATCAATCGAATGTTCATACATGCATGATATTTGTATTTATGTTTATGCATTGTTATATGGGACTTGTTTATTAATGTGAGTTTTATGCTTTGAATGTCCAGCTATGACTGTTTCCAATATTCCAACACAATTCAATTCCATACCTTTGCTTACTGGGTCCAACAATTCCAAATGGAAGTCGTCCGTTGAAATAGTCCTAGGTTGCATGGACTTGGACTTGGCCCTGGAGGAAGTAGAGCCTCCTACTCCAACTGATTCTAGTACGGATTCAGCAAAGGCTCACTACAAGGCCTGGACCAAGTCAAATAAGATGTGTCTCAATATCATAAAGAACTCGATTTCTGAGACCATGCAGGGTGTCATGCCCGACACTGAGAAAGCTAAAGATTTCCTGACTGAAATAGGAAAACAATTTCAGAAATCGGATAAAGCTGAGCTGAGTTCACTTTTACATAAATTGACTCAAGCCACCTATAACGGTCAAGGAAATATCAGGGAGTACATTGGTGGATTGTCTGATGTGGTGGCTAAAATCCGCGCATTAGACCTTAAGATTGAGGATGAACTCCTGATTTTCTTGGTTCTGAACTCCCTCCCTCCACAATTTAGTTAATTCCAAATCAGCTACAATACTCAAAAGGAAAAGTGGACATTGAACGAGCTGATATCTCAGTGCGTTCAGGAGGAAGAGAGACTCAGAAGGTCGAGCAAGACAAAGTGCACACCTAGTGACATCTGGTCAAGGACGAAAAGGAAATAAGAAAAGAAAGCACACTTCAGGGAAAAGTTCTACGGGTCCTGCGGGTGGCAATCAGCCTAAGTCTGGAAAGACATTTAAGAAGAAAAGGAAGGGTCCTAATGATGGCTGCTTCTTCTGCAAGAAGCCTGGTCATCAGAAGAAGGATTGTGAAGATTTTAAAGCATGGCTCGTTTCTAAGGGTAAAGACCATATTTTATTCTGTTTTGAATCAAATTTAGCTGATATGTCCACAGACTCCTGGTGGATAGATTCTGGTGCAACTATTCACATTTGTAATTCCATGCAGGATATGCTCCAAAGCCGGACGCCAACTGATGCAGAGAGATCAGTCTAAATGGGGAACGGCATTAGAGCAAACGTGAAAGCTATTGGAGTCTATAGGCTTAGGTTATCGTCAGGACACTTTCTTGATCTAGTAGATACTGTTTGTGTGCCTTCTATAAGGCACAATTTGGTTTCCATTTCTCGTTTGGACAAATTTTGTTATGAGTTTAAATTTGCAAATGGAAAATTAAGCATTTACTATGATTCAGTTGTGATTGGTTCTGGCACTTTAGTTAATAACCCTTATCAGCTAGATTTGGATGTTTCACATGTATACAGCGTTAACTCATCACATGGAAACACTAAAGGCATCAAACGAAGTTTAGATTGTGAGAATTCCTCCATGCTATGGCACAGGCGATTAGGCCATATCTCTCGTGAGAGATTGGAAAGGCTTGTACGTGAAGGAATTCTTCACTCCCTAGACTTCTCAGACTTTGGGGTTTGTATTGATTGCATTAAAGGTAAACAGACTAGAATAAGGAAAAAGGGTGCCACTAGAAGCGTAGGACTCTTAGAAGTGATTCATACAGACTTCTGCGGACCGTTCCCTATAGCATCCTGGAATGGGTAGAAGTATTTTATCACTTTTATAGATGACTACTCTCGTTATGGGTACTTATACTTTATTAACGAAAAATCAGACGCCCTGGATACATTTAAGATTTATAAGGCTGAAGTCGAGAATCAACTCGACAGGAAGATCAAAGTCGTTAGATCCGACCGTGGTAGTGAGTACTACGGAAGGTACGACGAATCTGGACGTAATCCAGGTCCATTCGCTAGATACCTACAAGATTGTGGCATCGTCGCCCAGTATACCATGCCTGGTATTCCAGAGCAAAATGGTGTAGCGGAAAGACGTAATCGCACCCTAAAGGACATGGTGCGATCTATGATTAGTAATTTTACGTTGCCAGAATCTTTGTGGGGTGATGCGTTGAAAACGGCCGTGCATATCCTTAATAAGGTCCCAAGTAAGGCTGTAATGAAAACTCCATATGAATTGTGGACAGGGCGAAAGCCTAGTCTCCGATATTTGTATGGGGTTGTCCTGCAGAAGCCAAACCGTATAACTCGCATGAAAGAAAACTTGACCCTAGAACTGTTAGTTGCTTCTTTATTGGATACCCAGAAAGATCAAAAGGATTCAGATTTTATTGTCCATCATATTCCATGAGAGTCATTGAGACTGTGAATGCTAGGTTTATTGAGAACACTGAAGATAGTGGGAGCACAAATATAAGAGATATTGTATTTGAGGAAGAGCGGATTGTGATTCCCACCACAATCATTCAGAGTAGCATGGTTGTCAGTCCAGCAGTGGACCCTGAGATCTCTATGGACGACCATGTACAACCTCAAATACAACCCACTGATGAGGAAATGGAAAACCCAATTCAGAATAATGAGCCATTAAGACGATCACACAGAGAGAGAAGATCTGCAATACCAGACGATTACGTCGTCTATTTACAGGAGCATGAGTTTGACATTGGGGTTGAAAATGATCCTGTATCCCTTTCACAGGTCGAACAAAGTGCGGATTCTTCTCATTGGTTCAATGCCATGAAGGATGAATTGAAATCCATGAAGGACAACAAAGTTTGGGACCTTGTTGAATTGCCTGAAGGGATTAGGCCGATTGGTTGCAAATGGGTATTTAAAACCAAACGGGACTCTAAGGGCAATATCGAAAGGTATAAAGCCAGGCTAGTTGCAAAGGGTTTCACTCAGCGTGAGGGCATTGACTTTAAGGAAACGTTCTCACCTGTATCTAAGAAAGACTCCTTTAGGATCATTATGGCTCTTGTGGCTCATATGGATTTGGAGCTACATCAAATGGACGTGAAAACTGCATTTCTCAATGGAGATCTAATGGAGAACGTATATATGTTGCAGTCAGAAGGTTTTAAAGCCAAAGGCTCAGAACATCTGGTCTGCAAACTTAAGAAGTCCATTTATGGGTTGAAACAGGCATCAGGACAGTGGTACCTAAAGTTTCATGAAGTTGTTTCCTCATATGGTTTCATTGAAAACACTGCGGATGAGTGCATATATGTGAAAATCAGTGGGAGTAAGTTTATCATTTTAGTCTTGTATGTTGACGACATTTTATTGGCCAGTAGTGATATTGGATTGTTGCGTGAGATTAAGAAATTTCTATCTCAAAATTTTGGGATGAAAGATCTTGGTGATGCTTCCTTTGTCATCGGCATTCAGATTAGCCGGGACAGATCAAGTGGATTACTTGGCTTGTCGCAGAGGGCCTATATTGATAGGGTTCTCGAAAGGTTTGGCATGCAAGGTTGTGCTCCTGGCCAAGCACCTATTGTAAAAGGTGACAAATTTAGTCAATTTCAGTGTCCTAAGAATGACCTAGAGAAGGACAAGATGAAAGCTATTCTGTATGCGTCAGCAGTAGGGAGCATTATGTATGCTCAGGTCTGTACGCGTCCAGATATTGCTTTTGTGGTTGGAATGTTGGGCAGGTACCTTAGCAATCCAGGAATGAATCATTGGATAGCTGTAAAGAAAGTGTTGCGCTACCTACAAAGGACAAAGGACTTCGAACTCACATACAGGAGATCCGAACATTTGGAGTTGGTAGGATATACAGATGCAGATTTTGCTGGTTGTCTCGACAGCAAGAAGTCCACCTCGGGCTATGTATTCATGATGGTTGGTGGAGCCGTATCATGGAAAAGCGTGAAACAGTCGATTACGGCATCATCTACCATGGAAGCAGAGTATGTAGCTTGTCATGAAGCCACGAATCAGGCGGTCTGGCTTCAGAGGGTTTTCTCTGGTTTACGGGTTGTGCAGATGATCCCGAAACCATTGAAAATCTATTGTGATAGTTCAGCTGCAGTTAATTTCTCCAACAACAACAAGCATTCATCGAGGTCAAAGCACATTGACATCAAATATCTTGTTGTGAAGGAGAGAGTTCAGAATCGTCAAGTGTCTGTGGAACTCATCAGCACAAGGCAGATGATAGCGGATCCTCTCACTAAAGGCCTTCGTATCACGCTCTATAAAGAGCATGTGACATCCATGGGAGTTGTTGATCCCAAGGATGTATTTCAGTAGTGGGAGTTTTCATGTATGATCCGATTATGTCCAGACATTTTTTAGAGATATCTTTTATGCATTGATGATTCTGTTTTTCAGTTTATATCTTGCTTCTCCTTCAGTGTGCACATTCAGTTTTGAGTAAGCAAGACTTTGGTTTATGTCTTGGAGACACGTTCAGTAGGACCACTTGAAGATAAACACGTATGATCACATGAGACGTGTAATCTTCATACCACACCCCATCTCATGATCCATGTCGTTAAGGCTATTGGTATTTGTGATCGTGATTCGTCACACTTCGAAAATATGAAATGTTGTGTTGACTACCATGATTCAATATCAGTGGTTTTGATGGACCGGATCTGACAAGCGTTGCTCATAATTATCTAACGGTATTGTTTTGAAATCAGTAGGGCGCCCATTAGGAACTTTTGAAACAAACATGTTTTATGAAATGCTTTTCACAAAATAAAATAAAATGTTTTATTTTCTTTTAGAGATCAGTGTAGCCCAAGTGAGAGAATGTAAGACTCCATTAGGTGGGCCACACATAATCATCGGTTTAGATCATGACCGTTGGATTATTCAGATTGAGCGATTTAGTGGGCCCCACTACAGTTGTGATCATTGCAAATAGGTTTGGGGCGGGATGCTTGAACCGTGGTTCCTATGCGCAGTTATTAAGCCAGATATGGAAACCTACGGTGTGGAGACCCTAGAGGAGAGAAGTGTGATGGGTAAGCTTCTCTGGCCCTCTTTCCTATAAATATACGTCTTGGTCCCCTCACCAACACATAAGAGAAAACCCTAGTCCCCATTGAGAGGTTCTCCTAAAGGTGTTAGGTGCGGAAGACTAAGAGTTCTTCTCGGCAACACGGCGGCATCGGGAATGTCTTCCCAATCAGGTATGGCTTTAAGATTATAGTATGGAATCTCTATTATTGATGCATAGATGATCCGATTATTCCGCATTAAGATTAAGTTTTACACTTCCCTCTTGATGGGACAAGGCCTAGCCACTCACCCTTGGGAAGAGAGGACCTTGGGAAGGTCCCTTCCAATGCATCATATTAGAAGGGATTAGATGGGATAGAGTTTCCTATCCCACCACTAAACCAATACGTGTGTTTGGTAAGGCAGTATTCAACGCTTTGGAAACGGCGTCTTATGCAAGGAGGACTGAAGAGGATCTCATGTATTCATTTCGGATTTGCAACATCGACTACCTTATCCAGCGACAGACATTCATCGATAAAATTTTGGTGACGTATTGTGTGGTGTGCAACCATGACGAATGTGTTATATCCACACTGTCCATCAATTTCAAATATCATTTTATGGCATGGGCCTAAAAAAGAGACAAAACCAATGACCACACCTCAAAAGACAGTGGAGATTTTACATTTACCATTGAAAACGTCTTGGGGGCTACAGAAGGTTTGGATCAATTTGATATTTGTTTTTTTCCCTTCATCCAAGTCTACATGACCTCATGAGCTGGTTGGATGACAAATAAACATCATGGTGGGCCCAATTAGCAGTTTCAACAGTAAGAATCATTGTTCCCACTGCTTTATGTGGTGTGGTCCACTTGAGCTTTGGATTTGCCTCATTTTTGTGCTCATAATCTAAATTGATCTCACCAAATGGATGGACGGTGTAGATATAACACATACATCGTAGTGGGGCCCATAAAACTTAGTGATGTAAACACACCACGGAGGTAGGTGACGTGCTGCACTCACGAAATCGGTTTCCAAACATGTATCCCTTTATCTCAAGTGGACCACACCAAGCATTCCAAACAAGGAGACTGATTTAAGTGTGTTACGACTGATCCACCGATAATCCCTGACACTCCTTAATTATTACCTCTATTGTAATTCATCCCATGTAATCCCACTCAACTCAATGCACCAAACACGCCATTATGGAATGAAAAAGGTGATGGGATATAAGAGGGATGAGGGAGAAAATGGTAAGAAATTGAAAAGAAATGAGAAAATGAAATAATGGAGAGAAATAAGAGATGAAATGAGAAAATAAATGAAGGAAGAGAGAAATTTTTAAAATTTTCCAAAAATATTTCAATAAAATCGGCCTCAATTGCAACGTTGATTTAGATCCGATGGTTCGGATCATTTTAAATTTTTCTAAAAAACATGCCTCGATCACAACTGTTGATTTGAGATCCAACTGTCCGGATCATTTCAAAAAAAATTTTAAAAACCCACCTCGATTGCAACCATCGATTTTATGATCCAACGGTTCAGATCATTTTTAATAATTTCTAAAAATATTTCAATTAAAACTGGCCTCAGTCACAACCGTCGATCCGGATCATCTTCAAAAATTTTCAAAATATATAAAATCCAACCTTAATTGTAACTGCAGATTTACAATTCAGTGGTCTGGATCATATTTCAAAATTTTCCAATAATTCTTCAATAAAAACTAGCCCCGATCGCAACCATCAATTTGTGATCCGACGATCTAAATCATCTTCAAAATATTTCAAAAATATATTTATTCTCAAAATGGTCTCGATCACGATTGTTGATCACGGTCTAAATTACCAAAAACATCCCTGATAGAATCTTAGTGATAAATCCGTTGTGAGTCAAACCGTGACTTGAGGTGGTGGAACCGATTAGCTTCCCCAGCAGATCAAAATCTTGATCCAGATAAAACTTGATCGTGATCATGAATAATGAATACGATACAACAGGACAAGACCATCCCTAGTGGATTCAAATCTCAATCGCGACTATCAAGTCATGGGACGACGGATCAGGATCATCCTGAATAAGTTTGACACAACCATCAAACCACAGAAGTAATAAAATCGGACTACCATGTCTGAAATCCAAAAAGAATATACATATTCCCAACGGAGCTAATCTCAATCACAACCATCGGATTGTGAAACGACGAATCAAATCTGTCAAAAAAAAAAAAACATAAAAATACATTTCTAATTAAAAAAAAAAGGGTCCCAATCGTAACCATCGACTATAAGAAGATGGATTGGACCCTTTGTATATTTTTAGTAAAAAATCAACTCATAAATAAGACCTATAGGAATTCCCAATGAAGGCAACCAAACAAGCTGGACTCATTTACAAAAATTGTCTGCAATAAAACCCCAAGGAGTGTCACTCCCCCAGGTGGGGTGACCTTTCACTAAAACTCCAAAAATATTTTCAAAATAAAAAAGTTAGGCATCCAAGGCACTAAGAGGTCTTTTATACCTCTGGGTGGGGGCCAGTGCAACATCAAAATAAGATCCAATGATTTACGGTTTCCCCCGAAGCCGTCAGATCTGTATGTATACTGTTGGGGCCTAAAATTTTGGCCAAGTCCACCAACATGGCAATCAGACATTTGGTGCGGCATCTCGACGTGGAGTTTCAGCACGGCGGTGGCGATACACACCGTCGTTCATAAACACAAAGGGGCATGAGTAAAAATCCCAATCGGTGTGACGACCAACTTTCCTGCATGGCACCCGTAATGCCATGCCACGCAAGGTTGGCGCAAAATGATGCACAACCGCCGTGCTCCATCACGAAGAAGTGCGGGGACCACCACATGGCGCCTCGCCATTGGTGGATTCTCCACGTTTCCCAGCTATAAATATCTCACTTTGTCAGAGAGAAAAAAAGGGAGAGAGAATCTTCTAGAGTTCAGGATCATTGGGTAATTAAGAGGACCAAAGGACATCGCCGAAATCTCAATCCTCATCGACGAAATTCCGAAGTCCGACACTAGAATCCCAACTCTGACATCAAAGTCCTCATTTTTGTCATCGGAACCCTTCCGGCCAGCAGCAGGTCAAAGACGCCTCTGACGCGATGAAGTCACCCCGACGAGGCCCTGAGTGCGTCCACATTGCCCCTCATTACAAGAAAGAACAAGGAAGTCCCTCAACAGGGCTGTGGGCATCACCCAACGCAGCAGCCCCACCCACCTATACCCGCACCTGTGTGCGCTTGCTCTCATGCCCCGCGCACACTCACTCCCTCGCCCTGTGTGCGCATGATCGCTCTCACGCCCTGCGCATGCTAATAGTCGAGCTCGCGCCGCACAAGCTTGCATCTGTGCACATGCACACCTACATCGAGGCCTGTATGCACCCTGTGGACCATCGTCGTTTCCGCGCTCCCACACGACGTTCTCGTCCCTTCCCCTTTTGGGAAAAGGAGGAGATGATGAGTGAGTACTGAATCGTCGTTTATGCCACTGGCTTGCCTCGTTCTCGAGGGCTTTGTTTGGTAGTCGTGTTTAAGCTAGGATGTGTTTAAATGAGTTTATATAAGACTAGAGTCGCCACTAGCCAGTTACTTCGAATCTACAGTCGGCTAGACCCCGTAGAAACGTTAGAGAAGGGGATCCGAAGATTCCTTCCTCTAAAATGACTCCTATTGATCTGCGGCCAGAGATTCGAGGTAAGGGATCACGGTTACAGGGTGGGAAGAGGTTAAGCACCCCACACACTGCCCGTACCGAAGTACTGTCTCTACTTCACAGAATCGAACTAACACTTGAAAGTCTGTTTTAACCCTCGTACATTCTCATTGATGACATGATGCGGGTCTGAACAGTAAGAGTTTCTGATGGGCAGGTTCCAATAACAGGCAAGCCCAGAGCATACGCTCGAACTGACAGGTGCTTAATATAAGACGTATGCAGTGTGTTTGAATAATCAAGGTGCTTTATAGTGAAGCATGAATGCAAGTCTGAACAGTAAGAGTTTCTGATGGGCAGGTTCCAATAACAGGCGAGCATACGCTCGAACTGACAGGTGCTTAATATAAGACGCATGCAGTGTGCTTGAATAATCAAGGTGCTTTATAGTGAAGCAGGGGGGTTGGAAGAAAAGTAAATGTTGCACTTATGCTAGATGCAAATGA
Source organism: Liriodendron chinense (assembly GCA_003013855.2). NCBI lineage: Eukaryota > Viridiplantae > Streptophyta > Magnoliopsida > Magnoliales > Magnoliaceae > Liriodendron > Liriodendron chinense. The sequence goes on from PVNU02000525.1 coordinate 315,871, forward strand.
GATAATGCTGGAAAAAGAGTAGCTAGATGGACGGAGGTGTCGCAAGGGTTGGCTTCGAGTGGCTGGATCAAGACTTGTATAGCTTGGGAGACTTGGACCAGTGGTCAGGCTGGGCTGGACCAGGGCTAGGCTCTCCTCACTCGGGCTCTCCCTGGTGGAGGAATGGGCTAAAGGGTGGAGAAGAACTCAAACGGACGGGTCGCTGGACTGGGTGGATTGTTGTGTTGAAATGAGAAGGGGAGGGGGTATTTATAGCAGCGGGCAGTGGCAGATTGTGTAAATATTTTTGGGCGGCCCGCTGTGGGCCGCCCGTACGGTCACTCCTCGATTTCCAGCAGCGCGGTACGGTCGTTTCTCGGGGCTGCTGTTTGGCTCGGTGGGTCGACTCAGTGAGTTGACTCAGCGGGTCGACTCGGTGATTTGACTCGGCGGGTTGACTCGACTGGTTGACTCGGTGTTTTGACTCGACGAGTTGACTCAACGGGTTGACTCAGTGGGTTAACTCAGCGGTTGACTCAGTGGGTTGACTCAGTGAGTTTGACTTTTTTAGGATTTTTTGACTGGCTTTTCTTATGGGGGGTTTTTCAGGCTGATGTTTAGGACTGGGTTGGCTGGGTTCAAGCTTGAGTTGGGCTATGGGTTGGGGCTTACAAGGGTGAGTTTGGCTGAGCTTGGACTTGGGATTTGGGGGTATGGTCCTCCATTCATCCAGCTATCTCTACCAACAGTGTAGCCGAAGGTGGGGTGTCTACAGATGCCCCTCTTTGGCAGAGGTTGCGTGCAACCGAATGCCAAAGCAAGTGGACACCCCACTTCTGGCCTGGTCATTCATAGATCATGGTCTGAAATCTTTGCTTGCCTTTGTATCTGTGCCAGTTGATCATTTGGAAATCGATCACTCGCACATACCGCGGGAGTTTGGAGAAAACGTTGCGATTGTCCCTGTATGCGCTGCAACCCGTGTACCCAATCGCAACCCTTCCATTCCCGATCGGTACTAACATCGAAAGGTACAGCGAAGCCTCTGCGTCAGCTAGTCTTACGAGGTTACTGGCCTTGTGATTGATTGTATGTTCGATGTTTTTCCGGATCACTCCAGGAGTACTTGTTTCGCTTGACTGTCAAAGTGGTTAGACGCTCTGCGTCAGATAGTCTTACGGGATTCTACTACGCCGACTTAGACTCAGTTAAGGTACTTCAGGCATCCACGCCTAGGTATGTGCGGGTGGACTCTTTCCACCCGATCTGCTGGTTTCGATGCTTAGTTTGCAATTCATTCTTTCCTTGATTGTGGTCTGGAATCTTTGTTATCCTTTGTATCTGAGTCAGTTGATTGTCTGGAAATTGATAACTCGCACATACCGTGGGAGTTTGGAGAAAACGTTGCGATTGTCCCTGCAGTTTGCTGCAACCTGGGTACCCAATCGCAACCCTTCCATTCCCGATCGGTACTAACATCGAAAAGGTACAACAGAGCCTCTGCGTCGCTGGTCTTACGAGGTTGCTGACCTTGAGACTGGTTGTGTGATGTTTGATGTTTTCCCAGATTACTCCAGGAGTACTTGTTTCGCTTGACTGTCAAAGTGGTTAGACACCCTGCGTCAGATAGTCTTACGGGATTCTACTATGCCGACTTGGACTCAGTTAAGGTACTTCAGGCATCCACACCTAGGTATGTGCGGGTGAACTCTTTCCACCCAATCTGCTGATTTTGATACTTGGGTTACAATTCATCGTTTCCACCTGTTCAAATGGTTTCTTTGACCAAGCCTTTTGGCTTTCATCTTTTTGTATCTTGCATGTGGTACGACCGCACTGACACTGGAGTTCAGTTCGACCGTACTTTGAGTGCATTGGATCCGATGGTCTCCGGGGAAACCGCAAGACATTGGATCTTATTTGATTTTCGCATCGGCTCCTACCCAGAGATATAGAAGATCTCCTGGTATGTTAAAGGCAGAACGCTCTACTGGAAAAATATTTTTGGGTTTTTGAAAAGATACCCACTCTGGGGAGTGATACTCCGTGGGGTTTTTATTTACAAATAGGAATATTTTTTTGTGTTTTTGAAATGAAAATCTGGTTTGCATGCGCCTCCACTAGCGATGCCTGTGGGGTCTTTGGCTAACCGACTTTTATTTTGAAAGCAGGTAAACATGATGATTGATGCGATGAATGCTGATGCATAGGGATGCATGATGAATGTATGGCTTTGGCCCATTCTCTTTCAATTTGATGATTTTGCTTTTGCTGGAGATGCAGAGAATTTTAAGCTTATTGCTTCCAGGGTTGTGCTTTCCTGGGGTTTTTCTTTTTAATGCGGATGTTTGGTCAGCGGGTTGGTCAAGATCCCGACCCGTGGTCGATCAGGTCCATCGTCCCAAGATGCTGTTTCTTTGCTAATGAGAATGTACGAGGATGTTATCCGACTTCAAGATGTTTTCTGGGCATAAATGCGATTGAGACGGTGTTTGGTCGCCAGTTTTGATCAACATTCCAATTTGCGAGCGATCGGATCTGTCATCCCAAATTGTGAAGTGAGTGGAGTTCAAGACTCCTAAAGTGTAGTGCTGGGGGTTAGTGACAATTTTTGTGATTTTTGCAAATATGTGGTTCGAACCTTTACCTGAGTAGTCAAGGTAGAGATCGGTTATTGAAAACCAAGGAAATATTTTTTTGTGATTTTTGAAAATATTTGATTTGAAAGCAAGGGAAATATTTTTTGTGATTTTTGCAAATATCTGATTTGAAAGCAAGGGAAATATTTTTTTGTGATTTTTGCAAATATTTAATTTGAAAGCAAGGGAAATATTTTTTTTGTGATTTTTACAAATATTTGATTTGAAAGCAAGGGAAATATTTTTTTTGTGATTTTTACAAATATTTGATTTGAAAGCAAGGGAAATATTTTTGTGATTTTTACAAATATTTGATTTGAAAGCAAGGAAAATATTTTTTTGTGATTTTTGAAAAGGTGATTTTGCAATGTTTTGGTATTTTGTGATTTTCCTGAAATGCAAGATGTGGAATTTTCATCCACTTCCAGCTTCTACTGCTGGTAAGGCACCCGATCCATTTTACGTCAGCGAGCAAGATGAGTCTCACACAGTTAAGTGCCAGTAGTTTTACATCTTCGGATGAGGAGATTTGAGGGTTTTCAGTCAACACACCCACAAAGTTGTTTGTTCCTTATGTGCAATGCACATAGACCACGTATCGTCTGACGGACTCCTTCGGCCACAAAATGAGCCACATCCTCACATTTCCCTTTGTCAATCCAGTTTGGGGCCTTACGTTGCTCACAATTTCGTGAGGGTGCGCTCCACCTCCTAACAACCTTAATCCCCTTCATGAGTTTTGGGAACAGGGAACATCCGTCAGATTCAACAGCGACTTCTAAAGTAAGGTTGTCTATCACAGTGCGTTCAACACGAACAGGATTGCAGGAGTTCTGCCCACCTCAGCCTTTACCTGTTTAAAAGATTCCAGACACCCTGTACGATAAACTGTCAGCCATGTCTGGAACAGGTTAGGAAAGAAAGCCCCCGAGAAGTTAATCCCAGTGTAGTTTTGGGTCTTCGGACCGCTGGGGATGAATTTGTGCAGTTGAAATTGATGGCAAATTTTTTTTATTTTTATGTTTTTTATTTTTTAAAAAGGTTCCAGAGTTCAAATCAAGTGGTTGAGATTGATACTGGTTTTTATGGAAAACTCAAAAAAATCTTTTTGGTATTTTGGAAATGATCCAGGTCATCAGATCCTGGCCTGGACGGCTGGGATCGATGCCGGTTTTTATTAAAAATCTCTCGGGATGTTGATCTCGACGTAGTTTAAGGTCTTCAGACCCAAAAAAAAACTTTATGTACATGCTGAAAGTACATTCTTTTTTGTGATTTTTCGAAAAATGTTCCAGGCTGTTAAATCTCAATTTTGAACAGTCAAGATTAACACTGGTTTTTATTGAAAATTTCTCAGGATTTTGTTCCCGACATAGTTTAAGGTCTTCGGACCGTAAAACTATACAAAAGAGTGCTAGAAATGTATGTATATATATATACATATATATATATATATATATATATATATATATATATATATATATATATATATATATATTTGTTTTCAGAAAATGTCCGGGGTCGTCAGATCTTGATTCGATCCAGACTGATGCCGGTTTTTATTGAAAGTCTCTCGGGATGTCGATCCCGACGTAGTTTAAGGTCTTCGGACCCAAATTTTTGTACAAGCTGAACATACATTCTTTTTTGTGATTTTTTTTTGAAATGATCCAGGTCATCAGATCTTGGCCTGAACGGCTGGGATCGATGCTGGTTTTTATTAAAATCCCTCGGGATATTGATCTCGACGTAGTTTAAGGTCTTCGGACCCAATTTTTATGGTTGAGCATACTTACCTTGCTTTATTTGACTTCTGACGGGGCTGACTGTGATTTGAGTGGTCCGAATTGCTTGATTTGGCCCTGTAGGCCCACTTCCAGACTTCAGCTTTGCTTTGAAGCACTTATCCTTGATGTTTCGCGAGGCTAAGAAGGCTTTCCATGGTGCGGATGCTGACTTGAACAGGCTGAGATCGCTTGACTTGGCCCTGTGGGCCCACTTGATGATCAGATCTTGATTCTGGCCCTCTTTCTTGATGATCAAACCTTTGATCTTGCTATTTTATGACTCATGTGAATTCTTCCATGGTTTAGATCATGATGATTTGGTCTTTGAATGGCTCAAATTGCTTGTGGGCCCCTCTTGATCAATTTTCCTTCTCTTTAACTTGATCAGGCCCATGTTGGCTCTAATGCTTCGTAATTGGACAGGTGGGGTATCTTCCAAATGATTCTAATCAACCTCAATCGAAATCTGGAAGGGATTGGAGCCTTGGGCGGCCCTCAGGGTGCCATCTGCTGATGTGGACTGTCAGCCTCACCTACCAAGAACCATGGAGCCAATCCCGCGGAGAGAGAAGGGAGCGCGTCCGTACGGGCGGCCCGGAGTGGGCCGCCCAAAGATCGCCTCTTGTGCGGCTTGGGCTGGCTCTGGTTCGGACAGTGAGCATATTCTCCTGGCTGCTGTCTCCCTCACCCCTGCATCCGATTCTTCGATTCAGCCATGAATCTCTTCCTTGTCTCATCTTCCTTTCTCCTTTTGTCTTTTTCTTGGCTTGTATTTTCTCAAGCAATGGACGGTAGAGATTTAGGAGCCGTGGGGGCTGTCCATGGTGGGTCCCACACTTCAGGAGGTGGTGCAGGCTTTAATGATGGTGGAATCTCTTTAATGGATGGTAGAGATGGTGCATTGAATGGGGGCATTGATGAAGGGTTAGGGATGTTAGTTGGTGGAGCTATGAATGGCCCCATTAATGGCAGCCATGCTGAAATTCCAGATTTGAATGGGGCTTTGATTCTGGGAGAAATGGATGGCATGGATGAGATGGGAGGATGGGACATAGGTGAGGCTATGCATCCCTTGAATATGGGCCACATGGATGATGTGATTGATGGAGGTGATGGGACCATAATGGACATAGATGGGCTGATCTCATGTTTGGATGGGATGGATGGTTCAGATGACACCTTTGACGGTTTGGATGCTCTTGATGAGGGCCAGCATGTGCGGCACACTTGTTTGGGTGGACTTGATGTGATCATTGATGATGTCCCCCAGATGATGGACGGTGTGGATGCCTCGATGATCCCTTTGATCGGCCAGGGTGATGACTGGATTCATGATCTCCTGATGGAGAGGGCCGCAGGTCCAGATCTGACCGTTGATTCTTCGATTGGGGTTGCCTGGACCCTTCTTGATGGTTCAGATACATTTTTCGACGGTCAGATTGGCCAGGATGCCACGATGTGTGGTGTGATCTTCGCTGGTAGCCCTTTTGATGGAGGGTGTCGTCCTTCTCCTGATCGTCAGTCTTTTGCACACTCTGTTCATGAGGTGGGCGAGTCTTCTCATGCGGCTGAGGTTATGATAGTTTCAGATAGTGATGCGACTATATCAGACATAGCCGTTATTGAGGGCAGGTCAAGGGCTGTCGAGTCTGCAGAGGTTCCAGCTTTTCCTTCTCCTTCGCCCGTTGACCTTCCGGTCCTCGATGAGCTGTCATTGATTTCTGGGCCTTTTATTTTGGAAGGGGGTACCAGTGAGGACTTGTCAGCTGCTTCCTCGTCCTTCTTGCTCGCCACGGCTACTTGCTTGGCTTGATGGTTTGTCAGCTTATGAGATTCGGGATTTGGAGTCCTATGGCTTCGGCAGTCTGATCTATATGGCTAGAGTTGACATTGATTGGAAGATGCTCGGAGCTGCCTTGATTGACTGGGTCCCTTCGTTGAACTTGTTCGCGTTCAACGATATGGAGATGGGACCCTCTTTGGAGGAGCTTGCACGTTTGACAGGCCTTCCTTGGGATTATACTCAGTATTTCTCACCGAGGACATCGCCGAAGACTACCACACCGCAGAACTGGTTCGGGATCCCCTATCTTGTTCGGCCTGCAGCTGCCGGCCAGGATGCTATAGTGTTCTCCTTGGACTTGCTGTATGATCTTTTTTCGGGTCCCCGGAGTGTGGCCGATTCTACCTTTGCTCGGAATGCACTGATGTTCTGTTTGATAGCTGAGGTGCTGTTCTCGGGATGGCGCAGGTCCTAGACTCCTTTGTTTTTTGAGGTGATGAGCCGAGCTATCCGATGGCAGGGGATCATTTCTCTCATCTTGGCCGAGCTGTTTAATGGGCTGACCGACTGCGCCTTGGGCCGCACTCGTGTTTTTCGCGGCTGTTGTGCCTTTGTTCAGGTATCTTTTCTACACCTTTTTCTTCTTGCTTTGTTAGGAATTACTTTGCTCTAGCTGAACTTCTTTTCCTTTTTGTGATCAGGTCTAGCTATGGGAGCGTCTTTCTTTGACCGTTCCTGCACCCTTTCCTGGCATTCCTAGCTCTGATGTCATGCGTTATATCATGGAGTTTCTTCCACATACGGCTAGGATGAGTGAGCCCTTGTATTGCAGGATGTTCGCTGAACTTCGGGACTGGAATGTTCGTTGGGAGTCATCTTGGCTTTCACTTCCTCCAGTGCTTTCCGATGCACATCGCCTTCCTCTGATGTTGGTAGGCTTTCGATCTTACTTTTCTTACCATCCCATTCGGTTCCTGCGGCAGTTTGGGTACGAGCAGGATGTTCCTCTTTTTGCTTTCACGGGTATCGGGCGTCGAGCACTTCCATCTAGATCCTCTGACTTTAGGACTCGGGTTGATGGATCTTGGGCGAGTTACTTGACTGCTGATTTGCTGGGTTTTGAGCTGCGGACTTTTTCGATGGCGACCGCCCCATATCAGTACTGGGTTGTTGAGCAGTCTTTGTATCGACGTATCCCCTGCTAGCACCAGAATGTTGATGAGGATGAGCAGGATATCCTTGGAGATGCTGGCTCTTCATCCGGTTCATATGAACCTTTTGAGGAGCGCCCATTCATTGATCCTTGCTTCCTTTTAGCCACTCATGGCCATCTGCTGTCTGAGATTTCTGCACTTCGGTATCACTGTGAGATGATGTCGAGGAGATTGGCTGCCGATCAGAGGTTGTCTGACGAGGAGACAGCAATCCATACTCTTAAGCGCGATGAGGCGCATTACCTGCGTATGGAGGTGAGTAGGTTGAGAGCGAGGCTATCTTTTTAAAAATTAGAGGACTTACCTGATGTGGCCGAGGAGGAGGGTAGAGATTGATTATGTTGGCCACCTGCACATTCCTTTTTTGCATATATGATTGATGATGATGCGTTTTTTGTATTTTTTTTTTTTTGAAAAAGATGACATGATATGTGTAAAAGAAATATGATGTTTTTAATGAAAAAAAGAAGAAAACCTTTTTTTTTGGAATCTATTGTGCCATGAGTTGTCTTGTGAGTGTGTGTCTGGATTTTGTGTCGGGATATAGGAATCAGAACTGGGGCTCGGCCAATGCTTTGACCGATGTCTCAAGATTCGACTTGTGTGATCCTTTGGTTCCCTAGAGGTGTAGGCAACGAAAATTATTGCCTCTTGAGATTGTCGGAATTTGTAGAGCTCTTCGTTCCTGACTGCACTTCTTCTTGTTCTTGAACTGTGACTGCTTGAACCGCTCTAAACTGTCTGATTTCTTGGTACCTGTACTTTTCATTTTTTTTCTTTTTCCATTTGAGCCATTTTTGCCTGCAGCGCTCTTTCTAGTTTTCACTACAGCCGGCCTTTTCCAGTCATTTTTGCCCGTGGGGCCCTTTCGGGTTTTCACCACGTCCCGGGTGTTTGATCTTGCCTGCCCCTTGGCAGCTATGCTGTTTTTACCCTCAGTGCCCTTTCGATTTTTCACCAAGTCCGCTGTATGCCCACTGTTTTTACTCGGAGCGCCCTTTCGGGTTTTCACTCCGCCCTCTTTGTTTAGGCACACATTTTCTTTTTCTCTTTTTTTCTTTTTCTGAATCTTTGAATGACTGCGGCGGCTAGAGATCGGGAATCCGTCGTTGCAGGCTGATGGCAGTCTTCCAGCCCTTATCCTAAGTTTCGATGATAGAGCTGTTGGTCTTAGCTAAAGACCCTTCTGATATGAATGGATGGATGACTGTGTTTCTTCTTAGGTTGATTTTTTCTTGGGTGCCTTGCTTTGGCTTCCCTTTTCTCTTTTCTTCTTTTTTTTTTCTTTTCTTTTGTATTCTTTTTCTCTTTTTTTTGTATTTTCCCCCATTTTTTTGTATTTTTTTCTTTTTGAATCCCCTTATTTGAAACACTTGTTGGTGGACGGAAATGATTTCTCAGAGGTCTTAGCTTTGACCTCTTGACTTCAGCTCTATTAAAGTAACTCTTGATAAGGTCAAAATGACTTACCCGTGAAATATCTTCACTTTGTTTGCGTTGATTGGCTCAGGAAGATCCACCCCTCTCATGTTGGTGAGCCTGAGGGCGCCTCCGGAAAGTACTTCTCTGATGATCAGCGGCCCGTCCCACGAGGGTTTGAACTTTCCTCTGGGATCCGGAAGGTGCGACGGTAGTATCTTCTTCATGAACATGTTGCCTACCTTGAAACTTCTTTTTCGGACTCTCTTGTTGTAAGCCCGAGCGATCATTTTCTGATAACACTGGGAATGACTTAGCGCACGCATACGCTTTTCATCTGCTAGCTGCAACTGATCGAATCTGGCCCGTTGCCATTCTCCTTCTTCAATTCCGCTTTCGAGTAACACTCATAGTGATGGTATTTCCACCTCGACTGGCAGAACTGCTTCCATTCCATAAGTAAGTTCGAAGGGTGTAACGCCCGTAGCAGACCATACAGACGTTCGATAGGCCCAAAGTGCATATGGGAGCATATCTGACCAATCTTAATAGGTCACGACCATCTTCTCGAGTATCCTGACGATCGTCTTGTTTGCGGCTTCTACCCCGCCATTCATCTGGGGACAGTAGGGGCTTGATCGATGACGTTGGATCTTGAATTTGCTGAGGAAGTCATCCATCTTCTTGTTGACAAACGGGGTCCCATTATCTATGATGATAACATTGGGGATTCCATACCGGCATATGATGTTGTCCTTCATGAATTTGATCACCTGAGATGCTGCAATCGTGGTGTAGGAGGCTGCCTCTACCCACTTGGTGAAGTAGTCGACTGCCACAAGTATGTACTCATGACCGTTTGATGCTTTGGGACTGATCTTGCTGATGATGTCGAGTCCCCACATGGAGAAGGGCCAGGGGATGGTTAGGTTGTATAATTATGATGAGGGGGCATGGATTTGATTCGCATGCTCCTGACATTTGAAGCATTTTCTGACGTGCTGGCAGCAGTTTGTCTCCATAGTGAGCCAATAGTAGCGAGTCGTAGAATCTTCTTTGCCATCATGTGCCCGTTCATGTGTGGGCCACAGATTCCTTCGTGTTTTCTCCCATGATCTTTGCAGCTTCTGTTTCATCGACGCATTGAAGGAGGATGTGATTATAGGATCGCTTGTAAAGAACTTCGCCGCTGATGGTGAACTGGCCGGCCAAATGCTGGATGGTTCGGGGATCTGTTGCTGTTGCTGACTCTGGATACTCCTGGGTTTCGAGATATTGCTTGATGTTGGCATACCAGGGTTTATTAGGGACAGCTTCGGCTTCTTCTATTTGCAGGCAAAAAGTAGGTTCTTCTTGAATTTCGACTGTGAGCTCCCATTCTAAAGCTCCTTTTGGTATCCCGAGCATTGATGCAAGTGTGGCGAGAGCGTCTGCAAACTGGTTCTTGGCTCTGGGCATGTATGAGAAGGTGACTTCTTTGAACTCCTCGATCAAATTTTCAAGATACACATGATATGGTATCAACTTCTCATCCTTGGTTTTCCATTCGCCATTGGTCTGATTGATGATAAGCTGTGAGTCTCCAAATACTCGCAGCTTCTTGACGCCCAGGATTATGGCTTCCCTTAAGCCGGCGATGCATGCTTCGTACTCTGCCATGTTGTTGGTGCACTAGAATGCTATGCGCCTTGAGATAGGAATTGGGACATCATCTGGAGAGTAGAGGATTGCTCCAATACCACTTCCTTTAGAATTTGCTACGCCGTCGAAGAATAACGTCCATTCATCTTTCTTCTTCTTTTCATCCCCTTCGATAAGCAAGAGATCTTTATCAGGGAAGAACGTCTTGAGTGGTTGATAATCCAGGAGGGAGTGGGCCGCAAGATGATCGGCGAGGGCCTACCCCTTGATTGCCTTCTGAGTGACATAGGTGATGTCGAACTCAGACAAGAGTAGCTGCCATTTAGCTATCTTTCCAGTGAGTGCCGGTTTCTCAAACAGGTACTTGAGCGGATCCATGTGAGCGAGGAGGAGAATAGGGAATGCAATCATGTATTGACGGAGTCGCTGAGTTTCCTAGACTAGGGCGAGGTAAGTCTTCTCGATCGGGGAATACCTGGTCTCGTAGTCGGTGAACTTTTGACTCAAATAGTATATTGCTTGTTCCTTCTTCCCGGTCTCGTCGTGCTGGCCGAGGACATAGCCAATGGCTTCTGCTGCTATTGAGATGTATAACAATAGTGGTCGTCCGGGAGCGGGCGGCACTAGGACTGGAGGATTCATGAGATATTTCTTGATACGGTCGAAGGCGACTTGGCAATCATCATTCCATTCTTTTGGAACGTTCTTCCGAAGGAGCTTGAAAATGGGCTCACAAATAAGTGTGAGTCGTGCGATGAAGCGACTGATGTATTGAATTCTGCCGAGGAAGCCACGAATTTCTTTCTCTGTTCTAGGAGGGGGCATCTCGATGATTGCTCTGGTTTTGGTCTCGTCGACCCTGATGCCATCTTCGCTCACCATAAAGCCGAGGAGCTTGCCTCCCATTGCACCGAAGACACATTTCTGAGGGTTGAGGCGGAGCTTGTACTTTTCTAATCTGTTGAATAATTTCTTCAGATCTTCAAAGTGTCCTTCAATTGTGTGAGATTTGACAATCATATCGTCCACATATACTTCAAGCTCTTTGTTTATCATGTCGTGGAATAGTGCTGTCATTGCTCGCTGATATGTTGCTCCTGCGTTCTTCAGACCGAACGGCATCACCCTGTAACAGAAAGTTCCCCAGGGAGTGATAAACGATGTCTTCTCACGATCTTCTATTGCCATCTTGATCTGATTGTAACCTGAGAACCCGTCCATGAATGAGAAGACCTTATATCCAGCAGTGTTGTCGACCAGAGTGTCGATATGTGGCAAAGGGAAGTCGTCTTTAGGACTGGCCTTGTTGAGATCTCGGAAGTCGATGCACATTCGAACCTTGCCATCCTTCTTTGGTACTGGTACGATGTTGGCGAGCCATTTAGGGTAGTTGGAGACTACCAAGAATCCTGCTTGTATTGCTTGATGACTTCATCTCGGACTTTCAGAGCCCATTCTGGCTTCATTCTTCGAAGTTTCTGTTTCACTGGCTTCATATCTGCCTTGGTTGGCAGATGGTGTACAACGAGCTCTTCATCGAGCCCCGGCATGTCTTCATATGAGAACGCGAAGTTGGACAATCTTGGAGCTAGGAACTCTATCATTTTCTGTTTCATCTCAGGTGGCAACGATTTTCCAATGCGTACTTCCCTAGGGATCTCAGGTGTCCCCAAGTTTACTATCTCGAAATCATTGGCTACAACGTTGGCTTTGGATTCGAACTTTTTAAGGAGATACTCTAGTTCAAGAGCCGGATCATCATCTTCCTCATCCCGAGCTTTGTCCAGACCCATGAACTCGAAGTCTAATTCGATGTCAAAATCGTATGATTCGACTTCAAACTCATGCGACTCTTTAGACGAACTTGGCACACTATTGAATGCAGGAAAAGAAATATTTTTTGGTTTTTGAGATTTTTCTAAAATGGAAATGCTAGATGTTTTTAACTTTTAAAAGTTTTTGATTTTTTTGGATTTTCGAAATTCATGGGACTTTGAACAAGTGGGCATTGCAGACCATGATTGAGCCCAACTTGTTCCAAAGTTCCGGTCGCTGCTTAAACAGGTTTTTTTTTTGAAAGCCAGAGCCCTCAGATGGCTCTTTGGCTGATTCAAAAGTTAGGGGAACGGATGACCATTCAGGACCCCACACTTCCTCCCCTGAAGAGGTGGGGGTCGATGATTCGGGCGAAGAATCACAGTCTGGCCCAATGACCATGACTTCTCGCTGGTCGGGTTCGAGATCTAAGTCGTACTCAATCCCTCCCGGATCACTTACCTCGCATTGCAGTTCGTCTGGTTCTACGGTGAGACACAAGTTTGGAATCTGGACATCAGACCAATCTAGGGCTGGCCACTTCCCTTTCTTGGTCCAATGGATGGGCTGCTTCTGCCCCTGGATGATGATTGATGATGTTGATATGGGCGAGTCGTGCCCCTTGCTAATTGATGTTGAGATGGGCAAGAGGTGCCCCTGGCTGATTGAAGTGGGCAGGTTGTGCCCCTGGTTGATTGATGCTGAAGTGGGCAGGTTGTGCCCCTGGTTGGGAGCAGGTATCAGAGTAGTCTGGTCCTGAAGCTGCTGTATTTGACTTCCTTCTTCATCTTAATCATTTCCTTCTTCTTCTGGAGGCTTAGACGGTTCGAGAATCTGGTCCCATCGAATGGGGGGCCACGTGGCCCAAGCTAGGCTCATTGGGAGGCCTTTGTGTAGTGCAGTCGGTTGATTCCCTGCCGGGTCTTTGCAAGGTTCTCCTGACATGACGAATTGGATGGGTGAGCACCGGAATTTCTTCTTTCTTTTGTCCATGAAGATTGCCCTGTATCCGAGTCCCCATTTGCGTTGGTTATATATCAGCGGTACCTTTCTGGACTTGAAGTGATTCTTCATTCAGTATTTGAGGCTCAGACATTCTACCGGTGAAAAGACACGGTCCACCTTTATCGGTTCTGGATTGGCGATAGAGTTCACAGTCTCGAATTCGAAACTGTGAAACGGGATGTCTTCTTCAGAGTGCTGGATATCGATGACCGAGATGTCTGGTTCAGTGGCAGCAGCATTTGAAGGAATGATGAGCTCCTTTTCTGCGTGGATAGAGATCACTTGATTTCCACAGATGTATTTCACTCGTTGATGCAGGGTTGATGGCACAGCCCCCACCTTGTGCAGCCAAGGTCGTCCGAGCAACATGTTGAAAGAGGCTGATATATCCAGGATTTGGAATGTGATAGTGGAGATTTCAGGACCTATCTGTACCTCTATGTCGACTTCCCCTTCCACTGATCCGCCGGTGTTGTCGAATGCTCTGACACATATGGTGTTGGGTCAGAATGAAGAAGGATTGATTCCCAGACGTTCCGCAGTCTTAAGTGGGCAGACGTTTAAGCTTGAGCCATATCGATAAGGACCAATGGGACGCAGAGGTCTTTGTATCGTAAGGCTATGTTGAGGGATCGCCCATGATCGTGCCCTTCTGGTGGTAACTCATTATCGGTGAAGGTGATGGCGCGTGGAGCCAGGAGCTGTCCAATCATCAATGCTATCATCTCTGGTGCCGTATCGGAGGAGACGTGAGCATGGTTAAAGGTTTTGGCAAACATTTCTCGGTGTATGCGAGATGTGCAGAGTAGCTCCCATACTGAGATTTGAGCAGGGATTGACTTGAGCTGTGTCGCCACATCGTATGCGGCTTCATTTTTGTTGCCGAGGCCTGAGAGAGCGCCTTTGGGATCTCCTCTGTTTTGATTATCTCTTCGGATGCAACGCCCATTGGGATTCATGTTCCCCACTTCCGCACATTCTGGATAGTGCCATGGGACCTCTTTATAATTTTCCTCCCTTTTGCCTTCTAGGACCACCGGTTCTTGCAATGGTGCTGGTGTGGGTACCAGATCTTCCTCGTATGGAGCTTTTGCCTTGAGGACTACATTGTTGCCTGTGCTGAAGGGAAAATATCGAGGCTTGTCTTCATAAACCACATAAGGTCGTGGTCCTGACTTGACTGTTCCTGGAGCAGGAGGCTCCCATGGAATGAATACTGGTCCTCTTGATATGGCAGGGGGTCTCTCTGTTCGTCCCAACTGTCGTAGTGTGATTGACACGCCTCCAGGGTTTGCCCCTTGCAATATGACTGGCTCAACTGAAGGAGCTCCTTCCAACACAATGGGTTCTTGCTGCTGATGAGTATGGTTTCTCCATGGCGAATTGTATTGTTCCTGTGCTGAAGTTGCCCCTTGCAAGATGACAGGCTCGTATGTGGGCTCGATGTATGATTGTGCTCCTTCCAGGACGTCTGGTTCCCAACATGAAGGGCTGTAAGATGCCCCTTGAACAACTGGCACATCATATGGAAGTGTTCCTTCGAGTACTACTGGCTCGAAGACTGAAGGAAGAAAGGGACTTGCCCCTTGCAAGATCGGAGGAGGATTTGTCGGCCCATAAGTGTAGGCATGAATGATTTGGATGGGGGAGAAGAAGCGATCGAGGCGTTCTCCTTCTTCTATGTTGTTGACGGTGGGGCCTCGAGATGAACTGGGATCCGTCGGATGTTGAGGCAGAGGTTTTTGAAGAATGTTGGTGGGAGCTGCTGCAGGGGTCCCCGGTACCGAGATGACGATCTTGCGGTCATCAATCAGATCTTGCATGGCATTCTTCAAAGTAAAGCATCGATCAGTGGTGTGGCCACGTCCTTGATGGTAGGCGCAATACTCATTTTCTCGGTAGTTCGGAGGCAGAGGATGAGGAGGAGGTCTAGGAGCCATTAGAGTGAGTAACTGCTTTTGTACCAGCATAGTCATGACTTGACTAAGTGGTTGAGTGAGTGGAGTGAACTTCCTGAGCTCCCTGTAAGTCTGCCTATTCTGGTACGGGTATTGACCGTTTCCTCTGAACTGCTGCTGCTGTCGAGGTGGTTGTGGCTGTGGTTGAGGATTCGGTCGTGGTTGATACCTCTGGGGTTGGTACTGAACCTGATTCTGCTGACGCTGTTGGTGTCCCTGTGGGGGAGCATTTTGATTACCCTGAGCAGTGGTGCTGATGTTGTTTACCTCTGTCGGGCGGGGAGGAGAACCGCTGCGGTTTCCGTTCCCATATCCGATGGGTCTTCCCTCCACTCTGTTCCTTTTGACTGGAGTGGCTTGATGAGGCCATGGGGAGATTGTCCCGGCACGGATTCCTGCTTCGACTTGCTCTCCAGC
Organism: Liriodendron chinense; assembly: GCA_003013855.2. Lineage (NCBI taxonomy): Eukaryota > Viridiplantae > Streptophyta > Magnoliopsida > Magnoliales > Magnoliaceae > Liriodendron > Liriodendron chinense. The sequence goes on from PVNU02000525.1 coordinate 331,528, forward strand.
ACGGATCAACTGTGAGAAATTCGCGTATGGATGCGAGATGAGATATCCAGATATGCCCGGATATGTTGAATGAACAATCATGGAGATTTGTTCTTCGTCGTTGATAGGTGTTCGCATTCGGGCTGCCATAGCTCGCCAACGTCCCACGTAGGCAGATAGTGTTTCGTCACTCCTTTGCTTGAGAGATGCGAGGTCGGCTCTTCTGGGTGCCATGTTGAGATTGTACGCGAATCTGTCGACGAAAGCCTGGGAAACTTGTTCCCATGTCCTGATGCGGTGGCAGTCCAATGAGGTGTACCAATCTAGGGCATCGTCTTTCAGGGATTTTTGGAACAAGCGAATGAGGGCCCCTTCATTTCCTGAGATTGCACTCAGCTCTCCACATAAGGCCTTAAGATGTGCTGTGGGACAACCGCTGTCATCGTATCTTTTGAATTTTGGTACCTCAAAGTTTTGAGGTACCTGAGCATCTGGGAAAGGACACAAGTCTCTAAACTTGGTCGAAGGTAGATCGATTCCTTGTTGTCGCTGAAGCTGATTTTGCAAGATCTGAAACTGCTCCCGCAACTCGTCCAGTCTTGAGTGATCTGTTCGAGCGACTGGTGCCTCTTGGAGTAAGGCACGTTCTTCTTCGGCATAGTGGTCGATGTCTTCGACCCTATGTGCTTGCTGAGAAGCAACCGCGGATTACTGAAATTGATTTGAAATCCCATCGGTGGGGATGTGCTGAAATTGAAAAGGGGTCCCATCGGCGGGGACATGCTGAGATCTACTGAGACTGTTGTTTGCAAGATTGCCTGGAAGCTGATTGGAAGTCCCTGCAACTGGAGCGCTCTGAGATGGCCCTGTCATTGCAGGAAGGTACTGAGGAGGATGCCCCATAGCGAAGGGCTGAGATGACTGCTGTCGGTAGTCTTGGGCAGACTCCGATGGTTGTGCTTGATTTGAACTGGAGGCCGGAAGGATCCGGCATGGCTGCTGAGATTGCTGAACTGGGCCAACCTGATTGTTGGCTGCTGCGGTGGCTTGTGCTTGCATGAATTGCAAGAGCATTTCTTGCATTGCTCTCATTCCTTGTGCCAATTCTTGTATGATTGGCGTATTCTCAATTGGCTGTTGCGCTGGAGGTTGCGCTTCGGTCATCTCAAGAGCGGGGAAGAGATGAGTTTCTTCTTCGTGGTCGGACATGGCTTGCTGAGCCCGAGTGCGGATTATGCTGCGGAAGGGAAGTTGTTTCCGAACACGTTGAGCCCAAGGAGGCGCAATGGTGAGGACTATACTCTTTTTGGGTTTTGGAATTTTCTATTTATTTATTTTTTGGTTTTGGGATTTTCTATTTTTTTGTTTTTTTTGGGTAAAATGTTATGCAGATGAGACTGTATGAGGATTAGTGACTTTCAAGTACGAGAAGGATTCTGTTTTTTAAGTCGGATCACGACTAGTGGGACTAGCTCATCCCCAGTGGAGTCGCCATTCTGTGGACCCTCGCCGTTTCCGCGCTCCCACACGACGTTCTCGTCCCTTCCCCTTTCGGGAAAAGGAGGAGAGGATGCATAAGTACGAATCGTCGTTGTGCCACTGGCTTGCCTCGTTCTCGAGGGCTTTGTTTGGTAGTCGTGTTTAAGCTGGATGTGTTTAAATGAGTTTATATAAGACCAGAGTCGCCACTAGCCAGTTACTTCGAATCTACAGTCGGCTAGACCCCGTAGAAACGCTAGAGAAGGGGATCCGAAGATTCCTTCCTCTAAAATGACCCCTATTGATCTGCGGCCAGAGATTCGAGGTAAGGGATCACGGTTACAGGGTGGGAAGAGGTTAAGCACCCCACACACTGCCCGTACCAAAGTACGGTCTCTACTTCACAGAATCGAACTAACACTTGAAAGTCTGTTTTGACCCTCGTACATTCTCATTGATGACATGATGCGGGTCTGAACAGTAAGAGTTTCTGATGGGCAGGTTCAAATAACAGGCAAGCCCAGAGCATACGCTTGAACTGACAGGTGCTTAATATAAGACGTATGCAGTGTGTTTGAATAATCAAGGTACTTTATAGTGAAGCATGAATGCAAGTCTGAACAGTAAGAGTTTCTGATGGGCAGGTTCCAATAACAGGTGAGCATAGAGCATATGCTCGAACTGACAGGTGCTTAATATAAGACGCATGCAGTGTGCTTGAATAATCAAGGTGCTTTATAGTGAAGCAGGGGGGTTAGAAGAAAAGTAAATGTTGCACTTATGCTAGATGCAAATGAGATGATGCTGGAAAAAGAGTAGCTGGATGGACGGAGGTGTCACAAGGGTTGGCTTCGAGTGGCTGGATCAAGACTTGTATGGCTTGGGAGACTTGGACCAGTGGTCAGGCTGGGCTGGACTAGGGCTAGGCTCTCCTCACTCGGGCTCTCCCTGGTGGAGGAATGGGCTAAAGGGTAGAGAAGAACTCAAACGGACGGGTCGCTGGACTGGGTGGATTGTTGTGTTGAAATGAGAAGGGGAGGGGGGTATTTATAGCAGCGGGCAGTGGCAGATTGTGTAAATATTTTTGGGCGGCCCACTGTGGGCCGCCCGTACGGTCACTCCTCGATTTCCAGCGAGCGGTACGGTCGTTTCTCGGGGCTGCTGTTTGGCTTGGTGGGTCGACTCAGTGAGTTAACTCAGCGGGTCGACTCGGCGATTTGACTCGGCGAGTTGACTCGACGGGTTGACTCGGTGTTTTGACTCGACGAGTTGACTCAACGGGTTGACTCAGTGGGTTAACTCAGCGGGTTGACTCAGTGGGTTGACTCAGAGAGTTTGACTTTTTTAGGATTTTTTGACTGGCTTTCTTATGGGGGGTTTTTCAGGCTGATGTTTAGGACTGGGTTGGCTGGGTTCAGGCTTGAGTTGGGCTATGGGTTGGGGCTTACAAGGGTGAGTTTGGCTGAGTTTGGACTTGGGATTTGGGGGTATGGTCCTCCATTCATCCAGCTATCTCTACTAACAGTGTAGCTGAAGGTGGGGTGTCTACACACCCATATCCACTAGCCCTGGAGCCCTATTCCGCACACTTGGGCACCCGTGCATGGTGCTCACGTGGCAACTCGACGACATTCCATGACCACCCCTATACAAGCATTTTTGTCCATCCAATAGGACTTTTCGAGGACTGGATCGATGGCTAAACCTCCCCAGAACCGTCCTGGATATCATCGGAGATCCTAATAACCTGAAACGATCTGAAATTTGCTCAATTCACGAATAACACGCCTTTCCAGACCCTCATGAAGCTATGAAATCGGCCCTCGTGCCCATCATGGTAATAATGTAATAATTAGATGATTCATCGTTCTGATATACTAGAAAAGCCAGTATTGTGAAGCCATTGCCACATCCCAAGCTGTCTAAAGAAATCATTATAATTAGTATATTAAATCAACACATTCGCTATTTGCATCACTTAATTAAGCATAAAACCCTGACAACGGCCATTACCGTGTCTACAGGAGTACTCTACATCAAAGTATAGAAACACAATTTCCATGGCATCATTAAATAACTCACTCTTGCGAGAATCGTGTCAATGATAAGGACCTCCACTATTCAGAGTCATACAATGCCCTGCCCACTTAAAACAGTTCCTGCAAACATGATTCAATGACGTCTAGAATCCTAGTCAATCTTCTAAAGGTCACCCGTTCCAGAGACGGGCATGGCCTAGAGTTGCACTACTCGATCAGAGGCTAGTCAGTCATCTTGCTCTGAATTGGAACTGATGGGACATAAACACTTAACTCGTAGAGATAGTGCAGTCCAGACAATTAGATGGACACAGTCTAGGTTAGCCCAGTCTAGCCCATCCTCCAGCCACCTGAACAACAAAAACCTCGATCCAAACCACTCAATCCAACCCTACAATAAGACTGTCCATCTTACCACCCAGCATTGATTAGCTTCATCCACATCGCATTAAACATTAGGGAATATCCACTACCATTCTCAACCCCCCTGCTCATCATATCCATTAGCATAACATCTCATACATAGCATTTCCACCCAGTTAATTCGAGTATATGCTCTATGGCTTGCTGAGTTATTGGATCTAGCTCATTAAAAACTCAAGTTGATCGGTCATATTTTCGCTTCGACAAGTGAGTCGGGATAGATTCATCTAACCCGGGCTATTGTTTGGCAACGACGGTGCATTCACGCAGTATTTTACGCTTGTGCATCCTTGGAATACAAGAGCTAACTTTAATACCTAATAGTTCGTTTATCCTGTGAAGTAGAGACCTTACATTTGTAGAGATAGAGAGGGTACCTAACCCCTTCCATCTTTGTAACTCCGGTCCCTTACACTGAATTTTTTGTCGTAAAATCATTTTAAGATAGGGAACCTTCAGATTCTCTCTCATAACATTTCTACAAGATCTAGCCAACTGTGAAATTAGAATAATTAGCTAGTGAAAACTCCAGTCAAATATATTACCCCCACATCTCAAATATATCACGCACGCCCCTAAAAAGGCACCCATGAGCACGACTCACCCCTCACGAATCCCAGCGTCCACAATCCCTTGTCAAAATTCAGTGGACTCCTTATTGGCCCGTGAAAGAATTTACAGATCCTGATGAAAGTACCCAATCACATTCACTTTTAAAGACTATGTAGTAACCTTATAAGAAGAGCCAAAGCTGACCAATCATAATTGTGATCCTTACACAGCCTTGAATCTAAGGATTAATCATCTTTCATACAACATCAATGCCTAATCACTTTAATCATAGTCTAGGCTGATGGGCCTTCAGACATTAACTTGAAATTGATCCACTAATGCAAGTATCTAAAGGTCTAGAGTGGAATCCTATGTCCATGACACACTCATGCTCCCATGTGGGGTAAGGACAAAGGCGCAACCAACACTGAGTCTACTCCCAATGGTGGAGATTGTCCATCCTAGCCCAAGTCCATCCCCTCAGAAAAGATCATCATACATCTCATTAGACAATGTCCACATGTGTGTCCTAAGTCCCTGTGACAATCGTGGCCCAATGAGTACTTAGATCCATGGATCACAACTCTCTCTGGTAAATGACTGTCGTGTCCAATCTCAAGCTCCCAAGGCCTAATGAGGAATCATTTCTCAACTTAACTTAAATCTATATAAGTTCAAGGTAACACCAAATACTAAGTGTTGGGGTCCCAAAAGTCAAGGTCTTCGAAAGAATGATTATGAGTGCCCAAATCATCACCTGATTAGAAATGGGGCCAGCGCATCGACATCCATCGTAAAGCGGGCCCCGCAAGCCCTCCGTTTCGCAAAACCCAAATTTTGCAAAACACGAGTAGGTCAGCGCGTCACTAAAGTGCCCCAGCGAATCATGAAATTCAGTGTTATAGTCGAAATAGCGGTGATCGTATATCATCACGACGTCCTGATCCTGCGAGTAGCCCTGGTCTCTGGTCTCTGGTCATGCGAGCAGCCCTGGTCTTTGGTCGCTAGTCATGCGAGCAGCCCTGGTCTCTAGTCATGCGAGCAGCCCTGGTCTCTGGTCTCTGGTCTCTGGTCATGCGAGCAGCCCTGGTCTCTGCTCTCTGGTCATGGCGAGGACGTCCCTCAGCTCATAGTGCCAGCAGCCTATATATGCGAGCAGCTTGTTTCGCGAGCATCTTCCGACGTGCGAGCAGCTTTAACTACTGATGATCAGCGATGACATCCCTTAGCCTATACTACCAGCAGCACGTATAGGCCGATTTTGGGCTTATCTTCGTCTACGGCTCTGTGTCTCAAGGGGTCGCATCTGCGGTAGTTGAAAGGGGTCGCATCTGTGGTCGTGAAAGGGGTCGCATCCCGAAATGTGAGCAGCACGGCTCGTGCTCGTGCTCGTTAAAAGAGGTCGCATCTCGAACATGTGAGCAGCTCGGCTCGTGCTCGTTAAAAGAGGTCGCATCCCGAACATGTGAGCAGCTCGGCTCGTGCTCGTTAAAAGGGGTCGCATCCCGAACATGCGAGCAGTTCGACTCGTGAGCACTCCCGTCATGAGCACTCCCAAATATGAGCACTCCTGGATATGAGCACTCCCGAATATGAGCACTCCCGTCATGAGCACTCCCGAATATGAGCACTCCCGGATATGAGCACTCCCGAATATGAGCACTCCCGTCACGAGCACTCCTGAATATGACCACTCCCGTCATGAGCACTCCCAAATATGAGCACTCCCGGATATGAGCACTCCCGAATATGAGAACTCCCGTCATGAGCACTCCCGGATATGAGCACTCCCGAATATGACCACTCCCGTCTTGAGCACTCCCAAATATGAGCACTCCCGAATATGAGCACTCCCGGATATGAGCACTCCCGAATATTACCACTCCCGTCATGAGCACTCCCAAATATGAGCACTCCCGAATATGAGCACTCCTGGATATGAGCACTCCCGAATATGAGCACTCCCGTCATGAGCACTCCTGAATATGAGCACTCCCGTCATGAGCACTCTTGAATATTAGCACTCCCGGATATGACTACTCTCGTCATGAGCACTCCCGAATATGAGCACTCCCGTATATGACCACTCTCGTCATGAGCACTCCCAAATATCATTCAACGACAAAACAACGGTGACACTATTTTCTATGGTATGGCCCACTTGAACATCTGATTTGCCCCAAACTTGGGACCACCTCCTAGAATGACGACCCTAAACTAATGAACTGCTCAGATTTGGGGCCCACGAACTACAAGGGAGACCCACTAACAGTTTTTCCAAAAGACGTACTAACCATGCAAACTCATGGTACATACGTATTGTCAACATTAACCAGCGTCCAACGCCTCCAAGAGCCCACCATCTGAGTGATTTGGAGAATCTGACATGTTCACAGGATCAGTGTGGTCCACACGTGCCAGAGTACACAAGATTAACCTGATCTAAGTTTCAAGTGGACTACACCATAAGAGGATATATATGAACCGTTACAACTCCCAAACCAACAAATATATAAAGGGGTTGCGTGAGTGGCATTCAAGAAGAAGAGAGGGAGAGAGCAGAAAGAGAGAGAGAGAGAGAGAGAGAGAGTAAAAGAGAGAGAGAAGGAGAGCGGACGAGAAGGGGCGATTTTTTTTACGCGCTAGCCCTTCAAACGGAGCGATGCGCTAGCCTTTGTAGCGTGGGGCGATTTTCACCACGCGCTGGACATAGAGTGATTTTCATCACGCGCTGGCTCCAAAAGTGGGTTTGCACTAAGGTTTGAAGCGGGGACGCGCTGGCTCTAAATAAAGCCATGCGCTGTCAGCCCTTTGCACCATACGCCGCCTATAAAAAAGACATGCGCTGCCAGCCCATACTATCATGTGCTGCCGGTCCTTAGTAGCATGTGCTCCCTCTAAAATGACATGTGTCCTTGGCTGGAATGCATCCGCCCCTCTCCAAACATATGTACCCCTAACTAATGAGCATGCGCTCAGCACCAGCTGCCATGCGCTTAACTTGATTTGTCTCAGTTGAAGTGTGCCTAGATTGCACTCGGCCTAATTTAACTTAATTGCACATGCACCCAACATGATGTGGCTTTGTTACATACTCATTATGCATAACCCCATCTAATCTAGCATTCTCTCTACGTAATCTAATATGCACTATGTCTCATTCCGCTTAATCTAACATTCACTCTATGATATTTGGCATGTACTAAAGACTATCTCACTTTGTTTGTAATGTCCCGCATATTTGTGTATATAAGCAGATCTCAAACTGAGCTTCTGTTGCATATCGACTATCAGCAAGTGAACAGAAGCCAGAACGCACCCGAAGACGAATCACCAGACTCCAACACGATTCGACGACTACTTGCAGAAACTTCATATTTACTGTATTCATTATACAAATATGTTTTAGCCCAGATTAATGCTCTTGGACTAAGCAAAGGGGATTATGGTTAACACGATAAACCATACCAGGAGAGTTCTAAACTATCACACACAATTTGTTAAAGACTGACACTTCAAGAACAGTCGATGCCCTACCCATCTAAACGGCATCCGCTGGTTGAGCTGCTCAGGTACACACAACTGTGGAGTGGACTTCCCAAGGTCACCTGTCCATACATTGACAAACGCGGGCCCAGAGTCGTCCTTCCCGGCCGTAAACCCTGACAGTCTCAGCCCGGATCTCCGGTCAAAACATGGGACATAGACATCCGACTCGTACAAAGATGGATCAGTCCATAACAGAACACAACACATACAGGTCTCCGCGACCATACAAACACAGGTCTCTTTGGCCACACAAAATACAGGTCTCTACGACCATGAAGTCCACGGCCATAGTCCCTGATTACTTGGTCTTCTACCCATCGATTTGGGCTTTTTCCTGAATACTCTACCTCATATACAATTGCTAATTCATAGTGAAGTTTTGTCGCTTTGTGCCGTGGTTTTCTCCTGTAAGAGTTTCCACGTAAAAACCTCTCTGTTATTTGTGGCGTGCATGATTTATATTTTGCTTCCTTATTTGCTTTATTTTTCTCTAAGGCATATACATTTACTTTTGCCTTTTAATCAAGGGTGATCGATCAATTCGATGTAATTAAGGGCTCGTGCCAGATCACGGCCTAGAATGTACAAGATCTCAGAATCTCTGGAATAAAATTCGCCTTGCGATATCTCTTCTTGTGTACCTTTTGTGAATGCTTGTGATTGTCTATGAATATTTCTATTACTTAGAACCCCAGAACAACAATACATCCGAAAAAAGACTGCCGACGAGCGGTCCATTTTTCTAGTTCTAACAAACTGGCGACTCTGCTGGGGAATTCAAACAATACCAGAATCTCTGGTTATTTCTGAGTAAATGGACATTCTAAGATGAATCATTTGTAGGCACTGATGTGTACGTAAGAAAGGTTACCGTAAGGAGAAATATTCGGCGCCTTCACGGGTGCCAAACTGGCGACTCTCAACGGGAACGTTCTTCCCTTCATCTTTAAGGCAAAAGCATCTAAAATCAAAGTTTTTAAAACTTTCAAAAATCCTAAAGTTTTAAAAAGATAACAGAAGCATGTGTATTCCTATTGTGCATTTAGTTTTATGTCTAACTTTTATTGCGACTGGTAAGGTCGTGCACTTTCTATATCTAGTTGTAGAATGCTCTAATGACATGTGATTGTGCAGTGAAAGTTAGCAAAAATACTAACCTTAAGAACATGAGAAATGTCGTCTGTACTTATCTTTTTGGTGACTAGAGGATTCTGCTTCTCGCATTCCACTGTAACGACACCAACCACTTCTAAGTCCGGCTACAGCTAACTCGAAGCCGCAAACAGCTGAAGGAAATGAAGAAAACAACGATGAAGGCTCCATATTAGAAGACCACTGTGGTCAAGGCATGCCGCACCATAAAAATAAAAAAAAGGGGGCAATGGCAACCAGAACAAGTTAACAGCGCTTCCACTGCTGACCAGACTACAGTAATGAGGCCACAAAAGTTCATACACTCAGTTGGTAGCTTCCCAGCTCTCTTGGAAGTGAACCACCTAGACAGGGGCCAGATCAAGCCGACTATGACAGTTACGAAACCAAGAGAGGGGATTGTCATTTAGACCAGTTAGATGAAATCAAGGTCGATTCGTGAGGAGCAGCCAGCACAGGTCGTGATGGTATAGATAATTGAAGGCGAGAAGTCGATCAAACAAGATGTTGAACCGTTAACAACTCAGGAGCAGATCAACGAATTGACCAAGCTCAGTTATCAAGGTGAGTGAAGGAGATCCAGGATGCCTTAGCCACCCCAATCGCACAGAGAATAGCCCATAGTGCCGCTTCACCCACTCGACAGCCGGCGAAAGAATCACAGGGGGCAGATCATGCCATTTATACAGAAAACAGTTGAAGAGATGATAGAAACGATCGTCATCAAAGTCATTCTGACAAAGCAGAAGCTGACACGTGAGGGACGATCAATGTAAGACACGATGGTTTAGGTGGTCCAAGACGAAGAATTATTTGAACAAACTAATTAACTGCCAACAATTTGAGAACAAATTGATGAGCTAGTTCAAGATTCAAAATGACTTTGCAAAGTAGTCGAACGACATTCATGATGCTCTTGCAATCTTAATAGCACAGGGGGGCCCACTCAAAACATCATTTTCACCCAAGATATCACAGGGGGCAAGTAACGGGTTTCATCATCAAGCGAATGAGCCAGTGAAGTGGCAGTCAATCTCATAGCCAGAGAAGCAGCCAAAGCAGCTATTAACTTGACAATCAAAGTAACAATCAAAGCAGCTACCGACTCAAAAATTAAAAGAGTAGAAGGAAAATGAAATTGCTAGCCGACTCAGCAGGTTCCTGTAAGTGCCGTAGCGCTATAGGTAATACCTATTGAGTCTACAACCTCGCCGAACTCTGCATAGGCACAAAGTCGCTGAACTCTGCATAAGCGCGAATCTTGCCGAACTCTGAATAGGCACAAAGTCGCTGAACTCTGCATAAGCGTGAATCTTGCTAAACTCTGAATAAGCACAAAGTCGCTGAACTCTGTATAAGCGCAAATCTTGCCGAACTCTGAATAGGCACAAAGTCGCTGAACTCTGCATAAGCGCGAATCTTGCTGAACTCTGCATAGGCACAAAGTCGCTGAACTCTGCATAAGCGCGAATCTTGCTGAACTCTGCATAGGCACAAAGTCGCTGAACTCTGTATAAGCGCAAATCTTGCCGAACTCTGCATAAGCATGAAGTTGTTGAACTCTGTATAAGCGCAAATCTTGTCGAACTCTGAATAGGCACAAAGTCGTTGAACTCTGCATAAGCGCGAATCTTGCTGAACTCTACATAGGCACAAAGTCGCTGAACTCTGTATAAGCGCAAATCTTGCCGAACTCTGCATAAGCATGAAGTTGTTGAACTCTGTATAAGCGCAAATCTTGCCGAACTCTGAATAGGCACAAAGTCGCTAAACTCTGCATAAGCACGAATCTTGCTGAACTCTGCATAGGCACAAAGTCGCTGAACTCTGTATAAGCGCAAATCTTGCCGAACTCTGCATAAGCATGAAGTTGTTGAACTCTGTATAAGCGCAAATCTTGTCGAACTCTGAATAGGCACAAAGTCGCTGAACTCTCTGCATAAGCGCGAATCTTGCTGAACTCTGCATAGGCACAAAGTCGCTAAACTCTGTATAAGCACAAATCTTGCCGAACTCTGCATAAGCACGAAGTTGTTGAACTCTGTATAAGCGCAAATCTTACCGAACTCTGAATAGGCACAAAGTCGCTGAACTCTGCATAAGCGCGAATCTTGCTAAACTCTGCATAGGCACAAAGTCGCTGAACTCTGTATAAGCGCAAATCTTGCCGAACTCTGCATAAGCATGAAGTTGTTGAACTATGTATAAGCGCAAATCTTGCCGAACTCTGCATAAGCACAAAGTCGTTGAACTCTGTATAAGCGGGAATTTTGCAGAACTCTGTATAGACACAAAGTCGCCGAACTTTACATAAGTGTAAACCATACAACCTCCAGGTTACGAGGATAAACTGAACCATACAACCTCCAGGTTACGAGGATAAACTGAACCATACAGCCTCCAAGTGACGGATATAAACTAAACCAATACAGTTCTAAAATACTCCAGGCTACGAGTCTAAACTGAACCAATACAGTTCTAAAATACCCCAGGTTACGGGTCTAAACTGAACCACATGAAGATCAATCAATCAAATCAAGTATCAAATTTTCATATCAAGATGAGATCTCCATACAAGAACCAAATCTTTATATCAATCAGACAGAAACAAAATCACCATATTGTCAAGAAAGATCTCAATGTCACGTGGATCAAATATTTATATCACTAGATCAAACTAAATCTCCACATCGCTCTAATCAACCAACGAGGCAGGAGCGCGTTCTATAGAGAGAATCTACATGAGGTGCAGCACTTTCATTTTACCTTATTATCATGGATTTTATTATTATCATTATGGCATTCTTTTACTCTATACGGGAGTAATTTGGAGGCGACGATCTCTTATATATATGGATTCATATAAAGATAGTTCCGGCATTCTATTATATCTCATTTCGCATCAGAATATCTTCGGCTTTCTCCTATATATGAATTATCTTACAATGAGAGCATACGATTGAAGACTATGATCAGTTGGCCTTCAATATGGATTTTTAGAGCAGGGAGCTTTCTTCATCAAGGAGCGCGTTCTATAGAGAATCTACATGAGAGCAGGGAGCTTTCTTCATCAAGGAGCGCGTTCTATAGAGAATCTACATGAGAGCAGGGAGCTTTCTTCATCAAGGTATCTTTATAAGCTTAAGTCTTTATATGTAATGTTATTCTCTTATTTGATTGGTTTTCTTGGAGGCGTTATCCTTATGAGCCAATGAGTCGGATACACTGGGGGCAAGGCTTGATGCACGGTGAAAAGTCAATGTTTATAAGAAGGAAATCACTGGGGGCAAGCCCTGACGCACGATGAAAAGCAAAAATTTATGAGAAGAAAATGGCTGGGGGCAGGCCAGGAGGTACCGCAGATAAATATGACAGTGAGGCGCTAAAAACATAAGGTCATCTCAAGCTCAAAACGACAGGCAGTGCTACTATTGATGGGTCATCCAAAGAAGACTTGCGAAACCCGAAGGAACTCGGGCATGGATATCTGAGCGATTAAGGAAAGAGATGAATTACTTAAGTATCTGCCAAAATAGCCATTTGATCAAAATATAAATTATAAAGTCCAGGAGGTTCTTTAATGGATCGGTGACCGTAAGGCTAATGGATATTTCCAACAGACCAGTAGCCCCGATATAATACTCCATGTCACGAGTATAAACTGAATCGTATGTTATCAAGTTGTGTAGGACTTCATATTACATCTCTAGAGGTGAATGTGGAGTACAACAAGCTTATATATTCACCAATGCGACGACATGTAAACGAAAAACAACAGACTTAAAAGGGAAGTGATCTCGCTAAATGCTTATCTTCTTTTGATACATTTACCTCGCTTTTGTATATATATCTCTTGATTCATTTATCACTTTGCCTGTTATTGTCATTTAACTTAACACAACACTTACACATAGTATAGTCATCACATTGTCACTTAAATTTGAACATCATAGCGGAAACCCACAAGTTATCGTATAAACTCGTGCAAAGTACTTGTGTAGATCCTATTGACAGGTAGAATACATCAAGGAGACACAGAATAAAAAACAGTTTAAGAAAACAAAGCAATGATGAAAGTAGCGTCGGGATCAAGCCCAACAGTTGACTTTTATGTTTTGACAGACCCAGGGGGGGTCTAAAGCTGTTACACTCATCACACCTCACATTTCTTCGATTCTCACAAAGAGTACAGGGATAGAAGAGGGAAGCTCTGTAAATTGTTATACATACGCCGCACCACCCGACACAGATTACAAATTTTGATGTATCGACTGTCAGGAGCGATTACAAAACTTCTATATATATCAGCTGCTAGTGTCGATTTCAGACTTCCATATATACCTCCCGCTTATATTAGTTATGAATCTCAAGGGGTTTTGCACATATTTTTTTTGGTCGTCGTCAATCACACTCTTACACTTATCTGTCATCATCGCCAAGTACGAGATTCTATATATCTGCTACCATCACCAGTTACAAAATTCTATGAATCTTTCATCAACATCATCGAAGAGTTAGGATTATGAACTCGTATATCTGTTGGACAAAATACTCCAAGGGCTCCAGACATACAAGATGGAATTGCTCGTTTCTCCACATCGCATGTGAAATCAATCATTTCCTCATATTACACACGGGATATTTCATCACTTCGTATCACATATGGAATAATTCATCGCTTCGTATTGCGTGTGGAATTGTCCAACTCTTTATATCAAATATGGAATCATTCGTCTCTATATATTGCGTATGGAATCATTAGTCCCTACATGTTGCATACAGGATTATTCATTTGTATATTGCATATGGAATCATTCGTCGCTTCGCATCACGCATGAAATCACTCACCTCTATATGTTGCACATTGGACCATTCGTCACCTCACATATGGCGCAGAGTCATTCCTCAATTCACGCGGCGAGTCAGGATTATTCTCCGATGGAATTACTCTTCAGCCTATATAATAAGAGTTATTCCCCAGCTTATATCACAAGTCAAGACTATTGTTCAGACACTAGTATTATGGTGAAGTTGGCCTTCTTTTGAGGTTTATACTCAATGGCTCACCTAATACTCATGCTAAGGATATCTATGGTGAGGATCAAGGTTCTGGCCGGATGGATAGCTCGAGATCTAAGTGATTGAAAGATTGCTCTCATTGTCGAAAGTCGGCGCATGTTCGACATTAGTGTTACTCGAGGATGCAACGCATTCTTCTCAGTCTCAGACGATATGATATGCAACAAAGAGAGGGTGGCGAGCCCTTGAGAAGAGCTTCAGCTTGCCGAGTTGGGGAAGTACGATCACTAAAACAAATGAAGTATGGACACAAATAGTAAAAGAGAATGAGAAGGGTATCAGATACTAAGTAAGGCCCTTCAGCCCTTCGCCATACGCAATGAGCCGTTCTTCGTGAAGAAAGGAGGCAAAGCTGAGAAGAAAATAATCGATTTCAATGTGTGACACCCTAGAACAAGTTGTCGCCGCAAAACTTAAATCCTCGAAGAACTTTGCTTCAACACTTCTTAGACAGCACAGGAGAAGTAGAAGATTCGTTACGCAGAATGAAAACCAACCAAAGATCAAGTTAAACATACAAGAATCTCCTCCTTATAACATCTACTTCAGCGAAGGGCACAAAAAAATGCTCATGGTGATATGTCCTCTATTACAAGTCAAGTTTCCGACTCGCGATCAGAAACTAATTCGAAAGGTAACTTGGTGGGTTCTCAATCAGGTAAACAAATTACACGAGCAACAAAGCCAAGTAAAGGTAATGTAAATGGTATAAGAATCACTTATGGAGGGCACGACCTTAAAATTATATCGAGAAGACATAAGTAGACTCTACACCTGGACTCACCAGGCTCAGAGGGCGCGTGCGCACCTCTGTCGCCTGCTAAGCCCAGGTGGGGGGCATTTGTTGGGGTCCCAAAAGTCAAGGTCTTCGAAACAATGATTATGAGTGCCCAAATCATCATCTGATTAGAAATGGGGCCAGTGCATCGACATCCATCGCAAAGCGGGCCCCGCAAGCCCTCTGTTTCGCAAAACCCAAATTTTACAAAACACGAGTAGGTCAGCGCGTCACTAAAGTGCCCCAGCGCATCATGAAATTCAGTGTTATAGTCGAAATAGCGGTGATCGTATATCATCACGACGTCCTGATCCTGCGAGCAGCCCTGGTCTCTGGTCTCTGGTCATGCGAGCAGCCCTGGTCTCTGGTCGCTAGTCATGTGAGCAGCCCTGGTCTCTGGTCTCTAGTCTCTGGTCATGCGAGCAGCCCTGGTCTCTGGTCTCTGGTCATGGCGAGGACGTCCCTCAGCTCATAGTGCCAGCAGCCTATATATGCGAGCAGCTTGTCTCGCGAGCATCTTCCGACGTGCGAGCAGCTTTAACTACTGATGATCAGCGATAACATCCCTTAGCCTATTGTACCAGCAGAACGTATAGGCCGATTTTGGGCTTATCTTCGTCTACGGCTCCGTGTCTCAAGGGGTCGTATCTGCGGTAATTGAAAGGGGTCGCATCTGTGGTCGTGAAAGGGGTCGCATCCCGAAATGTGAGCAGCTCGGCTCGTGCTCGTTAAAAGAGGTCGCATCCCGAACATGTGAGCAGCTTGGCTCGTGCTCGTTAAAAGAGGTCGCATCCCGAACATGTGAGCAGCTCGGCTCGTGCTCGTTAAAAGGGGTCGCATCCCGAACATGCGAGCAGTTCGTCTCGTGAGCACTCCCGTCATGAGCACTCCCAAATATGAGCACTCCCGGATATGAGCTACTCCCGAATATGAGCACTCCCGTCATGAGCACTCCCGAATATGAGCACTCCCGGATATGAGCACTCCCGAATATGAGCATTCCCGTCATGAGCACTCCTGAATATGACCACTCCAGTCATGAGCACTCCCAAATATGAGCACTCCCGGATATGAGCACTCCCGAATATGAGCACTCCCGTCATGAGCACTCCTGAATATGACCACTCCCATCATGAGCACTCCCGGATATGAGCACTCCCGAATATGACCACTCCCGTCATGAGCGAGCACTCCCGAATGACCACTCCCGTCATGAGCACTCCCAAATATGAGCACTCCCGAATATGAGCGCTCCTGTCATGAGCACTCCTGAATATGAGCACTCCCGTCATGAGCACTCCTGAATATTAGCACTCCCGGATATGACTACTCTCGTCATGAGCACTCCCGAATATGAGCACTCCCGAATATGAGTACTCCCGGATATGACCACTCTCGTTCATGAGCACCCCCAAATATCATTCAACGGCCACACACACGGTGGACACTATTTTCTATGGTATGGCCCACTTGAAGATCTGATTTGCCCCAAACTTGGGACCCACCTCTAGAAATGACGACCCCTAAAACTAATGAACTGCTCAGATTTGGGGCCCCACGAACTACAAGGGAGACCCACTAACAGTTTTTCCAAAAGACGTACTAACCATGCAAACTCATGGTACATAAGTATTGTCAACATTAACCAGCGTCCAGCGCCTCCAAGAGCCCACCATCTGAGTGATTTGGAGAATCTGACATGTTCACAGGATCAGTGTGGTCCACACGTGCCAGAGTACACAAGATTAACCTGATCCAAGTTTCAAGTGGACTACACCATAAGAGGATATATATGAACCGTTACAACTCCCAAACCAACAACTATATAAAGGGGTTGCGTGAGTGGCATTCAAGAAGAAGAGAGGGAGAGAGCAGAAAGAGAGAGAGAGAGTAGAAGAGAGAGAGAAGGAGAGCGGACGAGAAGGGGCGATTTTTTTTGACGCGCTAGCCCTTCAAATGGAGCGATGCGCTAGCCTTTGTAGCGTGGGGCGATTTTCACCACGCGCTGGACATAGAGTGATTTTCATCACGCGCTGGCTCCAAAAGTGGGTTTGCACTAAGGTTTGAAGCGGGAACGCGCTGGCTCTAAATAAAGCCATGCGCTGTCAGCCCTTTGCACCATACGCCGCCTATAAAAAAGCCATGCGCTGCCAGCCCATACTATCATGTGCTGCTGGTCCTTAGTAGCATGTGCTCCCTCTAAAATGACATGTGTCCTTGGCTGGAATGCATCCGCCCCTCTCCAAACATATGTACCCCTAACCAATGAGCATGCGCTCAGCACCAGCTGCCATGCGCTTAACTTGATTTGTCTCAGTTGAAGTGTGCCTAGATTGCACTCGGCCTAATTTAACTTAATTGCACATGCACCCAACATGATGTGGCTTTGTTACATACTCATTATGCATAACCCCATCTAATCTAGCATTCTCTCTACGTAATCTAATATGCACTATGTCTCATTCCGCTTAATCTAACATTCACTCTATGATATTTGGCATGTACTAAAGACTATCTCACTTTGTTTGTAATGTCCCGCATATTTGTGTATATAAGCAGATCTCAAACTGAGCTTCTGTTGCATATCGACTATCAGCAAGTGAACAGAAGCCAGAACGCACCCGAAGACGAATCACCAGACTCCAACACGATTCTACGACTGCTTGCAGAAACTTCATATTTACTGTATTCATTATACAAATATGTTTTAGCCCAGATTAATGCTCTTGGACTAAGCAAAGGGGACTATGGTTAACACGATAAACCATACCAAGAGAGTTTTAAACTATCACACACAATTTGTTAAAGACTGACACTTCAAGAATAGTCGATGCCCTACCCATCCAAACGGCATCCGCTGGTTGAGCTGCTCAGGTACACACAACTGTGGAGTGGACTTCCCGAGGTCACCTGTCCATACATTGACAGACGCGGGCCCAGAGTCGTCCTTCCCAGCCGTAAACCCTGACAGTCTCAGCCCAGATCTCCGGTCAAAACATGGGACATAGACATCCGACTCGTACAAAGATGGATCAGTCCATAACAGAACACAACAAATACAGGTCTCTGCGACCATACAAACACAGGTCTCTTTGGCCACACAAAATACAGGTCTCTACGACCATGAACTCTACGGCCATAGTCCCTGATTACTTGGTCTTCTGCTCATCGATTTGGGCTTTTTCCTGAATACTCTACCTCATGTACAATTGCTAATTCATAGTGAAGTTTTGTCGCTTTGTGCCGTGGTTTTCTCCCGTAAGGGTTTCCACGTAAAAACCTCTCTGTTATTTGTGGCGTGCATGATTTATATTTTGCTTCCTTATTTGCTTTATTTTTCTCTAAGGCATATAAATTTACTTTTGCCTTTTAATCAAGGGTGATCGATCAATTCGATGTAATTAAGGGCTCGTGCCAGATCACGGCCTGGAATGTACAAGATCTCAGAATCTCTGGAATAAAATTCGCCTTGCGATATCTCTTCTTGTGTACCTTTTGTGAATGCTTGTGATTGTCTATGAATATTTCTATTACTCAGAACCCCAGAACAACAATACATCAGGAAAAAGACAGCCGACGAGCGGTCCATTTTTCTAGTTCTAACACTAAGGCACATTGAACTATCCACCAAGAACGAATGGTCATCATGATCTACACTTGAAATTAGCCCAATCACATCCACATGGTTAGTTGATTGGGGCTCACATTGGTTTTCCAAGGTACAATTTCAATAGACCTGACTTGAACCCGACTCATCAACAACCCTACAATCATAAAAAGTTTAGCCAACAATGGTCCGCATTTACAAAATGAAATTTACACCAGTTGGATGGGTTGGATTCTTAAATCATTGTGATATTTTAGTTATGGACTTTCCATTTTGTGGTCTATTAAATAGTCATTTTTCCATGTGGATGTTGTTGCTCTATGTGGGCCACTTTCCATGGCCCTCAGTGCATAGCTTGTGCACCAAGGCTTCTATATGAAGTTGTGCTGCCTCCTTTGTAAGATTTTTATAGCCCTCTCATTGATTGTTTTCTTGCCACAACCTTAGAAGCTACCCATTTCTCTTTTTTTCTTCTTTCTTTAAAGGTGGACAGTACCAATATGAGATATATGGACATTGGAACCTATTCTTATGTGAGATAATGAAAGAGATATAAAGGGGAAGGAAATGAAAATAAAAAGAACAAGCATGACACACTTTCAAGTATTTTCATTTATTAGTCGAGGCCAAGCTCTGCCTAGTTGCCATTGAGACCATCAATTTTGAGTAGTTGATATCATATTACCTCGCATGATGCTTGAATTGTGAATTGTTGGATTGCACTACCATTTCAGCTCCACTTCGTGATTTGATTCTCACTATTGTTTTAGCTACGTGCATATTTGATGGCCCTGAAGATATATCGAGTCCAACTCAATTTCAAGAGTGGCTTCACATTAAAATGAGATTAAAATGGCGAAAAGATCACTTTTTTTAATTTGAAGGTGGGTTCTATAATTAGCTCAAGTTAGTCAGCTTGTGCACTAACCTTGCCCAATCTTACGTAATAGTCGGTTGAGTTACAATGCAAAAAGGAAACAAGAAAAAAAGAAAAAAAAAAGACAAATAGGAAAGGAAAGAAATGAAGAAAAGAAGGTATATGCTGGATTTTGGTGACTTCTTCATTCGTAAGTAGATCTTGAATGCTGTATCAAAGTGTAAGCTGTTGTGATCTATAGATCAACATCTCTCCACAAAATCAAAGTGTTATAAAGGCATAGTTAAAGAAATAAAATTCTCTTATTTGGCAATATTTTTAAATGGTGAAGAATGGGAGAGGATAGAGTGTTGGAAGCTGAAATAAAATGTAAATAGTAGGATTTTGACGAGATAATGTTACTCTTGCTCATTCTCTAAAGTTTTTTTTTTTTTCTTTTTTGTAATAGGCCCTATTGTAGGAAGAAATTTTTTTGTGCCAAAAGTCTAGGCAAAATTGGCTTAAGGAGATGATAACACGAAAAAATCTATCTATCATGAACCGAATTCTTGAATGATCTATTGCTAGAACCAAATCTTCAAATGGGTCTTGAATTATAAACAAATGATAAAATATGAAGCTCTGAATTTTTCTTCATCTAAAATGATTGAAGAGAATAATAACATTTTTAACGTCATCCCACATCTCTTGGCATGTCTCCCACCAGGAGATGTCCTCTCTCTCCTCCATCTACCACTCTTTCTCTAGTCTCTTATGCAAAGAAACTTAGTTTCCGTAGGCTTTCTCAAGTGCTCTCTCTTATGATTTTATTTATATAAAAAGAACATATGTGGAGGTTGGGGATATCTTCTAAACTTTTTTGGGTGAGAGATTTCTTGTACTGTGAAAGAGTGGGGGCGAGAGGTAAGCCTTATATTTTTATTTCTCTTTTTTAATGGAGAAAAAAGCTTCATTTTATTGTTTATAGACACCCCACCCTAGGTCGACAGGATGATTAAGATTGGAGGGTTAAGATGGATGATGATCCGTACCTGTAATCTAAACTCAAATCCTGATCCAAACCCCAAACCCTAATCCAAACCCATATCCACAACCCATTTCCCTTGACTCCTCCCTTCAATCCTCACATACACCCTTAGCCCATTCCTTCACCTAGGAGAGTGAGAGTGAGTGAGAGGATTCTAGCCTAGTCTAGCCAAGATCCAGCCTCTTGAACCATTCAAGTTCCAATCTAAGCCACTCGAGATAGCATACGCGACATAACCGTTCAAATATCATCCTCATTTACTTCATATTTTAGCATAGTGCAACACTCATTGCCTTCCCAATCTCTTTATTCATTGCATCCATTAGCATAACATTGGACCATTCCTAACACCTAGTCAATTTGAGTGTATTCTCTGTGGCTTTTTCGACTTAATCGGATCCTGTCCATCAGAAACTTTGACTGATTAGACCCACCAGCATATATCATCTCATTACATATTCATCATTCTATTGAGAATACACGAGAATTGATCCAACCTTTATAAATTACTAGATCATGTGAAGTAAAGACCATGCATCCATATGAGCAGAGTGGGTGCCTAACACCTTCCTTCTTTGTAACCATGGTCCCTTACCTCGAATCTTTGACCACAGATCAAGGAGTCAATTTAAAGGTGAAAATCTTCGAATCATCTTCTCTAATATTTTTATAGGGTCTAGTCAACTGTAAAGACGACATAATTAGCTAGTGGCGACTCCAGTCTAATTAATTACCTTAACCACATACTAAGGAAGCCCTCGAAAGAGGCAAACCTATGGAAGTCACGATTCTGATCGCCACATTTTCCTAGGATCCAGTGTCCACATTGTCTCATAGATATAAGCATATTGACGAACCACATAAATCTCTATGCCTCATTGTAGACACCCCACCTTCGGCTATAATGTTGGTAGAGATAGCTGAATGAATGGAGGTTCATACCCCCAAATCCCATGTCTAAACCCAGCCAAACTCACCCTTCTAAGCCCCAATTCATAGCCCAGCTCAAGCATGAACCCTAGTCGACTCACCCCTAAACATCAGCCTGAAAAACCCCTCATAAGAAAAACCAGTCAAAAATCCCAAAAAAGTCAAACTTGGTGAGTCAACCCACTGAGTCAAATCACCAAGTCAACTCACCGAGTCAGTCCAGCCCTTGCACCTAGTCAACTCATCGTGTCAATCCATCTTTCAAACCCAGTCAACTCACTTGGTTCCGAGCCACAGTTTCAGAGTAGCTCCGAACCTCGAACCTCAAGCTTTTCTGCTTCAGGTTCGGGGGCCGTACGCTCCGAAGTTGGAGCAGCGCGTCCGTACAGGCAGCCCCCAGGAGGCCGCCTAAGCTTATTTACACAGGATGCCACTGCTTGCAACTATAAATACCACCCCTCCTCTCTTGTTTCAGCATCCAAAAAAAATTTCTCAATGTCCAGAAATTTTGAATCCATCACCATCCATTTAGCCCATTCCTCCACCAAGGAGAGCCTGAGTGAGAAGAGTCTAGTCCCTGGTCCAGCCCAGCCTGACCTTGGTCCAAGTCTCCCAAGCTACCTAAGTCGCAATCTCATCCACTCGATGTAAACCCTTGTGACACCTCCGTCCATCCAGCTACTCTTTTATTAGCATCATCTCATTCGCATCTAGCATAAGTGCAACATTTACTATTCTTCCAACCCCCCTACTTATCATATCACTGCAAGCACTTTGATTAATCAAATACACAGCATGCATCCCACATAAAGCACCTTTCAGTTCGAGAGTATGCTCTGGGCGTGACTGTTAATGGAAACCTGCCCATCAGAAACTCTTACTGTTCAGACCTACATGCATGCATCATATCATTCATGAGAATGTACGATGATTAAATCAGACTTTCAAGTATTAGTTCGATTCTGTGAAGTAGAATCGTACTTCGGTACGAACAGAGTGGGTGCCTAACACCTTCCCACCCTGTAACCGTGATCCCTTACCTCGAATCTCTGACCTGCAAATCAAAATAAGTCATTTTAGAGGAAGAAATCTTCGGATTCTCTTCTCTAACGTTTCTACGGGATCTAGCTGACTGTAGATTTGAAGTAACTGGCTAGTAGCGACTCTGGTCTTATACGAACTCATCCAAACATATCTAGTTTAACACGAAAACCGAAAAAGCCCTCGAGAATGAGGCGAGCTAGTGGCACAACGGCGATTCGCGCATACCCCTGTTCGAAAGGGAGGGTCGGGAGGGTGAAAAGGCGAGCGTCCACAGAATGACGACTCTACTGGGGAAATACTAGTCCTATTAGTCAGTGATCCAACTTGAAAAATGGAATCCCTCCTGTACTTGAAAGTCATTAGTCCTCATACAATCTCATCTGCATAGCATTCCATCCAAAAATAAAAAAAAATAAAAAATCCCAAAACCTAAAAAAAAGAGTAGAGCATATTCCTCACCATTGTGCCTCCTCGGGCTCAACCTCTTCGGAAACAACTTTCCTTCCGCAGCATAATCCGCACTTGAGCTCAACAAGCCATCTCCGACCACGAAGAGGAAGCTCACCTCTTCCCTGCCCTCGATATGGTCGAATCGCAACCTCCAGTGCAACAACCAATTGAGAATATGCTAATCATGCAAGAATTGGCACTAGGAATGAGAGCAATGCAAGAAATGCTCATGTAATTCATGCAAGCACAAGCTACCGCAGCAACCAACAATCAAGTTGGCCCAGTTCAGCAATCTCAGCAACCATGTCAGGTCCCTTCGACCTCCAGTTCAAATCAAGCACAACTATCGGAGTCTACCCAAGACTACCGACAACGGTCATCTCAGCCCTTCGCTATGGGGCATCCTCCTCAGTACCTTCCTGTGATGACAAGACCATCTCAGAGTGTTCCCATCACAAGGACTTCCAGTCAACTTCCAGTCAATCTTGCAAACAACAATCTCGGTAGATTCTAGCACATCTCCACCGATGGGACCTCTTTCCTTCCTCAGCATGTCCCCGTCGCTGGGACCTTTACTCAATTTCAGC
This sequence comes from Liriodendron chinense, assembly GCA_003013855.2. Lineage (NCBI taxonomy): Eukaryota > Viridiplantae > Streptophyta > Magnoliopsida > Magnoliales > Magnoliaceae > Liriodendron > Liriodendron chinense. The sequence goes on from PVNU02000525.1 coordinate 355,080, forward strand.
ACATCCCTGCCGATGGGATTTCAATTCAATTTCCAGCAGCAGTGACAGCACTGGCGAATGCCCACAATGGGGTCAGTGTCAAGCCCACATCAATCAGCGGATAGTGGCGAATACCCAACAAGGGGATCACTTTCCAGCATCTCAGCCCCCTACAAACAAGAGCACTTTTCAATTCCAGCACATCCCCGCCGAAGGGATTCCAGTTAATTTCCAACATTCTTCAATTCAGCAAGCTCCAATTAATTTCTAGTAATCTTCGATCCAATAATCTCCATTTAATTTCCAGCAATTTCCAGTTCAACCTTCAGTACAGTCTCCAGCTCAATTACAGTCATTTCAAGTGCAAGTTCGTCAAAATCCAGTTTAATCATCGAATCAAATTTATCAACCCATGGTTGCTATTCAACAAGCCCATAGGGTTGAAGACATCGACCATTATGCCGAAGAAGAACGTGCCTTACTTCGAGAGGCACCAATCGCTCGAGTAGATCATGCAAGACTGGACAAGTTGCGGGAGCAGTTCCAGATCTTGCAAAATCAACTACAGCAATAACAGGGAATCGATCTACCTTCAACCAAGTTCAGAGACTTGTGTCATTTTCCAAATGCTCAGATACCTCAAAAATTTGAGGTACCAAAATTCAAAAGATATGATGGTAATGGTTGTCCCACAGCAAATCTTAAAGCTTTCTATGGAGAGCTGAGTACAATCTCAGAAAATGAAGGAGCCCTCATTCTATTGTTCTAAAAATCTCTAAAGAGCGATGCCCTAGATTAGTACACATCATTGGATTGCCATCACATCAGGACTTGGGAACAGCTTTGCCAAGCTTTCGTCGACAGGTTTTATTAGTGCACTTGTTTATGCACCTTGGTTGTCAATTACGTGAGTCAATGTTTCAATTAGTCAGTTGAGCCCAATGAAGATGAAGACTAAAGACATGAGAAGGCAAGCTGCATCAAGGATGGAAGAAATAGGTAAATATGGTGCCTTAGTAAACCCTAGCCTTTAACCTCTCCTAAACCATGTAGTATCTAAACCTTATCCTCTAGTTGGCTTATGCTTATAAGGTATGATCTTTAGCCTCTCATAACCTAGAGTGAATGTCCAAATGATCAGCTTGGATCCTAATTGTTTTGAGTTCAAAAGACTTGAAAAAAATAGGATACGGATAGTGTACTTTTAGTATGATCGATCCTATCAAGCATACCATCGATCTTATCGAAGGATTAATCGATCCTATCGATGGACTAATTTGCTTGTACGTCTGGACACTCCTTCGATCCTATCGACAGTCTGCTCGAACCTATCGATCTAGCCATTTTTCAACCGTTTTCTAGCCATTGGAACTTAAAGGCTATATATATGGGATTCGATTCTTGGGCTTGGAGGATGGTTTTTGAGCTCTCATTTATGCCTAACATTGGTAGATCATATCCAAGCCAAAACCATTGAGGTTAAACATATCTCATGTGATTAACTACATGATTAAAAGCATTCAAAGCTCATTTATGGAGTGTGCTTAAACAGTTCCAAATCCTAGGCTTTAGAGATCATTTCCATAGTTAAATCTCTTATACTAAACAGCCCCAGGTGTCTTTTTTGGTGAATCCTTCCTCTATAGTAAAATCCTTCATAGGATCACCATAATTGAGGTTATTGTATTTAAACCTCACAATCTCGGTTCTCTCTAATCCAAATAGTTAAAACATTTTAGAGAAACCTCCTACCCTCACCTTGACATCCATAGTCACATCATTTGAAAGTAGCTGATCGAGGGAGCAATCAGGGAGCGACTTCAAGTGGAGAAGAAGCACCTCATTGGCGCATCAACAGGGCTCAACTCAACCAAGTAAGGGTTTATTTTATGAGTCCAAGAGTTTGAGATCCAAACTCAATTTCTCCTTATGTAGGATGAGTCAAGTCCTTACGTAGGCCTCCGACACGGGAGAGTACATGAGTCTAGTCCTTATATAAGCCACCGACGGGTGCAAAACGTATAAACCTTGTGTAGGTCATTTTGGATTAGAGGTGAACCGGTAAAACCTCTGTTCGGGTTAAGAGGTGAACCCTCGTGTAAAACCTTCGTTTAAAGGTTAAGAGGTGAACCTAATTTAAAACCTCTATTTTAGTGAAATCTGGTGCACTCGAGGGAAGAGTGTGGTCAAGCCGGGAGTGAAGTAGATAAGTAGTCGAACTACTATAAAAAAATCCTTTGTGTTTGTGATTGTTTGTTGGTGCATTCATTTCCTTTTTGTTTGTACTTAATTGTGAAATATGAATGCTTGATTAATTGTTATCACATCAAACACACACAACTATAAACTTAAATCTTAATTAGTATACTGATAAGTACCTAATATTGTATAATTAACCCTGGTTGTTAAGAGCAATATCATTGTTTTTATGGTTAATTATCCCTCATTAGGTTAATTTTCTGTCTTCAGGTGTTCAAGAGAGATTGGACAAGATCCGAGCCAATCAGGGCGTTTTAGGACCTAAAAGTGATCAAGACCAAGTGTGCGGTAGTCTTGAAGGAAACTAAACCATAAAGATCAAATTATGGACCATATTCTATGGTGGACCGCACCACAACTGCTTATTGGAAGTCCAGGATGTGCATGTTTGATGATAGTGATATGGAGAACACACAAGTTTGAACGGTCAACATTGGATGTTCACATGTGGGGTCCGCCATGCATCAAACGACAAGCCAAGGAACTGCAGATCAGTCGGCTCCACTCGCTCATGTGTGATCAGCTGGATCATCTGGACCGTCCACAACATATGTGCAACGTCTGGACCATCCAATCCATTATCCAGCAGATAGTCCAACAATGAACGTCTCGATGCTCATCAACCATTGTCCTCCATCTGTCCAGTTGCTGTCCAATGGATATCCAGATCCTAGACCGACCAGCAAGTGGCCACCGTCCATCATCCATGTCCAGCTTACGGTGGACATTCAACTCATGTGCAGTACCCAGCTGAAGGAATGCCCCCCCACAACTAGCCATGGAGATCATCAAGATCGTCCATCCATTCCACCATCACATCTACCAGCCTCAGCGGTCCATCAGTCCAGCAAGGTGGTCCCCACCTTCCTCACGTGCCAAGCTACAACCAGCAGGTGGACGTCAAACCATCAACGTGGACCCCAAGATTAGCAACATCTGAGCCGTCCATCAAGTGGACCGTCCACGTCGAACCGTCCATCAGGTGGATCATCCACCTTCACAACGTGCAACAGAGATGCACCTCCAGCTGACCTTCCATTTCAGCCACACGTGCAGCTGATCAGCAACAGCCGTCCAAACATCACCTAGTGGGGACCACACCACCTCAACACGTGCGGCCCATCATCCAACGGACAGTCCTGCACGAGCTGCTTCATCAGGACCAACCACCACTGCAGGACCGTCCATCTCCAACGTCCACAACATCTGGATTGTCCATCTCCAGCACCGTTCATCTGCAGCCGTCCACCAGAGCTGAACATCACACCAGCAGCACTCCTCACGTGTGTTGCCAACCACACGTGCAGCATCCCCACACGTGCAGCAGTAATGCTGCAGCTGGACCGTCCACATCTCCAGCTTCCAACCCGTCCAGCTGCTTCAACATCAAACCGTCCATCCACCTGCACCAACTCCATTCCAGCCGTTCATCAGTTCAGCAAATGGACCCCACCTTGCACGTCAGCAACATCTCGGTCCACCTGCCTTCAGCTCTAGCTCCAACGGTCAGCAAGTGGACCCCACCAATCTGCTTCACCACCGTCCAACAGCAGCCCACCATCCACACATACAGCCTGATCCAATCTCAGCCCTCCATTAAGGTGAACCCCACCTGTTGAAAACGTCCATTTCATCTCTGCCGACCATCAATGTGGAGCCCTCGTCCGTCCAAGCAGCAGCAAAAACCTCAGCTGTCCTTCATCCAGCGGACCCACATGTGCAGCAGCAATCAGCAGACCGTCCAACGTCCAGCAGTGGACGTCCGTCCATCAACACTCAATCTCCATTCAATCAGTGGACCACAGCATCCATGAGCCGTCCATCAAGTGGACCGTCCAACAATCTCCAGCAGCGTCCAGCAAAGTTGGGCCCACACGTGCTCACCATCCAACCCATCTTCCAAGCCCACAGCTCCAGCTGCTGGACGTCCCAAGTGGCCACCGTCCACATCCAACCAGCTTCATCCCAGCTCGTCCATCTGTCCAGATGGAGGACCGTCCATCTCCTATCCACCGGCCATGGATCCAGCAGATCTCCACTCAACAGCAGCCGTCCAAGCAACAGCGTCCATCATCAGCTGCAGTTAATGATCGACGTCCTCAGCCATCCATTCATCAGATGTGTCACTTCCATCCAACGGCCAGAAATCTTCCAAACATGTGCAGCTCACCATTGCCCATTGCTCGTGTACATCAGCAGCACTTGTCCACCAACCGTCCAGCTGCTTCAAAATCTCATCCGTCCAGCCCATCTTACATCCAGCAATCTGGACGTCCTTCACAAGTGCATCACATCTCCAACGTCCAAGATATGGGACGTCTCCTCCAGCTGATCTAACTCCAGCACACATCAAAATGGGCCCCACTCCAACATACCAGCAGCAGCTCAACATCCAGCAGTTGCAGTCCACTCCAGCTGTGCCAGCTCCAAAACTGTCCATCACAACCGTCCACCAGCCAGCAAGTGGTCACCGTTCACAACCAGCAACCAGCTCCACGTTCAGCACTGTGGGTCCCACCAGCGTACGGCTGAAGGAGATTCAACTCCACTTCAAAGATCATCTTCACCTTTCTCCACCATGGCTGCAAGAGAGGAGCTCTCTCTCTCTCTCTCTCTCTCTCTCTCTCTCTCTCTCTCTCCCCACACATGTGTAAGGCATGGAATGCCACCTCATCATCCAAGCCTCACTCCAAGCCCAAACCTAAAAGAAAAGTTGCTTTAGGCTTGGAGTGACACCTAAGCTTGGAGTACTTTTCTTGCCACATGTCCATCCAAGCCTAACTCCAAGCCCAAACCTAAAAGCAAAGTTTGCTTTGGCCACTCCAAGCCTAACTCCATTCCCAAACCTAAAGAAACTTTTGGTGTGCCACCTAGGCTTGGGAGCTCCTCATAAGGCTATAAAAGAAGCTCCTCTCCCTATCATCCATGATCATCCCATCCAAGAGTTCTCTCTTCTTTAGTCTTCTCTTCTTTCTTTTGTAGTGTAGAGTAGTGTAGTTTTTCCTTTGTAGAGAATTTAGTCTTCCATTGTAGCATGGTTGGCTAAACCTCTAGCTAAGGCTAGGGGTGAAGCCTTTGAAGAAATTTGCAAGCCTTGGTTCTTTTGGTTCAACATTGTGTGATGTAAATGTTGGAGTTCTCTTTGGTTGATCGGTTTGGTTATCCACCTCGGCGGACGCTATTCTTGTGCAAGCCCCTTGATCCATCGTCGACTCCGGGCACGTTGGATGCTTGAGATCCCTTGCACACCAATTAACTAGTTCATGATCAATAAAGTCCCTTGATCCATCGTCGACTCCGGGCACGTTGGATGCTTTGGATTCCCTACGATCATCGAGCTAGTGCAGGTAAAGTCATCGATCTGTAAAATCCCTTGATCCATTGTAGACTCCGGGCACATTGGATGCTTTGGATTCCCTGCGATCGATAGACGAGATCTTAACAGTTGGATCGGTCAATCAAAGCCTCCTATCTTGTAAGTATGCATTTGATTGTATGAATTGTGATCTTATCGGTTGACTTGTTGGTAAAGTAGTTGATCTGTACAATTCCTTGATCCATTGTAGACTCCGGGCACAGTGGATGCTTGGAATTCCCTGCGATCGACTAACGAGTGCTTCATGGTCAAATCAATCGGTTCAGATCACCATCTTTTATGAAATATGCAATGGTTTAACTGTTTCATCTTTCGATTGGAATGAATCTTTATTCAACTCCAGTTGAGTTATAGTTGGACCAATGAATCAAATCTTGTGAATGAATCAAAGGTGGATCCCTGATGCCTTAGCCCCTTTTCTATTTTTGTCTTTCACCACACACAACTTGCTCCACTCTCGTGGATAAACCAGATTTCATCTCACTCACCTAAACTAATTCCTCTAAGTGTTCTTAACCCCAATCCCTGTGGATCGACCTTGGTCTTACCGAGTATTTTACTACTTCGCTACCTGCACTTGGGTGTGCAATCTTCGTATTGTAGCATATACTCTTTAGAGTCTATCCTTCCATGTTCTATTAGTCTACATTGAACACTTAAGATTAAGATCTTCATCAATTCAATCATATATAATCTTTGTGCTTTATAAATTCTTGTGTTAAATAGTATATTGAGGTTATAACTTGATAGTCCAATTAATTTATAGAAGTCATGTTAATGACTATCAAATTATTAACTTAACATTGGACTTCAATTCATACTTGCACAATTCTCTAAGTCCTTCCACTCTTGACTTATTTCATTGAGATACACTCTTGTGAAATTAATAAAATACATATTCTTGATTTGTATCTCATTATTGGACTATTGCACTCATAGGCATATTTCTTGATTTGTATCTTCTCTTTAATAACTTGTTGAGTTCTCAAATTATATTTATTTTTCATTAGCTATTCCATGAGTAGGATTAGTTTGTTTTTATTGTTCATTTATTTCTAATCCTAATTTGGTGTAATTAGTTACTTAAGTTTTAAATTGACAAAGATTTTATAAAGTCTTATTCACCCCCCTCTAGGACATTAGCCATACTTTAAGCTCCACATATAGCGGTAGTGTGAAAACTGCAATTTCAAGGTTCGCATACAATCTTAACATGGCACCCAGGAGAGCGGATCTCGTAGCTCTCAGGCAAAGAAGTAACGAAACATTGTTAGCTTATGTGGGACGTTGGCGAGCAATGACAGCCAGAATGTGGACATCAATCGACAACGAAGAACAAATCTCCATGATTGTTCATTCAACATATCCTGGCATATCTGGATATCTCATCTCACATCCATATGCGAATTTCTCGTAGTTGATCCGTGCTGGAGATTGCTCAGGGCAACCAATATGCTCCCCTACAGGGACGTCAACCATATCAGCAGAATCAGGCTCAGCATCAACCTCAGAGGTATCAGCTGCAGCTACCCCTACTGCAACCAAATCCTCAACCATAGCCACAACCAGCTCGATAGCAGCAGCAGTTCAGGGAGAGCAGCCAATACTGATATCAGAATAGGTAGAATTACAAGGAGTTTAGGAAATTCACTCCTCTCACTCAGCCACTCAGTCAAGTCATGACTATGCTGGTACAAAAGCAGTTACTCACTCTAATGACACCCAGGCCTCCTCCAAATCCTCTGCCTCCGAACTACCAAGAAAATGAATATTGTGCCTACCATCAAGGGCGTGGCCACACCACTGATCGATGCATGACTCTGAAGAATGCCATACAAAATCTGATTAACGACCGCAAGATTGTCATCTTGGTCCCTGGAACTCCTCCAGTAGCTCCTACCAACATCCTTCATAATCCTCTACCTTAGCATTCGACGGACCCCAGTTCGTCTCGTGCCCCTACCGTCAACAGGATAGAAGAAGGAGAGTGACTCGATCACTTCTTCTCCCCTATCCAATCCATTCATGCTTACACTTATGGGCTAACAAATTCTCCTCCGATCTTGCGAGGGGAAAACCCCTTTCTTCCTTCAGTTTTTGAGCCGTTAGTACTCGAAAGAGCACCTCCATATGATGCACCAGTTGTTCAAGGGCCTGTCCCCTTGCAAGGGCACTTTACAACCATTCATGTTAGGAGTCGGTCATCCTGAAAGGAGTACAATCATACATCGAGCCCGCATACGAACCTGTCATTTTGCAAGGGCAATTTCAGCTCAAGAACATTCTAATCCGCAGTGGAGGGATCATACTTATCAACAGCAAGAACCCATTGTCTTGGAAGGGGCTCCTCCAGTCGAGCCAGTCATATTGCAAGGGGTAAGTTCTGTCCCCAAGCCGCAAAGACGTCATGGAGGTATATCAATTACGCTACAACAGCTAAGTCAAACAAAGAGACCCCTTGCCATATCAAGAGGACCAGTGTTCATCATGTGGGAACCTCTTATTCCAGGAACAGTCAAGACAGGGCCGCAACCTTATGTGATCTATGAAGACAAGCCTCGATATTATCCCTTCAACACAGGCAACAATATAGTTCTCAAGGAAAAAGCTCCATATGAGGAAGATCTGGTACCCACACTAGCACCATTGCAAGAACCAGTGGTCCTATAAAGCAAAGGAGAGGAAAATTATAAAGAAGTCTTGTGACACTATCCAAAATGTGCAGAGGTAGGAAACATGAATCCCAATGGGCGTTGCATCCGAAGAGATAATCAAAACGGAGGAGATCCCAAAAGCGCTCTCTCAGGTCTCAGCAACAAAAATGAAGCTGCATATGATGTTGCGACGCAGCTCAAGTCTATCCCTACACAAATCTCAGTATGGGAGCTACTTTGCACATCTCGCATATACCGAGAAATGTTTGCCAAGACCCTGAGCGATACCCATGTCTCCTCCAATACAGCACCTGAAATGATAACATTGATGATCGGACAGCTCTTGGCTCCATGCGTCATCACCTTCACTGATGGTGAGTTGCCACTAGAAGGGCGCGACCATGGGCGATCCCTCAACATAGCCTTACGATATAAAGACATCTGTGTCCCACTGGTCCTTATCGATAACGGCTCAAGTTTAAATGTCTTCCCGCTTAAGACTGCGAAATGCCTAGGAATTAGTCCCTCCTCATTCCAACCCAGCACCATGTACGTCAGAGCATTCGACAACACCCACCGATCAGTGAAAGGAGAGGTCAACATAGAGGTACAGATAGGTCCAAAAGTCTCCACTATCACATTTCAAATCCTGGATATATCAGCCTCTTTCAACATGTTGCTTCAACGACCTTGGCCACACAAGGTTGGAGCTGTGCCATCAACTTTGCATCAATGGGTGAAGTATATATATGGAAATCAAGTGATCTCTGTCCATGAGAGAAGGAGCTCATCATTCCTTCCAATATTGCTGCCACTGAACCAGATATCCCTGTCATCGACATCCAACACTCTAAAGAAGACATCCCGTTTCATAGTTTCAAATTCGAGACTGTAAACGCTATCACCAATCCAGAACTGATAAGTGTGGATCGTGTCTTTTCACCAGCAGAACGACTGAGCCTCAAGTATCGTATGAAGAATCATTTCAAGTTCAGAAAGATGCCGCTGGTCTATAATCAACGCAAATGGGGACTCAGGTACAGGTCAGTCATAATGAACAAAAGAAAAAATAAATTTCGGTGATCACCCATTTAATTCATCAGGCCAGGAGAGCCTTGCAAAGATCCAAGAAGAAATCAACCAACTGCACTACACAAAGGCCTCCCGATGAGCCTAGCTTGGGCCATGTGGCCCCCCATTCGATGGGACTAGATTCTTGAATCATCTAAGCCTCCAGAAGAAGAAGAAGAGGATGAAGACAAAGAAGAAAATCAAATACAGCAACTTTAGAACCAGGGTACTTTGATACCTGCTCTCAACCAGGTCACAACCTGCCCACTTCAATTCCAACCAACCAGGGGCACAACTTGCCCATCTCAGCATCAATCAACAAGGAGCATGACCCGCACATCTCTGCAGAATCAACATTATCAACCATCAGCCAAGGGTGGAAGTAGCCCATCCATCGGACCAAGAAAGGGAAATGGACAGCCTTGGATTGGTCCGATGTCCAGATTCGAACTTGTGTCTCAATGTGAAACCAGACGAACTATAATGCGAGGTAAGTGATCCAGGAGAGACTGAGTATGACTCAGATCTCAAACCCAACTAGCGAGAAATCATAGTCATTAGGCCAGACTGTGATTCTTCGCCCAAATCATCAACCCCCACCTCTCCAAGGGAAGGAGTGTGGGGTCCTGAATGTTCATCCGTTCCCTTAACTTCTGAATCAGCCAGAGAGTCATCTGAGGGCTCTGGCTTCCAAAACAAACGCCGGTTTAAGTAGCGAGCGGTACTCTTGGACAAGCTGGGATCAATCATGGTCTACAATGCCCGCTTGTTCAAGTTCCTGTAAAGTTCAAAAATCCAAAAAAATAAAAAACTTTCAAAAGTCAAAAACATCTAGCATTTTAATTCCAGAAATTTCTCAAAAACCAAAAAATATTTCTTTTCCTGCATTCAATAATGTGCCAAGTTCGTCTAAAGAGTCGCATGAGTTTGAAGTCGAATCATATGATTTTGACATCGAATTAGACTTCGAACTCATAGGCCTGGACGAAGCTCGGGATGAGGAAGATGATGACCAGACTCCCGAGCTAGAGTATCTTCTCAAAAAGTTTGAATCTAAAGCCAATGTTATAGCCGATGATTTTAAGGTAGTAAACTTAGGGACACTGAGATCCCTAGGGACGTACGCATTGGAAAATCATTGCCACTAGAGACGAAACAGAGGATGATAGAGTTCCTAGCTCCAAGATTGTCCAACTTCGCGTTCTCATATGAAGACATGTCAGAGCTCGATGAAGAGCTCGTTGTACACCATCTGCCAACCAAACCAGATATGAAGCCAGTGAAGCAGAAACTTTGAAGAATGAAGCCAAAATGGGCTCTGAAAGTTCGAGATGAAGTCATCAAGTAGTACAATGCGGGATTCTTGGTAGTCTCCAACTACTCTGAATGACTCACCAACATCGTACCAGTACCGAAGAAGGATGGCAAGGTTTGAATGTGCATCGATTTTTGAGATCTCAACAAAGTCAGTCCTAAAGATGACTTCCATTTACCACATATCGACACTCTGGTCGACAACACTATAGGGTACAAGATCTTCTCATTCATGGACAGATTCTCAGGTTACAATCAGATCAAGATGGCCGTCGAAGATCGCGAGAAGACATCGTTTATCACTCCATGGGGAACCTTCTGTTACAGGGTAATGTCGTTCGGTCTGAAGAACGCAGGAGCAACATATTAGCAAGCAATGACAACATCATTCCACGATATGATGAACAAAGAGCTTAAAGTATATGTGGACGATATGATCATCAAATCTCGCACAATTGAAAGACACTTTGAAGATCTGAAGAAGTTATTCAACAAATTAGAAAAGTACAAGCTCCGTCTCAACCCTCAGAAATGTGTTTTCGGTGCAACTGGAGGTAAATTCCTTGGCTTTATGGTGAGCGTGGATGGCATCAGGGTCGACGAAACTAAAACTAAAGCAATCATCGAAATACCCCCTCCTAAAACAGAGAAAGAAATCCGTGGTTTCCTCGGCAGAATTCAATACATCAGTCGCTTCATCGCACAGCTCACACCTATCTGTGAACCCATATTCAAGCTCCTTCGGAAGAACGTTCCAAAAGAATGGAATGACAATTGCCAAGTCGCCTTCAACCGTATCAAGAAGTATCTCATGAATCCTCCAATTCTAGTGTCGCCCACTCTCGGACGACCACTGTTGAGCTCTTAATTGTGCATATTCTAACCCCAATTCATCACTCATTATGCAGGGTTTTCATGAATTATAGACTAATCTAATGCATGGATTTGTGATTGTAGGGATGAGAGAGAGGATTCATCAATTGGAGACTTAAAGACACCATTTACAAGCAAAGAAGATCAAAAGACTAAGTGGGAAAGGATGGAAGAAAGAAGCAAAGGAGAGAAGAAAGGATGCAGAAGAAAACACTGAAGACCGATCGTCCAACCGGTCGTCCATAGCCTAGGACCGGTCGTCTGACCGGTCCGAATACTCAACAGAAGAGGCCACTTTGCAAAGCTCTCTGGACCATCCAAGATTGGTCGTGCGACCGATCGTCCACTGCTTAGACCGGTCGTATGACCGGTCTTTGAATTAATTTTATGGGTCTGAAAAATACCAAAACTCTCTAGACGTTTTTCGCATTTTTGAGACCGATCATGCGACCGGTCGTCCAGGAGCTCAGATCGGTCGTGCGATCGGTCGTCTGCGTAACTATGCGTGTTCTACAAGCCCCGATTTTCTCTGCGCACTGCGTAACCTTACGCAAATTCTGGAAGATTCCGACGCTGCAGAGTTTCCCCATTATAAAAGGACACCTTGGGATCATTCCTAGGGTATCTTAGAAAGGATTGAGCACAGTGGGAGATGACGGAAGTCGGATTTGGAGTTCTACAACTCTTCCTAGTTTGCTTTCTAATTTTTATGTTTTCTTAGTTGTTTCATGTTTCCTTGGATCATGAACGGCTAAACCTCTTAGCTAGGGCTAAGAAGTGAAGCTTGTAGTGAATCTAAGATGTTTCAATTCGTTTGATTTGGTTTTAAGTTGGATTTCATGTTTAAGAACAATGGTTTGAAGTTTAATTCAAGTGCTAAGTAGTTTTTCTTAGTCTTATGATGACTCATGGATGTTTGGAAGAATTGCTTGAGTTCTTAATTGTTGTGAACTAGTCTAGACCTGTATGATCTAAGGAATTGGAATACGCTCTAGACTTATAATCTTCATGTGGGATCTTCTTACCAAAAGTCTACTTTTCTGGAATTGTGAAGTATGTGAGACTGTGTATGTGATTTGAATGAAGTTCAAATCATAATCTAGTTTTGTCTTGTGATAGGATTTAATGATGGTTATGATTGTGATCTTAGCCTATTGGAATTAGGACTGACCTATGCAATTGAGTATGCTCGTCCTAGCTTGCATTGAGTGAATCATATACATTGATCTTACATATGGCAGATTGTTTGGTTTAACTGTTCTATCATTCGACTAGATAGATCTTAATTTCGATTCTAGTTGAGAAAGTGAGAAACCACAGCGAATTGAGCATCAAGGATTGCTACAAGTGAATCTTTGAACCCCTAGTGCCTTTTAATTAATTGATTACCTTCAATTTAGTTCAAAATTACTATTTACATCAATCTTCCACAAATCTATTTGCTAGCTTTTCAGTAGAACTATTAGAAGTGTTTTGTGGATCCCTACATAAGTCCCTGTGGATCAACCTCGGCCTTACCGATATTATTACTACATCGCAACCCTACACTTGGGGAAGCGAACAACCACTATTATTATACATCTCGGTAGCAGCAGAAGCCATTGGCTGTGTTCTCGGCCAACATGATGAGATCGGGAAGAAGGAACAAGCAATATACTATTTGAGCCAAAAGTTTACCGACTACGAGGCCAGGTATTCCCCAATCGAGAAGACTTGTCTCGCCCTAATCTAGGCAACTCAGCGACTCCATCAATACATGATTGTGTTCCCTATTCTCCTCCTTGCTCACATGGATCCACTCAAATACATGTTCGAGAAACCAGCACTCACTGGAAGAATAGCTAAATGGCAGCTACTCTTGTCTGAATTCGACATCACCTATGTCACTCATAAGGCAATCAAGGGGCAGGCCCTCGCCGATCATCTCGCCACTCACTCTCTCCTGGATTATCAACCGCTCGAGACATTCTTCCCTGATGAAAATCTCTTGCTCATCGAAGGTGAAGAGAAGAAGAAGAAAGATGAGCGGACGTTATTCTTTGACGGCGCAGCAAACTCTAAAGGAAGTGGTATCGGAACAATCCTCTACTCTCTAGACGATGTTCCTATTCCTATCTCAAGGCGCATAGCATTCGAGTGCACCAACAACATGGCAGAGTATGAAGCATGCATCGCTAATCTACGGGAAGCCATAATCTTGGGCGTCAAGAAGCTACAAGTATTTGGAGACTCACAGCTTATCATCAATCAGACCAATGGCGAATGGAAGACCAAGGATGAGAAGCTGATACCACATCATGTGTACCTTAAAAACTTGGTCGAAGAATTCAAAGAAATCACCTTCTCATACATGCCCAGGGCCAAGAATCAGTTTGTAGATGCTTGTTCGCTTCCCCAAGTGTAGGGTTGCGATGTAGTAATAAACTCGGTAATACCAAGGTCGATCCACAGGGACTTATGTAGGATGTCACAAACTCATCCACAAGTTTCTATTGAAGCTAACAATCAAAGTTTGAATAGAATGTGTGTGATTAACAGTTTAAGCTAAATTGAATGTAAACAATTATAAGAAGGCACTAGGGGTTCGAGGATCCACTTGTAGCAATCCTCGATGTTCAATCCGCTGTGGTTTCCCATTCTCTCAACTAGAGTCACCTGTCAGGTCTATCTAGTCGGATGATAGAACTGTTAAACCAGAAGTCTGTAACATGTAAGTTCTGTGCATAAAGTTCACTCAACTCTAGGCTGATCTGAGCATGCTCATTGCATAGGTCATTCACCTTTTCTATATGTCCAATTCCCAATCATAACCATCCTCAAGTCTTCTCACAAGACAAGGCTAGATCATAATTTGAACTGGATTCAAATTATATGCACAGTCCATACATATTCCAGATAATCAACCAAAACTAGAACTTTGGCATGAAGCCCCTTTATGAAGAGCTTGGTACTAGAGCGCACTCCAATTCCTCGGATCATACAGGTCTAGACCGTTGCAAACAAATTAAGAAGATAAGTAATTCATCCAAACATCCATGAGTCATCACAAGACTAAGAGAAATTACTTAAAAACTTGTATAAACTTCAAACCTTAGTTCATAATCATGAATTCCAAACTGAAAACCACTTAACTATGAATTAAAACATCTTGGATACACTACAAGCTTCACCTCTTAGCCCTAGCTAAGAGGTTTAGCTACTCATGATCCAAGGAAACATGAAACAACTCTTAAAAACATGAAAACAGCAAAGCAAACCAAAAGGAGTTGTAAAACTCCAATCTCCACTTCCACAGCCTCCAACCTCGCTTGAGCCCTTCTCGGATACCCTAGGAACAATCCCTAGGTGGCTTTTATAGTTTAGAGGCTCCCCAACTTCGGAAGAATCGAGAAAGTGCGTAACACTTACGCAGCGCAGAGAATTTTGGGAAGAAATTAGAAAGTTCTAACTCAGTACGCATGGCCGACCGGTCAAGACCGGTCGGCCTCAAGTGAAAATACTCCAGCAGGTATGCCCGACCGGTCAAGACCGGTCTGGCCTCGTAGAACATCAGTCCAGCAAGCCTATCCGACCGGTCAAGACCGGTCGGATGTTTTCATCCACATTACAGCAGCAATGACCGACCGGTCTTGACCGGTCGGTCCTTTTCAATGAAGTTCCAGCACATATGTCCGACCGGTCAAGACCGGTCGGACGTCTTCAGTAGGAGCCTAATCTGCATGGCTGACCGGTCACTGACCGGTCTGGCTTCCTTGGCCGACCGGTCACGACTGGTCAGCCCTCTTTTCTTCTTGTATTTTTCCTTTCTTTCTTCTACTTTCTTTTTCTTCTTTAGTTCTTTCTTTCTTTCTTCTGCTTTCTTTTCTTCTTTAGTTCTCTCTTTCTTTATTAGAATAGTTCCAAATGAGCTCATTATATCTTCAATTGAGTAGAGTCCACCCTCAATCCTGTAGTCACAAAACATGCATTGAATTAGCTTCCAAACCATACAAACCTTGCACAATGAGTGATGAATTGGGGTTAGAATATGCATAATTAAGAGCTCAACAATGCTCTCACTATCCTTGCGTCAATACTCGAGATCCCGAAAGGAGCTTCAAAATGGGAGCTCACAGTCGAAACTCAAGATGAACCTGCTTTCTGCCTACAAATAGAAGAGGCTGAAGCCGCCCCTGACAAACCCTGGTATGCTGACATCAAGCAATATCTCGAAACCCAGGAGTATCCGGAAGCAACAACAGCAACAGATCGCTAAACTATCCAGCGTTTGGCCGGCCAGTTCACCATCAATGGCAAAATTCTTTACAAGCGATCCTATAATCAAGTCCTCCTTCGATGCGTTGATGAAACAGGAGCTGCAAAGATCATGAAAGAAATACATGAAGGAATCTGTGGCCCTCACATGAACAGGCACATGATGGCGAAGAAGATTCTATGACTCAGTTACTATTGGCTCACCATGGAGACAGACTGCTGCCACCACGTCAGAAAATGCTTTAAGTGTCAGGAGCATGCGAATCAAATTCATGCCCCCTCCTCAGAACTGTACAACCTGACAACTCCCTGGCCCTTCTCTATGTGGGGACTCGAATCATTGGGAAGGTGAGTCTAAAAGCATCAAACAGTCATGAGTACATACTTGTGGCAATCGACTACTTCACCAAGTGGATAGAAGCAGCCTCCTACACCATGATTGCAGCATCCCAGTTGATCAAATTCATAAAGAACAACATCATATGCCGATATGGAATCCCTAATGCTATCATCACAGATAATGGGACCCCGTTCGTCAACAAGAAAATGGATGACTTCCTCAGCAACTTCAAGATTCAACGTCATTGATCGAGCCCTTACCGTCCTCAGATGAATGGTGGGGTAGAAGCCGCAAATAAGACGATCGTCAGGATACTCGAGAAGATGGTCGTGACTTATCGAGATTGGTCAGACATGCTCCCATATGCACTTTGGGCCTATCGAATGTCTGTACGGTCTGCTACGGGCGTTACTCCTTTCGAGCTTACTTACGGAATGGAAGCAGTTCTACCAGTTGAGGTGAAAATACCATAACTACGGGTGTTACTGGAAAGCGGAATTGAAGAAGGAGAATGGCAACGGGCCAGATTCGATCAGTTACAGCTAGCAGATGAGAAGCGCATGCGTACGCTAAGTCATTCCCAGTGTTATCAGAAAAGGATCACTTGGGCTTACAACAAGAGAGTCCGAAAAAGAAGTTTCAAGGTAGGCGACATGGTCATGAAGAAGATCCTACCATCGCACCTTCTGAATCCCAGAGAAAAGTTCAAACCATCATGGGATGGACCACTAATCATCAGAGAAGTACTTTCCGGAGGCGCCCTCAGACTCACCAACATGAGAGGGGTGGATCTTCCTGAGCCAATCAACGCCGACAAATTGAAGGTCTTTCACGGGTAAATCATTTTGACCTTATTAAGAATTACATTAGTAGAGCTGAAGTCAAGGGGTCGAAGCTAAAACCTCTAAGAAATCATTTCCGTCCACCAATAAGTGTTCTAAATAAAAGAATTCAAAAGAAGAAAGAGAGAACAAAAAGACACAAAATAGAAAAGAAAAAAGAATACAAAGAAAAGAATAAAAAAAGAGAGAAAGAAAATGGGAAGCTGTGGACACCCCACCTTCGGCTACACTGTTGGTAGAGGTAGCTGGATGAATGGAGGACCATCCCCCAAATCCCATGTCCAAAATCAGTCAAACTCACCCTTGAAAGCCCCAATCTATAGCCTAACTCAAGCCTGAACCCAGTCAACAAGCCCCTAAACATCAACCTGAAAAACCCCTCATAAGAAAAACCAGTAAAAAAAGTCCTAAAAAGTCAAACTCGACGAGTCAACCCGCTGAGTAAACGCGCTGAGTCAATCCATCGAGTCAACTCACTGTGTCAACCTATCACCCAAACCTAGTCAACTCACCGAGTTCCAAGCAGCAGCCCCGGAGCATGTCCGTACTGCCCGCTGAATCCCGAGAACGTTCGTACGGGTGGCCCCTTGAGGGCCACCCAAACTTATTTACGGGTTCTGCTACTCCCCGCTGCTATAAATACCCCCTCTCCCCTTCACATTCGACATCCGCTTCCCCTCTCTTCATTCCGAGAGCTTTGAGTCCACCTCCATCCCTTTTAGCCCATTTTTCCGCCAAGGAGAGCCCGAGTGAGGAGAGACTGGCCCTGGTCCAGCCCAGCCTGACCACTAGTCCAAGTCTCCCAAGCCATCCAAGTCTTGATCCAGCCACTCGAAGCCAACCCTTGCGACACCTCCATCCATCTAGCTGTTCTTTACCAGCATCATCTCATTCGCATCTAGCATAAGTGCAACATTTACTTTTCTTCCAACCCCCCTGCTTCACTAACAAGCACTTTGATTATTCAAACACACAACATACATCCTGCATAGAGCACCTGTCAGTTCGAGCGTATGCTCTGGGCTTGCCTGTTAATGGAAACCTGCCTATCAAAAACTCTTACTGTTCAGACCTGCATTCATGCATCAATCACTATAAGCACTTTGATTATTCAAACACACAGCATGCATCTCGCATAAAGCACCCGTCAGTTCGAGCGTATGCTCTGGGCTTGCCTGTTAATGGAAACCTGTCCATCAGAAACCTTTACTGTTTGTTAGAACTAAAAGAAAAAAATCGAAACTGCTCGTCAGCAGTCTTTTTCTTTTCCTGTGTTCCTTTTATTCTAGGGGAATTCTGAGTATAGAGACATTCATAGACAATTATAAACAATCACAAAGTATACGCGAGAAAGCACCGCGAGGTGAATTTTATTCCAGAGATTCCGAGGTCTTTTACATTCCGGGCTGTGAACTGGTCACGAGCCCTTAATTACATCAACGGATGATCACCCTTGATTAAAAGGCAAAAGTAAATGCATGCATGTATCATAAATGAATTAAATAAAGCATTAAAGGAACATAAATATAAATAAAGCACAGCATAGACCACACAGAGATTTTTACGTAGAAACCCTTACGGGAGAAAACCACGGCACAAAGCGACAAGATTCCATTATGAATTTCAGTTATACAATAGATGGAATATCAAAGGGATAAAGCTCAGATAGATCGAGCAAGTAGTTTAAATCTTCAGGGATTATAGTCTCGAGTTCATGGTCGCCGAGACCAAGTCTAGGATTTATTATGAAATACTTCACCGTTAAGACCGGTTAGATGTTGGTCCCATACTCTTCGGGCATTCCTAGTTGAGTAGCAACCAGGATTTTAACCGAGTTGTGTATCTCAGTGTCATGACGCGTCTCTATGGACGATATGACTTTCAGGGATACACTACACGGTTTCCGTTTAGTGCAACCAGGGCCAGTGACCGTCTCTGCTAGGACGGGTGACTTACTGGAAGGCACTCCATGGGGTCTTAGTGCGACCAGGGTTTCAATCGAGTCGTATATCTCAGTGTCATGACGCGTCTCTATGGACGATATGACTTTCAGAAATACACTCCACGGCGTCCACTTACAGCAACCAGGGCCAGTGACCGTCTCTGCTGGACGGGTGACTTACTGGAGGGCACTCCATGGGGTCTTTGTGCAAACAGGGTTTCGACCGAGTCGTATATCTCAGTGTCATGACGCGTCTCTATGGACGATATGACTTTCAGAAATACACTTCACGGCGTCCACTTACTGCAACCAGGGCCAGTGACCGTCTCTGCTGGACCGGTGACTTACTGGAGGGCACTCCATGGGGTCTTTGTGCAAATAGGGTTTCGACCGAGTCGTATATCTTAGTGTCATGACGCGTCTCTATGGACGATATGACTTTCAGAAATACACTTCACAGCGTCCACTTACTGCAACCAGGGCCAGTGACCGTCTCTGCTGGACGGGTGACTTACTGGAGGGCACTCCATGGGGTCTTTGTGCAAACAGGGTTTCGACCAAGTCGTATATCTCAGCGTCATGACGCGTCTCTATGGACGATATGACTTTCAGAAATACACTTCATGGCGTCCACTTACTGCAACCAGGGCCAGTGACCGTCTCTGCTAGACGGGTGACTTACTGGAGGGCACTCCATGGGGTCTTTGTGCAAACAGGGTTTCGACCGAGTCGTATATCTCAGTGTCATGACGCGTCTCTATGGACGATATGACTTTCAGAAATACACTTCACGGCGTCCACTTACTGCAACCAGGGCCAGTGACCGTCTCTGCTGGACGGGTGACTTACTGGAAGGCACTCATTCCCTTAGCCACTCAACTGACGGGTCCTGCCTTGGACAGGATGCACATCAACTGGTCTTAACGATGAAGTATTTCAGACGGTTAGAACTCTTTCATTATGGTTTTCGATGATAACCATAGTCCCCTTTGATTTAGTTTGGTATCTCGATCCGGGATGAAATGAATTCATGCAATGGATGCGAATGAGTACAGTACAAAGTAACTATGCTTTATGCATGCTCGAGAGAGGATTGCATTTATGCTAGATGTTCAGTGTATCGGACAAATTATGCATTTGATTCGATCAATCGGCTTCGTATATATCTTTATGTCATCAATATGTTGCCCTCGCGTCTTTGAGATCGCGATTGATTTCATTTGGCATTAGTAGATTTTCGGGCCATCAGGGCACTTCCCAGGGCCTGTTTACGATCTGATCGGAGGATTTGGTGAATACCTGTCATGATCGTCTTTGGATAGAGGTGGATTATGTCCACGAGGGTCGCAGTGCGATCGCATTTCGATTTGTTTAGTGTAAGTCGATTTCCGAGCCAACAAGGCACTTCCCAGGGTTAAAAACGACTAAGTAGTGGACCTGTTTATGGTCTGATCAAGGTTTCTCGGAGATCCTAAGATCAGGTAATCTCATTGTAATGCATGATTATGGTGTATCATGTTATGGCGGAGAGAAGTCTCCCTCTCGAGTTCGGTCAAATTCCGCCCGATTCCTCTCGATTTCGGCCATTTCTGGCTCTTTCGGAGGGATTTCCGAGGTTTGCAATATTGGCTAAGTGTAGGCCTTTTTTATCAAATTGCTGATTTGGCCCACTTAACATCGACCGTTGGCGAATCCGATCCGGGGGATGGATAGAGGGCATTGATGTGTGTGTAGGAGTACTGACAAGATCGGAAGGCGGGCCACGTCGAAGGCGGGCCACATCACAGAAGGCCCCACCTCCCCATCAGCGTCCAGGTGCATAGGAGGTTGGGTTGGGCGCATGTTGCATTAGACATGGGCGCATGTCCTAAGTGGATGCACTTATTCGCCCCAGGCGCATGTCCTAGGTGGATGCACTTGTTCGCCCCAGGCGCATGTCCTGGTACAAATGCATGGTTATCAAGCGCATGTGACATGCACATGCGCCCAACATTCCAGCCATGGGCGCATGTCCCCATGGGACTTAGGGATTTTTGCACATTTCCCCTCCCAAGAATGGGTGAGCGCATGTCACTATGTGACTTGGAGGATTTTGCTCCGGTGGGAGAAATCCCTTTCCGGCAAGGGCATCCGGCGAAGGAATGGGCGCATGTCAGGAATGGGCGCATGTCCCTTTCCCGGTGAGGAATTTTTTACCTCTGCAAGAAGAGTGCTCTGGGAGTGATGATCTTGTCGTCTTTGTCTTATCGAGTGGAGGGGTATTTATAGCGTGTTAATCGGGTATCGGGTACCGGGCGCATGTTGTTTGCAAAAGGGAGGGCATGCGCATGGAAATATTTGGAGAGACGAGTCATGCGCATGTTGTGGGGATCATGCGCATGGAAATATTTGGAGAGACGAGTCATGCGCATCTGATGGGATCATGCGCATGTCCCCATGCACCAGGCACATGTGGCATAGCATGGGCGCATGTGCCACTGGTATGGGCGCATGTGGCCTCTGTTTTGGCCGCATGTGACCCCACTTAGCATATTTTCATGATTTTTGTAATTTTAGAATATTGAAAATGGAGAGAGAGAGCTCTCATGTGCATGTGGTGAGAGAGCCAATGCATGTTTCCTTATGACATCCGCATGTGGAGAGAGAGTGAACGAATGCATGTGGAGAGAGAGTGAACGAATGCATGTGGAGAGAGAGTGAACAAATGCATGTGGAGAGAGAGCGAACGAATGCATGTGGAAATATGCACCGCAACGACTTCAAACTTGCTACTTAAGGTTTTTCTGGGCATTCCGGATCATTTGGCGGTAATCCGCATGTCTGATTCCATCCCGAAATGGTACCTGTAGGCTTTTGGGCCCTTATAGTCGGATATAGTCAGGGCAAAATGCATTTGGAAGCTCGCGGGTAAAGATATGCATCGTGCGATCTCGAAACTTGCAGGTTAAGGGTTTTAGGGCGTTCCGGATCATTTGGCGGTAATCCGCATGTTTGATTCCACCCCAAAATAGCATTCGTAGGTTTCAGTCACGATTGCGCAGGTTAGGGCTGCACTGACGTTTTTCGAGTATTTCGGATCTCAAAATCAGTCCGAATCATCGTAGATGGACCGTTGAATAACATTTTATAATGGGTACAAATTTGAGCCCCAACAAGTGCCCCCCCCCCCCCCCCCCCCCCCGGTGTGCTGCGATGGATGCTTATGTCAGGCCAGTGCGGTGCACCGGTCCCCAGGCTCAAGTATAAATACCGGACTCACTGAGTCATTTGGTCATTCCGAAATCGAGAAAATCAAAATTCTAAGAGGTGAGAGAACTTCTCATGAGGGAGTAGGCGCATGTGCTCTTCCCATGGGCGCATGTGCCCTCCAACTGATAATGGGCATATGGGATCTTGCTCCAAGCGCATGCCATTAGTTCCAGGCGCATGTGTAGTGCTTTCTATAGAGTGGGCGCATGTTGCAGATGCATTAGGCGCATGTGAGAGGTGATCAGGCCAATGTGAGAGGCCACATGCGCTTGGGGCATCTCCTTGGGCGCATGTGGTTCCACTACTTAGTGAAATAATGGAATTTTGGCCCCAGCACTTGCCTTCGGTGAAAAAGTGGCATATCTGGCTCGATTCTCAGCCAAATTCGATGCTGTTTGTGGCTGTCTCGCTCAATGCTCGAATATGATTGGGACTTGGTGCTCGGGGCCCATAATATGTTGCTTATGCCGGTCTTTGATGGCTCACAACTGCTTCTTTAAGCGGTTCTATGATGTGCACTTCTATGCAGGTGCACACGCATCATTTGGAGTTAGTGCAAATTCGCACGCGCTCAGAGTGTACATGTAGAGCTGCTACTGTATTTGTTGCACTATGATATGTGCGCGCTTGCTTGTCGGATGTGCGCTCGAATTCCACTATTTTCATATTGTTGTTGGTCATGACTTTATGCATGTATTTACTGACGTATTTTGTGTGTGAAATCCGTGATTGAATGATGCAATGCTTACCTTATTGTGCTGCCTATTGCATGCGCTGGTCTTCTGTTTGATGCACTTTTATCTGCGTATTGTAGTGAATCATGGCGACAGCAGCAGGTTCTTCTGGTGAAGCTTCCAAATCGCAAGTTTCCAGCTCTTCATCTATACGACGCGGTAAAAAGAGGGCGACTGGAGATACTGCTAACCCGTCTCCGGTAGAGTGTCATTCGCAATCCTTCGAGACAATCGAATCCGAAGTGGAGGATTTCTCTGATCGAATTAAGCAACTCTCTCATGAAGTATTGCTGCGTATCTATGTGGAGAAAATCAAATCTAAGCCTCCGACGCAAGGGACTGAAGGGGAATGGTCTGCCTGGTATTGTCAGCTTACTAATGCTGCCAATGTCATTGAGGCAGGCCCTTCTAACGTGCGCGGCCGACATTCCGAGGACGATCAGGAAGGTCAGAAGAAGAAGAGACGAAATCGAGGTAAGAAGCCGGCTGAGGAAGTTGACAAGGCGGAGCAATCGCCACAGCTCATTGATCCGAAGAATAAGCGGATGAAGATCGGCTGGAATAGAAACAAGATCATTACTACATGCGGTTGTCTGTGATAGGAGAATATTACCAGGAATACATCCCAACTGATAAAGAGCTGTCTTCGTTTCGGCTCAAAAGTCCTCGAGATGCTTATCATTTGAACGCTTGTCTAGAGCTGTTTGCTGAGTTGTCGCAGTTCGACAATATTACAAAGATTCATTATGACGACTGGTTGATCTACTTTAGCCAGAGGATGAAGTAATACTTCTTCCAATGCCTTCTTTTGTATTACGTGCTCTGCATACTTTAATTTCTTTGTTTCTGACATGGGCACTTCTTTCTTCTCGTAGCATCGATTACGAAGTGTATAAGACCTTACCCGCAGACCAGGCTTTGATGAAGGAACGTTTTGAACCAAAGTTTAGCAATCCGAACGAGCTTACACCGTCTTGTGAACTGGCGGGTTTCTTAGCATACCGGCTGTCGGCGGTTATGTTGCCTAGCTCCAAGAGTGCTGATGGCGTCAGGGTTTCTTGCTTCGCTGTGGCGGGAGCTCTTACAAGTGGTCGTCAATTTTCTCTAGCACCGCCGGTGCTATGCAGTTTATATAGGGCTTTTGGCAATATTGCGAGTAACAAAGATCAACCCTAGGCGAGGGATGAATGTGGCTTATTGCCCATGGCATTTCTTCTGCGGATGGTTAGGCATATATTTCCCGTGGACCTACGGAGTGGATCTCTTCCAGTATTTTCACACCGATCACGCACCTCTTTATCGCTATAGAAAACTTAACATGATAACGCGGTCGTCTGATTGGATAGCTTCCAAAATTGGCAATTGGGCGGAGATTTGTTTCTACCACTTTCCTGTTTCTGATGCCGGAGAAGATCGAGAAGTCGTTGACTTTAAACATTCTGTGGATGTCACTGGTAGGGAATTTCTGGTGTCTATTCGTACTGCCTCACTTCCGCTACGCGAAGGAATAGAGTTCTGGCGAGAACCTTATTACCCTAGTCGGTTTGCCAGGCAATTTGGGTACGATCAGGGTGTTCCAATGACGTTACCAGATGTAACTAAAGTAGAGCGGGCATATGGTACATGTCCTGTTCATTGGGAGTGGATATGGCATCAACTTTTGATGACGCGAACAGGCGCGAGATTCATGCTTCCCGGCCTCTATCGGAAGACTAGCGGTTCTTATAGCTGGCTGAGATGGTGGGTGCATCAGTATGCTCTGGTCCGGAAAAATAGCTCTGTTGATGATCCACTCTACATTCCTCCTCCAGGGCTGATAGAGGTCTTCGTTGACGGATTGGGTTATTATAGAGAGCAGGCTGAAGCGTATTTATCGTCGAGCATTAAGCATAAGATCTCCCTGAGTGTGTCAATTGACCATCGTAAGGAGGACACCGCGTTGGATGGCTGGCATACTTTCAGGAATACCTTTAGCGAAATGGTCTCAAGAAGCCGGGTTCACACGTCTTCTGGTGATTGAAGGCGATAAGGATGCCGGTTGGTTAATTAGTGAAGATGACCCGATGATGACTGGGCCGACGAAGGCAATATCAGATCATGCTAGCATGAGAGAGCAGGCTGAGCCGATTGGAGAGGATAATCTGCAAGGGTCCACTATGCCGAGGAATAACACGACTGTATCTATAGCCCCTGGTGCTTCCAGTGTTGAGGGTATGGCGGAGTCGCCAGCGGTAACTGAAATAATCGATACTGATAGTGACACTACTGAACTTCTGGATATGACCTCGACACCACTGACTGAGACTATTAAGCCTTTCCCTGATGCGACGATACATACTGCAACTTCCTCAGAACCTGTATTCAACCCATCTTTCGGTATAGTTCTTTCATAGTTCCTTGGTGTATTCTTTTTCTATACTTGTCATTTCATTGCATACTCGCTCTGTTCCTCTTGTTGCAGATACTGTCAATTTTGAGGCGGCTGCCCACGGAGTATTCGATGTTCCTTGTTTCGATCATTTAGACTGTTTCGGACAAAGCGTACTGAGGGGTTTACTATCCAATATTTCAAGGGCGTTGGCTGAACCAAGCGAGTGGCATACACTAGGAGCAGGGGTGAAGGCATTGGAAGCTTGTGAAGGAGTAATCGGGCTTGATGTATCCGAAATAGTCTGTTGTATTTCTTCTTTCGAGGATTCTGTTACGCAGGTTATTATGACTGAACGGATTGAACCTGACCCTACGGCTGAAGAGAAACGGCGAGTGCTGTCTTCTTTGAGACCTGTCATAGAGCAGCGAGAACATTCGGCGGTTAATGCTAGAACAACCTTAGAAGATAGCGAGACTCAACATCGCGGGTGTATTAATCATCTTGCTGACGTTAAATCTGAGATCGCGCGGCTACAAGCGGAAGAAACGGCCATAAATCTTGAGGTTGCCCGCCTTGATCTTGTCGTCAATCAAAACCGTGCCAAGGTCGCACAACTCGAGAGTGAAGGAGAGACGGCACGCAAGCAAGTGGAAGATTTAGAAATCGAACTTCGTGATATTCCGAATCCTGCGCTGACGCTAACGGAGGCAAAGGCCACCATGGAGGCAACGCGGAAGGATGTGATGAAGTTCATAACAGGATGCCTGGAGAAGCTATAATTCTATTCTTTTGCTTTCTTTTACGGTCATTGTCAAACAAAAATAGTATTAGACAGCTATTCTGAATACCCAACTGTCACTTGTATCCGACGTAATTGACATCAGAACTCGTTAGCTGCATGCTTCATGATCTAAAATAATGACAATGATTCTTTTGCTAAACCACTACTTGGTGTTATGTGTTTAAGACTAGTACGCATGAAATGACGTATTATGTATGAATTTAATGTAAGCTGAATATACCAAAGCATAAAAATGGAAGAACCCATAGGAATAATACTTCCCTTTTTACTTAACCTGTATATCCTTGGGTCATCACTTTCGAGAGACATTTGTGTCATAAGTCCAAAACTTTCTTTTAGCTCCATGTTTTCAGGTTTATACGTCATCCTTCATGGCCTGCCCCCAGTCATTTCTTTCTGCAGACTTGATATTTTGATAATATATTAGGGCTTGCCCCCAGTCGTCTTCTTCTTATAAACTCGAGTTTCTCATAATATATTGGGGCTTGCCCCCAGTGCTTCTGGCTCGTCACTTTGTAAGACCACTTCATTCTAATGAGATAGATCTTGTGCTTTAGGAATCCGTGCCAAATACCTGTACGATCATAATCTTTAATCGCATATTCTTGTCACAGAATTCTTCATAAGAGAAAGTTGTTGATATTTTCAAGGTGAGGTGATACGTAATAGAATGCTCTAATCATCTTCATATAAGGCCGTATATATAAATATGTATGCAGGAGATTCCCAGTTGTGACTTATCTTCATATTCAGTAGAAGAATAATGCGATAATGACGGGAGATCCATGACATAATACGAAAGCTGGATATAGATAGCAATGTTCCGATCATCTTCATATAAAACTTTGTGCATAAATATGATAGATTGATGATAATAGAGTATCCCGGCTGTCTTCATAGAGAACCACATATATATATATATATATGAGAATCCATCAATTCTGAAGTATTTTCCTATTAAGCAGAGGAATGCCAGAATACCAAGATACTTAATATGAGAACCTGTGACGAAGATACCATAATATGGGGATGTTGTGATTTGCGTAGACTTTCTATAAGATATTCCCTCCTGATTCGACCTGTCTGATGAGGATATAATAAGTCGGTTGATGATTCGTGGAGTCGATTCTTTAATATTCTCCGACTATGGTACCTGTCATTAAGAAGAGCTCTACGAACATTTTATATTCATATGCACAACAGTATGATGTGAGTGAGCCTGTAAACAAGTATGAAGCACAACATACAGATGAAATAGATGCATGAGAGAACATAAGTATATCCATATCTACTTTATAAACCGTTAGAACTATTTGTAAGTGCTCACGATTATTGAAGTAAAATCCCCCAGAAACTAGGAGGACCATAGTGGTTGCCATTTGTATAGCTTTGATGGTTGATTCTTTTCTGTCTTTCTGTCTTTCTGCACAGTCACACGCACATTAGAACACCCCGCACCTTTGAAAGGAGAGAAGATGCGTCCTTACCAATCACGATATGGCTCAATGACCGACAAAAGCATATAAGTACAAATCATATGCATGCCATGCGAGATTGTGAAATTCTTTTAGAAAACTTTTGCTTTAAAGATGAAGGGAAGAACGTTCCCGTTGAGAGTCGCCAGTTTAGCGCCTGTAAAGGCGCCGAACATTTCTCCCAGCGGAACTTTCTCACGTATACCTCCGTGTCTGCGAACGATTCATCTTAGGATGCTTCTTTACTCAGAGATAACCAGAGATTCTGGTACTATTCGATTCCCCAGCAGAGTCGCCAGTTTGTTAGAACTAAAAGAAAAAAAATCGAAACTTCTCGTCAGCAGTCTTTTTCTTTTCCTGTGTTCCTTTTATTCTAGGGGAATTCTGAGTATAGAGACATTCATAGACAATCATAAACAATCACAAAGTATACGCGAGAAAGCACCGCGAGGTGAATTTTATTCCAGAGATTCCGAGGTCTTTTACATTCCGGGCTGTGAACTGGTCACGAGCCCTTAATTACATCAACGGATGATCACCCTTGATTAAAAGGCAAAAGTAAATGCATGCATGTATCATAAATGAATTAAATAAAGCATTAAAGGAACATAAATATAAATAAAGCACAGCATAGACCACACAGAGATTTTTACGTGGAAACCCTTACGGGAGAAAACCACGGCACAAATCGACAAGATTCCACTATGAATTTCAGTTATGCAATAGATGGAATATCAAAAGGATAAAGCTCGGATAGATCGAGCAAGTAGTTTAAATCGTCAGGGATTATAGTCTCGAGTTCATAGTCGCCGAGACCAAGTCTAGGATTTATTATGAAATACTTCACCGTTAAGACCGGTTAGATGTTAGTCCCATACTCTTCGGGCATTCCTAGTTGAGTAGCAACCAGGATTTTAACCGAGTTGGGTATCTCAATGTCATGACGCGTCTCTATAGACGATATGACTTTCAGGGATACACTTCACGGTTTCCGTTTAGTGCAACCAGGGCCAGTGACCGTCTCTGCTAGGACGGGTGACTTACTGGAAGGCACTCCATGGGGTCTTAGTGCGACCAGGGTTTCAACCGAGTCGTATATCTCAGTGTCATGACGCGTCTCTATGGACGATATGACTTTCAGAAATACACTCCATGGCGTCCACTTACAGCAACCAAGGCCAGTGACCGTCTCTGCTGGACGGGTGACTTACTGGAGGGCACTCCATGGGGTCTTTGTGCAAACAGGGTTTCGACCGAGTCGTATATCTCAGTGTCATGACGCGTCTCTATGGACGATATGACTTTCAGAAATACACTTCACGGCGTCCACTTACTGCAACCAGGGGCAGTGACCGTCTCTGCTGGACCGGTGACTTACTGGAGGGCACTCCATGGGGTCTTTGTGCAAACAGGGTTTCGACCGAGTCGTATATCTCAGTGTCATGACGCGTCTCTATGGACGATATGACTTTCAGAAATACACTTCACGGCGTCCACTTACTGCAACCAGGGCCAGTGACCGTCTCTGCTGGACGGGTGACTTACTGGAGGGCACTCCATGGGGTCTTTGTGCAAACAGGGTTTCGACCGAGTCGTATATCTTAGTGTCATGACGCGTCTCTATGGACGATATGACTTTCAGAAATACACTTCACGGCGTCCACTTACTGCAACCAGGGCCAGTGACCGTCTCTGCTGGACGGGTGACTTACTGGAGGGCACTCAATGGGATCTTTGTGCAAACAGGGTTTCGACCGAGTCGTATATCTCAGCGTCATGACGCGTCTCTATGGACAATATAACTTTCAGAAATACACTTCATGGCGTCCACTTACTGCAACCAGGGCCAGTGACCGTCTCTGCTAGACGGGTGACTTACTGGAGGGCACTCCATGGGGTCTTTGTGCAAACAGGGTTTCGACCGAGTCGTATATCTCAGTGTCATGACGCGTCTCTATGGACGATATGACTTTCAGAAATACACTTCACAGCGTCCACTTACTGCAACCAGGGCCAGTGACCGTCTCTGCTGGACGGGTGACTTACTGGAAGGCACTCATTCCCTTAGCCACTCAACTGACGGATCCCGCCTTGGACAGGACGCACATCAACTGGTCTTAACAATGAAGTATTTCAGACGTTTAGAACTCTTTCATTATGGTTTTCGATGATAACCATAGTCCCCTTTGATTTAATTTCGTATCTCGATCCGGGATGAAATGAATTCATGCAATGGATGCAAATGAGTACAGTACAAAGTAACTATGCTTTATGCATGCTCGAGAGAGGATTGCATTTATGCTAGATGTTCAGTGTATCGGACAAATTATGCATTTGATTCGATCAATCGGCTTCGTATATATCTTTATATCATCAATATGTTGCCCTCGCGTCTTTGAGATCGCGATTGATTTCATTTGGCATTAGTAGATTTTCGGGCCATCAGGGCACTTCCCAGGGCCTGTTTACGATCTGATCGGAGGATTTGGTGAATACCTGTCACGATCGTCTTTGGATAGAGGTGGATTATGTCCACGAGGGTCGCAGTACGATCGCATTTCGATTTGTTTAGTGTAAGTCGATTTCCGAGCCAACAAGGCACTTCCCAGGGCTAAAAACGACTAAGTAGTGGACCTGTTTATGGTCTGATCAAGGTTTCTCGGAGATCCTAAGATCAGGTAATCTCATTGTAATGCATGATTATGGTGTATCATGTTATGACGGAGAGAAGTCTCCCTCTCGGGTTCGGTCAAATTCCGCCCGATTCCTCTCGATTTCGGCCATTTCTGGCTCTTTCGGAGGGATTTCCGAGGTTTGCAATATTGGCTAAGTGTAGGCCTTTTTTATCAAATTGCTGATTTGGCCCACTTAACATCGACCGTTGGCAAATCCGATCCGGGGGATGGATAGAGGGCATTGATGTGTGTGTAGGAGTGCTGACACGATCGGAAGGCGGGCCACGTTGAAGGCGGGCCACATCACAGAAGGCCCCACCTCCCCATCAGCGTCCAGGCGCATGGGAGGTTGGGTTGGGCGCATGTTGCATTAGACATGGGCGCATGTCCTAAGTGGATGCACTTATTCGCCCCAGGCGCATGTCCTAGGTGGATGCACTTGTTCGCCCCAGGCGCATGTCCTGGTACAAATGCATGGTTATCAAGCGCATGTGACATGCACATGCGCCCAACATTCCAGCCATGGGCACATGTCCCCATGGGACTTAGGGATTTTTTGTACATTTCCCCTCCCAAGAATGGGTGAGCGCATGTCACTATGTGACTTGGAGGATTTTGCTCCGGTGGGAGAAATCCCTTTCCGGCAAGGGCATCCGGCGAAGGAATGGGCGCATGTCAGGAATGGGCGCATGTCCCTTTCCCGGTGAGAAATTTTTTACCTCTGCAAGAAGAGTGCTCTGGGAGTGATGATCTTGTCGTCTTTGTCTTATCGAGTGGAGGGGTATTTATAGCATGTTAATCGGGTATCGGGCGCATGTTGTTTGCAAAAGGGAGGGCATGCGCATGGAAATATTTGGAGAGACGAGTCATGCGCATGTTATGGGGATCATGCGCATGGAAATATTTAGAGAGACGAGTCATGCGCATGTGATGGGATCATGCGCATGTCCCCATGTAGCAGGCACATGTGGCATAGCATGGGCGCATGTGCCACTGGTATGGGCGCATGTGGCCTCTGTTTTGGCCGCATGTGACCCCACTTAGCATATTTTCATGATTTTTGTAATTTTAGAATATTGAAAATGGAGAGAGAGAGCTCTCATGTGCATGTGGTGAGAGAGCCAATGCATGTTTCCTTATGACATCCGCATGTGGAGAGAGAGTGAACGAATGCATGTGGAGAGAGAGCGAACGAATACATGTGGAAATATGCACCGCAACGACTTCAAACTTGCTACTTAAGGTTTTTCTGGGCATTCCGGATCATTTGGCGGTAATCCGCATGTCTGATTCCAGCCCGAAATGGTACATGTAGGCTTTTGGGCCCTTATAGTCGGATACAGTCAGGGCAAAATGCATTTGGAAGCGCGCGGGTAAAGATATGCATCGTGCGATCTCGAAACTTGTAGGTTAAGGGTTTTAGGGCGTTCCAGATCATTTGGCGGTAATCCACATGTCTGATTCCACCCCGAAATAGCATTCGTAGGTTTCAGTCACGATTGCGCAGGTTAGGGCTGCACTGACGTTTTTCGAGTATTTCGGATCTCGAAATTAGTCCGAATCATCGTAGATGGACCGTTGAATACCATTTTATAATGGGTACAAATTTGAGCCCCAACAACTGTTCAGACCTACATTCACGCATCATGTCATCCATGAGAATGTACGAGGATTAAATCAGACTTTCAAGTATTAGTTTGATTCTGTGAAGTAGAGACCTACTTCGGTACGGGGAGTGTGTGGGGTGCTTAACCTCTTCCCACCCTGTAACCGTGATCCCTTACCTCGAATCTCTGATCGTAGATCAAAAAGAGTCATTTTAGAGGAAGAAATCTTCAGATTCCCTTCTCTAACATTTCTACGGGGTCTAGCCGACTATAGATTCAAAGTAACTGGCTAGTGGCGACTCTGGTCTTATATAAACTCATCTAACACATCCAGCCTAACACGACAACCAAACAAAGCCCTCGAGAACGAGGCAAGCCAGTGGCACAAACGGCGATTCGCGCACACGCACTCCTTCTTTTTCGAAAGGAAAGGGAGGACGTAAGGGAGCGCGGAACGGTGAGGGTCCACAGAATGGCGACTCCACTGGGGATATGCTAGTCCCACTAGTCATGATCCGACTTGAAAAACAGATTCATTCCTATACTTGAAAGTCATTAGTCCTCCTACAATCTCATCTGCATAGCATTCTACCCAAAACAACAAAAAAATAGAAAATCCTAAAACCCCTAAAAAAAAGAGAGTAGAGTATAGTCCTCACCATTGCGCCTCCTCGGGCTTAACGTCTTCCGAAACAACTTCCCTTCTGCAGCATAATCCGCACTCAGGCTCAGCAAGCCATGTCCGACCACAAAGAGGAAACTCACCTCTTCCCCGCTCTTGAAATGACCGAAGCGCAACCTCCAGCGCAATATCCAATTGAGAATACGCCAATCATGCAAGAATTGGCACAAGGAATGAGAGCAATGCAACAAATGCTCTTGCAATTCATGCAAGCACAAGCTACCGCAACAGCCAACAATCAGTTTGGCCCAGTTCAGCAATCTCAGCAGCCATGCCGGGTCCCTCTGGCCTCCAGTTCAAATCAAGCGCAACCATCGGAGTCTGCCCAAGACTACCTACAGAAGCCATCTCAGCCCTTCGCTATGGGGCATCCTCCTCAGTACCTTCCCGCGACAACAAGGCCGCCTCAGAGCACTCCTGTCACAGGAACTTTCAGTCAGCTTCCAGTTAATCTTACAAGTAACAATCTCAGTAGGTTTCAGCATGTCCCTGCCAATGGGACTCCTTTTCTTTCTCAGCATGTCCCCGTCGATGGGACCCCTTTTCAATTTCAGTACATCCCTGCCGATGGGATTTCAATTCAATTTCCAGCAATAAGGACAGCACTGGCGAATGCCCACAAATGGGGGTCAGTGTCAAGCCCACATCAATCAGTGGATAGTGGCGAATACCCAACAAGGGGGTCACTTCCCAGCATCTCAGCCTCCTGCAAACAGGAGCACTTTTCAATTCCAGCACATCCCCGCCAATGGGATTCCAGTTAATTTTCAGCAATCTTCAATTCAGCAAACTCCAGTTAATTTCCAGCAATCTTCAATTCAGCATACTCCAATTAATTTCCAGCAATCTTCAATTCAGTAATCTCCAGTTAATTTCCAGCAAGTTCCAGTTCAACCTTCAGTACAATCTCCAGTTCAGTTACAATCCTTTCAAGCACAAGTTCATCAGAATCCAGTCCAGTCATCAAATCAATTTCAGCAACCTGCGGTTGCTTTTCACCAAGCCCATAGGGTAGAAGACATCGACCACTATACCGAAGAAGAACGTGCCTTACTCCAAGAGGCACCAGTCGCTCGAACAGATCACTCGGGACTGGACGAGTTGCGGGAAGCAATTCCAGATCTTGCAAAATCAGCTTCAGCGACAATAAGGAATCGATCTACCATTGACCAAGTTCAGAGACTTGTATCCTTTCCCAGATGCTCAAGTACCTCAAAACTTTGAGGTACCAAAATTTAAAAGATACGATGGCAGCGGTGGTCCCACTGCACATCTCAAGGCCTTTTGTGGAGAGCTAAGTGCAATCTCAGGAAATGAAGGTGCCCTCATTCGTTTGTTCCAAAAATCTTTGAAGGGCGATGCTCTAGATTGGTACACCGTTATTGGACTACCACCACATCAAGACTTGGGAACAACTTTTTCAAGCTTTCGTTGACAGATTCGCGTACAATCTCAACATGGCACCTAGAAGGGCCGACCTCGCGGCTCTCTGGCAAAAGAGTGATGAAACACTATCAGCTTATGTGGGACGTTGGCGAGCTATGGCAGCCAGAATGCGAACGCCTATCGACGACGAAGAACAAATTTCCATGATTGTTCATTCAACATATCCTGGCATATCTGGATATCTCATCTCGCATCCATATGCGAATTTCTCACAGTTGATCCGTGCTGGAGAACAAGTCGAAGCAGGAATCCGTGCCGGGACAATCTCCCCATGGCCTCATCAAGCCACTCCAGTCAAGAGGAACAGAGTGGAAGGAAGACCTATCGGGTATGGGAATGGAAACCGCAGCGGTTCTCCTCCTCGCCCGACAGAGGTAAACAACATTAGCACCACTGCTCAGGGTAATCAATATGCTCCCCCACAGGGACGTCAACAGTATCAATAGAATCAGGCTCAGCATCAACCTCAGCACTATCCGCCGCAACTGAATCCTCAACCACAGCCACAACCACCTCGACAGCAGCAGCAGTTCAGAACGGCCAATACTCATACCAGAATAGGCAGAATTATAGGGAGCTCAGGAAATTCACTCAACCACTTAGTCAAGTCATGGCTATGCTGGTACAGAAGCAGTTGCTCGCTCTGATGGCACCCAGGCCTCCTCCAAATCCTCTACCTCTAACCTACCGAGAAAATGAGTATTGTGCCTACCATCAAGGACGTGGCCACACCACTGATCGATGCTTTACTTTGAAGAATGCCATACAAGATCTGATTGATGACCGTAAAATCGTCATCTCGGTCCCTGGAACTCCTCCAGCAGCTACTACCAACATCCTTCAGAATCCTCTACCTCAACATCCGACGGACCCCAGTTCATCTCGTGGCCCTGCCGTCAACAGCATAGAAGAAGGAGAGCATCTCGATCATTTCTTCTCCCTAATACAGTCCATTCATGCTTACACTTATGGGCTAGCAAATCCTCCTCCGATCTTGCAAGGGGGAAACCCCTTTCCTCCTTCAATCTCCGAGCCAGTAGTACTCGAAGGAGCACTTCCATATGATGTACCATTTGTTCAAGGGGCACCTTACAACCATTCATGTGGGGAGCCGGTCGTCCTGGAAGGAGCACAGTCATACATCGAGCCCGCATACGAACCTGTCATTTTGCAAGGGGCAACTCCAGTCCAAGAACAATCCAATCCGCAATGGAAGGATTATACTCATCAGCAATAAGAACCCATTGTCCTGGAAGGAGCTCTTCCGATCAAGCCAATCATATTGCAAGGGGCAAATCCCGGAGGTGTGTCAATCACACTACGACATCTGGGACGAACAGAGGGACCCCCTACCATATCAAGAGGACCGGTATTCATTCCATGGGAGCCTCCTGCTCCAGGAACAGTTAAGCCACGACTGCAACCTTATGTGATCTATGAAGACAAGCCTCAATATTTTCCCTTCAGCACAGGCAACAATGTAGTCCTTAAGGCAAAAGCTCCATACGAGGAAGATCTGATACCCACACCAGCACCGTTGCAAGAACCGGTGGTCCTAGAAGGCAAAGGTGAGGAAAATTATAAAGAGGTCCCATGGCACTATCCAGAATATGCGGAAGAAGGGAATATGAATCCCAATGGGCGTTGCATCCGAAGAGATAATCAGAATAGAGGAGATCCCAAAGGCGCTCTCTCAGGTCTTGGCAACAAAATTGAAGCCACATACGATGTGGCGACTCAGCTCAAGTCAATCCCTGCTCAAATCTCGGTATGGGAGTTACTCTGCACATCGCGCATACATAGAGAAATGTTTGCCAAAACCCTGAGTGATGCTCACGTCTCCTCTGATACGGCACCTGAAATGATAGCGTTAATGATCGGGCAGCTCCTGGCTCCACGCGCCATCACCTTTACTAATAATAAGTTGCCACCAGAAGGGCGTGATCATGTGCGATCCCTCAACATAGCCGTACGATATAAAGATCTGTGCGTCCCGCTGGTCCTTATCGATAACGGCTCAAGCTTACATGTCTGCCCACTCAAGACTGCGGAACGCTTGGGAATCAATCCCTCTTCATTTTGACCCAGCACCATATGCATCAGAGCATTCGACAACACCCGCCGATCAGTGGAAGGGGAGGTCGACATAGAGGTACAGATAGGTCCGAAAATCTCCACTATCACATTTCAAATCCTGGATATATCAGCCTCTTTCAACATGTTGCTCGGACGACCTTGGCTGCACAAAGTTGGAGCTGTGCCATCAACCCTGCATCAACGGGTGAAATACATCTGTGCAAATCAAGTGATCTCTATCCATGCAGAGAAGGAGCTCATCATTCCTTCCAATGCTGCTGCCATTGAACCAGACATCCCTGTCATCAATATCCAGCACTCTGAAGAAGACGTCCCATTTCATAGTTTCGAGTTCGAGACTGTGAACGCCATCGCCAACCCGGAACCGATAAGGGTGGATCGTGTCTTTTCACTAGCAGAACGACTAAGCCTCAAGTACCGAATGAAGAATCATTTCAAGTCCAGGAAAATACCGCTGGTATATAATCAACGTAAATGGGGGCTCGAGTACAGGGCAATCTTCATTGACAAAAGAAAGAAGAAATTTCGGTGCTCTCCCATTCCATTTATCAAGCCAGGAGAACCTTGTAAAGATCCAGGAGGGAATCAACCGACTGCACTACACAAAGGCCTCCCGATGAGCCTAGCTTGGGCCACGTGGCCCCCATTCGATGGGACCAGATTCTCGAACCATCCAAGCCTCCCGAAGAAGAAGGAAAGGATGAAGATGAAGAAGAAAGTCAAATACAACAGCTTCAGGACCAGGATACTCTAATACTTGCTCCCAACCAGGGGCACAACCTGCCTACTTCAGCATCAATCAACCAGGGGCACAACTTGCCCACTTTAATTTCAGCCAACCAAGGGCACAACTTGGCCATCTCAGCATCAGTCAACAAGGGGCACAGCCCACCCATCTCTGAAGAATCAACATTATCAATCATCAGCCAGGGGCAGAATCAACCCATCTATTGGACCAAGAAAGGGAAATGGCTAGCCCTGGATTGGTCTGATGTCCAGATTCCGAACTCAGGTCTCACTGCGGAACCAGACGAAATGCAATGCGAGGTAAGTGATCCGGGAGGGACTGAGTACGACTCAGATCTCGAACCCAACCAGCGAGAAATCATGGTCATTAGGCTAGACTGTGACTCTTCGCCCAAATCATCAACCCCCACCTCTTCAGGGGAGGAAGTGTGGGGTCCTGAATGGTCATCTATTCCCCTAACTTTTGAATCAGCCAGCGAGTCGTCCGAGGGCTCTAGCTTCAAAAAAAAATGCATGTTTAAGCAGCGAGCGAAACTTTGGGACAAGCTAGGATTAATCGTGGTCTGCAATGCCCGCTTGTTCAAAGTCCTGTGAATTTCAAAAATTCAAAAAAATAAAAAACTTTCAAAAGCCAAAAACATTTAGCATTTCAATTCCAGAAAAATCTCAAAATCCAAAAAAACATGTCTTTCCCTGCATTCAATAATGTGCCAAGTTCGTCTAAAGAGTTGCATGAGTTTGAAGTCGAATCATATGACTTTGACATCGAATTAGACTTCGAGCTCATGGGTCTGGATGAAGCTCGAGATGAGGAAGATGATGACCTGGCTCCCGAACTAGAGGATCTCCTCAAAAAGTTCGAATCTAAAGCCAATGTGGTAGCCAATGATTTTGAGATAGTAAACTTGAGGACACCTGAGATCCCTAGGGAAGTACGCATTGAAAAATCGTTGCCACCAGAGATGAAGCAGAGAATGATAGAGTTCCTAGCTCCAAGACTGTCCAACTTCGCGTTCTCATATGAAGATATGCCGGGGCTCGATGAAGAGCTCGTTGTACACCATCTGCCAACCAAACCAGATATGAAGCCGGTAAAGCAGAAACTTCGAAGAATGAAGCCAGAATGGGCTCTGAAAGTCCGAGATGAAGTCATCAAGCAATACAACGCGGGATTCTTGGTAGTCTCCAACTACCCTGAATGGCTCGCCAACATCGTATCAGTATCGAAGAAGGATGGCAAGGTTCGAATGTGCATCGACTTCCGAGATCTCAACAAAGCCAGTCCTAAAGATGACTTCTCTTTGCCACATAATCAACACTCTGGTCGACAACACTGTTGGGTACAAGGTCTTCTCATTCATGGACGGGTTCTCAGGTTACAATCAAATCAAGATGGCCGTTGAAGATCGTGAGAAAACATCGTTTATCACTCCCTGGGGAACCTTCTGTTACAGGGTAATGCCGTTCGGTCTGAAGAACGCAAGAGCAACATATCAGCGAGCAATGACAGCATTATTCTACGACATGATGAACAAAGAGCTTGAAGTATATGTGGACGATATGATCGTCAAATCTCGCACAATCGAAGGACACTTTGAAGATCTGAAGAAGTTATTCAACAGATTATAAAAGTACAAGCTTCGTCTCAACCCTCAGAAATGTGTCTTCGGTGCAATGGGAGGTAAACTCCTTAGCTTTATGGTGAGAGAAGATGGCATCAGGGTCGACGAAACCAAAACTAGAGCAATCATCGAGATGCCCCCTCCTAGAACAGAGAAAGAAATTCGTGGCTTCCTTGGCAGAATTCAGTACATCAGTCGCTTCATCGCATAACTCACACCTACCTGTAAGCCCATATTCAAGCTCCTTCGAAAGAACGTTCCAAAAGAATGGAATGACAATTGCCAAGTTGCCTTCGATCGCATCAAGAAATATCTCATGAATCCTCCAGTTCTAGTGCCGCCCACTCCTAGACAACCACTATTGTTATACATCTCGATAGCAGCAAAAGCCAGTGGCTGTGTTCTCGGCCAACACGACGAGACCAGGAAGAAGAAACAAGCAATATACTATTGGAGCCGAAAGTTCACCGACTACGAGACCAGGTATTCCCCAATCGAGAAGACTTTCCTCGCCCTAGTCTGGGCAACTCAGCGACTTCATCAATACATGATTGCATTCCCTATTCTCCTCCTCGCTCACATAGATCCGCTCAAATACCTGTTCGAGAAGCCGGCACTCACTGGAAGGATAGCTAAATGGCAACTACTCCTGTCTGAATTCGACATCACCTATGTCACTTAGAAGGCAATCAAGGGGCAAGCCCTCGCCGATCATCTTGCCGCTCACTCTCTCCTGGATTATCAACCGCTCAAGACATTCTTCCCTAATGAAGATCTCTTGCTTATCGAAGGGGAAGAAAAGAAGAAGAAAGATGAGTGGACGTTATTCTTCGACGGCGCAGCAAATTCTAAAGGGAGTGGTATTGGAGCGATCCTCTACTCTCCAGACGATGTCCCTAATCCTATCTCTAGGCGCATAGCATTCGAGTGCACCAACAACATGGCAGAATACGAAGCATGTATCGCTGGCTTAAGCGAAGCCATAATCTTGGGCGTCAAGAAGCTACGAGTATTTGGAGACTCACAGCTTATCATCAATCAAACCAATGGCGAATGGAAAACCAAGGACGAGAAGTTGATACCATATCATATGTATCTTGAAAACCTGATCGAAGAATTCACAGAAATCACCTTCACATACATGCGCAGAGCTAAGAATCAGTTTGCAGATGCTCTCGCTACACTTGCATCAATACTCGAGATCCCGAAAGGAGCTTCGGAATGGGAGCTCACAGTCAAAATTCAAGATGAACCAGTTTTCTGCCTGCAAATAGAAGAGGCCGAAGCCGCCCCTGACAAACCCTGGTATGCTGACATCAAGCAATATCTCGAAACCCAGGAGTATCCGGAAGCAACAACAGCAACAGATCGCTAAACTATCTAGCGTTTGGCCGGCCAGTTCACCATCAGTGGCAAAATTCTTTACAAGTGATCCTATAATCAAGTCCTCCTTCGATGCGTTGACGAAACAGGAGCTGCAAAGATCATGAAAGAAATACATGAAGGAATCTGTGGCCCTCACATGAACAGGCACATGATGGCGAAGAAGATTCTACGACTCAGTTACTATTGGCTCACCATGGAGACAGACTGCTGCCACCACGTTAGAAAATGCCTCAAGTGTCAGGAGCATGCGAATCAAATTCATGCCCCCTCCTCAGAACTGTACAACCTGACAACTCCCTGGCCCTTCTCTATGTGGGGACTCGACATCATTGGGAAGGTGAGTCCAAAAGCATCAAACAGTCATGAGTACATACTTGTGGCAGTCGACTACTTCACCAAGTGGATAGAAGCAGCCTCCTACACCACGATTGCAGCATCCCAGTTGATCAAATTCATAAAGAACAACATCATATGCCGATATGGAATCCCTAATGCTATCATCACAGATAATGGGACCCCGTTCATCAATAAGAAAATGGATGACTTCCTCAGCAACTTCAAGATTCAACGTCATTGATCGAGCCCTTACCGTCCTCAGATGAATGGTGGGGTAGAAGTCGCAAATAAGACGATCGTCAGGATACTCGAGAAGATGGTCGTGACTTATCGAGATTGGTCAAACATGCTCCCATATGCACTTTGGGCCTATCGAACGTCTGTACGGTCTGCTACGGGCGTTACTCCTTTCGAGCTTACTTACGGAATGGAAGCAGTTCTACCAGTTGAGGTGAAAATACCATAACTACAGGTGTTACTGGAAAGCGGAATTGAAGAAGGAGAATGGCAATGGGCCAGATTCGATCAGTTACAGCTAGCAGATGAGAAGCGTATGCGTGCGCTAAGTCATTCACAGTGCTATCAAAAAGGATCGCTCGGGCTTACAACAAGAGGGTCCGAAAAAGAAGTTTCAAAGTGGGCAACATGGTCATAAAGAAGATTTTACCATCGCACCTTCCTAATCCCAGAGGAAAGTTCAAACTCTTGTGGGACGGACCGCTGATCATCAGAGAAGTACTTCCCGGAGGCGCCCTCAGACTCACCAGCATGAGAGGGGTGGATCTTCCTGAGCCAATCAACGCCGACAAGGTAAAGATCTTTCATGGGTAAGTCATTCTGACTTTATCAAGAGTTACTTTAATAGAGCTGAAGTCAAGGGGTTGAAGCTAAAACCTCTGAGAAATCATTTCCGTCCACCAACAAGTGTTTCAAATAAGGGGATTCAAAAGAAAAAAAAAAGAAAGAAGAAAAAGACACAAAAAAGGAAAAAAAGAATACAAAAAAAAGAGAAAGAATACAAAAAAGGGAAAAAAGAAAAGAAAACGGGAAGCCAAAACAAGGCACCCGAGAAAAATCGACCCAAGAAGAAACTCAGTCATCCATCCATTCATCTCAGAAGGGTCTTTAGCTAAGACCAACAGCTCTGTCATCGTAACCTAGGATAAGGGCTGGAAGACTGTCATCGGCTGGCAACGACGGATTCCCGACCTCTAGCCACCGCGGTTATCCAAAGATCCAAAAAAAAAAGAAGAAAAAGAAAATGTGTGCCTAAACAAAGAGGGCGGAGTGAAAACCCGAAAGGGCGCTCTGAGTAAAAACAGTGGGCATACAGCGCACTTGGTGAAAACCCGAAAGGGCGCTGAGGGTAAAAACAACATTGCTGCCA
Organism: Liriodendron chinense; assembly: GCA_003013855.2. Classification (NCBI taxonomy): domain Eukaryota; kingdom Viridiplantae; phylum Streptophyta; class Magnoliopsida; order Magnoliales; family Magnoliaceae; genus Liriodendron; species Liriodendron chinense. The sequence continues at coordinate 396,600 of PVNU02000525.1, forward strand.
AGGGGCAGGCAAGATCAAACACCTGGGATGTGGTGAAAACCCAAAAGGGCGCCACGGGCAAAAATGACAGGAAAAGGCCGGCTGTAGTGAAAACTCGAAAGAACGCTGCAGGCAAAAATGGCCCGAATAAAAAAAGAAAAATGAAAAGTGCAGGTACCAAGAAATCAGACGGTCCGAATCAGTTCAAGCGGTTGCAGTTCAAGAACAAGAAGAAGTTCAGTCGGGAACAAAGAACTCTACAAACTCTGACAATCTCAGGAAGTAACAGTTTACATTGCCTACATCTCTAGGGAACCAAAGGGTTCTCACGCAAGTCAATCTCGAGACATCGGTCAAAGCATTGGCCGAGCCCTAGTTCTGATTCCTATATCCCGACACAAAATCCAGACACACTCACAAGGCAACTCATGGCACAATAGATTTTCAAACAGTTTTCTTTTTTTTTTCATTAAATGCAGCATATTTCTTTTACATATATCATGTCATCTTTTTCAAAAAAATACAAAAAAAATGCATCATCATCAATCATATACTATGCAAAAAGGAATTTATAGATGGCCAACACAATCAATCTCTACCCTCCTCCTCGGCCATATCAGGTAAGTCCTCTAACTCATAATGAAGTAGCCTCGCTCTCAACCTGCTCACCTCCATACGCAGGTAATGCACCTCATCACGCTCAAGGATACGAATCGCCATCTCCTCCTCAGATAACCTCTGATCGGCAACCAATCTCCTCAACATCATCTCACAATGATACCGAAGTGCGGAAATCTTAGACAGCAAATGGTCATGAGTGGCCAAAAGGAAACCAGGATCAATGAATGGGCGCTCCTCAAAGTGTTCATATGAACTAGATGAAGAGCCGGCATCTCCAAGGATATCCTGCTCATCCTCATCAGCAGTCTGATGCCAGCAAGGGATACGTCGATACAGAGACTGCTCAGCAACCCAGTACTGATATGGGGCGGTCGCCATCAGAAAAGCCCGCATCTCAAAACCAAGTAAATCGGCAGTCAAGTAACTCACCCAGGATCCATCGACCCGAGTCCTAAAGTCAGAGGTTCTAGATGGAAGTGCTCGACGCCCGATACCCGTGAAAGCAAAAAGAGGAACATCCTGCTCATATCCGAACTGCTGCAGGAACCGGATAGGATGATAAGAAAAGTAAGATCGAAAGCCTACCAACATCAGAGGAAGGCGGTGCGCATCGCAAGGCACTGGAGGAAGTGAAAGCCAAGATGACTCCCAACGAACATTCCAGTCATGAAGTTCAGCGAACATCTTGCGATACAAGGGCTCACTCATCCTAGCCGTATGAGGAAGAAATTCCATGATGTGTAGCATAAGGTCTGGGCGACGGGTGCCAGGAAATGGTACAGGAACAGTCAGCGAAAGACGCTCACATAACCAGACCTGATCACAAGAAAGAGGAGAAATTCAGCTAGGCAGAGAAATTCCCAAAAACAGCAGTCAGCCCATTAAACAGCTCAGCCAGGACGAGAGAAATGATCCCCTGACGTCGGATAACTCAGCTCATCACCTCAAAACGTAAAGGAGTCTGAGATCTCTGCCATCCCGAGAATAGCACCTCAGTTATCAAGCAGAAGATTAGTGCATTCCGAGCAAGTAGAGACCCTGCCACACTCCGAGGACCCAAGAAAAGATCATACAGCAAGTCTAAGGAGAACACCACAACATCCTGCCCGGCAGATGCAGGTTGAACAAGATAGGGGATCCCGAACCAGTTCTGCGGTGTGGCACCCTTCGGCAAAGTCTTCGGCGAAAAATACCGAGTATAATCCCAGGGAAGACTGGTCAAACACGCAAGTTCCTCCAAAGAGGGTCCCATCTCCATGTCATTGAACGCAAACGAGTTCAACGAGGGGACCCAGTCAATCAGTGCAGCCCCGAGCATCCTCCAATCAATGTCAACTCTAACCATATGGATCAGACCGCCGAAGCCATAGGACTCTAAATCTCGAATCTCGTACGCTGACAAGCTGTCAAGCCAAGCAAGCAGCCGTGGTGAGCAAGAAGGACGAGGAAGCAGCTGACAAGTCCTCAGGGTACCCCCTCTAGAACAAAAGGCCCAGAAATCAATGACAGCTCATCAAGGATCGGAAGATCAACGGACGAAGGAGAAGGAAAAGCTGGAACCTCTGCAGACTTAACAGCCCCTGACCTGCCCCCAATAACGGCTATGTCTGATATAGTCGCATCGCTGTCTGAAACGGTCATGACCTCAGCCGCATGGGAAGACTTGCCCACCTCGTGAACGGAGTGCACAAAGGATCGACGATCAGGAGAAGGATGATACTCTCCATTAAAAGGGCTTTCAACAAATATCACACCACACATCATGGCATCCTAACCAACCTGGTCGCTGAAAAATGCATCTGAACCATAAAGAAGGGTCTCGGCAACCCCGATCGAAGAATCAACGGTCAGATCTGGACCTGCGGCCCTCTCCAACATAAAGTCGTGAATCCAATCATCATCATGTCCAATCAAAGGGATCATCGAGGCATCCACACCATCCATCATCAGGGGGACATCATCAATGATCACATCAAGTCCACCCAAGCAAGTATGCCGCACATCTCGGCCATCATCAAGAGCATCCAAACCATCAAAGGTATCATCTGAACCATCCATACCATCCAAACATGAGATCAGCCCATCTATGTCCATCATAGCCCCATCACCACCATCAATCACATCATCCATGTGGCCCACACTCAAGGGATGCATAGCCTCACCTATGTCCCGTCGCCTCATCCCATCTATATCATTCATTTCTCCATAATCAATGTCCCATTCAAATCTGAATTTCCAGCATGGCTGCCATTAATGAGGCCATTCAAAGCTCCACCCATCACTATTCTTAAACCCTCATCAATGCCCCCATTCAATGCTCCATCTCTACCATCCATTAAAGAGATTCCACCATCATTAAAGCCTTCACCACCTCCTGAAGTGTGGGACCCATCATGGATAGCCCCCACAGCCTCTAGATCTCCACCATCCATTGTTTGAGAAAGGACAAACCAAGAAGCGGACAAAAGGAGGAGGAAAGTGGAGACAAAATGGAGATTCATGGCTGCAATCGAACCTGAGAATACAGGGAATGTGGGGACAAGGACAGTGGACTGTGAAGAATGTCCGAGCACGAGCCAGCCGAGACTGCGCAAGAGACGAATCCTAGGCGGCCCGCTGTGGGCCGTCCGTACGGACGCGCTCCCTCTCTCTCCGCGGGATTGGCTCCACGGTCGTTGGTAGGTGAGGCTGACAGTCCACATCAGCAAATGGCACCCTGAGGGCCGCCCAAGGCTTTAATCAACTCCAGATTTCGCTTGAAGATGATCAAAATCATCTGGAAGGTACCCCACCTGTCCAATCATGAAGTATTATGGCCAGTACGGGTCAGATCAAGCCAATGAGAAGGAAAATTGATCAAGAGGGGCCCACAATCAATCTGAGCCATTCAAAGACTAGATCATCATGATCTAAACCCTGGAAAAGCTTGTATGAGCCATCAAATAGCAAGATCGAAGGCTTGATCATCAAGAAAGAGGGCCAGAATCCAAGATCTGATCATCAAGTGGGCCCACATGGTTGAAAAGAGTGATCTGAGCCGTTCAAGTCATCATCCACACCATGAGAAGCCTTCTTAGCCTCATAAAACATCAAGAAAGGTGCTCCAAAGCAAAGCTGAAGTCTGAAAAGGGCCCACAGGGCCAAATTAAGCAATCCGAACCGTTCAAGTCATTATCCATGCAATTAAGAAGTCTCATCTCCCACAAATCATTAAAGAATGAGTCAGAAATCAAAGCATCCAGGCATCATCAAGAAATTCGAGACAAATTGAGGTTGTATATTCATTCAGAAAGTCTTGATACATCGGAAAGATAAAAGCAAAAGGGTTTTACAAGACAAGAAGGCCATACAAAGCTGAATACAAAAGCAGGCTACAGGTCACCAACATAGTCGTCGTCATCCCTCCTCTCATCCCGCTCCCAACGATGAAGGTCCATTAGAGGAGCTGTCACCGATCCGCCAGCATATCTGCGATGACCCCCTGGAACATAGAGCGGAGGAAGTAGAGGCCCCTGTCCATACAACAAGTACCACTCGTCATAATCGCGATCCGGGATTGTGAAACGAAACCCGGGCTGGCCCACAAGAGCATCAGCTATCTCATCAGCTAGGATCTGAGCAGCCAGAAGAGGTGCGGAACAAGGGACTCGAGCCACTCCAGTGATCTATCGAAGCAGCCTCTCACCCAAATACCACTGAAATGATTCAGCGTCAGAAAGCATGATCCGGAGGCATGAAGAATCGTATGCCTCCACACGCTGAGGGGTGTAGTAGAGAGGAAAGTTGGTGTATGGCATCCGAGCAAACTACAGCAAATGAGGTCATCACAATCAATCACAGTGCAGCACGAGGGATAAGGAAAGCAAGATACTTACATCCTCAATGGTTAATCCGTCTATATTAGCACGCCAGTTGTCCCCAGAGACTCGAGAGTTCCGCTGACGATTTTGCTGATGCCAGTACATGTGGCGATACAAAGACGGCTTAATGTCATCTCGTATCCTCGGTGCGAGATGGGCAAAATGGTCATAAAAGCAAGTCTGGGCAAGGACACATATAACGATCAGAGAAAGAAAGAAGGCAAACGTCTCTAGGGAAGGTTAAAAAGAATACATCTACGACAGGCCAGAAACCTGTGAAGGACCGGCTATTCCGAGAGGTCTTGTCCAAACGCAGGAAAACATGAGTCAAGATAGCCCCGTTCCAATTGTAGGGATGGTAAAGATCCTCAACCAAACGAAGAAATTTAGGATCGATCCTCTCGGTCACATGACAGAAAAGGAAGGACCCGAAGGCGTAAGCAATCATGGCCCGTACTTTGTGGAGGGCCTCTAGTTCGGTAGTAAGGGTGACGGTAGCAAAGGTTTTGTAGAACCATCGCAATTTTACTTGATGGCCCTGGAATTCATCCTCAGGTGGGACGTCACCGACAAGCCGTAGCCAGTCAGTGGAAGTGATGGGAGCAAGAGAGCCGACCTGGGGAACAACTGTCCCATGGAATGGAAAATCGATTTGCATATATATATCCAGGGGAGTTATTCCCCACTCGCCACATGGGAGTTGAAAGGTGTGGGTCTCATCCCGCCACCTCTCATAAAGAGCCGCAAGCAGCATGCGGTTGGCATTGTTGTTATGGAAGCACAAGGTAAGGAGGCCAGCAAAAGGAGTGTCAGCCAGAACTCGTTCAAGCAAAGGCTATGGGTGTTTTACCCCGTCATCCCAATGATCTCTGGTACCTCGACCCTTGATGGAGGGAAGAGGTTGGTGCTCCTTAGCCAAGGAACACATATGGGCCCCTCGGCAGATAATGAAGGCCGGATCATCCTCATCGATCACCCGTCGTCCTCTTGTACCATCCGCCATTGAATCCTACAAGCTTGGCAAGGTAAGTCCCTATTCTTTACCCGTTAAGATCCAAATCATCGTCTAGGAAACCCATGGGTTTTGACCCACATTCAAATGCAAAGATCCAAAGTCCAACTCCATGTGTTACCTAGGATATGTGTCGGGCCCATTGAAGAAAGCAAGGCCCACCTCAAAGAGGGTTGCATGCCGTGTCTAGGAAGGGAAAGTCCATCATCCAAGGACACATTTTAGACAACAAATGCACTTAAGTGCCATAAGATCAACAAGGGATAAAAATCTAACTTCACATGAGAAGTCCCTCTTCAAAGTCCATATGTGGCCAAGGATTGATTCACTTTTTATACCAAGGCCATGATTCTCATTTAGGATGTTCCCATCTTTTTACACATGTACATGGACAAGTGGGGAATAAGAAGGAAATGGGCCCCCAAGAGCAACCCAAATGCCTCACCTCAATGGATTGAAGGGAGCACATAGCCCATTTGAAGAACATGAGGACCCATTCATGGGTTAACCATGGGCAACCCTATGTGCATCATCTTGATAAAAGTTTTGACTATAAGAGTACAAAATGGTGGTCTACCCACAAACATATGAATCAAAGAAGCCAATGGTAAAAAATTGATGCACATAGCCCACATGAAGAACTAAAGTTGGAAATGTCCAAGCAAAGACAAATTTGGGCAACTTATGTGCACCAATTTCTTTACATAAAAGGGGACCATTTGAGCACAAGAAGGCATGGCTTGATGAGTCACCCAACCATCATAAAAATGGCTAAGAATGATATACATAGCCCACTTGAAGATCAAAATCCAAAATGCCCCAAAGCATGGGACAAAATTAGGCAACTTATGGGTATCATTCTTTCCCACAAATTGAAAGGAAAATCACTCATCTTTGAGAATGATGGTGGATGACCCACCAAGCACCCCAAGAGAAGTTCAAGAAGCTATTGTGGTGGATAGCTCACTTGAAGAAGAAGCCATCCATTTGAGGTGGATGACACTAAACGAAACTCTTGAGAACCACTTTCCTACCACATGGGCAAACCATTTGAACTTAGTGAGATTGTTGAAACAACTCACTCATGAGGCTTGTAGATGATCAAGTAACTCAAGTCCCCCATCCATCCAAAGAAAAGGTATGAAGGAAAAGAATCCCACGTGCACAAAGTGTAGTGGTGCCCACATGACTCAAAGAAACCCATAAGTTTCAAAGAGGGCCCAAAAGCCCACCTATATGGAAAAATTCCAAGGAGCCCACCACACTTCGTACATAAGGATGTACATCATAATCAAGAAATGATGGAAAATTTGGGCCACTTGACCATAAGGGCCCAACTAGGAAATCTAGCCCACTTGAGATCCAAGTGAAGAATAGGCTAATCACCTTGTCCATACACATATGAAGAAAGATGGGGCCACCCAAAGTGAGCCCTATGAGCCCAAAACTTGAGGTGGGCCCTACCATTCCCATAGGCCCAAACCTTGGAAAGAAGATGGAAAAAAAAAAAAAAAGCTCCAAAGGAAATGACAAGGAAAAGAGAGCATGAGGGAGCCCAAAATGAAGTATTGGGCCCATCAAATACACCAAGGGCCATGACTTCACTTTGAGCCCATTTGATACATATGAAAAGTGGCCCAACTCCCATGAAGAAAGATAGGACATTTTGCCATGCACATTTGATGGACATGGCAAAATTACCCTTTACATACACATGAAGGGAGTGTGAAAGAAGAAAAGAAAGAATGAAATGGAAGCTTACAATGTCCTTCTCCATGCACCACCTTTAGAAGAGATTGGAGATGAAGAAAAGGCCAAAAGAAACTTAAGCCCACCTTGAATAGCTACAAAAAAAAAAGAAAGGAAACATGAGAAGGGACAATGAAGAAGGAAAAGGACAAGAGAGAAAAGGGGAGTGGTCCATACCTTTACCACTCACCAAAGGGGAACCACCTTGCTGTCCCAATGCTTCACCAAGGCCCACCACTTGAAAGGAGCAATGGGCCACCAAAAGAAAGAGAAAAACTTGAAGAAAGAGAGAGTATGAGAGAGAGAAGAGAGAGATTGCACGTTGGAGGGGCCAAGGGTGCCCCATGTTATATAGAAAAAGGGAGGGCACCCCTTTACCCGACCCACTGGAAAAACCAGTGGGCAGAGACGGCTTGGGCGGCACCCAGGGGGCCGTCCGTCCTCCCACCTGGTTGAAACGACCCCTCACCCCCTCTCCTTGGGAAGAACTCCTCCTTGGGAAGGGTGGTTGTAAGTGAATCTTGTACCTCCATGTAAGAATGAAGTGATGGAAGAGAAGGATGAGAAAAAGTAAGGAATCTCACCAAAATCTCATCTTGTGAGAAATTAGGGAGAAATTGGCTTGATGAGGTGGAAAAAGTTCCATGGAATTTTCAAGAAAAAGAAAGAGAATTGACTTGGTCAAACAGTGATCTCAACCATCCAAAATCATGGCCTGATGATCTGAACCATTCTAAGAAGAATCCCCAGAATCTCCAACCTTGATTGCTACTCGCTTGTACAAAGTTTGGTCCGAAGACCTTAAACGACGTCGGGATCAACATCCCGAGAGATTTTTAATAAAAACCGGCATCGATCCCAGCCGTTTGGGCCAAGATCTGATGACCTGGATCATTTCAAAAAAATAAAAAAATGTGTTGCCCTATTCTGTATAAAGTTTTGGTCCGAAGACCTTAAACTACGTCGAGATTAAGATCCCGAGGGACTTTCAATAAAAACCGGTATCATTCTTGATGGCTCAAATCAAGATCCAACGACTCCGGACATTTTTTGAAAACAAAAAAATATCGCATGTACAAAGTTCGGGTCCAAAGACCTAAAACTACGTCGGGATCAAGATCCCGAGTGATTTTCAATAAAAACCGGTATCGGTCTTGATGGCTCAAATCAAGATCCGACGACTCCGGACATTTTTTTAAAACAAAAAAATATCGCATATACAAAGTTCGGGTCCAAAGACCTTAAACTACGTCGGGATCAAGATCCCGAGTGATTTTTAATAAAAACCGGTGACGGTCTTTTTTGCTCACATCAAGATCAGATGACTCCGAACATTTTCCAAAAACAAAAAAAAAATGTGTTTGCCCTGTTTTGTACAAAAGTTTGGTCCAAAGACCTTAAACTACGTCGGGACCCAAATCCCGAGAGATTTCTAATAAAAACCAGTGTTAATCTTGATCGCTCAAATTGGGGTTTAACAGCCTGAAACATTTCGAAAAATCACAAAACAAAAAAATGTATTTTCAGCATGTACATATTTTTGGTCCGAAGACCTTAAACTACGTCAGGACCAAAATCCCGAGAGCTTTCCATAAAAAGCAGTATCAATCTCAATCACTTGAGTTGAAGTCTGGAACCTTTTAAAAAAAAAATAATTTTTTTTCAACTGCACAAATTTATCCCCAGCGGTCTGAAGACCTAAAACTACACTGGGATTAACTTCTTGAGGGCTTTCTTTCCCAACCTATTCCGAACATGGCTGACACTTGATCGTACGGGTGTCCGGAATCTTCTAAACAGGTAAAGGCTGAGGCGGGCAGAACTTGGCAATCCTGTTCGTGTTGAACGCACCGTGATAGATAATCTTGATTTGGAAGTCGCTGTTGAATCTGACGGATGTTCCCTGTTCCTAAAACTCATGAAGGGGATTAAGACAGTTTGGAGGTGAAGCGCAGCCTTACAGAATTGTGAGCAACATAAGTGTTGAGCTCTTAATTGTGCATATTCTAACTCCAATTCATCACTCATTATGCATGGTTTTCATGATCTAAAGACTAACCTAATGTATGTTTTATGATTACAGGAATGAGAGTAGGACTTCATCCGATAGGAGACTAAAAAGAGCCATTTTGAAGCCTTTGGATGAAGGTTGAAGAAGGACCAAAGAAAGAAGAAATCAAGAAGAAGAAAGAAAGAAGAAACTGAAGAAGAATAAGGCCAAGACCGGTCGTGACCGGTCGGCCAACCCTATGCACATGCTGGAAGAAGGACCAGCTCAGTCCGACCAGTCTTGACAGGTCGGCCAGAGAATTTTGTGGCCTAGAAGCTTGCTGGACTGACGGGGTTACCAGTCCGACCGGTCATGCGACCGGTCGGCCATGTGTAAAGTTGCGAACTTTCCATTTTTGGCGCCGAAAATCTCTGCGCACTGCGTAAGCTTACGCAGATTCTGGAATATTCTGACGTTGTGGAGCCTTCCCACTATAAAAGGACACCTAGGGATCGTTCCTAGGGTATCTTAGAAGAGTTTGACCAAGGTGGGAGGCGGCAGAAGTGGATTTCGGAGTTCCACAACTCCTTCTAGTTTGTTTTGCTGTTTTTATAATTTTTCTAGTTGTTTCATGTTTCCTTGGATCATGAGCAGCTAAACCTCTTAGCTAGAGCTAAGAGGTGAAGCTTGTAGTGGATCTAAGATGTTTCAATTCGTTTTTAGTTGGTTTTAAGATTGGTTTTCATGATTATGAACAATGGTTTGAAATTAATACAAGTTCTAAGTAGTTTTTCTTAGTCTTATGATAACTCATGGATGTTTGAGAGAATTACTTAAGTTATTAATTGTTGTGTGCTAGTCTAGACCTATATGATCCGAGGAATTGGAGTACGCTCTAGTACTATGATCTTCATGTGGGGACTTCCTACCAAAGTTCTACTTTTCTGGTTTTCTGAATTATGTATGGGACTGTGCATGTGATTTGAATCAAGTTCAAATCATAATCTGGACTTGTCTTGTGACTGGACTTGAGGATGGTTATGATTGTTATCTTATCCTATTAGAATTGGGACTAACCTATGCAATTGAGCATGCTCATCCTAGCTTGCATTGAGTGAATCATATACATTGGCCTTACATATGACAGATTGTTTGGTTTAACAGCTCTACCATCCGGCTAGATAGATCTTAATATCAATTCTAGTTGAGAAAGTAAGAAACCACAGCGGATTGAGCATCAAGGATTGCTACAAGTGGATCCTTGAACCCCCAGTGCCTTTTTATAATTGTTTACCTTCAAATTATTTTAAAGTTGTTACTTACATCAATCTCATACAAAATCTGGTTGTTAGCTCTCAATAGACACTATTGGATGTATTTGTGAATTCCTACACAAGTCCCTGTGGATCGACCTCGGTCTTACCGAGTTTATTACTACATCGCAACCCTACACTTGGGGAAGCGAACAATAAGGCCCCAAACTGGATTGACAAAGGGAAATGTGAGGATATGGCTCATTTTGTGGCCGAAGGAGTCCGTCGGACAATACGTGGTCTATATGCATTGCACATGAGGAACAGGCAACTTTGTGGGTGTGTTGACTGAAAACCCTTAAAATCCCCTCATCCGAAGATGTAAAACTACGGCACTTAACTGTGTGAGACTCGTCTTGCTCGCTGACCTAAAATGGATCGGGTGCCTTACTAGCAGTAGAAGCTGGAAGTGGATGAAAATTCCACACATTTCCCTGCATTTCAGAAAAATCAGAAAAATACCAAAACATTTGCAAAACATTTTCAAAAATCACAAAAATATTTTCAAATGATCAATTGGCACACATGCAAAGGCAAGCAAAGATTTCAGACCATGATCTATGAATGACCGGGTCAGAAGTGGGGTGTCCACTCGCTTTGGCATTCGGTTGCATGCAACCTCTGCCAAAGAGGGGCATCTGTAGACACCCCACCTTTGGCTACACTGTTGGTAGAGGTAGCTGGATGAATGGAGGACCATACCCTCAAATCCCATGTCCAAACTCAGTCAAACTCACCCTTGAAAGCCCCAATCCATAGCCCAACTCAAGCCTGAACCCAGTCAACCCGCCCCTAAACATCAGCATGAAAAACCCCCCATAAGAAATACCAGTCAAAAAAGTCCTAAAAAGTCAAACTCGGCGAGTCAACCCGCTGAGTCAAATCGTCGAGTCAACCCGCTGAGTCAATCCATCGAGTCAACTCACCGTGTCAACCCATCGCCCAAATCCAGTCAACTCACCGAGTTCCAAGCAGCAGCCCCGGAGCATGTCCGTACTGCCCGCTGAATCCCGAGAACGTCCGTACGGGCGTCCCCCTGAGAGCCGCCCAAACTTATTTACAGGTTCTGTCACTCCCCGCTGCTATAAATACCCCCTCCCCTTCACATTCGACATCCGCTTCCCCTCTCTTTAGTCCGAGAGCTTTGAGTCCACCTCCATCCCTTTTAGCCCATTTTTCCACCAAGGAGAGCCCGAGTGAGGAGAGCCTAGCCCTGGTCCAGCCCAGCCTGACCACTGGTCCAAGTCTCCCAAGCCATCCAAGTCTTGATCCAGCCACTCGAAGCCAACCCTTGCGACACCTCCGTCCATCTAGCTATTCTTTACCAGCATCATCTCATTCGCATCTAGCATAAGTGCAACATTTACTTTTCTTCCAACCCCCCTGCTTCACTAACAAGCACTTTGATTATTTAAACACACAGCATGCATCTTGCATAGAGCACCTGTCAGTTCGAGCGTATGCTCTGGGCTTGCCTGTTAATGGAAACCTGCCCATCAGAAACTCTTACTGTTCAGACCTGCATTCATGCATCAGTCACTACAAGCACTTTGATTATTCAAACACACAGCATGCATCTCGCATAAAGCACCTGTCAGTTCGAGCGTATGCTCTGGGCTTACCTGTTAATGGAAACCTGCCCATCAGAAATCCTTACTGTTCAGACCTGCACTCACGAATCATGTCATCCATAAGAATGTACGAGGATTAAATCAGACTTTCAAGTATTAGTGTGATTCTGTGAAGTAGAGACCGTAGTTCGGTACGAGGAGTGTGTGGGGTGCTTAACCTCTTCCCACCCTGTAACCGTGATCCCTTACCTCGAATCTCTGGCCGTAGATCAAAAGGAGTCATTTTAGAGGAAGAAATCTTTGGATTCCCTTCTCTAACGTTTCTACGGGGTCTAGCCGACTGTAGATTCAAAGTAACTGGCTAGTGGCGACTTTGGTCTTATATAAACTCATCTAACACATCCAGCCTAACACAACAACCAAACAAAGCCCTCGAGAACGAGGCAAGCCAGTGGCGCAAACGACGATTCGCACGCACGCACCCCTTCTTCTTTTTCCGAAAGGAAAGGGAGGACGTACAAGAGCGTGGAATGGCGAGGGTCCACAGAAGCCAAAACAAGGCACCCAAGGAAAAAATCAACCCGAAAAGAAACACAGTCACCCATCCATCCACCTCAGAAGAGTCTGTAGCTAAGACCGACAACTCTGCTATTGTAACTTAAGATAAGGGCCGAAAGGCTACCTTCGGCCAGCAACGATGGAGTCCCGACCTTTAGCCGCCACAGTTATCCAAAATCTAAAAAAGGCAAAATAAAAAAAGAGAGAAAAAAGAAAGTGTGTGCCTAAACGAAGAGAGCGAAGTGAAAACCCGAAAGGGCACTCCGAGTAAAAACAGTGGGCATACAGCGGATTTGGTGAAAACTCGAAAGGGCGCCGAGGGTAAAAACAGCATAGCCACCAAGGGGCAGGTAAGATCAAATACCCAGGACGTGGTGAAAACCCGAAAGGGCGCCAGGGGCAAAAATGAGGGGAAAAAGCCGTCTGCGGTGAAAACTCGAAAGAGCACTACAGGAAAAAATGGCTCGAATAGAAAAAGAAAAATAAAAAATGCAGGTACAAAGAAACTAGACGGTCTAGATTAGCTCAAGCAGTTACAGTTCAAGAACAAGAAGAAGTACAGTTGGGGACAAGGAACTCTACAAACTCTAATAGAACTCTCAGGAAGTAACATTTTCCGTTTCCATTAGCTACACCTCTAAGGAACCAAAGGGATCTCACATAAGTCATTCTCGAGACATCGGCCAAAGCATTGGTCGAGCCTCAGTTCTAATTCCTATGTCCCGGCACAAAATCCAGACACGCACTCACAAGACAACTCATGGCACAATAGTTCTTAAAAAAGTTTTTTCTTTCCATTAATGCATCGTATTTCTTTTACATATATCATATCCTCTCTTTCAAAAATATAAAAAAAAATGCATCATCACCAGTCATGTACTATGCAAAAAGAGACATACAGACGGCTGGCACAGCCCTAAAAAACAAAAAATTAATCTCTGCCCTCCTCCTCGGCCATGTCAGGTAAGTCCTCTGATTCATAATGAAATAGCCTCGCTCTCAACCTGCTCACCTCCATGCGCAGGTAATGCACCTCATCTCGCTCAAGGCTACGGATCGTCGTCTCCTCATCAGACAACCTCTGATTAATGGCCAATCTCCTCGACATCATCTCACAATGGTACCGTACTATAGAAATCTTAAACAACAAGTGGCCATGAGTGGCCAAGAGGAAGCTGGGATCGATAAATGGGCACTCCTCAAAGGGCTCATATGAACCAGATGAAGAACCAGCATCCCCAAGAACATCCTGCTCATCCTCACAACGGTCAGGTGCTAGCAAGGAATGTGTCGATACAGAGACTACTCAGTAACCCAATGCTGGTATGGGCAGTCGCCATAGGAAAATTCCGCGGCTCAAAACCAAGAAAATCAGTAGTCAGGTGACTCGCCCAAGACCCATCAACCTGAGTCCTAAAGTCGGATGATCTGGCCGGAAGAGATCGACGCCCAATACCCGAGAAAGCAAAAAAAGGAACATCCTGCTGATACCCGAACTGCCGCAGGAACCGGATAGGGTGATAAGAAAAGCAAGAACGAAAGCTTACCAGCATTAGAGGAAGGCGATGAGCATCACAAAGTACTAGAGGAAGTGAAAGCCAAGATGACTCCCAACGAACATTCCAGTCACGCAGCTCAGCAAACATCTTGCGATACAAGGGCTCGCTCATCCTAGCTGTATGCGGAAGAAACTCCATGATATGGAGCATGAGATCAAGGCGACGAGTGTCTGGAAATGATACAGGAACAGTCAGCAAAAGACGCTCCCATAGCCGAATCTGATCATGAGAAAATAAGGAGATTTAGCTAAAGCAAAGCAGTTCCCAAAAGACAAGAATAGAAAAAGAAAGTACGAAAAGAATACCTGAAGAAATTCACATTAGCCGCGAAGGACACGGGTATGGCCGAGGGCACAGTCAGTCAGCCCGTTGAACAACTCAGCTAGGACAAGAGAAATGATCCCCTACCGTCGAATAACTCGGCTCATCACCTCGAAGAGCAAAGGAGTCTGAGATCTGCGTCATCTCGAGAATAGCACCTCAGCTATCAAACAGTGCATTCTAAGAAAGTAGGGACCCTGCTACACTCCCAAGGCCCAAGACAAGATCATACAGCAAGTCTAAGGAGAGGACCACAACATCCTAACCGTCAGCTACAAGGCTGAATAAGATACGGAATCCCAAACCAGTTCTGCGGAATGGCAGTCTTCGGCAAAGTCTTCGGTGAGAAGTATTGACCATAATCCCAGGGAAGACCTGTCAAATGCGCTAGTTCCTCCAAAGAAGATCCCATCTCCATATCGTTGAACACAAACAAGTTCAACGAAGGGACCCAGTCAATCAGTGCGGGCCTGAGCATCCTCCAATCAATGTCAACCCTAGTCATATGGATCAGACCGCCAAAGCCATAGGATTCCAACTCTCGAATCTCATATGCTGACAATCTATCAAGCCAAGCAAGCAGTCTTGGCGAACAAGAAGGACGAGGAAGCAACTGACAAATCCTCACAGGAATCTCCTGCAGAACAAAAGGCCCAGGTATCGCTGACAACTCATCAAGGATTGGAAGATCAACGGGTGAAGGAGAAGGAAAAGCTGGAACCCCTACGAACCCAACAGCCCCTCCTGATCTATCCCCAGTAGCGACTATGTCTAATATAGTCGCATCTACTATCTAAAACGGTCACGACCTCGGCAGCATGGGAAGACTCGCCCATCTCGTGAACCAAATGCGTAAAGGGTCGATGATCAGGAGAAGGTCGGTACTCTCCGCCAAGAAGGCTATCAGCAAAGATCACGCTGCACATCGTGGCATCCTGACCAATCTGACCAGCCGAAAAATCCATCTGAACCGTCAAGAAGGGCCCCGACGACCCCAATCGAAGAATCTACTGTCAGATATGGACCTGCAGTATACTCAAACATAAAACCAGGAATCCAACCATCACTCTATCCAGTCAAAGGAATCATCGGGACATCCACACCGTCGATCATCAAGGGGACATCATCAATGATCACATCAAGTCCGCCCAAGCAAGTGTACTGCACATCTCGGCCAGTCATCAAGTACATGCAAGCCGTCAAAGGTATCATCTGATCCATCCATACCATCTAAGTATGAGATCAGCCCATCAATGTCCATCGTGATCCCATCATCACCATCGATCACATCATCCATGTGGCCCACACTCAAAGTATGCATAACCTCACCTATGGCCCACCTCCCCATCTCATACATACCATCCAATCCTCTCATAATCAATGCCCCATTCAAATCTGGATTTTCAGTATAGCTGCCATTAATAGGGCCATTCAAAGCTCCACCAACCACCATCCTTAAACCCCCATCAATACCCCCATTCAAGGCTTCATCCACACCATCAATCAAAGGCATCTCACCATCATTAAAGCCCTCACCACTTTTTGAAGTATGGGGCCCACTAAGATCAGCCATTATGACCCCCAAGCCATCATCAATGGTTGCTCAAGAAGGAACAAAGCAAGAAAAAGACAAAAATAGAAGGAACGATGAGACAAGGGGGAAATTCATGGCTGGAATCGAACTGCGAGTACAAGGAATATGGAGACAGTGACAGAGAACAGTGAAGAATGTCTGAACCAGAGCCCACACGGACCGCACAAGAGGTGAGGTTTGGGAGGCCCCCTGTGGGCACCCGTACAAACGGTCTCCCTCTCTCTCCACGGGATTAGCTCCACAGCCTCTAGTAGGTGAGACTGTCAGTCCACATCAGCAGTTAGCACCCTGGGGGCCGCCCAAAGCTTTGATCGACTTTGAATTTTGACCAAATCTGATCTGAATCACCTGGAAGATGCCCCACCAATCCAATCATGAAGTACTGCGACCAAAATGGGTCAAACCAAGTCAAAGAGAAGAAAAATCGATCAATAGGGACCCACAAGTAATCTGAGCCATTCAAAGGCTAGATCATAATGATCCAAACCATAGAAGAACTTATGTGAGTCATAAAATAGTAAGATCAAGGGTTTGATCGACAAGAAAGAAGGCCAGAGTCTAAGATTTGATCATCGAGTGGGCCCACATGGCTAAAAAGAGCAATCTGAGCTGGTCAAGTCATAATCCGCACCATGAAAAGCCTTCTTAGCCTTACAAAATATCAAGGATATGTGTTCCAAAGCAAAGCTGAAATCTGAAAGGGCCCACATGGCCAAATCAAGCAATCTGAATCGCTCAAGTCATCATCCATACAGTTGAGAATTGTATCTTCCACAAAGTATCAAAGAATGAGTCGAAAATCAAAGCATCTAAGCATCATCAAGAAATTTGAGGTAAAACGGGAGTTGTATTTCATTCAGAAGATTTTGATATAGAGGAAAGCAAAAAAGGGGCCTCAAAATGTTAAGTAGGCCATACACCAACGAGTTGAATACATCCTCAGAGAAGCAGGCTACAGATCACCGACATAATCATCATCATCCCTCCTCTCCTCCCGCTCCCGACTGTGAAGACCCATCAGAGGAGCTGTCACTGATCCTCCAGCATACCTGCGGTGACCCCCTGGAACGTATAGTGAAGGAAGAAAAGGTCCATGTCCATATAGCAGATACCACTCATCATAATCACGATTCGGGAGAGTGAAGTGAAATCCAAGCTGACCCTCAAGAGCATCGGCCATAGCATCAGCAGAATCTGAGCAGCCTGAGGGGGTGCAAAATAAGGAACTTGTGACATGCCGGTGATCTGTCGGAGCAGCCTCTCTCCCAGGTACCACTGAAATGATTCAGCATCAGAGCGCATGATCCGGAGACACGAAAAATCATACGCCTCCACGCATTGAGGAGTATAGTAAAGGGAAAAACGGGCATATGGCATCCAAGCGAACTACAAGAAAGAAAATCATGACAATCAATTGCAGAACAACACGACGGATAAGGAAAACAAGATACTTACGTCCTCGATAGTCAATCCATCTATGTCAGTACGCTAATTATCTCCAAACACTCGAGGATTTTGCTGACGGTTTTGCTGACGCCTAATGCATGAAATGATACAAAGATTGTTCAACATCATCCCGTATCCTCGGCGACGGGTGAGAAAAATGATCATAGAAATAGGTCTGGACAAGGGCAAACACAATGATCAGATGAAGAAAGAAGACAAACATCGCCAGGGGAGGTTAAAGAGAATACCTCCACGACGGGCCAAAAACCTGTAAAAGACCTGCTACTCCGAGAGGTCTTATCCAAGCCATAGTAGATGCTAGTCAAGATGGCCCCATGCTAATTATATGAATGATGAAGATCCTCAATCAAGCAAAGAAATCTAGGATCAATCCTCTCATTCGCATGACAGAAAAGGAATGAACCAAAGGCGTAAGTAATCATAGCTCGTGCTTTATGAAGGGCTTCCAGCTCAGTAGTAGGGATGACAACAGCGAAGGTGTTGTGAAACCACCGCAGTTTCACTTGGCTACTTTGAAAATCGCTCTCAGGTGCGATGGCTCCCACAAGCCGTATCCAGTCATTGGGGGTAATTGGGGCAAGAGAGCCCGCATGGGAAAAAACTGCCCCGTGGAATGGAATATATATATATATATATATATATATATATATATATATATATATATATATATATATATATATATATATATACAAGGAAGTTGAAAGGTGTGAAGGTGTGGGTCTCATCCCTCCACCTCTCACAAAGGGCTGTAAGTAGCATGCGATTGGCATTATTATTGTGAAAACGTAATGTAAGAAGGCCTGCAAAAGGAGTGTTGGCCAAAGCGAGTTCAAGCATCGGTTGTTGTTGTTCCACCTAGCTATCCCAAAGGTCTCGAGTGCCCCAACCTTTTATGGAAGGAAGAGGTTGGTGTTCCTTGGCTAGAGAACACATATGGTCCCCGCGACGAACAATGAAGGTAGGGTCATCCTCATTAACCGCTCTACGCCCCCTCGTGCCATCCACCATCAAATCTTACAAGCTTGGCAAGGTAAGCTCATATTCTTTACCCGTTAAGATCCAAATCATTATCCAGGAAACCCATGGATTTGGACTTACATTCAAATGCAAAAATTCAATGTCCAACTCCATGTGTCGCCTAGGATATTTATTGGGCCCATTGAAGAAAGCAAGGCCCACCTTAAAGAGGGTTGCATGCCAGGCCTTAGATGAGGAAAATCCACCATCCAAGGACACATTTTGGACAATAAATGCACTCAAGTGCCATGAGATCAAAGTGCGATGAGAATCAAGCTTCATATGAAAAATCTCTTTTCAAAGTCAATGTGCGACCAAGGTTGGGTTCACTTTCCATATCAAAGCAATGAGCCTCATTTAAAATGTTTCCATCTTTTTACATATGTACATGACAAATGGGAATAGGAAGGAAATTGGTCCCCAAGAGAAATTCAAATGCTCCTCCTCAATGGATAGGAGCACATAGCCCACTTGAAGAACCATAAGAACCCACTCTTGGGTCAATCATAGGCAACTTATGTGCATCATCTTGATAAATAGTTTTGACTATGACAATACAATATAGTGGCCTACCCACAAACATATGAGTCAAAGAAGCCAATGGTAAAAAAATGATGCACATAGCCCACATGAAGAATCAAAGTTAGAAATGTCCATACAAGGACAAGTTTGGGCAACTTATGTGCACCACTTTATTTACCAAAGAGAAGATCACTTGAACACAAGAGGGCATGGCTTGATGAGTCATCCAACCATCATGAAAATGGTTAAGAATGATATACATAGCCCACTTGAAAATCGAAATTCAAAATGCCCCAAGGCATGGGACAAATTTGGGCAACTTATGGGTATCATTCTTTCCCACAAATTGAAAAAAAAAATCACTCATCCTTGAGAAGGATGGTGGGTGACCCACCAAACACCCCAAGAAAAGTTCAAGGAGATATGATTGCATGGATAGCTCACTTGAAGAAGGGTCATCCATTTGAGGGTGGTAACATTAAAGGAAACTCTTGAGAATCACTTTCCTACAACATGAGAAAACCATTTGAACTTAGTGAGATTGTTGAAACAACTCACTCATGGGACTTGTAAATGATCAAGTAACCCAAGTCTTCCATCCATCCAAAGAAAAGGCACGAAGGGAAAGAATCCTACATACACAAAGTGTAGTGGTGCACACATGACTAAAAGAAATTCACAAGTTTCAATGAGGGCCCAAAAGCCCATCTATGTGGAGGAATTCCAAAGAGCCCACTACACTTTGTGTATAAGGATATACATCATAATCAAGAGATAGTGGAAGATTTGGGCCACTTGTCCATAAAGGCCCAACTATAAAATTTAGCCCACTTGAGATCTAAGTGAAGAATGGGCTAGTCACTTTTGTCCATACACATGTGAAGAAAGAAGGGGTCATCCAAGTGAGCATTGTGAGCCCAAAACTTGAGGTGGGCCCTACCAATCTCATGAGCCCAAACCTTGAAAGAAGATGAAAAAGAAGAGAGCATTTAAGAAAAATATGAAAAGGAAAAGAGAGCATGAGGGAGCCCAAAATGAAGTATTGGGCCCATCAAATACACCAATGGCCATAACTTCACTTTGAGCCCATTTAATACACATAAAAAGGAGCCCAACTCCTATGAAAGAAAATAGGATATTTTACCATGCACACTTGATGGACATGACAAAATTACCCTTTACATACACATGAAGGGAGTATATAAAAAAAGAAAAAAGGGAAAAAAAATGAAGCATGAAATGTCCATCTCCATGCACCACCTTGAGTAGAGTTGGAAAAGTGGAAAAGGCCAAAAAGCTTGGGCCCACCTTGACTCTCTTAAAGTACCTACATGAAGAAAAGAAAGAGAATATAAAAAGAGAGAGAAAAGAAAAGCAATGAAATGAAAGAAAGGGAGTGGTCCATACCTTCACCACTCACCAAAGGGGGACCATCTTGCTGTCCCAAAACTCCACTAAAGCCTCACCACTTCAAAAAGCAAAAGGGCCACCAAAAAGAAGAAAAACTTGAAGAAAAAAAGAGAGTGAGAAAGAAAAAAGAGAGATTGCACGTTGGAAGAGTAAGGGGTGCCCCATGTTATATAGAAAAGGGGAGGGCACCCCATTACCCAACCCACTGGAAAACCTAGTGGACAGAGAAGGCTTGGTGTAGACACCCCACCTTCGGCTACACTGTTGGTAGAGATAGCTGGTTAAATGGAGGACCATACCCCCAAATCCCAAGTCCAAACTCAGCCAAACTCACCCTTGTAAGCCCCAATCCATAGCCTAGTTCAAGCCTGAACCCAGTCAACCCAGTCTTAAACATCAGCCTGAAAAACCCCCCATAAGAAAAGCCAGTTAAAAAATCCTAAAAAAGTCAAACTCACTGAGTCAACCCACTGAGTCAACCCGCTGAGTCAACTCGTCGAGTCAAAACACCGAGTCAACCCGCTGAGTTAAATCACCTGAGTCGACCCGCTGAGTCAACTCACTGAGTCAACCCACCGAGCCAAACAGCAGCCCCGAGGGAGCGACCGTACCTCACTGGAAATCGAGGAATGGCCGTACGGGCGGCCCACAGCAGGCCGCCCAAAAATATTTACGCGAAATGCCACTGCCCGCTGCTATAAATACCCCCCTCCCCTTCTCATTTCAGCATCCCTTCGAGTCCATTCAGTCTGAGAGCTCTGAGTCCACCTCTCCACCATTTTAGCCCATTTTTCCACCAAGGAGAGCCCGAGTGAGGAGAGCCTAGCCCTGGTCCAGCCCAGCCTGACCACTGGTCCAAGCCTCCCAAGCCATCCAAGTCTTGATCCTAGCCACTCGAAGCCAACCCTTACGACACCTCCGTCCATCCAGTTACTCTTTTTCCAGTATCATCTCATTTGCATCTAGCATAAGTGCAACATTTACTTTTCTTCCAACCCCCCTGCTTCACTACAAGCACTTTGATTCATCAAGCACACTGCATACGTCTTATATTAAGCACCTGTCAGTTCAAGCGTATGCTCTGGGCTTGCCCGTTGTTGGAACCTGCCCATCAGAAACTCTTACTGTTCAGACCTGCATTCATGCTTCACTATAAAGCACCTTGATTATTCAAGCACACTGCATATGTCTTAAATTAAGCACCTGTCAGTTCGAGCGTATGCTCTGGGCTTGTCCGTTGTTGGAACCTGCCCATCAGAAACTCTTACTGTTCAGACCTGTATTCATGCATCATGTCATCCATGAGAATGTACGAGGATTAAAACAGACTTTCAAGTATTAGTTCGATTCTGTGAAGTAGTGACCGTACTTCGGTACCGGCAGTGTGTGGGGTGCTTAACCTCTTCCCACCCTGTAACCGTGATCCCTTACCTTGAATCTCTGGCCGCAGATCAATAGGAGTCACTTTAAAGAAAGGAATCTTCGGATCCCATTCTCTAACGTTTCTACGGGGTCTAGCCGACTGTAGATTCGAAGTAACTGGCTAGTGGCGACTCTGGTTTTATATAAACTCATTTAAACACATCCAGCTTAAACACGACAACCAAACAAAGCCCTCGAGAACGAGGCAAGCCAGTGGCACAAACGGCGATTCGCACTCACGCATCATCCTATCCTTCTTTTCCCGAAAGGGGAAGGGACGGGAACGTCGTGTGGGAGCGCGGAAACGGCGAGGGTCCACAGAATGGCGACTCCACTGGGGATGAACTAGTCCCACTAGTCGTGATTCGACTTGAAAAACAGAATCCTTCCCGTACTTGAAAGTCACTAATCCTCATACAATCTCATCTGCATAGCATTCTACCCAAAACAAACAAAAAAAAATAGAAAATTCCAAAACCAGAAAAAAATAGAAAATCCCAAAACCCAAAAAGAGTAGAGTATAGTCCTCACCATTGCGCCTCCTCGGGCTCAACGCGTTCGGAAACAACTTCCCTTCCGCAGCATAATCCGCACTCGGGCACAGCAAGCCATGTCCGACCACGAAGAAGAAACTCATCTCTTCCCTGCTCTTGAGATGACCGAAGCGCAACCTCCAGTGCAACAGCCCATTGATAATACGCCAATCATACAAGAATTGGCACAAGGAATGAGAGCAATGCAAGAAATGCTCTTGCAATTCATGCAAGCACAAGCCACCGCAGCAACCAACAATCAGGTTGGCCCAGTTCAGCAGTCTCAGCAACCATGCCGGGTCCTTCCGGCATCCAGTTCAAATCAAGCACAACCATCGGAGTCTGCCCAAGACTACCGACAACAGCCATCTCAGCCCTTCGCCATGGGGCATCCTTCTCAATATCTTCCTGCGGCGACAGAGCCATCTCAGAGCACTCCCGTCGCAAGGACTTCCAGTCAGCTTCCAGTCAATCTTGCAAACAACAATCTCAGTAGATTTCAGCATGTCCCCACCAATGGGACCCCTTTTCAATTTCAGCACATTCCCCGCCGATGGGATCTCAATTCAATTTCCAGCAACAGGGACAGCACTGGCGAATGCCCACAATGGGGGTCAGTGTCAAGCCCACATCAATCAGCGGACAGTGGCGAATACCCAACAAGGGGTCACTTCCCAGCATCTCAGCCTCCTGCAAACAGGAGCACTTTTCAATTCCAGCACATCCCCGCCGATGGGATTCTAGTTAATTTCCAGCAATCTTCAATTCAGCAAAATCCAGTTAATTTTCAGCAATCTTCAATTCAGCAATCTCCAGTCAATTTCCAGCAAGTTCCAGTTCAACCTTCAGTACAGTCTCCAATTCAATTACAATCCCCTCAAGCACAAGTTCATCAGAATCCAGTTCAGTCATCAAATCAATTTCAGCAACCCGCGGTTGCTTTTCAGCAAGCACATAGGGTCGAAGACATTGACCACTATGTCGAAGAAGAACGTGCTTTACTCCAAGAGGCACCAGTCGCTCGAATAGATCATTCAGGACTGGACGAGTTGCGGGAGCAGTTCCAGATCTTGCAAAATTAGCTTCAGCGACAACAAGGAATCGATCTACCTTCGACCAAGTTTAGAGACTTGTGTCCTTTCCCAGATGCTCAAGTACCTCAAAACTTTGAGGTACCAAAATTCAAAAGATACGATGGCAGCGGTTGTCCCACAGCACATCTCAAGGCCTTCTGTGGAGAACTGAGTGCAATCTCAGGAAATGAAGGGGCCCTCATTCGCTTGTTCCAAAAATCCCTGAAGGGCGACGCCCTAGATTGGTACACCTCATTGGACTGTCATCGCATCAGGACTTGGGAACAACTCTCCCAAGCTTTCGTCGACAGATTCGCATACAATCTCAACATGGCACCCAGAAGAGCCGACCTCGCGGCTCTCAGGCAAAGGAGTGATGAAACACTATCTGCCTACGTGGGACGTTGGCGAGCTATGGCAGCCAGAATGCGGACACCTATCGACGACGAAAAATAAATCTCCATGATTGTTCATTCAACATATCCAGGCATATCTAGATATCTCATCTCGCATCCATATGCGAATTTCTCACAGTTGATCCGTGCCGGAGAGCAAGTCGAAGCAGGAATCCGTGCCGGGACAATCTCCCCATGGCCTCATCAAGCCACTCCAGTCAAGAGGAACAGAGTGGAAGGAAGACCCATTGGATATGGGAATGGAAACCGCAGCGGTTCTCCTCCCCGCCCGATAGAGGTAAACAACATCAGCACCACTGCTCAGGGTAATCAATATGCTCCCCAACAGGGACATCAACAGCGTCAGCAGAATCAGGTTCAGTATCAACCTCAGAGGTATCAACCACGACCGAATCCTCAACCACAACCACAACCACCTCGACAGCAGCAGCAGTTCAGAGGAAACGGTCAATACCCATATCAAAATAGGCAAAACTACAGGGAGTTCAGGAAATTTACTCCCCTCACTCAACCACTCAGTCAAGTCATGGCTACGCTGGTGCAAAAGCAGTTACTTACTCTAATGGCACCTCGGCCTTCGCCTCATCCTCTGCCACCAAACTATCGAGAAAATGAGTATTGTGCCTATCATCAAGGGCGTGGCCACACCACTGATCGATGCTATACTTTGAAGAATGCCATACAAGACCTGATTGATGACCGCAAGATCGTCATCTCGGTCCCTGGAACTCCTGCAGCAGCTTCCACCAACATCCTTCAGAACCCTCTGCCTCAGCATCCAACGGACCCCAGTTCGTTTCGTGGCCCTGCAGTCAATAGTATAGAAGAAGGGGACCATCTCGATCGCTTCTTCTCCCCTATCCAGTCCATTCATGCTTACACTTACGGGCCTGACAAATCCTCCTCCAATCTTGCAAGGGGCAAGTCCCTTTCCTCCTTCAGTCTCCGAGCCAAGTAGTACTCGAGGGAAACACTTCCATATGATGTACCAGTTGTTCAAGGGGCACCTTACAACCATTCATGCTGGGAACCAGTCGTCTTGGAAGGAGCACAATCATACCTCGAGCCCACATACGAGCCTGCCATCTTGCAAGGGGCAACTCCAGAACAATCCAATCCGCAAAGGAGGGATTATACTCATCAGCAGCAAGAACCCATTGTTTTGGAAGGAGCTCCTCCAGTCGAGCCAGTCATATTGCAAGGGGAAAATCCCGGAGGCGCGTCAAGCACACTACGACAGCTGGGACGAACAGAGAAACCTCCTGCCATATCAAGAGGACCAGTACTCATTCCATGGGAGCCTCCTGCTCCAGGAACAGTCAAGCCAGGACCGCAACCTTATGTGATCTATGAAGACAAGCCTCGATATTACCCCTTCAGCACAGGCAACAATGTAGTCCTCAAGGCAAAAGCTCCATATGAGGAAGATCTGGTACCCACACCAGCACCGTTACAAGAACCGGTGGTCTTAAAAGGCAAAGGGAAGGAAAATTATAAAGAGGTCCCATGGCACTATCCAGAATGCGCGGAAGTAGGGAACATGAATCCCAATGGGCGTTGCATCCGAAGAGATAATCAAAACAGAGGAGATCCCAAAGGCACTCTCTCAGGCCTCGACAACAAAAATGAAGCCGCATACAATGTGGCAACTCAACTCAAAGCAATCCCTGCTCAAATCTCAGTATGGGAGCTACTCTGCACATCTCGCATACATCGAGAAATGTTTGCCAAAACCTTGAACGATGCCCACGTCTCCTCCGATACGGCACCAGAGATGATTGCATTGATGATTGGACAGCTCCTGGCTCCGCGCGCCATCACCTTCACAGATAATGAGTTGCCACCAGAAGGACGCGATCATGGGCGATCCCTCAACATAGCCTTAAGATACAAAGACCTTTGTGTCCCACTAGTCCTTATCGATAATGGCTCAAGCTTAAACGCCTATCCACTCAAGACTGCGGAACGTCTGGGAATCAGTCCTTCTTCATTCTGACCCAGCACCATATGTGTCAGAGCATTTGACAACACCCGCCGATCAGTGGAAGGGGAGGTCGAGATAGAGGTACAGATAGGTCCGGAAGTCTCCACCATCACATTCCAAATCCGGGATATATCAGCCTCTTTCAACATGCTGCTCGGACGGCCTTGGCTGCACAAGGTCGGAGCTGTGCTGTCAACCCTGCATCAATGGGTGAAATACATCTGTGGAAATCAAGTGATCTCTATCCACGTAGAGAAGGAGCTCATCATTCCTCCAATGCTGCTGCCACTGAACCAGACATCCCGGTCATCGATATCCTAGCACTTTGAATAAGACATCCCGTTTCACAGTTTCGAATTCGAGACTGTGAACTCTATCGCCAATCCAGAACCGATAAGGGTGGACTGTGTCTTTTCACCGGCAGAGCGTCTGAGCCTCAAATACTGAATGAAGAATCATTTCAAGTCTAGAAAGGTACCGCTGGTATATAACCAACGCAAATGGGGACTCGGATACAGGGCAACCTTCATGGACAAAAGAAGGAAGAAATTTCGGTGCTCGCCCATCCAATTCGTCAAGCCAGGAGAACCTTGCAAAGATCCAGGAGGGAATCAACCGACTACACTACACAAAGGCCTCCCGATGAGCCTAGTTTGGGCTACGTGGCCCCCCATTCGATGGGATCAGATTCTCGAACCGTCTAAGCCTCCGGAAGAAGAAGGAAACGATGAAGACGAAGAAGAAAGTCAAATACAGCAGCTTCAGGACCAGGTTACTCTGATACCTGCTCCCAACCAGGGGCACAACCTGCCCACTTCAATTCCAGCCAGTCAGGGGCACAACTTGCCCATCTCAGCATCAATCAACCAGGGGCAGTAACTTGCCTGTCTCAGCATCAATCAGCAAGGGGCACGACTCGCCCATCTCTGCAGAATCAACATCATCAATCATCAGCCAGGGGCAGAAGCAGCCCATCCATTGGACCAAGAAAGGGAAGTGGCCAGCCCTAGATTGGTCTGATGTCCAGATTCCAAACTCATGTCTAGTCGTGGAACCAGACGAATTGCAATGCGAAGTAAGTGATCCGGGAGGGACTGAGTACGACTCAGATCTCGAACCCGACCAGCGAGAAATCATGGTCATTGGGCCAGACTGTGATTCTTCACCCGAATCATCAACCCCCACCTCTTCAGGGGAGGAAGTGTGGGGTCCTGAATGGTCATCCATTCCCGCAACTTTTGAATCAGCCAAAGAGCCATCTGAGGGCTCTGGCTTCCAAAAAAAAACGCCTGTTTAAGCAGCGACCGAAACTTTGGAACAAGTTGGGCTCAATCATGGTCTGCAATACCCACTTGTTCAAAGTCCCGTGAATTTCAAAAAAATAAAAAAATTAAAAACTTTCAAAAGCCAAAAACATCTAGCATTTTCATTTCAGAAAAATCTCAAAAACTAAAAAACATTTCTTTTCCTGCATTCAGTAGTGTGCCAAGTTCGTCTAAAGAGTCGCATGAGTTTGAAGTCGAATCATATGATTTCGACATTGAATTAGACTTCGAGCTCATGGGTCTGGACGAAGCTCGGGATGAGGAAGATGATGATCCTGCTCCCGAACTTGAAGATCTCCTCAAAAAGTTCGAATCCAAAGCCAATGTTGTAGCCGATGATTTCGAGATAGTAAACTTGGGGACACCTGAGATCCCTAGGGAAGTGCGCATTGGAAAATCGTTGCCACCTGAGATGAAACTGGAAAATGATAGAGTTCCTAGCTCCAAGATTGTCCAACTTCGCAGTTCTCATATGAAGACATGCCGGGGCTCGATGAAGAGCTCGTTGTACACCATTTGCCAACCAAGGCAGATATGAAGCCAGTGAAGCAGAAGCTTCAAAGAATGAAGCCAGAATGGGCTCTGAAAGTCTGAGATGAAGTCATCAAACAATACAATGCGGGATTCTTGGTAGTCTCCAACTACCCTGAATGGCTCGCCAACATCAGTACCAGTACCAAAGAAGGACGGCAAGGTTCGAATGTGCATCGACTTCCGAGATCTCAACAAAGCCAGTCCAAAAGATGACTTCCCTTTGCCACACATCGACACTCTGGTCGACAGCATTGCTGGATACAAGATCTTCTCATTTATGGACGGGTTCTCAGGTTACAATCAGATCAAAATGGCCGTCGAAGATCGCGAGAAGACATCGTTTATCACTCCCTAGGGAACCTTCTGTTACAGGGTAATGCCGTTCGGTCTGAAGAACGCAGGAGCAACATATCAGCGAGCAATGACAGCACTATTCCACGACATGATGAACAAAGAGCTTGAAGTATATGTGGATGATATGATCGTCAAATCTCGCACAATTGAAGGACACTTTGAAGATCTGAAGAAGTTATTCAACAGATTAGAAAAGTATAAGCTCTGTCTCAACCCTCAGAAATGTGTCTTCGGTGCAATGGGAGGCAAACTCCTCGGCTTTATGGTGAGCGAGGATGGCATCAGGGTCAACGAGACCAAAACCAGAGCAATCATCGAGATGCCCCCTCATAGAATAGAGAAAGAAATTCGTGGCTTCCTCGACAGAATTCAATACATCAGTCGCTTCATCGCACAGCTCACACCTATTTGTGAGCCCATTTTCAAGCTCCTTCGGAAGAACGTTCCAAAAGAATGGAATGATGATTGCCAAGTCGCCTTCGACTGCATCAAGAGATATCTCATGACTCCTCCAGTCCTAATGCCACCCACTCCTAGACGTCCACTATTGTTATACATCTCGGTAGCAGCAGAAGCCATCGGCTGTGTCCTCGGCCAGCACGACGAGACCGGGAAGAAGGAACAAGCAATATATTATTTGAGCCGAAAGTTCACTGACTACGAGACCAGGTATTCCCCAATCGAGAAGACCTGCCTCGCCCTAGTCTGGGCAACTCAGCGACTCCGTCAATACATGATTGCATTCCCTATTCTCCTCCTCACTCACATGGATCCGCTCAAGTACCTGTTCAAGAAACCGGCACTCACTGGGAGAATAGCTAAATGGCAGCTACTCCTGTCTGAATTTGACATCACCTATGTCACTCAGAAGGTAATCAAGGGACAGGCCCTCGCCGATCATCTTGCGGCCCACTCCCTCCTGGATTATCAACCGCTCAAGACGTTCTTCCCTGATGAAGATCTCTTGCTTATTGAAGAAGAAGAAAAGAAGAAAAAAGATGAGTGGACGTTATTCTTCGACGGCGCAGCAAATTCTAAAGGAAGTGGTATTGGAGCAATCCTCTACTCTCCAGATGATGTCCCTATTCCTATCTCAAGGCGCATAGCATTCGAGTGCACCAACAACATGGCAGAGTACGAAGCATGCATCGCTGGCTTAAGGGAGGCCATAATCTTGGGCGTCAAGAAGCTACAAGTATTTGGAGACTCACAGCTTATCATCAATCAGAGCAATGGCGAATGGAAAACCAAGGACGAGAAGTTGATACCATATCATGTGTATCTTGAAAATTTGATCGAGGAGTTCAAAGAAGTCACCTTCTCATACATGCCTAGAGCCAATAACCAGTTTGCAGATGCTCTCGCTACACTCGCATCAATGCTCGAGATCCCAAAAGGAGCTTCAGAATGGGAGCTCACAGTCGAAATTCAAGAAGAACCTGCTTTTTGCCTGCAAATAGAAGAAGCCGAAGCTGTCCCTGACAAACCCTGGTATGCCGACATCAAGCAATATCTCGAAACCCAGGAGTATCCAGAGTCAGCAACAGCAACAGACCACCGAACCATCCAACGTTTAGCCGGCCAGTTCACCATCAGTGGCGAAGTTCTTTACAAGCGATCCTATAATCACATCCTCCTTCGATGCGTCGATGAAGCAGAAGCTGCAAAGATCATGAAAGAAATACACGAAGGAGTCTGTGGCCCACACATGAATGGGCACATGATGGCAAAGAAGATTCTACGACTCGGCTACTATTGGCTCACCATGGAGACAGACTATTGCCAGCACGTCAGAAAATGCTTCAAGTGTCAAGAGCATGCGAATCAAATCCATCCCCCCTCATCAGAATTATACAACCTGACCACCCCCTGGCCCTTCTCCATGTGGGGACTCGACATCAAATGCAAGATCAGCCCCAAAGCATCAAACGGTCATGAGCACATACTTGTGGCAGTCGACTACTTCACCAAGTGGGTAGAAAGCAACCTCCTACACCACGATTGCAGCATCTCAGGTGATCAAATGGATGAAGAACAACATCATATGCCGATATAGAATCCCTAATGTTATCATCACAGATAATGGGACCCCGTTCGTCAACAAGAAGATGGATAACTTCCTCAGCAAATTCAAGATCCAACGTCATCGATCAAGCCCCTACCATCCTCAGATGAATGGTGGGGTAGAAGCCGCAAACAAGACAATCTTCAGGATACTCGAGAAGATGGTCGTGACCTATCGAGATTGGTCAGATATGCTCCCATATGCACTTTGGGCCTATCGAACGTCTGTACTGTCTGCTACAGGCGTTACTCCTTTCGAACTTACCTACGGAATGGAAGCAGTCCTACCAGTCGAGGTGAAAATACCATCTTACGGGTGTTACTAGAAAGCGGAGTTGAAGAAGGAGAATGGCAACGGGCCAGATTCGACCAGTTGCAGCTAGCAGATGAGAAGCGCATACGTGTGCTAAGTCATTCTCAGTGTTATCAGAAAAGGATCGCTCGGGCTTACAACAAGAGAGTCCGAAAAAGAAGTTTTAAGGTAGGCGACATGGTCATGAAGAAGATTCTACCGTCGCACCTTCCAGATCCCAGAGGAAAGTTCAAACCCTCGTGGGACGGACCGCTGATCATCAGAGAAGTACTTCCCGGAGGCGCCCTCAGACTCACCAGCATGAGAGGGGTGGATCTTCCTGAGCCAACCAACGCCGACAACGTGAAGATCTTCCACGGGTAAGTTATTCTGACCTTATCAAGAGTTACTTTAATAGAGCTGAAGTCAAGAGGACGAAGCTAAGACCTCTGAGAAATCATTTTCGTCCACCAACAAGTGTTTCAAATAAGGGGATTCAAAAGGAAAAGACAAAAAAAAAGAGAAAAAAAAGAAGAATAGAAAAAGAAAAAGAAAAGAAAAAAAAGAAGAAGAAAAAAAAGGGAAGCCAAAGCAAGGCACCCAAGAAAAAAAATCAGCCCAAGAAGAAACACAGTCATCCATCCATTCATCTCAGAAGGGTCTCAAGCTAAGACCAACAGCTCTATCATCGTAACCTAGGATAAGGGCTGAAAGACTGCCATCGGCCTGCAACGACGGATTCCCGACCTCTAACCGCCGCAGTTATCCAAAGATCCAAAAACGAAAAAAAAGACAAAAGAGAAAAAGAAAATGTGTGCCTAAACAAAGAGGGCGGAGTGAAAACCCGAAAGGGCGCTCCGAGTAAAAACAGTGGGCATACAGCGGACTTGGTGAAAACCCGAAAGGGCGCCGAGGGTAAAAACAGCATAGCTGCCAAGGGGCAGGCAAGATCAAACACCCGGGACGTGGTGAAAACCCGAAAGGGCGCCATGGGCAAAAATGACGGGAAAAGGCCGGCTGTGGTGAAAACTCGAAAGAGCACTGCAGGCAAAAATGGCTCAAATGAAAAAAAAGAAAAAATAAAAGTGCAGGTACCAAGAAATCAAACGGTCCAGATCGGTTCAAGTAGTTACAGTTCAAGAACAAGAAGAAGTGCAGTCAAGAGCGAAAAGCTCTACAAACTCTGACAATCTCAAGAGGCAACAGTTTCCATTGCCTACACCTCTAAGGGAACCAATGGATCAAGCAAGTCAAATCTCGAGACATCGGTCAAAAGCATTGGCCGAGCCCCAGTTCTGATTCCTATATCCCGACACAAAAATCCAGACACTCACTCACAAGACAACTCATGGCACAGTAGATTTTCAAACAGTTTTCTTTTTTTTAATTAAATGCATCATATTTCTTTTACACATATCATGTCAGCTTTTTCAAAAAATACAAAAAAATATATATATGCATCATCATCAATCATATATGCAAAAAGAATGTGTAGATGGCCAACACCATCAACCTCTACCCTCCTCCTCGGCCACATCAGGTAAGTCCTCTGACTCATAATGAAGTAGTCTCGCTCTCAACCTGCTCACCTCCATACGCAGGTAATGCGCCTCATCGCGCTCAAGGGTACGGATCGCTGTCTCCTCATCAGACAACCTCTGATCGGCAGCCAATCTCCTCGACATCATCTCACAATGATACCGAAGTGCAGAGATCTCAGACAGCAGATGGCCATGAGTGGCCAAAAGGAAGCAAGGATCAATGAATGGGCGCTCCTCAAAAGGTTTATATGAACCAGATGAAGAGCCAGCATCTCCAAGGATATCCTGCTCATCCTCATCAGCAGTCTGGTGCCAGCAAGGGATACGTCGATACAAAGACTGCTCAGCAACCCAGTACAGATATGGGGCGGTCACCATCAGAAAAGTCCGCAGCTCAAAACCCAGCAAATCAGCAGTCAAGTAACTCGCCCAAGATCCATCAACCCGAGTCCTAAAGTCAGAGGACCTAAAGGGAAGTGCTCGACGCCCGATACCCGTGAAAGCGAAAAGAGGAACATCCTGCTCGTACCCAAACTGCCGCAGGAACCGAATGGGATGGTAAGAAAAGTAGGATTGAAAGCCTACCAACATCAAAGGAAGGCGGTGTGCATCACAAAGCGCTGGAGGAAGTGAAAGCCAAGATGACTCCCAACGAACGTTCCAGTCACAAAGTTCAGCAAACATCCTGCGATACAAGGGCTCTCTCATCCTAGCTGTATGAGGAAGAAACTCCATGATATAACGCATGATGTCGGAGCTAAGAATGCCAGGAAGGGGTACAGGAACGGTCAAAGAAAGACGCTCCTATAGCCAGACCTGATCACAAAAAGGAAAAGAAGTTCAGCTAGAGCCAAGCAATTCCTAACAAAGCAAGAAGAAAAAAAGTGTAGAAAAGATACCTGAAGAAAGGCACAGCAGCCGCGAAGGACACGAGTGCGGCCCAGGGCGCAGTCAGTTAGCCCATTAAACAGCTCGACCAAGATGAGAGAAATGATCCCCTACCGTCGGATAGCTCAGCTCATCACCTCAAAAAGCAGAGGAGTCTGGGACCTGCGCCATCCCGAGAACAGCACCTCAGCTATCAAGCAGAACATCAATGCGTTCCGAGCAAAGGTGGAATCGGCTACACTCCAAAGACCCGAAAAAAGATCATACAGTAAATCCAAGGAGAACACTACAGCATCCTGGCCGACGGCTGCAGGCCGAACAAGATAGGGGATCCTGAACTAGTTCTAGTTCTGCGGTGTAGCAGTTTTCGGCGACGTCTTCGGTGAGAAATACCGAGTATAATCCCAAGGAAGGCCTGTCAAGCATGCAAGCTCCTCTAAAGAAGGTCCCATCTCCATATCGTTGAACGCGAATAAGTTCAACGAAGGGACCCAGTCAATCAAGGCAGCTCCAAGCATCCTCCAATCAATATCAACTCTAGCCATATGGATCAGACTGCCGAAGCCATAGGACTCCAAATCCCGAATCTCATAAGCTGACAAACCATCAAGCCAAGCAAGCAGCCGTGGCGAGCAAGAAGGACGAGGAAGCAGCTAACAAGTCCTCACTGGCACCCCCTCCAGAACAAAAGGCCCAAAAATCAATGATGACTCATCGAGGATCGGAAGGTCGACAGGCGAAGGAGAAGGAAAAGCTGGAACCTCTGCAGACTCGACAGCCCCTGACCTGCCCTCAGTAACGGCTATGTCTGATATAGTCGCATCACTATCTGAAACTGTCATAACCTCAGCCGCATGAGAAGACTCGCCCACCTTATGAACGGAGTGCGCAAAAGACCGACGATCAGGAGAAGGACGATACTCTCCATCAAAAGGGCTACCAGCGAAGATCACGCCACACATCGTGGCATCCTGGCTAATCTGACCGTCGAAAAATGCATCTGAACCATCAAAAAGGGTCCCGGCAACCCCGATCGAAGAATCAACGGTCAGATATGGACCTGCGGCCCACTCCAACAGGAAATCATGAATCCAATCATCATCCTGGCCGATCAAAGGGATCATCGAGGCATCCACACCATCCATCATCAGGGGGACATCATCAATGATCACATCAAGTCCACCCAAACGAGTATGCCGCACATCTCGGCCCTCATCAAGAGCATCCAAACCGTCAAAGGTATCATCTGAACCATCCATCCCATTCAGACAGGAGATCAGCCCATCTATGTCCATCATGGTCCCATCACCTCCATCAATCACATCATCCATGTGGCCCATATTCAAGGGATGCATAGCCTCACCTATGTCCCATCCTCCCATCTCATCCATGCCATCCATTCCTCCCATAATGAAGGCCCCATTCAAATCAGAAATTTCAGCATGGCTGCCATTAATGGGGCCATTCAAAGCTCCACCAACCACCATCCCTAGTCCCTCATCAATGCCCCCAATCAATGCTCCATCTCCACCATCTACTAAAGAAAGCCCTCCATCATTAAAGCCTTCAACATTTTCTGAAGTGTGGGACCCACCATGGACAGCCCCCACAGCCCCTAAATCTCCACCATCCATTGCCCAAGAAAGGACAAAGTAGGAAGAAGACAAAATGAAGAGAAAAGACAAAGAGAAGAAAGGATTCATGGCTGAAATCGAACTCGCCAGTACAAAACAAGTGGGGACAGGAGTAGTGGACAGAAGAGAATGTCCGAACCAGAGCCAGCTCAGGCCGCACAAGAGGCGAGCCTTGGGCGGCCTGCTCTGGGCCGCCCGTACAGACGCGCTTCCTCTCTCCGCGGGATTGGCTCCACGGCCGTTGGTAGGTGAGGCTGACAGTCCACATCAGCAGATGGCACCCTGAGGGACGCCCAAGGCTCCAATCAACTCTAGATTTCGTTTGAGACTGATCTGAATCATCTGGAAGGTACCTCACATATTCAATTATGAAGTATTGCGACCAACATGGGTTTGATCAAGTCAAAGAAAAGGGAAATTGATCAAGAGTGGCCCACAAGCGATCTAAGCCATTCAAGGGCAAGCTCATCATGATCCAAACCATGGAAAAGCTCGCATGGGTCATCAAATAGCAAGATCAAGGGTTTGATCATCAAAAGGAGGGCCAGAATCCAAGATCTGATCATCAAGTGGGCCCACATGGCTGAAAAGAGCAGTCTGAG
The DNA here is from genome assembly GCA_003013855.2 of Liriodendron chinense. Classification (NCBI taxonomy): domain Eukaryota; kingdom Viridiplantae; phylum Streptophyta; class Magnoliopsida; order Magnoliales; family Magnoliaceae; genus Liriodendron; species Liriodendron chinense. The sequence continues at coordinate 431,805 of PVNU02000525.1, forward strand.
CCGTTCAAGTCATCATCTACACCATGGACAGCCTTCTTAGCCTCACAAAACATCAAGGACAGGTGCTCCAAAGCAAAGCTGAAGTTTGGAAAGGGCCCACATGGCCCACTCAAGCAATCCAGACCATTCGAATCACAATTAGCCCTATCAAAAGCTAAATAAAGCAAGGTAAGTATGCCTAACCATACAAATTTGGTCCGAAGACCTTAAACTACGTCGGGATCAAGATCCCGAGGGACTTTTTAATAAAAACCGGTAGCAGTCTGGATCGTCGAATGAAGATCCGCTGATACCGGACATTTTCCAAAAAATAAAAAATATATGCTCTGTTTGTACAGTTTTGGGTCCGAAGACCTTAAACTACATCGGGAACAAAATCCTGAGAGATTTTCAATAAAAACCAGTGTTAATCTTGACCGTTCAAAATTGAGATTTAACAGCCTGGAACATTTTTCGAAAAATGACAAAAAAATGCGTTTGCCTTGTTTTTACAAAATTTGGTCCGAAGACCTTAAACTACGTCGGGATCAAGATCCCGAGGGATTTTCAATAAAAACCAGCATCGTTCTTGATCGCTCGAATCAAGATCCGACGACGCCGGATACTTTCAAAAATCACAAAAAATATATATATGCATTTCCAGCGCTCTTTTGTACAGTTTCGGGGTCCGAAGACCTTAAACTACGTCGGGATCAGTATCCCGAGGGATTTTAATAAAAACTAGCATCGGTCCCAGCCGTTCAGGCCAAGATCTGATGACCTGGATCATTTCAAAAAAAAAAAAAGAGCACAAAAAGAATGTATTTTCAGCATGTACAGGATTGGGTCCGAAGACCTTAAACTACACTGGGATTAATTTCTCGGGGGACCTTTCTCGCTTTCAACCAAAAACCGGCATCAGCCTTGATCAAGGTTCGATAACCTGGATCATTTCAAAAAAATACCAAAAATATTTTAAAGCTTTCCACAAAAACCAGCATCAATCTCGATCATTCGAGCTGAAATCTGGAACTTTTTCCAAAAAACACAAAAAAAAATGATTCACCAAAAATTTCAAACTGCACAAATTCATCCCCAGCGGTCCGAAGACCTAAAACTACACTGGGATTAACTTCTCGGGGGCTTTCCTTCCTAAACCTGTTCCAAACAAGGCTGACACTTGATCGTACAGGTGTCTGGAATCTTTTAAACAGGTAAAGGCTGAGGCGGGCAGAACTCCGCAATCCTGTTCGTGTTGAACGCACCGTGATAGACAACCTTGATTTGGAAGTCGCTGTTGAATCTGACGGATGTTCCCTGTTCCTAAAACTCATGAAGGGGATTAAGGCTGTTGGGAGGTAGAGCGCACCCTCACGGAATTGTGAGCAACGTAAGGCCCCAAACTGGATTGACTAAGGGAAATGTGAGGATGTGGCTCATTTTGTGGCTGAAGGAGTCCGTCGGACAATACGTGGTCTATGTGCATTGCACATGAGGAACAGGCAACTTTGTGGGTGTGTTGACTGAAAACCCTCAAAATCCCCTCATCGGAAGATGTAAAACTACGACACTTAACTGTGTGAGACTCGTCTTGCTCGCTGACGTAAAATGGATCGGGTGCCTTACCAGCAGTAGAAGCTGGAAGTGGATGAAAATTCCATACTTTTCCCTGCATTTCAGAAAAATCACAAAATACAAAAACATTGCAAAATCACCTCTTCAAAAATCACAAAAATATTTCCCTTGCTTTCAAATCAAATATTTGCAAAAATCACAAAAATATTTCCCTCGCTTTCAAATCAAATATTTGCAAAAATCACAAAATATTTCCCTTACTTTTGAACAAAATGTTATTAAAAAAAATCACAAAAATATTTCTCTCGCTCTCAAAGAAAATACTTCGAAAAAACACAAAAATATTTCCTTTGCTTTCAAGCCAAATATCCTCAAAATCACAAAAAAAAAAATATTTCCTTTGTTTTCAATAACTGATCTCTATCCTGACCACTCAGGTAAAGATTCGGACCACGTATTTACAAAAATCACAAAAATTGTACTAGCCCCCAGCACTACACTTCAGGAGTCTCGAACTCCACTCTCTTCACAAATTGGGATGACGGATCCAATTGCCCGCAAATTGGAATCTTGACCAAAACTAGGCGACCAAACACCATCTCAATCACACGTATGCCCAGAAGAACATCTTGAAGTCGGATAATATCCTCGTACATTCTCATTAGCAAAGAGACAGCATCTTGGGACGATGGACCTAATCGATCATGGGTCGGGATCTTGACCAACCTGCTGACCAAACATCCGCATTAAAAAGAAAAACCCCAGGGAAGCACAACCTTGGAAGCAATAAGCTCAAAATTCTCTGCATCTCCAACAAAAGCAAAATCATCAAACTGAAAGAGAATGAGCCAAGCCATGCATTCATCATGCATCTCCATGCATCAGCATCCATTGCATCAATCATCATGTTTACCTGCTTTCAAAATAAAGTCGGTTAGCCAAAGACCCCACAGGCATTCCTAGTGGAGGCACGTGCAGACCAGATTTTCATTTCAAAAAGACAAAAAATATTCCTATTTGCAAATAAAAACCCCACGGGTATCACTCCCCAGAGTGGGTATCTTTTCAAAAATCCAAAAAATATTTTTCCTAGTAGAGCGTTCTGCCTCCAACACACCAGGAGATCTTCCATATCTCTAGGTAGAAGCCGACGCAAAAATCAAATAAGATCCAATGTCTCGCGGTTTCCCCGGAGACCATTGGATCCAATGCACTCAAAGTACAGTCGAACTGAACTCCAGTGTCAGTACGGTCGTACAACATGCCAAGATACGAAAAGATGAAAGCCAAAAAGCTCGGTCAAAGAAACCATTTGAACAGGTGGAAACGATGAATTGTAACCCAAGTATCAAAATCAGCAGATTGGGTGGAAAGAGTTCACCAGCACATACCTAGGCGTGGATGCCTGAAGTACCTTGACTGAGTCCAAGTCGGCGTAGTAGAATCCCGTAAGACTATCTGACGCAGGGTGTCTAACCACTTTGACAATCAAGCGAAACAAGTACTCCTGGAGTGATCTGGGAAAACATCAAACATCACACAAACAGTTTCAGGGTCAGCAACCTCGTAAGACTACGGACGCAGAGGCTCTGCTGTACCTTTCCGATGTAAGTACCGATCGTGAATGGAAGGGTTGCGATTGGGTACCCAGGTTGCAGCAAACTGCAGGGACAATCGCAATGTTTTCTCCAAACTCTCGCGGTATATGCGAGTTATCAATTTCCAGACAATCAACTGACTCAGATACAAAGGACAACAAAGATTTCAGACCACAATCAAGGAAAGAATGAATTGCAAACCAAGCATCGAAACCAGCAGGTCGGGTGGAAAGAGTCCACCCGCACATACCTAGGCGTGGATGCCTGAAGTACCTTGACTGAGTCCAAGTCGGCGTAGTAGAATCCCGTAAGACTATCTGACGCAGGGCGTCTAACCACTTTGACAGTCAAGCGAAACAGGTACTCCTGGAGTGATCTAGGAAAATATCAAACATCACACAATCAGTCTCAGGGTCAGCATCCTCGTAAGACTAGCGACGCAGAGGCTCTGCTGTACCTTTCCGATGTTAGTACCGATCGGGAATGGAAGGGTTGCGATTGGGTACCCAGGTTGCAGCGCATGCAGGGACAATCGCAACGTTTTCACCAAACTCCCGTGGTATGTGCGAGTGATCGGTTTCCAAACGATCAACTAGCACAGATGCAAAGGCAAGCAAAGATTTCAGACCATGATCCATGAATGACCAGGTCAGAAGTGAGGTGTCCACTCGCTTTGGCATTCGGTTGCACGCAACATCTGCCAAAGAGGGGCATCGGTAGACACCCCACCTTCGGCTACACTGTTGGTAGAGATAGCTGGTTGAATGGAGGACCATACCCCCAAATCCTAAGCCCAAACTTAGCCAAACTCACCCTTGTAAGCCCCAATCCAGAGCCCAGTTCAAGCCTGAACCCAGTCAACCCAGTCTTAAACATCAGCCTAAAAAACCCCCCATAAGAAAAGCCAGTCAAAAAATCCTTAAAAAGTCAAACTCACTGAGTCAACCAACTGAGTCAAACCGCTGAGTCAACCCAATGAGTCAACTCGTCGAGTTCAAAACACCGAGTCAACCCGTCGAGTCAACCCGCTAAGTCAAATCACCGAGTCGACCCGCTGAGTCAACTCACTGAGTCAACCCACCGAGCCAAACAGCAGCCCCGAGGGAGCGACCGTACCTCTCTGGAAATCGAGGAATGGCCGTACAGGCGGCCCACAGCAGGCCGCCCAAAAATATTTACGCGAAATGCCACTGCCCGCTGCTATAAATACCCCCCTCCCCTTCTCATTTCAGCATCCCTTCGAGTCCATTCAGTCCGAGAGCTCTGAGTCCACCTCTCCACCCTTTTAGCCCATTTTTCCACCAAGGAGAGCTCGAGTGAGGAGAGCCTAGCCCTGGTCCAGCCCAGCCTGACCACTGGTCCAAGCCTCCCAAGCCATCCAAGTCTTGATCCAGCCACTCGAAGCCAACCCTTGCGACACCTCCGTCCATCCAGTTACTCTTTTTCCAGTATCATCTCATTTGCATCTAGCATAAGTGCAACATTTACTTTTCTTCCAACCCCCCTGCTTCACTGCAAGCACTTTGATTCTTCAAGCACACTGCATACGTCTTATATTAAGCACCTATCAGTTCGAGCGTATGCTCTGGGCTTGCCCGTTGTTGGAACCTGCCCATCAGAAACTCTTACTGTTCAGACCTGCATTCATGCTTCACTATAAAGCACCTTGATTATTCAAGCACACTGCATGTCTTAAATTAAGCACCTGTCAGTTCGAGCGTATGCTCTGGGCTTGCCCGTTGTTGGAACCTGCCCATCAGAGACTCTTACTGTTCAGACCTGCATTCATGCATCATGTCATCCATGAGAATGTACGAGGATTAAAATAGACTTTCAAGTATTAGTTCGATTCTGTGAAGTAGAGACCGTACTTCGGTACGGGCAGTGTGTGGGGTGCTTAACCTCTTCCCACCCTGTAACCGTGATCCCTTACCTTGAATCTCTGGCCGCAGATCAATAGGAGTCACTTTAAAGAAAGGAATCTTCGGATTCCCTTCTCTAACGTTTCTACGGGGTCTAGCCGACTGTAGATTCGAAGTAACTGGCTAGTGGACGACTCTGGTCTTATATAAACTCATTTAAACACATCCAGCTTAAACACGACAACCAAACAAAGCCCTCGAGAACTGAGGCAAGCCAGTGGCATAAACGTCGATTCACACTCACGCATCATCCTATCCTTCTTTTCCCGAAAGGGGAAGGGACGGGAACGTCGTGTGGGAGCGCAGAAACGGCGAGGGTCCACACTTGGGCGGCACCCAAGGAGTCAGCCATCCTCTCATCAAAGTGAAGTGACTCCTCTCTCTCTCTCTCCTTGGGAAGAGTAGTTGCTAGTGAATCTTGTACCTCCATGCAAGAATGAAGTGATGAAAGAGAAGAATGAGAAAAAGAGAGGAATCTCACCAAAATCTCATCTTGTGAGAAATTGGAGAGAAATTAGCTTGATGATGTAGAAAAAGCTTCATGAAATTTTCTAGAAGAAGAAAGAAAAGAATTGACTTGGTCAAACATTGATCTCAACCATCCAAAATCTTGGCCTAGTGGCTTAAATCATTTTCAAAAAACACTGAGAATTTCAACCCTGATCCCTGTGGTCCAAAGACATTAAACTACGTCGGGATCAAGATCCTGAGAGGTTTCGTAATAAAAATCGTCATTCGATCTCAACCGCTTATGGGGGGATCAGATAGATCAGATCTTTCGAAAAATAAACCCAAAAAAAAAAAATTGTTGTATCTACATGCAAAAGTTTTGGTCCAAAGACCTTAAACTACGTCGGGATCAAGATCCCGAGAGATTCTTAATAAAAACCGGCATCGATCCCAATCGCTCGGGCCAATATCTGATGACCTAGATCATTTCGAAAAAAATCTCAAAAAAAATGTGTCACCCTATTCTGTACATAATTTTGGTTCGAAGACCTTAAACTATGTCGGGATCAAGATCCCGAGAGGTTCTATAATAAAAACCACCATTCGATCTCAAACGCTCAAGGGGGGATCAGATAAACTGGATCATTTCGAAAAAAATCTCAAAAAAAAAATTATGTCACCCTATTTTGTACATAGTTTTGGTCCGAAGACCTTAAACTACGTCGGGATCAAGATCCTGAGAGATTTCGTAATAAAAACTATCATTCGATCTCAACTGATCAAGGAGGGTGTCAGATAGATCGGATCTTTTGAAGAAAAAAAATGTCGTGTTTACATGTACATAATTTTGGGTCTAAAGACCTTAAACTACACTGAGATTAATTTCTTGAGGGACTTTTCCTGCTTTCAACCAAAAACCAAGCATCGACCTCAACTGCTCGGATCAAGGTTCGATAATTCGAATCTTTTCAAAAAAATCACAAAAAGAATATATTTTCAGCATGTACATAATTTTGGGTACAAAGACCTTAAACTACACTAGGATTAACTTCTCGGGGGACTTTTCTATTTCCAACAAAAAACCGGCATCAATCTCGGCCCTTCGGGTCAAGTTTCAATGACCCGGATCATTTCAAAAGTACCAAAAAGATTTTGAGCTTTCCATAAAAACCAGTATCAATCTCGATCACTTGAGTCAAGGTCTGGAACTTTCACAAAAAAAGAAAGATTTATCATCTGATTTAAACTGCACAAATCTATCCCTAATGGTTCGAAAACTTAAAACTACACTGAGATTAACTTCTCGAGGGCTTACTTTCCCAACCTGTCCCGGACATGGCTGACACTTGATCGTACGGGTATTCGGAATCTTCTAAACATGTAAGGGTTGAGGCGGGCAGAACCCCGCGATCCTTTTTGTGTTGAACGCACCGTGATGGACAACCTTGATTTGGAAGTCATTGTTGAATCTGATAGATATTCCCTTTTCCTAAAACTCATTAAGGAGATTAAGACAGTTAGGAGGTGAAGCGCACCCTCATAGAATTGTGAGCAGCATAAGACCCCAAACTGGATTGACAAAGGGAAATGTGAGGATGTGGCTCATTTTGTGGCCGAAGGGATCCGTCTGACGATATGTGGTCTATGTGCATTGCACATAAGGAACAGGCAACTTTGTGGGTGTGTTGATTGAAAACCCTCAAAATTCCCTCATCCGAAGATGTAAAACTACGACACTTAACTGTGTAAGACTCATCTTGCTTGCTGACGTAAAATGGATTGGGTGCCTTACCAGCAGTAGAAGCTGGAAGTGGATGAAAATTCCATACTGTGGACCCTCGCCGTTCCGCGCTCCCACGCGACCTTCGTCCCTTTCCTTTCGGAAGAAGAAGAAGAAGAGGTGCGTGCGTGCGAATCGCCGTTTGTGCCACTGGCTTGCCTCATTCTCGAGGGCTTTGTTTGGTTGTCGTGTTAAGCTAGATGTGTTTAAATGAGTTTATATAAGACCAGAGTCGCCACTAGCTAGTTACTTCGAATCTACAATCGGCTAGACCCCGTAGAAACGTTAGAGAAGGGGATCCGAAGATTCCTTCCTCTAAAATGACTTCTTTTGATCTGCAACCAGAGATTCGAGGTAAGGGATCATGGTTACAGGGTGGGAAGAGGTTAAGCACCCCATACACTGCCCATACCGAAGTACGGTCTCTACTTCACAGAATAGAACTAACACTTGAAAGTCTGTTTTAATCCTCGTACATTCTCATAGATGACATGATGCATGAATGCGAGTCTGAACAGTAAGAGTTTCTGATGGGCAGGTTCCATTAACAGGCAAGCCCAGAGCATACGCTCGAACTGACAGGTGCTTTATGCGGAATGCATGCTGTGTGTTTGAATGATCAAAGTGCTTGTAGTGATATGTACATGAATACAGGTCTGAACAGTAAGAGTTTCTGATGGGCAGGTTCCACTAACAGGCAAGCCCAGAGCATACGCTCGAACTGACAGGTGCTTTATGCGAGATGCATGCTGTGTGTTTGAATAATCAAAGTGCTTGTAGTGAAGCAGGGGGGTTGGAAGAAAAGTAAATGTTGCACTTATGCTAGATGCGAATGAGATGATGCTAGTAAGGAACAGCTAGATGGACGGAAGTGTTGCAAGGATTGGCTTCGAGTGGCTGGATCAAGACTTGGATGGCTTGGGAGACTTGGACCAGTGGTTAGGCTGGGCTGGACCAGGGCTGGGCTCTCCTCACTCGGGCTCTCCTTGGTGGAGGAAACGGGCTAAAGGGTGGAGAGGTGGACTCAGAGCTCTCGAACTGGAGAGAGGGGAAGTGGATGTTGAAATGGGAAGAGGCTAGGGTATTTATAGCAATGGGCAGTGGCAGATTGCGTAAATAATTTTGAGGCCCTGGGGGCTGCCCGTACGGACTCTCCTCGGTTTCCAGCGCGTGGTACGGTCATTTCTCGGGGCTGCTGTTTTGACTCGATGGGTTAACTCGATGAGTTGACTCAACGGGTCGACTCGGTGATTCGACTCGGCGGGTTGACTCGGTATTTTGACTCGACGGGTTGACTCAGTGGGTTGACTCAGTGAGTTGACTCAGTGGGTTGACTCAGTGAGTTTGACTTTTTTTTAAGGATTTTTTGACTGACTTTTCTTATGGGGGGGTTTGTCAGGCTGATGTTTAGGGGTGGTTGGGCTTATGGATTGGGGCTTACAAGGGTGAGTTTGGACTTGGGATTTGTGGGTATGGTCCTCCATTCATCTAGCTATCTCTACCAACAGTGTAGCCGAAGGTGGGGTGTCTACAAATGCCCCTCTTTGGCAGAGGTTGCGTGTAACCGAATGCCAAAGCGAGTGGACACCCCACTTCTGACCCGGTCATTCATAGATCATGGTCTGAAATCTTTGCTTGCCTTTGCATCTGTGCCAGTTGATCGTCTGGAAATCGATCACTCGCACATACCGCGGGAGTTTGGAGAAAACGTTGCGATTGTCCCTGCAGTTTGCTGCAACCTGGGTACCCAATCGCAACCCTTCCATTCCCGATCGGTACTAACATCAGAAAGGTACAGCAGAACCTCTGCATCACTAGTCTTACGAGGTTTCTGACCCTGTGATTGATTGTATGTTTGATGTTTTTCCGAATCACTCCAAGAGTACTTGTTTCGCTTAACTGTCAAAGTGGTTAGATGCCCTGCGTCAGATAGTCTTACGGGATTCTACTACGCCGACTTGGTTGGACTCAGTCAAGGTACTTCAGGCATCCACGCCTAGGTATGTGCGGGTGGACTCTTTCCACCCGATCTGCTGGTTTCGATGCTTAGTTTGCAATTCATTCTTTCCTTGATTGTGGTCTGAAATCTTTGTTATCCTTTGTATCTGAGTCAGTTGATTGTCTGGAGATTGATAACTCGCACATATCGCGGGAGTTTGGAGAAAACGTTGCGATTGTCCCTGCAGTTTGCTACAACCTGGGTACCCAATCGCAACCCTTCCATTCCCGATCGGTACTAACATCGAAAAGGTACAGTAGAGCCTCTGCGTCCGTAGTCTTACAAGGATACCAACCCTGAGATTGATTGTGATGTTTGATGTTTTCCCTGGATCACTCTAGGAGTACTTATTTCGCTTGACTGTCAAAGTGGTTAGATGCCCTACGTCAGATAGTCTTACGGGATTCTACTACGCCGACTTGGAATCAGTCAAGGTACTTCAGGCATCCACGCCTAGGTATGTGCGGGTGAACTCTTTCCACCCAATCTGTTGATTTTGATACTTGGGTTACAATTCATTGTTTCCACCTGTTCAAATGGTTTCTTTGACCGAGCCTTTTGGCTTTCATCTTTTCGTATCTTGGCATGTGGTACGACCGCACTGACACTGGAGTTCAGTTCGACCGTACTTTGAGTGCATTGGATCCGATGGTCTCCGGGGAAACCGCGAGACATCGGATCTTATTTGATTTTTGCGTCGTCTCCTACCCAGAGATATGGAAGATCTCCTGGTGTTTTGAAGGCCGAGCACCTTATTGGGAAAATGTTTTTTGAATTTTTGAAAAGATACCCACTCTGGGGAGTGATACTCCATGGGGTTTTTATTTACAGATAGGAATATTTTTTTTATCTTTTTGAAATGAAAATCTGGTTTGCACGCGCCTCCACTAGGGATGCCTGTGGGGTCTTTGGCTAACCGACTTTTATTTTGAAAGCAGGTAAACATGATGATTGATGCGATGGATGCTGATGCATGGAGATGCATAATGGATGCATGGCTTGGCTCATTCTCTTTTAGCTTGATGATTTTGTTTTTGCTGGGGATGCAGAGAACTTTGAGCTTGTGGCTTGCAGGGTTGTGCTCCCTGGGGATTTTCTTTTTTTTTTTACTTTTTTTTAATATGGATGTTTGATCAGCGGGTTGGTCAAGATCCCGACCCGTGGTCGATCAGGTCCATCGTCCCAAGATGCTGTTTCTTTGCTAATGAGAATGTACGAGGATGTTATCCGACTTCAAGATGTTCTTCTGGGCATAAATGCGATTGAGTGTTTGGTCGCCAGTTTTGGTCAAGATTCCAATTTGCAAGCGATCGGATCCGTCATCCCAAATTATGAAGTGAGCGGAGTTCAAGACTCCTGAAGTGTAGTGCTGGGGATAGTGACAATTTTTGTGATTTTTGCAAATATGTGGTCTGAATCTTTACCTGAGTGGTCAGGATAGAGATCGGTTATTGAAAACAAAGGAAATATTTTTGTGATTTTTTGAAAATATTTGATTTGAAAGCAAGAGAAATATTTTTTGTGATTTTTGCAAACATTTGATTTGAAAGCAAGGGAAATATTTTTTTGTGATTTTTGAAAAGGTGATTTTGTAATGTTTTGGTATTTTGTGATTTTTCTGAAATGCAGGAAAAAGTATGGAATCTTCATCCACTTCCAGCTTCTACTGCTGGTAAGGCACCCGATCCATTTTACGTCAGCGAGCAAGACGAATCTCACACAGTTAAGTGCCGTAGTTTTACATCTTCGGATGAGGGGATTTTGAGGGTTTTCAGTCAACACACCCACAAAGTTGCCTGTTCCTCATGTGCAATGCACATAGACCACGTATTGTCTGACGGACTCCTTCGGCCACAAAATGAGCCACATCCTCACATTTCCCTTAGTTAATCCAGTTTGGGGCCTTACGTTGTTTACAATTCCGTAAGGGTGCGCTCCACCTCCCAACAGCCTTAATCCCCTTCATGAGTTTTGGGAACAGGGAACATCCGTCAGATTCAACAGTGACTTCCAAATCAAGGTTGTCTATCACGGGGCGTTCAACACGAACAGGGTTGCGGAGTTCTGCTCGCCTCAGCCTTTACCTGTTTAAAAGATTTTAGGACACCCGTACGATCAACTGTCAGCCATGTCTGGAATAGGTTAGGAAAGAAAGCCCACGAGAAGTTAATCCCAGTGTAGTTTTAGGTCTTCGGACCACTGGTTATGAATTTGTGCAGTTGAAAAAAAAAATTTGAAAAGGTTCCAGAGTTCAACTCAAGTGGTTGAGATTGATACTGGTTTTTATGAAAAACTTAAAAAATCTTTTTGGTATTTTGAAAATGATCCAAGTCATCAGATCCTGGCTTGAACGGCTGGGATCGATGCCGGTTTTTATTAAAAATCTCTCGGGATGTTGATCCCGACATAGTTTAAGGTCTTCGGACCAAAAAAACTTTATATACATGCTGAAAGTACATTCTTTTTGCGATTTTTGAAAAATATTCTGAGTCATCGATTTTGATTTTGAGGGTCGAGATCGATGCCCATTTTTATTAAAATCCCTCGGGATCTTGATCCCGACGTAGTTTAAGGTCTTCGGACCGAAAATATGTACAAGCAGGGCGAACACTTTTTTTTGTTTTTTGGAAAATGTCCAGTGTCAGCGGATCTTGATTCGAACGATCCAGACTGTTACCGGTTTTTATTTAAAAAGTCCCTCGGGATCTTTATCCCGACGTAGTTTAAGGTCTTCGGACCCAAAATATGTACAAGCAAAGCAAACACATTTTTTTTATTTTCTGGAAAATGTCCGGTGTCAGCGGATCTTGATTCGAACGATCCAGACTGCTACCGGTTTTTATTAAAAAGTCCCTCGGGATCTTAATCCCGACGTAGTTTAAGGTCTTCAGACCAAATTTTTGTACAAGCTGAACATACATTCTTTTTTATGATTTTTTCGAAATGATCCAGGTCATCAGATCTTGGCCTGAACGGCTGGGATCGATGCTGGTTTTTATTAAAATCCCTCGGGATATTGATCCCGACGTAGTTTAAGGTCTTTGGACCACAAAACTTTATGGTTGGGCATACTTACCTTGCTTTGTTTGGGCTTCTGATGGGACTGATTGTGATTTGAATGATCTGGATTGCTTGAATGGTCCATGTGGGCCCTTTCCAAACTTCAGCTTTGCTTTGGAGCACCTATCCTTGATGTTTTGTGAGGCTAAGAAGGCTTTCCATGGTGCAGATGATGATTTGAACGGCTTAGATTGCTCTTTTCAGCCATGTGGGCCCACTTGATGATCAGATCTTGGGTTCTGGCCCTCTTTCTTGATGATCAAGTCTTTGATCTTGCTATTTAATGACCGATGCGAGCTCTTCCATGGTTTGGATCATAATAATCTAGTCTTCGAATGGCTCAGATTGCTTGTGGCCCTCTCTTGATCATCTTTCCCTCTCTTTGACCTGATCAGACCCATTCTGGCCGCAGTGCTTCGTGATTGGATAGGTGGGGTACCTTCCAAATGATTTTGATCTATCTCAATCGAAGTCTGAAATCGATTGGAGCCTTGGGCGGCCCTCAGAGTGCCATTTGCTGATGTGGATTGTCAGCCTCACCTACCAAGAACCATGGAGCCAATCCCGCGGAGAGAGAGGGAGCATGTCCGTACGGGCGGCCCGCTCTGTCGCCTCTTGGGCGGCCTGGGCTGGCTCGTGCTCGGGCATTCTTCACAGTCTACTGTCTTTGTCCCCTCATTCCCTACACGTCCGGGTTCGATTGCAGCCATGAATATTCTCCTTGTCTCATCTTCCCTCCTCCTTTTGTCTTTTTCTTGGTTTGCCTTTTCTCAAGCAATGGATGGTGGAGATTTGGGGGCTGTGGGGGCTGTCCATGGTGGGTCCCACACTTCAGAAAGTGTTGAAGGCTTTAATGATGGAGGGATTTCTTTAATGGATGGTGGAGATGGTGCATTGAATGGGCGCATTGATGAGGGGTTAGGGATGGTGGTTGGTGGAGCTTTGAATGGCCCCATTAATGACAGCCATGCTGAAATTTCAGATTGGAATGGGTCTTTGATTGTGGGAGAACTGGATGGTATGGATGAGATGAGGAGATGGGACATAGGTGAGACTATGCATCCCTTGAATGTGGGCCACCTAGATGATGTGATTGATGGAGGTGATGGGACCATGATGGACATAGATGGGCTGATCTCATGTCTGAATGGGATGGATGGTTTAGATAATACCTTTGACGGTTTGGATGCTCTTGATGGGGGCCAAGATGTGCGGCATACTTGTTTGGGTGGACTTGATGTAATCATTGATGATGTCCCCCTGATGATGGACGGTGTGGACGCCTCGATGATCCCTTTGATCGACCAGGATGATGACTGGATTCATGATTTCCTGTTGGAGAGGGCCGCAGGTCCAGATCTGACCATTGATTCTTTGATTGGGGTGGCCGGGACCCTTCTTGATGGTTCAGATGCATTTTTTGATGGTCAGATTGGCCAGGATGCCACGATGTGTGGTGTGATCTTCGCTGGTAGCCCTTTTGATGAAGAGTGTCGTCCTTCTCCTGATCGTCGGTCTTTTGCGCACTCTGTTCATGAGGTGGGCGAGTCTTCTCATGCAGCTGAGGTCGTGACAGTTTCAGACAGTGATGCGACTATATCAGACATAGTCGTTACTGAGGGCAGGTCAGGGGCTGTCGAGTCTGTAGAAGTTCCAGCTTTTCCTTCTCCTTCGCCCGTTGATCTTCTGATCCTCGATGAGCTGTCATTGATTTCTGGGCCTTTTGTTCTGGAGGGGGTGTTAGAACTTAGAAAAAGCGGGAAGATAAAGATCTACTCGTCAGCAGTCTTTCTTCCTTTCTTTCATGTTTCTTTTATTCTGGGGGAATTCTGAGTATAGAGACATTCATAGACAATCATTAGCAATCACAAAGTGTACGCGAGAAAGCACCGAGAGGTGAATTTTATTCCAGAGATTCCGAGATCTTTTACATTCCGGGCTGTGAACTGGTCACGAACCCTTAATTACATCAAAGGATGATCACCCTTGATTAAAAGGCAAAAGTAAATGCATGCATGTATCATAAATGAATTAAATAAAGCATTAAAGGAGCATAAATATAAATAAAGCACAGCATAGACCACACAGAGATTTTTACGTGGAAACGCTTACGGGAGAAAACCACGGCACAAAGCGACAAGATTCCACTATGAATTTCAGTTATACAGTAGATGGAATATCAAAGGGATAAAACTCGGATAGATCGAGCAAGTAGTTTAAATCGTCGGGGATTATAGTCTCGAGTTCATGGTCGCCGAGACCAAGTCTAGGATTTATTATGGAATACCTTACCGTTAAGATCAGTTAGATGTTGGTCCCATACTCCTCGGGTATTCCTAGTTGAGTAGCAACCAGGATTTTAACCGAGTCGTGTATCTCAGTGTCATGACGCGTCTCTATGGACGATATGACTTTCAGGGATACACTTCACGGTTTCCGTTTAGTGCAACCTAGGGCTAGTGACCGTCTCAGCTGGACGGGTGACTTACTGGAGGGCACTCCATGGGGTCTTTGTGCAAACAGGGTTTCGACCGAGTCGTATATCTCAGTGTCATGACGCGTCTCTATGGACGATATGACTTTCAGAAATACACTCCATGGCATCCACTTACTGCAACCAGGGCCAGTGACCGTCTCAGCTGGACGGGTGACTTACTGGAGAGCACTCCATGGGGTCTTTGTGCAAACAGGGTTTCGACCGAGTCGTATATCTCAGTGTCATGACGCGTCTCTATGGACGATATGACTTTCAGAAATACACTCCACGGCGTCCACTTACTGCAACCAGGGCCAGTGACCGTCTCAAGCTGGACGGGTAACTTACTGGAGGGCACTCATTCCCTTAGCCACTCAACTGACAGATCCCGCCTTGGACAGGACGCACATCAACTGGTCTTAACGATGAAGTATTTCAGACGTTTAGAATTCTTTCATTGTGGTTTCCGATGATAACCATAATCCCCTTCGATTTAGTTTCGTATCTTGATCCGAGATGAAATATATTCATGCAATGGATGCAAATGAGTACAGTACAGAGTAACTATGTTTTATGCATGTTCAAGAGAAGATTTCATTTATGCTAGATGCTCAGTGTATCAGACAAATTATGCATTTGATTTGATCAATCGGCTTCGTATATATCTTTGTGTCATCGATGTTTTACCCTCGCGTCTTTGAGATCGCGATTGATTTCATTTGGCATTAGTAGATTTTCGGGCCGTCATGGCACTTCCCAGAGCCTGTTTACGATCTGATCGGAGGATTTGGTGAATTCCTATCAGATCGTCTTTGGATAGAGGCGGATTATGTCCATGAGAGTCACAGTGCGATCGCATTTCGATTTGTTTAGCATGGGTCAATTTCTGAGCCAACAGGGCACTTCCCAGGGCTAAAAACGACTAAGTAGTGGACCTGTTTATGGTCTAATCAAAGTTTCTCGGAGATCCTGAGATCAGGTAATCTCATTGTAATGCATGATTATGGTGTATCATGTTATGGCGGAGAGAAGTCTCCCTCTCGGGTTCAATCAAATTCCGCCCGATCCCTCTCGATTTCGGCCATTTTCGGTTCTTTCGGAGGGATTTCCGAGGTTTGCAATATTGGCTAAGTGTTGGCCATTTTGATCAAATTGCTGATTTGGCCCACTTAACATCGACCGTTGGTGAATCCGGTCCGGGGGATGGATAGAGGACATTGATGTGTGTCTAGGAGTGCTGACGCGATCAGAAGGCGGGCCACGTCGAAGGCGGGCCACATCATGGAAGGCCCCACCTCCCCATCAGCGTCCAGGCGCATGGGAGGTTGGGTTGGGCGCATGTTTCATTAGACATGGGCGCATGTCTTAAGTGGATGCATGTTGTCCACCCCAGGCGCATGTGAATGCTACAAATGCATCAAGCGCATGTGAATGCTACAAATGCATGGTTATTAGGCGCATGTGAATGCTACAAATGCATGGTTATCAAGCGCATGTGAATGCACATGCGTCCAACATCCCAACTATGGGCGCATGTCCCATGGTACTTAGGGATTTTCGCGCATTTCCCCTCCCCAGAATGGGTGAGCGCATGTCACTATGTGACTTGGAGGATTTTGCTCCGGTGGGAGAAACCCCTTTCCGGCGAAGGCATCCGGCGAAGTGTGGGCGCATGTGGATAGTCGACTGAGGATTCCGGCAAGGATTTTACCTTGCTCTGCCGATCCTTTCCAGATAATGAAGTCTCTCTCTCTCTCAACAAGTGAGTGGGGTATTTATAGCACTTAATCGGGTAGCTACTTGGGTACCGGGCGCATGTGGTTTGCAAAATGGAGGGCATGCGCATGGAAATATTTGGAGAGACGAGTCATGCGCATGTTGTGGGGATCATGCGCATGGAAATATTTGGAGAAACGAGTCATGCGCATGTGATGGGATCATGCGCATGTCCCCATGCACCAGGCGCATGTGGCATAGCATGGGCGCATGTGCCACTGGTATGGGCGCATGTGGCCTCTGTTTTGGTCGCATGTGGCCCCACTTAGCATATTTTCATGATTTTTGTAATTTTTATTTTATTTAGAATATTGAAAAGGGAGAGAGAGAGCTCTCATGCGCATGTGGTGAGAGAGTGAATGCATGTTTCCTTAATACATTCGCATGTGGAGAGAGAGTGAACAAATGCATGTGGAGAGAGAGTGAACAAATGCATGTAGAAATATGCACGCAATGACTTCAAACTTGCTACTTAAGGTTTTCCGGGCATTCCGGATCATTTGGCGGTAATCCGCATGTCTGATTCCAGCCCGAAATGGTACCTGTAGGCTTTTGGGCCCTTATAGTCGGATAAGTCAGGGCAAAAAATGCATTTGGAAGCGCGCTGGTAAAAATATGCATCGTGCGACCTCGAAACTTGCAGGTTAAGGGTTTTAGGGCGTTCCGGATCATTTGGCGGTAATTCGCATGTCCGATTCCACCCCAAAATAGCATTCATAGGTTTCAGTCACGATTGCGTATGTTAGGGCGGCACTGGCATTTTTCGAGTATTTCGGATCTCGAAATCAGTCCGAATCATCGTAGATGGACCGTTGAATACCATTTTATAATGGGTACAAATTTGAGCCCCAATAGGGGGTACCCGTGAGGACTTGTCAGCTGCTTCCTCGTCCTTCTTGCTCGCCACAACTGCTTGCTTGGCTTTATAGTTTGTCAGTTTATGAGATTCGGGATTTGGAGTCCTATGGCTTTGACACTCTGATCCATATGGCTAGAGTTGACATTGATTGGAGGATGCTCGGAGCTGCATTGATTGACTGGGTCCCTTCGTTGAACTTGTTCGCGTTCAACGATATGGAGATGGGACCCTCTTTGGAGGAGCTTGCACGCTTGACAGGCCTACCTTGGGATTATACTCAGTATTTCTCGCCGAAGACTGCCACACCGCAGAACTGGTTCGAGATCCCATATCTTGTTCGGCCTGCAGCTGCCGGCCAGGATGCTGTAGTGTTCTCCTTGGACTTACTGTATGATCTTTTTTCGGGCCCTCGGAGTGTGGCCGATTTTATCCTTGCTCGGAACGCACTGATGTTCTGCTTGATAGCTAAGGTGCTGTTCTCGAGATGGCACAGGTCCCAAACTCCTTTGCTTTTTGAGGTGATGAGCCGAGCTATCCGACAGCAGGGGATCATTTCTCTCGTCTTGGCCGAGCTGTTTAATGGGCTGACTGACTGTGCCCTGGGCCGTACTCTTGTCCTTCGCGGCTGCTGTGCATTTCTTCAGGTATCTTTTCTGCACCTTTTCTTTCTTGCTTTTTAGAAATTGCTTTGCTCTAGCTGAACTTCTTTTCCTTCTTATGATCAGGTTTGGCTATGGGAGCGTCTTTCGCTGACCATTCCTGTACCTTTTCCTAACACCCGTCGCCCAGATCTTATGCGGCACATCATGGAGTTTCTTCCGCATACAACTAGGATGAGCGAGCCTTTGTATCGCAGGATGTTTGCTGAACTTCGTGACTGGAATGTTCATTGGGAGTCATCTTGGCTTTCACTTCCTCCAGTGCTTTGCGATGCACACCGCCTTCCTCTGATGCTGGTAGGCTTTCGATCTTACTTTTCCTACCACCCTACCCGGTTCCTGCGGCAGTTTGGATACGAGCAGGATGTTCCTCTTTTTGCTTTCATGGGTATCGGGCGCCGAGCGCTTCCATCTAGGATCTCTGACTTTAGGACTCGGGTCGATGGATCTTGGGCGAGTTATCTGACTGCTGATCTGCTCGGTTTTGAGTTGCGGGCTTTTCCGATGGCGACCACCCCATATCAGTACTGGGTTGCTAAGCAGTCTTTGTATCGACTTATCCCTTGTTGGCACCAGACTGCTGATGAGGATGAGCAGGATATCCTTGGAGATGCCGGCTCTTCATCTGTTTCGTATGAACCCTTTGAGGAGCGCCCGTTCATTGATCCTGGTTTCCTTTTGGCAACTCATGGCCATTTGCTGTCTGAGATTTTCGCACTTCGGTATCATTGTGAGATGATGTCGAGGAGATTGGCTGCCGATCAGAAGTTATCTGATGAGGAGGCCGCGATTCGTACCCTTGAGTGCGATGAGGTGCATTACCTGCGTATGGAGGTGAGCAGGTTGAGAGCGAGACTATTTCGTTATGAGTCAGGGGACTTACCTGATATGGCCGAGGAGGAGGGTGGAGATTGATTATATTGGCCACCTACACATTCTTTTTTTTCATGGTATATGATTGATGATGATGAATTTTTTGTATTTTTTTTTAAAAAGATGGCATGATATGTGTAAACGAAATATGATGCTTTTAATGAAAAAGAAGAAAACTTTTTTTGAGAATCTATTGTGCCATGAGTTGTCTTGTGAGTGTGTCTGGATTTTGTGTCGGGATATAGGAATCAGAGTTGGGGCTTGGCCAATGATTTGACTTGTGTGATCCTTTGGTTCCCTAGAGGTGTAGGCAACGGAAACTGTTGCCTCCTGAGATTGTTAGAATTTATAGAGCTCTTCGTTCCTGACTGCACTTCTTCTTGTTCTTGAACTGTGGCTGCTCAAACTGATCTGGACTGTCTGATTTCCTGATACCTGCACTTTTATTTTTTCTTTTTCCATTTGAGCCATTTTTGCCTGCAGCGCTCTTTTCGAGTTTTCACCACAGCCGGCCTTTTCCCGTCATTTTTGCCCGTGGTGCCCTTTCGGGTTTTCACCGTATCCCGAGTGTTTGATCTTGCCTGCCCCTTGGTAGCTATGCTGTTTTTACCCTCAGTGCCCTTTCGGGTTTTCACCAAGTCCGCTGTATGCCCACTGTTTTTACTCGGAGCGCCCTTTCGGGTTTCACTCCGCCCTCTTTGTTTAGGCACACATTTTCTTTTTTCTTTTCTTTTCTTTTTCTTTTTTTCTGGATCTTTAGATAACTGCGGCGCTTAGAGGTCGGGAATCCGTCGTTGCCGGCCGATGGCAGTCCTTCAGCCCTTTTCCTAGGTTACGATGATAGAGCTGTCGGTCTTTGCTACCGACCTTTCTGAGATGGGTGGATGGATGACTGTGTTTCTTCTTGGGTTGATTTTTTCTCGGGTGCCTTGCTTTAGCTTCCCTTTTCCTTTTTCTCTTTTTTTTTCTTTTGTATTCTTTTTTTCTCTTTTTTTGTATTTATTTTTTTTTTTCTTTTTCTTTTGAATCCCCTTATTTGAAACACTTGTTGGTGGACGAAAATGTTTTTTTAGAGGTTTTAGCTTCGACCTCTTGACTTCAGCTCTATTAAAGTAACTCTTGATAAAGTCAGAATGACTTACCCGTGAAAGATCTTCACTTTGTCGGCGTTGATTGGCTCAGGAAGATCCACCCCTCTCATGCTGGTGAGTCTGAGGGTGAAATTGCGTCGGGTAGTCTAACACGACACCCTATGCATACACTGTGCGGAAGCTTAAAGAGCAACTAGTATTATGGCTAAACCTATAGGAGGGGGTGATTAGGACCTTTTCAAACTCTTTTCGCCTACTTAAACAATTCAACAAATTAAACTACGTAAGCGATTAACACTTCGGCTTCCAAGCCTAAGTGGGTCCAATCAAAAGACTAGCAAATGATAAGAGCAATCAGCAACCTAGTCAAAACAACTCATGTGGACTATAGAGGATGGATCAAGAAATGCTCAAGTCAACATGAGGTAGTGAAAGTACATCTTGTGAGTGTGGATGAGCCTATCAAGTGCCTAGCATGCATTCCTAACTAAGCATTCATAATTAACCAATTTAAACGCAATGCATAAAGAGAAATGTGCTCAAGAACAATCACAAACACAAGGATGTATAGTGGTTCAACTACGTGTCTACTCCACTCCCAGTTCAAGTACTCAACCCCTTTGAGCACACCGGCATTCACTGGAGAGTTTAAATCTGGTTCCTCCTAACTAAGGTGTTTTAAATCGGATCCACCCAACCGGAGAGTTTATAGGTTCCTCCCAACCTACACGTTTGCACCCGTGTTGGTGGCTCCCCCTTGGAGACTTTGTTTAGGCCCGACTAACGAGCCAAGGAACGGCTGACATCCCTGAATTTTAGGCCTAACTAATAGGTCAAGGATCGGCTAACGACCCTAGGTCGAGTTTGTCAAACAAACTCTACACTCAACTCCCACAGGGAATTGAGTGGATGGACTCCTAACAAGACAACCTTACTTGTCGAATTGAGCTCCTTTGTAGCGCCGCTTTGGGTTGCTTCTTCTCGCTCTCCCGTGCTTAAATCAGCTCCCCTTGTGATCCCCCGATCTTTGACGCCGCCGCTTTGCCAAGGCTTCAGCTCCAAGATCAGCTACCTTGCATGTGATGCTCCATTGGAGATGCCAATGTGCTAGGGAATGGTGAAACCTCTACAAATGGTAGGAAATGGGTTTCCTAGAGGAATACACCTATTTGGACTCCTAGGTAGTGTTTAGACAAGGGATTTAACTATCATCAAGATGTCTAAACCCTAAGAATCAAGAGGGAACAAGTCCATTCTCAAGATGCCATTGAATGGCCCAAGCTTGTGATGAAAACACAAGGAGAATGACTTGCTTTAGGTTTGGAATAGATCCTCTAATGATCTCTAGCAATGGTGGCTTCTATTTCCTCAAAATCCCCTCTCTTGGCTCAAAAACGAATCCCCCATCTTAAATAGATTTTCTTCCAACGGTAAAAAAACGGGCAGATTCGTGCATCTCCGATTGATCGGAAGAAGGTCCGATTGATCGGAGACCTGTCCAATTAATCAGAGACAAGTCCGATTAATCGAAAATCTATCCAGTGAAGTCCCTGGAAGATATTCCGATTGATCGGAACACTGTCCGATTGATCGGACGGACCCCTTCTGATGGATCGAAAGATTGTCCGATTGATCGGAAATATGTCCAGTGGATTTTTAAGGTTGCTGGAAAAATTTCGATTGATCGGAGCTTCTGTCCGATTGATCGGAGTCCTATCGGAGCCAACGCCCGATTGATCGGAGATCAATCGGAAACTGCTGTTTTGAGCTATTTTGTTTACAGCAGCTTCCACCTCTTAAATTAGTCTAACTTATCATGTTTTTCATGGAGTTCTAAGACTAATGATGATGACTAAGGGTATACCTAGTTAGTCCAAGTCATCTAAGAGGTTATGAGTTAGGTTTTGGTCAAGGTTAAGGCACACCAAGGCATCACTTTTACCTGTTTCTTCTTCCTTGATGCAGCAGGGCCACTTGAGTCTTCGGTCTTCATCTTCATTAAGCTCAACCGACACTAGACTCACTGACCTAAGTAATTGACAAACAAGGTGCACTAGTATGCCACAGAAAAGTGCACTAACAGAGGGCGCCTCCGGGAAGTACTTCTCTGATGATCAGTGGCCCGTCCCACGAGGGTTTGAACTTTCCTCTGGGATCCGGAAGGTACAACGGTAGGATCTTCTTCATGACCATGTCGCCTACCTTGAAACTTCTTTTTCGGACTCTCTTGTTGTAAGCCCGAGCGATCCTTTTTGATAACATTGGGAATGGCTTAGCGCACGCATACACTTTTCATCTGCTAGCTGCAACTGATCGAATCTGGCCCGTTGCCATTCTCCTTCTTCAACTCCGCTTTCGAGTAACACTCGTAGTGATGGTATTTCCACCTCGACTGGTAGAACCGCTTCCATTCCATAAGTAAGCTCGAAAGGAGTAACGCCCATAGCAGACCGTACAGACGTTCGATAAGCCCAAAGTGCATATGGGAGCATATCTGACCAATCTCGATAGGTCACGACCAACTTCTCGAGTATCCTGACGATTGTCTTGTTTGCGGCTTCTACCCCACCATTCATCTGAGGACGGTAGGGGCTTGATCGATGACGTTGGATCTTAAATTTGCTGAGGAAGTCATCCATCTTCCTGTTGACGAACAGGGTCCCATTATCTGGGATGATAACATTGGGGATTCCATACCGGCATATGATGTTGTTCTTCATGAATTTGATCACCTGAGATGCTGCAATCGTGGTGTAGGAGGCTGCCTCTACCCACTTGGTGAAGTAGTCGACTGCCACAAGTATGTACTCATGACCATTTGATGCTTTGGGACTGATTTTGCCGATGATGTCGAGTCCCCACATGGAGAAGGGCCAGGGGGTAGTCAGGTTGTATAATTCTGATGAGGGGGCATGGATTTGATTCGCATGCTCCTGACACTTGAAGTATTTTCTGACGTGCTGGCAACAGTCTGTCTCCATGGTGAGCCAATAGTAGCCGAGTCGTAGAATCTTCTTTGCCATCATGTGCCCATTCATGTGTGGGCTACAGATTCCTTCGTGTATTTCTTTCATGATCTTTGCAGCTTCTGTTTCATCGACGCATCGAAGGAGGATGTGATTATAGGATCGCTTGTAAAGAACTTCGCCACTGATGGTGAACTGGCTGGCCAAACGCTGGATGGTTCGGCGATCTGTTGCTGTTGCTGACTCTGGACACTCCTGGGTTTCGAGATATTGCTTGATATCGGCATACCAGGGTTTGTTAGGGATAGCTTTGGCTTCTTCTATTTGCAGGCAAAAAGCAGGTTCTTCTTGAATTTCGACTGTGAGCTCCCATTCTGAAGCTCCTTTTGGTATCTCGAGCATTGATGCAAGTGTGGCGAGAGCATCTGCAAACTGGTTCTTGGCTCTGGGCATGTATGAGAAGGTGACTTCTTTGAACTCCTCGATCAAATTTTCAAGATACACATGATATAGTACCAACTTCTCGTCCTTGGTTTTCCATTCGCCATTGGTCTGATTGATGATAAGCTGTGAGTCTCCAAATACTCGTAGCTTCTTGACACCCAAGATTATGGCTTCCCTTAAGCCGGCGATGCATGCTTCGTACTCTGCCATGTTGTTGATGCACTCGAATGCTATGCGCCTTGAGATAGGAATAGGGACATCATCTGGAGAGTAGAGGATTGCTCCAATACCACTCCCTTTAGAATGTGCTTCACCGTCGAAGAATAACGTCCACTCATCTTTCTTCTTCTTTTCATCCCCTTCGATAAGCAAGAGATCTTCATCAGGGAAGAATGTCTTGACGGTTGATAATCCAGGAGTGAGTGAGCGGCAAGATGATCGGCGAGGGCCTGTCCCTTGATTGCCTTCTGAGTGACATAGGTGATGTCAAACTCAGACAGGATTAGCTATCCTTTCAGTGAGTGCCGGTTTCTCGAACAAGTACTTGAGCGGATCCATGTGAGAGAGGAGGAGAATAGGGAATGCAATCATGTATTGACGGAGTCGCTGAGTTGCCCAGACTAGGGCGAGGCAAGTCTTCTCGATCGGGGAATACCTGGTCTCGTAGTCGGTGAACTTTCGGCTCAAATAATATATTGCTTGTTCCTTCTTCCCGATCTCGTCGTGCTGGCCGAGGACACAGCCAATGGCTTCTGCTGCTACCGAGATGTATAACAATAGTGGTCGTCCGGGAGTGGGTGGCACTAGGACTGGAGGATTCATGAGATATTTCTTGATGCGGTCGAAGGCGACTTGGCAATCATCATTCCATTCTTTTAGAACATTCTTCCAAAGGAGCTTGAAAATGGGCTCACAAATGGGTGTGAGCTGTGCGATGAAGCGATTGATGTATTGAATTCTGCCGAGGAAGCCACGGATTTCTTTCTCTGTTCTAGGAGGGGGCATCTCGATGATTGCTCTGGTTTTGGTCTCGTCGACCCTGATGCCATCCTCGCTCACCATAAAGCCGAGGAGCTTACCTCCCATTGCACCGAAGACACATTTCTGAGGGTTAAGCCGGAGCTTGTACTTTTCTAATCTGTTGAATAACTTCTTCAGATCTTCAAAGTGTCCTTCAATTGTGCAAGATTTGACGATCATATCGTCCACATATACTTCAAGCTCTTTGTTCATCATGTCATGGAATAGTGCTGTCATTGCTCACTGATATGTTGCTCCTGCGTTCTTCAGACCAAACGGCATTACCCTGTAACAGAAAGTTCCCCAGGGAGTGATAAACGACTGTCTTTTCGCGATCTTCTATGGCCATCTTGATTTGATTGTAACATGAGAACCCGTCCATGAATGAGAAGATCTTATATCCAGCAGTGTTGTTGACCAGAGTGTCGATATGTGGCAAAGGGAAGTCATCTTTAGGACTGGCTTTGTTAAGATCTCGGAAGTCGATGCACATTCGAACCTTGCCATCCTTCTTTGGTACTGGTACGATGTTGGCGAGCCATTCAGGGTAGTTGGAGACTACCAAGAATCCCGCATTGTACTGTTTGATGACCTCATCTCAGACTTTCAGAGCCCATTCTGGCTTCATTCTTCGAAGTTTCTGTTTCATTGGCTTCATATCTGCCTTGGTTGGCAGATGGTGTACAACGAGCTCTTCATCGAGCCCCGGCATGTCTTCATATGAAAACGCGAAGTTGGACAATCTTGGAGCTAGGAACTCTATCATTTTCTGTTTCATCTCAGGTGGCAATGATTTTCCAATGCGTACTTCCCTAGGGATCTCAGGTGTCCCCAAGTTTACTATCTCAAAATCATCGGCTACAACATTGGCTTTGGATTCGAACTTTTTGAGGAGATCCTCTATTTCGAGAGCTGGATCATCATCTTCCTCATCCCGAGCTTCGTCTAGACCCATGAGCTCGAAGTCTAATTCGATTTCGAAGTCATATGTTTCGACTTCAAACTCATGCGACTCTTTAGACGAACTTGGCACACTATTGAATGCAGGAAAAGAAATGTTTTTTAGTTTTTGAGATTTTTCTGAAATGGAAATGCTAGATGTTTTTGGCTTTTGAAAGTTTTTTATTTTTTTGGATTTTCGAAATTCATGGGACTTTGAACAAGTGGGCATTGCAGACCATGATTGAGCCCAATTTGTTCCAAAGTTCCGGTCGCTGCTTAAACATGCACTTTTTTTTGGAAGACAGAGCCCTTAGATGGCTCTTTGGCTGATTCAAAAGTTAGGGGAACGGATGACCATTCAGGACCCCACACTTCCTCCCCTGAAGAGGTGGGGGTTGATGATTCGGGCGCAGAATCACGGTCTGGCCCAATGACCATGATTTCTCGCTGGTCGAGTTCGAGATCTGAGTCGTACTCAGTCGCTCCCGGATCACTTACCTCGCATTGTAGTTCGTTTGGTTCTACGGCTAGACATGAGTTTGGAATCTGGACATCGGACCAATCCAGGGCTGGCCATTTCCCTTTCTTGGTCCAATGGATGGGCTACTTCTGCCCCTGGCTGATGGTTGATAATGTTGATTCTGCAGAGATGGGCAAGTCGTACCCCTTGCTGATTGACTGCTGAGATGGGCAAGTTGTGCCCTGGCTGGCTGGAATTGAAGTGGGCAGGTTGTGCCCCTGGTTGATTGATGCTGAGATGGGCAAGTTGTGCCCCTGACTGGCTGGAATTGAAGCGGGCAGGTTGTGCCCCTGGTTGATTGATGCTGAGATGGGCAAGTTGTGCCCCTGACTGGCTGGAATTGAAGTGGGCAGGTTGTGCCCCTAGTTGGGAGCAGGTGCTGAAGTGGGCAGGTTATGCCCCTGGTTGGCTGGAATTGAAGCGGGCAGGTTGTGCCCCTGGTTGGGAGCAGGTGCCAGAGTAACCTGGTCCTGAAGCTGCTGTATTCGACTTCCTTCTTCATCTTCATCATTTCCTTCTTCTTCTGGAGGCTTAGACGGTTCGAGAATCTGATCCCATCGAATGGGGGCCCACGTGGCCCCAACTAGGCTCATCAGAAGGCCTTTATGTAGTGCAGTCGGTTGATTCCCTCCTGGATCTTTACAAGGTTCTCCTGGCTTGACGAATTGGATGGGTGAGCACCGAAATTTCTTCCTTCTTTTGTCCATGAAGATTGCCCTGTATCCGAATCCCCATTTGCATTGGTTATATATCAGCGGCACCGTTCTAGACTTGAAATGATTCTTCATTCGGTATTTGAGGCTCAGACATTCTACCGGTGAAAAGACACGGTCCACCCTTATTGGTTCTGGATTGGCGATAGAGTTCACAGTCTCGAATTCGAAACTGTGAAATGGGATGTCTTCTTCAGAGTGCTGGATATCGATGACCGGGATGTCTGGTTCAGTGGCAGCAGCATTGGAAGGAATAATGAGCTCCTTCTCTGCATGGATAGAGATTACTTGATTTCCACAGATGTATTTCACTCGTTGATGCAGGGTTGATGGCACAGCTCCAACCTTGTGCAGCCAAGGTCGTCTGAGCAACATGTTGAAAGAGGCTGATATATCCGGAATTTAGAATGTGATGGTGGAGACTTCCGGACCTATCTGTACCTCTATGTCGACCTCCCCTTCCACTGATCGGCGGGTGTTGTCGAATGCTCTGACACATATGGTGCTGGGTCAGAATGAAAAAGGACTGATTCCCAGACGTTCCGCAGTCTTAAGTGGGCAGACATTTAAGCTTGAGCCATTATCGATAAGGACCAATGGGACGCAGAGGTCTTTGTATCGTAAGGCTATGTTGAGGGATCGCCCATGATCGCGTCCTTCCGGTGGCAACTCATTATCGGTGAAGGTGATGGCGCGTGGAGCCAGGAGTTGTCCAATCATCAATGCTATCATCTCTGGTGCCGTATCGGAGGAGACGTGAGCATCGCTCAAGGTTTTGGCAAACATTTCTTGGTGTATGCGAGATGTGTAGAGTAGCTCCCATACTGAGATTTGAGCAGGGATTGACTTGAGCTGAGTCGCCACATCGTATGCGGCTTCATTTTTGTTGCCAAGGCCTGAGAGAGCGCCTTTGAGATCTCCTCTGTTTTGATTATCTCTTCGGATGCAACGCCCATTGGGATTCATGTTCCCCACTTCCGCACATTCTGGATAGTGCCATGGGACCTCTTTATAACTTTCCTCACCTTTGCCTCCTAGGATCACCGGTTCTTACAACGGTGCTAGTGTGGGTACCAGGTCTTCCTCGTATGGAGCTTTTGCTTTGAGAACTACATTGTTGCCTGTGCTGAAGGGGTAATATCGAGGCTTGTCTTCATAGATCACATAAGGTTGCGGTCCTGGCTTGACCGTTCCTGGAGCAAGAGGCTCCCATGGAATGAATACCGGTCCTCTATATATGGCAGGAGGTTTCTCTGTTCGTTCCAGCTGCCATAGTGTGATTGACACGCCTTCGGGATTTTCCCCTTGCAATATGACTGGCTCAACTGGAGGAGCTCCTTCCAAGACAATGGGCTCTTGCTGTTGATGAGTATGGTTTCTCCATGGCGAATTGTGTTGTTCCTGTGCTGGGATTGCCCCTTTCAGGATAACAGGTTTGTATGTGGGCTCGATGTATGATTGTGCTCCTTCCAGAATGACTGGTTCCCAACATGAATGGCTGTAAGGTGCCCCTTGCACAACTGGCACATCGTATAGAAGTGTTCCTTCGAGTACTACTGGCTTGGAGACTGAAGGAGGAAAGGGACTTGCCCCTTGCATGATCGGAGGAAGATTTGTCGGCCCATAAGTGTAAGCATGAATGGACTGGATAGGGGAGAAGAAGCGATCGAGATGCTCTCCTTCTTCTATACTGTTAACTGCAGGGCCACGAGACGAACTGGGGTCCGTCTGATGATGAGGCAGAGGATTCTGAAGGATATTGGTGAAAGCTGCTGGAGGAGTTCCAGGGACCGAGATGACGATCTTGCGGTCATTAATCAGATCTTGTATGGCATTCTTCAAAGTAAAGCATCGATCAGTGGTGTGGCCACGCCCTTGATGGTAGGCACAGTACTCATTTTCTCGGTAGTTCGGAGGCAGAGGATGAGGAGGAGGCCTGGGTGCCATTAGAGTGAGTAACTGCTTTTGTACCAGCATAGTCATAACTTGACTAAGTGGTTGAGTGAGTGGAGTGAACTTCCTGAGCTCCCTGTAATTCTGCCTATTCTAGTATGAGTATTGGCCATTCCCTCTGAACTGTTGCTGCTGTCGAGGTGGCTGTGGCTGTGGTTGCGGATTTGGTCGTGGTTGATACCTCTGAGGTTAGTGCTGAACCTGATTCTGCTGATGCTGTTGATGTCCCTGTGGGGGAGCATGTTGATTACCCTGAGCAGTGGTGCTGATGTTATTTACCTCTGTCGGGCGGGGAGGAGAACCGCTGCGGTTTCCGTTCCCATACCCGATAGGTCTTCCTTCCACTCTGTTTCTTTTAACTGAAGTGGCTTCATGAGGCCATGGGGAGATCGTCCCGGCACGGATTCCTGCTTCGACTTGCTCTCCAGCACGGATCAACTGTGAGAAATTCGCATATGGATGCGAGATGAGATATCCAGATATGCCAGGGTATGTTGAATGAACAATCATGGAGATTTGTTCTTCATCATCGATAGGTGTCCGCATTCTGGCTACCATAGCTCGCCAACGTCCCACATAAGCTGATAGTGTTTCATCACTCCTTTGCCTGAGAGCTGCGAGGTCAGCTCTTCTAGGTGCCATGTTGAGATTGTATGCGAATCTGTCGACGAAAGCCTGGGAAAGCTGTTCCCACGTCCTGATGCGGTGGCAGTCCAATGAGGTGTACCAATCTAGGGCATCGCCTTTCAGGGATTTTTGGAACAGGCGAATGAGGGCCCCTTCATTTCCTGAGATTGCACTCAGCTCTCCACAGAAGGCCTTGAGATGTGCTGTGGGACAACCGCTGCCATCGTATCTTTTGAATTTTGGTACCTCAAAGTTTTGAGGTACTTGAGCATCTGGGAAAGGACACAAGTCTCTGAACTTGGTCGAAGGTAGGTCGATTCCTTGTTGTCGCTGAAGCTGATTTTGCAAGATCTGGAACTGCTCCCGCAACTCGTCCAGTCCTGAATGATCTGTTCGAGCGACTGGTGCCTCTTGGAGTAAGGCATGTTCTTCTTCGGCATAGTGGTCAATGTCTTCGACCCTATGGGTTTGCTGAAAAGCAACCGCGGGTTATTGAAGTTGATTTGATGATTGAACTGGATTCGGATGAACTTGTGCTTGAAAGGATTGTAACTGAACTGGAGACTGTACTGAAGGTTGAACTGGAACTTGCTGGAAATTAACTGGAGATTGCTGAACTGAAGATTGCTGGAAATTAACTGGAGTTTGCTGAATTGAAGATTGCTGAAAATTAACTGGAATCCCATCGGCGGGAATGTGCTGGAATTGAAAAGTACTCCTGTTTGCAGGAGGATGAGATGCTGGGAAGTGACCCCCTTGTTGGGTATTCGCCACTGTCCGCTGATTGATGTGGGCTTGACACTGACCCCCATTGTGGGCATTCGTCAGTGCTGTTCCTATTGCTGGAAATTGAATTGAAATCCCATCGGCGGGGATGTGCTGAAATTGAAAAGGGGTCCCCTCGGTGGGGACATGCTGAGATCTACTGAGACTGTTGTTTGCAAGATTGACTGGAAGCTGACTGGAAGTCCCTACGACGGGAGTGCTCTGAGATGGCCCTGTCGTCACGGGAAGGTATTGAGGAGGATGCCCCATAGCGAAGGGCTGAGACGGCGGCTGTTGGTAGTCTTGGGCAGACTTCGATGGTTGTGCTTGATTTGAACTAGAGGCCGGAGGGTCCCGGCATGGCTGCAGAGATTGCTGAACTGGGCCAACCTGATTGTTGGCTGCTGCGGTGGCTTGTGCTTGCATGAATTGCAAGAGCATTTCTTGCATTGCTCTCATTCCTTGTGCCAATTCTTGTATGATTGGCGTATTATCAATGGGCTGTTGCGCTTGAGGTTGCGCTTCGGTCATCTCAAGAGCAGGGAAGAGATGAGTTTCTTCTTCGTGGTCGAACATGGCTTGTTGTGTTCGAGTGCGGATTATGCTGCGGAAGGGAAGTTGTTTCCCAACACATTGAGCCCGAGGAGGCGCAATGGTGAGGACTATGCTCTTTTTGGGTTTTGGGATTTTCTATTTTTTTTGTTTTGGCTTTGGGTAGAATGCTATGCAGATGAGATTGTATGAGGACTAATGACTTTCAAGTATAGGAATGATTCTGTTTTTTCAAGTTGGATCATGACTAGTGGGACTAGCTCATCCCCAGTGGAGTCGCCATTCTGTGGACCCTCGCCGTTCCGCGCTCCCACACGACGTCCGTCCCTTTCCTTTCGGAAGAAGAAGAAGAAGAGGTGCGTGCGTGCGAATCGCCGTTTGTGCCACTGGCTTGCCTTGTTCTCGAGGGCTTTGTTTGGTTGTCGTGTTAAGCTGGATGTGTTTAAATGAGTTTATATAAGACCAGAGTCGCCACTAGCCAGTTACTTCGAATCTACAGTCGGCTAGACCCCGTAGAAACGTTAGAGAAGGGGATCCGAAGATTCCTTCCTCTAAAATGACTCATTTTGATCTGCGGCCAAAGATTCGAGGTAAGGGATCACGGTTACAGGGTGGGAAGAGGTTAAGCACCCCACACACTGCCCATACCGAAGTACGGTCTCTACTTCACAGAATCGAACTAACACTTGAAAGTCTGTTTTAATCCTCGTACATTCTCATAGATGACATGATGCATGAATGCGGGTCTGAACAGTAAGAGTTTCTGATGGGCAGGTTCCACTAACAGGCAAGCCCAGAGCATACGCTCGAACTGACAGGTGCTTTATGCGGAATGCATGCTGTGTGTTTGAATGATCAAAGTGCTTGTAGTGATATGTACATGAATGCAGGTCTGAACAGTAAGAGTTTCTAATGGGCAGGTTCCACTAACAGGCAAGCCCAGAGCATACGCTCGAACTGACAGGTGCTTTATGCGAGATGCATGCTGTGTATTTAAATAATCAAAGTGCTTGTAGTGAAGCAGGGGGGTTGGAAGAAAAGTAAATGTTGCACTTATGCTAGATGCGAATGAGATGATGCTAGTAAGGAACAGCTAGATGGACGGAGGTGTCGCAAGGATTGGCTTCGAGTGGCTGGATCAAGACTTGGATGGCTTGGGAAACTTGGACCAGTGGTCAGGCTGGGCTAGACCAGGGCTGGGCTCTCCTCACTCGGGCTCTCCTTGGTGGAGGAAACGGGCTAAAGGGTGGAGAGGTGGACTCAGAGCTCTCGAACTAGAGAGAGGGGAAGTGGATGTTGAAATGGGAAGAGGTTAGGGGTATTTATAGCAGTGGGCAGTGGCAGATTGCGTAAAAAATTTTGGGCGGCCCCCTGGGGGCAGCCCGTACGGACGCTCCTCGGTTTCCAGCGCGTGGTATGGTCATTTCTCGGAGCTGCTGTTTTGACTCGATGGGTTAACTCGATGAGTTGACTCAGCGGGTCAACTCGGTGATTTGACTCGGCGGGTTGACTCGGTGTTTTGACTCGACGGGTTGACTCAGCGGGTTGACTCAACGGGTTAACTCAGTGAGTTGACTCAGTGGGTTGACTCAGTGAGTTTGACTATTTTTTTAAGGATTTTTTAACTGGCTTTTCTTATGGGGGGTTTTTCAGCCTGATGTTTAGGGGTGGGTTGACTGGGTTCAGGCTTGAGTTGGGCTTATGGATTGGGGCTTACAAGGGTGAGTTTGGACTTGGGATTTGTGGGTATGGTCCTCCATTCATCCAGCTATCTCTACCAACAGTGTAGCCGAAGGTGGGGTGTCTACACATACCTTTCCCTGCATTTCAGAAAAATACTAAAACATTACAAAATTAGCTTACAAAAATCACAAAATATTTCCCTTGTTTTCAATAACACCGATCGTTACTCAGACCAAATATCTTCAAAATTGTAAAAATATTTCATTTGTTTTCAATAACCGATATCCATCCTGACTACTCTGGAAAAGATTCGGATCAAATATTTGTAAAAATCACAAAATTGTCACTATCCCCAGCACGGCATCTCAGGAGTCTCGAACTCCCCTCACCCATTTCACAGTTTGGGATGACGGATCCGATAGCCCGTAAATTGAAATCTTGACCAAAACTGGCGACCAAACACCATCCCAATCACACCCATTCCCTAGAAAAACATCTTGAGGTTACAACTAATAACCTCCTTCATCTATCCCCATCAACAAAGAAACAGCATCCTGTAACGATGGACCTGATTGACCACAGGTCGGGATCTTAACCAACCCGCTGACCAAACATTCGCATTGAAAAGAAAATCTCCAAGGAAGCACAACCCTACAAGCAATAAGCTCAAAATTCTCTGCATCCCCAGCAAAAGCAAAATCCTTGAACTAAAAGAGAATTAGCCAAACCATGCATCCATCATCAATATGCATCCACATGCATCTGAAATTGCGGTTTCACCGCTTGTAGAGACACTTGGAGATATGGCTATGGACCTAGAGGGGGGGTGAATAGGACCTTTTTGAAAATCTTTTCGTCTACTAATACAATTCAACAAAATAAGCGTTGTAAGTAAAAACACCTCGGCTTCCAAGCCTTGGTGGGTCCAATCAAAAGACTAGCAAGAGGATAAGCAATAAACAAACCTAGTCTAAGCATGCATAGGAAGTAAATGATACAACTAATCAAGCTCCTAACCTATGCATCTTGTGTAGACTTATGAGAGTGGATCAATGAGCTCAAGTCTACACAAGTAGTGAAGGTACATCTTGTGTGGGGATGCCTATAAGGTGCCTAGCATGCATTCCTATCAATCATTCATAATTAAGCAATTAAACAAACAATGCAAAGATAGAATGAGCTCAAGAACAATCACAAACACAATGATGTATAGTGGTTCGACTACGTGTCTACTCCACTCCCGGTTCAAGTACTCAACCCCTTTGAGCACACCGGCATTCACTATCGGAGGTTTTAAATGAGGTTCACCTCTCAACCTTTACACGGAGGTTTTATCGGTTCACCTCTCAACCGTATCCGGAGTTTTAGACATAGGCTAACTCTCAACCTTATCGCACGTTTACTCCCGTGTCGGAGGCTCCCCCTTGGAGACTTAGTTTAGGCCCGGCTGACGGGCCAAGGAACGGCTAACGTCCCTAAGGCGAGTTGACAAACAAACTCTAAAATGGACTCTCAAATGAGACAACTTACTTGTCGGATGAGCCCCTTGTTTAGCGCCGTAATGGGTTGCTTGATCTCCGCTCTCCCGTGCTTCAATCAGCGTCCCTTTGCTCCCTCGATCATGCCGCCGTTGCGTTGCCAATGCCTCAGCCACATTCGATCAAACACCTTGCATGCGATGCCTTGAAATGCCCAAGGTGCTAGGAGGATGGGTGAATCTCATACATGGGATGTGTAGGTTGTTCCAACTAGGAGATTCACCTAGAGAGTCTTCTAGAGGTCTTGGACAAAGGGTATACCTATGTGGAATAGTGTCACACCTCTAGATTTGAGAGAGGAATCAAGTCATCTCTTGATAGCATTTGAATGCCCATACTTGTGTTTGAAACACAAGGGATATGACTTGAAAACCTCCTCTTTGAGGCCCCAAAGGATGAACAAGATAAGTGTGGAATGGGCTCTCAAAAACTTCTCCTTATAATGCCCAAGAATGGAGCACCATATATATAGAAAAGAGGGCTCCAACGGCTCTAAAACGGGCAGAAAACGGTCATAAACGACCTGTCCCGACCGGTCATGACCGGTCGGACAACCCTGCTGGAAGGTTTCATCAATGCAGGTCAAACACACTGGCCGACCGGTCATGACCGGTCGGCCCCCTTTGCTGGATGAAGGAAATCCTCCAGGCCGACCGGTCATGACCGGTCGGCCATACTTGCTGGCCACCATGAATTGAAAACGGCCGACCGGTCATGACCGGTCGGCTGGCCATGCATAAAGCAGCAAGGCTGCTGGCCGACCGGTCATGACCGGTCGGACCAGCCTGGTTCCCCCTATATATGCTGAATCTTCTCATGTTTCAGCCAATTCACTTTGGCCAAGGTTTGGGTGATCAAATGGGACACCTAGGGCCTATCAATGATGCCTAAAGGGTTCTAAATATGGTCAAGGTCATCAAGGAAACAAGGGGGATAGGTTTTGGTCGAGGTTAAGGCACCAAGGCATCTCATTTACCTGAATCTTCTTCCTTGATGCGGCTGGATGTCTTGAGTCTTCTTTCTTCGTCTTCTT
Organism: Liriodendron chinense; assembly: GCA_003013855.2. Classification (NCBI taxonomy): domain Eukaryota; kingdom Viridiplantae; phylum Streptophyta; class Magnoliopsida; order Magnoliales; family Magnoliaceae; genus Liriodendron; species Liriodendron chinense. The sequence continues at coordinate 466,658 of PVNU02000525.1, forward strand.
TGGGCTCAACCGACTCTAGACTCACTGCTGTAAGTGATTGACAAACAAGGTGCACTAGTATGCCACGGAAAAGTGCACTAACAATCTCCCCCTTTGTCAATTACTTACAAAAACTTAACCTACCAAAACAAATTACATGTTCAAGATATTACAATGATAAAGCATAAATTACAGGACTCTTGACATGTCTAAACTATGTTGCTCCGCTTCAGTTTGCTCCCCCACAACCTGTCAATCCCTGCATCACAAAACATAGCAAACTAGTTTTGGTGGGATTTGATCTTTCTCCCCCTTTTTGTTAGCAATTGACAAACTATTCTCTCCCCCGTAATGATATACCAATGAACTTAAGGTAAGAGGAGATAGTGTGTCGCAGTTATAACTATAAGCACATGCTAAAAGGAGAGTATAGGGTGCATGAATCATAAATACATGGAGCAAGCTAAGAAACATGATAACAAGAAATGTAACTATTCAGCCAAGGTTAATCATGCAATTGGTCAAGGATATACATTTGCAATGAAGCACAAAAGGGCTTATAGCCCAATCAACCAACCTCCCCTATTGGTATATCAAGACCAATACTAAGCAAAGATTAGCATACATGAAGCATAGAACTCAAGATGATCAGCTAATCTAAGCAGGATGACAATCTAGCAAGCAAATGAATTAATTAAAAGCAAGGCTAAATCATCAAAATTTTGGGCGAATGAGGCTTGAATCCTCTGATTTGCCCATATACACAGAAATGAGGCTGAAATCCTCAGATTTACCAATAAAAGCATAACTAGCTACCCTCTCTAACCATGTTCAGTTTAAAAGGCCAAAGGGTAGCAAAGATTCCACAACACCCTCATAAAATGTAGCATGAGGCGAGGGGTTGAGAACTCTACCTTCACTTTAGAAGGGATAGCGGTTGGGATCCCCTCTTAGATAATCTGGTAAAGGGGTCGTGATGGAGGCCGAGAGAGCAAGATCATTATGTTGGCTCTCATCATCAGATTCGGACTCCTCCGTATCATCCCAAGTGGCAGCCATTGCCTTTTTACCTTTTGGTTTAGGCCCTTCCGGACATTCCGGGGCAATATGGCCACGACGACCGCAACCGTAACAACGGACGGATGATGGTATGGATGATTTTCCTGTACGTTTATCACCCTTCTTGTCCTTCTTGTCACGGCTATTCCCTCTATCAAATTTGAGGAATCTCTTAAATTTTTTGTTCAATTGTTCTTCCTCATCATCCTCATCATCGCTATCATCCTCCGTCTCACTTTTGATTTTCTTGTGTCTGTGAGAGGACTTGAAGGCGATGTTTTTCCTTCTAGAGGGGGCTTTAAAGCCTAGCTCAAAGGTTTGTAGGGAACCTATGAGTTCTTCAACTTTCATTGTATTAAGATCCCTACACTCTTCAATGGTGGTGACTTTAGAAGAGAACCGATCCGGAAGAGATCTCAGGATTTTCCTACAAAGCCTATGTTCCGGAACCGGATCCCCTAAGCCCCACATATCATTTGTGATTTTGTTCAGTTTGGTATAAAATTCAGTAAACGTTTCATCCTCCTCCATAATAATATTTTCAAATAGAGTGGAGAGGCGTTGGAGTTTAGAATTTTTAACAACATTTGTACCTTCATGGGTAACTTCAAGAATATCCCATGCTTGTTTACTGGTAGTGCAGTTTTGGATTCGACCAAATTCATCTCTTGATACTGAACAAAATATGGCATTCAGGCCTTTGGCATTATTAATACGTTGAGCTTTTTCATGAGCAGTCCATAATGCCTTTTCTTTTGGCCTGAGAACATCCGGCTCACCTTCCTTGGATATAGTAACCATTGGGGGTTCATATCCAAAATCAACCATGTCCCTCACATCCGAATCTATGGATTCCAAGAAGATGCGCATTCGGGCTTTCCAATATGGATAATTTGACCCATCAAAGAAGGGAGGCTTAGTGACGGATGAAGAGTCCTCTCTAGACATATTTTCAAGTTTCTCTTTAGGATCTACCTCTAGGCAATTAAGCCCTTAAAGAGGAACCCTCTCTGATACCAATTGAAATTGCGGTTTCACCGCTTGTAGAGACACTTGGAGATATGGCTATGGACCTAGAGGGGGGGTGAATAGGACCTTTTTGAAAATCTTTTCGTCTACTAATACAATTCAACAAAATAAGCGTTGTAAGTAAAAACACCTCGGCTTCCAAGCCTTGGTGGGTCCAATCAAAAGACTAGCAAGAGGATAAGCAATAAACAAACCTAGTCTAAGCATGCATAGGAAGTAAATGATACAACTAATCAAGCTCCTAACCTATGCATCTTGTGTAGACTTATGAGAGTGGATCAATGAGCTCAAGTCTACACAAGTAGTGAAGGTACATCTTGTGTGGGGATGCCTATAAGGTGCCTAGCATGCATTCCTATCAATCATTCATAATTAAGCAATTAAACAAACAATGCAAAGATAGAATGAGCTCAAGAACAATCACAAACACAATGATGTATAGTGGTTCGACTACGTGTCTACTCCACTCCCGGTTCAAGTACTCAACCCCTTTGAGCACACCGGCATTCACTATCGGAGGTTTTAAATGAGGTTCACCTCTCAACCTTTACACGGAGGTTTTATCGGTTCACCTCTCAACCGTATCCGGAGTTTTAGACATAGGCTAACTCTCAACCTTATCGCACGTTTACTCCCGTGTCGGAGGCTCCCCCTTGGAGACTTAGTTTAGGCCCGGCTGACGGGCCAAGGAACGGCTAACGTCCCTAAGGCGAGTTGACAAACAAACTCTAAAATGGACTCTCAAATGAGACAACTTACTTGTCGGATGAGCCCCTTGTTTAGCGCCGTAATGGGTTGCTTGATCTCCGCTCTCCCGTGCTTCAATCAGCGTCCCTTTGCTCCCTCGATCATGCCGCCGTTGCGTTGCCAATGCCTCAGCCACATTCGATCAAACACCTTGCATGCGATGCCTTGAAATGCCCAAGGTGCTAGGAGGATGGGTGAATCTCATACATGGGATGTGTAGGTTGTTCCAACTAGGAGATTCACCTAGAGAGTCTTCTAGAGGTCTTGGACAAAGGGTATACCTATGTGGAATAGTGTCACACCTCTAGATTTGAGAGAGGAATCAAGTCATCTCTTGATAGCATTTGAATGCCCATACTTGTGTTTGAAACACAAGGGATATGACTTGAAAACCTCCTCTTTGAGGCCCCAAAGGATGAACAAGATAAGTGTGGAATGGGCTCTCAAAAACTTCTCCTTATAATGCCCAAGAATGGAGCACCATATATATAGAAAAGAGGGCTCCAACGGCTCTAAAACGGGCAGAAAACGGTCATAAACGACCTGTCCCGACCGGTCATGACCGGTCGGACAACCCTGCTGGAAGGTTTCATCAATGCAGGTCAAACACACTGGCCGACCGGTCATGACCGGTCGGCCCCCTTTGCTGGATGAAGGAAATCCTCCAGGCCGACCGGTCATGACCGGTCGGCCATACTTGCTGGCCACCATGAATTGAAAACGGCCGACCGGTCATGACCGGTCGGCTGGCCATGCATAAAGCAGCAAGGCTGCTGGCCGACCGGTCATGACCGGTCGGACCAGCCTGGTTCCCCCTATATATGCTGAATCTTCTCATGTTTCAGCCAATTCACTTTGGCCAAGGTTTGGGTGATCAAATGGGACACCTAGGGCCTATCAATGATGCCTAAAGGGTTCTAAATATGGTCAAGGTCATCAAGGAAACAAGGGGGATAGGTTTTGGTCGAGGTTAAGGCACCAAGGCATCTCATTTACCTGAATCTTCTTCCTTGATGCGGCTGGATGTCTTGAGTCTTCTTTCTTCGTCTTCTTTGGGCTCAACCGACTCTAGACTCACTGCTGTAAGTGATTGACAAACAAGGTGCACTAGTATGCCACGGAAAAGTGCACTAACAGCATCAGCATCCATCGCATCAATCATCATGTTTACCTATTTTCCAAAAAAAAAGTCAGTTAGTCAAAGACCCCACAGGCATCACTAGTGGAGGCGCGTGCAAACCAGATTTCCTTTTCCAAAAAGATAAAAAAAAATATTAATTTACAGATAAAACCCCACGGAGTATCACTCCTCAGAGTGGGTCTTTTCAAAATCCAAAAACATTTTCCCAGTAGAGCATTCGGCTTCCAAAACACTAAGAGATCTTCCATATCTCCGGGTAGGAGCTGACGCAAAAATCAAATAAGATCCGATGTCTCGCAATTTCTCCGGAGGCCATCGGATCCAATGCACTTAAAATACAGTCGAACTGAACTCCAGTGTAAGTGCGGCCGTACCAAATGCCAAGATACAAAAAGATGAAAGCCAAAAGGCTCGGTCAGAAAAACCGTCTGAACGATGGAAACAATGAATTGTAACATAAGTATTAAAACCAAAAGATTGGGTGGAAAAATTTCACCCGCACATACCTAGGCGTGGATGCCTGAAGTACCTTGACTGAGTTTAAGTCGAAGTAGTGGATTACTCGTAAGGCCGTGCAGACGGAGGGCAGCTAACCACTTTGACAGTCAAGTGAAACAAGTACTCCTGGAGTGATCCAGGAAAGCAATAAACAATTAATCACAGGGTCAGTAACCTCGTAAGACTATAATGGATGCAGAGGTTCTACTGTACCTTTTCGATGTTAGTACCGATTGGGAATGGAAGGGTCGACATTGGGTACCCAGGTTGCAGCTCATGTAGGGAAAATCAAAATGTTTTCTCCAAAATCTCACGGTATGTGAGAGTTATCAATTTTCAGATAATCAACTGACTCAGATACAAAGGCAAGCAAAGATTCCAAACCACAATCTATGAATGACCGGGTCTAAAGTGGGGTGTCCACTCGCTTTGACATTCAGTTGCACGCAACCTCTGCCAAAGAGGGGCATCTGTAAACACCCCACCTTCTGCTACAATGTTGGTAGAGATAGCTGAATGAATGGAGGTCCATACCCCCAAATCCCATGTCCAAACCGAGCCAAACTCACTCTTGTAAGCCCCAATCCATAGCCCAGCTCAAGCCTGAACCCAGTCAACTCACCCCTAAACATCAACCTGAAAAACTCTCCATAAGAAAATCAGTCAAAAATTCCAAAAAAGTCAAACTTGGTGAGTCAACCCGCTGAGTCTAATCACCGAGTCAACTCACCGGGTCAGTCTAGCCCTTGCACCCAGTCAACTCACCATGTCAATCTATCTTTCAAACCCAGTCAACTCACCTGGTTCCGAGCCACAACTTCGGAGTAGCTTCAAACCTCGAACCTTGGGCTTTTCTGCTTCAGGTTCGGGGGTTGTACGCTTCGAAGCTAGAGCAACGCGTCCATACAGGGGGCCGCCCAAGCTTATTTACACAAGCTATCACTGCTCGCAGCTATAAATACCCCCCTCCTCTCCTGTTTCAGCATCTAGAAAAAATCCCTCAACGACCAGAAAAAATTATGCAAAGATGAGAACATTATTCGTTACTTCACTCTACCAAATACACATAACAAAATGGTATAGAAGGGATGAATAGGACACTCTTAAAGATGGCACATAGTATATTGAGCAACATTTGTCACGCCCCAAACCCGGGGACCGGGCTCACTAAATTCCCGATCGCCGACCTTGGTGCCAACAGCCTCCGTAGTACCCCATTCTCGGTTCCTAGCTCTCATATGCCAAGTTCCGATCCTGGGATTCTACCAGGAGGATTTTCAGGGTAAATATTTTTTTTTTTTTTTGTAAAGGAGCATAATCAAAACCATAAAACATCATCAGATATCCACTAATAAGTTATTGAGTGCAATGCTGGAAAGGGAAATACAAAATGTAGCAAAAGCCCAAAATAGCTGGTACATGAACCACGCTCAACGCTGCTGATGTGCTCTAGTACCTGCAACGTAAACATACGCGCATAAGCTTCCTAAGAAGCTTAATAGAGTGCGTGTGCGCGCGTGTGATGCATATGACAAGTATACAAATATCATAGTAAGTGAAAGTGATAGAGAGCTAAGTTACCAAGTTCATAAATGCTATCAGCCATCCCAAGACTATGCGATGCAAAGGCCTACATGGCCGAGTGTTACATGCTAGAGATGCAATGCAAACACGTCAATCATCAACTAATCCACTTATCAAAATGGTTTTCATCTGGGACATCACCGGGGTCTAGTACATTCTGATACTGGCCGCTGCACATCACGCACATAACTAAGCAAGTAGAAAAGACCTCACTATCCGCCTCGTCAGTGGTATGCCAATGCCCACCCGGCTCGCCGATAGCGGACCCATTCCATGAGCTGGTCAGACTCGACCTAGCTTATAGCCCACTGCACCCGGGCGGATAAGGTCACACCCCTTTCCAACTGACCTCTACACAGTGGGAGACGCGGCCTACTGGTATTTGGCACACGGGCGCTCATGTTATCCACTCGGTCTCGACGTTGGAACATCCTACTGGTACCACAGGGTTTAGGGACTTTCACCCAAGGACATCCATAGCACCCACGTGCTAGAACAAGTTTCCGGTGTTCATTACTGCCAACCACGATGTGACTATAGTGGCCACCACCCCGATGCTGCTAGGGTGTGAAAGCGATCGTGACATACATAATGCAAAATACATGAGTCACATAATCCAAGTCATGCACCAAACTTACGCATACTGCGCAATCATGTGGGGCGACCCTGTCTCGCACGGGTCCCCTAAGTATAACAAGCCAAAATAGCATGTGCTATGATTATTCATGATCCACAACAGGCATACAAATGATGTGTATGGGCATATGAATGAGCATGGTATTCATTATACTAAGCATGTTATCAGTGTGACATATCAAGCTAAGTATACTAGCATGTTACCAAACATATCATGTGACGTTGGCCTTAAATGGCCCAATATATATACAGAGAGTGGGACCCGGACTGTGGCCCCATTAGAAATGTAAAGGTCTTCATGGCATAGCCCACTTGAGACTAAATCGGCCCCATGCTTGGGCCTGCACATACAAAGTAGGCCGACAAAATAGGCGTACGACATTGATAAAACATATGTATCAAGGGAAGGACCATGGTGGGCCCTGCCCACTGGTCGGATAACAAATATACATCATCGGTCTTAGGAAGTATCAATGGTAGGTATGCAATCACCACCATTTCCTAAGTGAAGCCCATTCAAATCGGGCCCCACGCGTCGATTAAGACGGGTGGCATGATACACAATACATCCATCAAGGTGGAACCCAAAGATGGGCCCACAACCTCTATTTGGATGAAAACTAAACAATAAAGTGGTCCCAAGGAAGTTTTCAATGGTGGGCATCAATGACCACTATTCCCTGTGGGTGTGATCCATCTGACGTTTAGATCTGCCTCATTGTTGGGGCCATATCCTAAAATGGCATGGAGAAATAGATGGGCAGCATGAATAAAACAGATACATCATGGTGGGACTAAACAGATACATCACGTTGGAACCCACAGGGTGGGCCACCTGCTGGGCTGTGTGGTACCCAGCTGGGTCCCAAGAAGTTTTGGAATCAAGCAGATATTTGTGTTTTCTCCTTCATCCATATCTATGTGATCTTATGAACAGGATGGATGACAAATAAACATCACTGTAGGGCCTGGGAAGGTTTCAACGGTGGAAATCATTATTCCCACGGTTTCCCGTGGCATGGTCCACTTGACATTTGGATATGCTTAAATTTTGGGCTCAGCCACTAAAATGAGCTAGAAAAACATATGGATGGAATAGATAAAGCACGTACATTCTAGGTGGGCCCAACTGAGTTTTCGATCAAGCTGATATTTTTGTTTCCCCTACTTCACACGTGTGAACTCATGAACAGGTTGGATCTCAAATAAACATCATGGTGGGCCGTAGGAAGGTTTCAACGGTAGGGTCCCTACTGTTTTCTTACAAGTGGGGTCCACTTGAGATTTGGATCTGTCTCATTCTTCATATCATGCCCTAAAATGATCTCCCCAAATGGATGGACGGTGTGGATATAACACGTACAACACGGTGGGGCCATGGAAGTTGGTGACGTCACGTCAGTAGCCAGATATCTTCTCAACCTGTAAGCTGCGTACCCTCTCCCTTTTTTTCTTGTTTTTTTTTCTTTTTCTTTTGGTTTTGATCGAGTGGGGCCCACATAAGGGTGATCCACTCCGTTCATCAGATTCCCCAGCTCATGGGGGACCCGAAGAGCCCCATATTGGGTGTATGATTTGGTCTAGAACGTCAAGGTGGGCCAAAGAAGTTCCAACCGTAGGCACCATCTTCACCACTGTTTCATGTGGTGCGGTCCGCTTAAGATTTGAATCTGATTCAGATTTGGGCCCTGGCCCTAAAATGATTTGGGAAAACAGATGGATGGTGTGGATTCTACGTACACATCAAGGTGGGTCCCATGAGTGGGGACCCCATTCAAACCGTTCTGACGCTGGACAATTCCAGCTCTCTGACGCTGTGAACGTCTAGCGTCTGGACGTTCTCCCCTTTTTTTGTTTTTTTCTTCTTTTGTTTATTTCAAGTGGGGCCCACTTGGGGACGATCCACTCTGTCTATTAGGTTCCCCGGCTCATGAGGAACCCTTAGAGTCCAATATTGGATAGGTGATTCGGTCTACAAACATCACGGTGGGCCACGGAAGTTTCGACAGCGGGCATCCTTGCCTCCACTGTTTTCTATGGTGTGGTCCACCTGAGATCTGGATATGCTTCATTTTTTGTGTCCAGCCATAAAATGTGCTGGAGAAACTGACGGACAGTGTGGATTAAATCCATACATCAAGGTGGGTCCCACGAGTGGGGCCCATGGTCAACGCCCAAAGGGCTTTCAGCCCAGGCGCTGCTGGGCAGCAGCGTTCTCTGGACGCAGACTGTCCAGTGGCCGTCTTCCTTTTTTTTTTCCTTTTTCTTTCTTATATATATATATATATATATATATATATATATATATATATATATATATATATATATATATATATATATATATATATATTTATATTTATATATATATATTGTGTTGTTCCTTGACCAGTGGGGTCCATGCGTGCAGGATCCACTCCATTTATCAGTTGGGCCATCTCATGATGGGCCCAAAATAGCATTGGATTAAGAAAATCCTTGTATTTTTCCTTCATCCAGATCTTTATCACCAAGTCCACAAGTTGAATGGCAATTAAGCATCATGGTGGGCCACACAAGGTGGTCCACAGTGTGGCAGCGTGCGGGGCACGCTGTCCCACAGCATGGCCCATCCACACTGTGGCAGCGTGCGAGGCACTGCTGTCCCACAGCATGGCCCACTTGTGGGCCCAAAAATTGAAAGGAAATCAAGAAAAGGGGAGTTGATGTTCCCCCTTGCACTCACCTTGATGGTTGGACAGTTGGATTGGGTCGGGTTGACGATCGGACGGTTCGGATGATGGTTGGGGCCCTCCAAGCTTGGTTCCTCCCTCTAATCTCTCTCTTTCTCTCTCTTCTTAGTCTCTTCTCTCTCTCTCTCTCTGTCTCTCTCTCTCTCTTTCTCTCTCTCTCTCCCCTTTCTTGGACTTCTCTCTCTCTCTCTCTCTCTCTCTCTCTCTCTCTCTCTCTTCTTGCAAATTTGGAAAATGAGAAGGCCCACCCCCCCACGTATGGATCTTGTATGGGTAGAGAGGGGGATGCATGGGGTGATGATGGCTAGCATGGGAGAGGGCATGGGAGGTATAATTTGTGTTGACTTTGGAGGTGAGAGAGGGATGGGGTGGGTATGGTGTGTGTAGACTAGGGTGATGAGAGGGGTATGGGTGAGGGTGAGGGTGATTAATTTGATTGATTTGACATATTCTTGGGATTTGTACAAGTGGGGCCCGCGCCACACTCGCGTTGCGCGGCCCGCCTCGGATTGCGCAAATGATCACAACTTTCACATCGGGTATCGCAATGGGGCGTGCCGTGTGGCGTTGGAATCGCAGCGCCTACGTAGTCGCCGGGGTATAGGTCTTGGGTCGATGCGGTACTAAAATAGGGTCGCGATCAAGGCTCGCTAATCTGGTCCATCCGGGACGTACCGGTACCGGAAACTAAGCATACGGAGGGCAAATCAGGGTACGGGTCTACAACATTAGTCTATCAAAGAACGTTTTAGGAGAAAATAGTGAATGCATATTTTCTTATAACAAGTCACCTAACACAATAATAGAGTTCAAAACTCCAGAAAAGGTATGGTTTGGCCAACCTCCTACTTACCCTAATTTTCGTATATTTGGTTGTTTCACATATATTCATGTGAATACTGATAAGTTATAACCGAAGGCAAAAAAGGGTATCGTTTTCAGTTATGCAGTAAGTGTTAAAGATTATATATTATTGTATCCTAATCTTGAGATGTCTAAATTTATTATATATCAGTATGGATGTTTTGTTTGATGAGTCTTTTACAATGAAAATAATTAAACTAGATGGGTAAAACAATATTTGGATAGAGTTTAACATCAATGATTAATCAAATAGTGACATTTCAACAAATTATACAGAAAAATTCATTGATAAATCAAATGCACTGGCTAAGCATAAGTAATTGTAGACATACAATAATTAAAAATCCAAAAGGGGTTAAAAAACCTTAAGGTCACGCCAGACATAATTATATATGCTTTATTAACATAGCATTGAAGTATGTCCACATTTCAAGAAGCCTTAGATGATAAATTCAAGTGGATAGATGTCATGGAGGAGAAGATGAAATCTTTTCATAAAAATTAGACATGAGATCTGGTTGAGTTGTTTAAAGGAAATAAATTCATTAGTTACAAGTGGGTCTTCAGAAAAAAAAAAAAGAAGGTTTCAGTTGATTATAGATATGTGATATATAAGGCAATATTGGTGATGAAATGTTATGTACAAAAGAAAGATGTTGATTTCAATGAGATCTTCTCACTAGCTGTAAAACACCATTTTATTAAGATGTTATTGACCGTTGCTACATTATTTGACCTAAGTTAGAGTTGTTTGATATTAAAATAATGTTTTTACATAACAAATTAGAAGCGCATAATTATATATTAACAGTAAGGATTTCAAGTAAAAGACAAGAAAGATCGTGTATGCAAATTGATAAAGTCTTTGCATGATTTGAAGCAATCCCTACGACAATGTTAAAAAACATTTTGACATGTTTATGGGTAGATAGAGCTATGTTAAAAGCAAGTATGATTAATGTTGTTATTTTAAGAAGCTTCTTAATGATTTTTATATACTTTGTAATGTGTGTTGATAACATGTTATAGTTGTGAAAGATATGCCTAAGATTAATGTGTTAAAGTTTCAACTCATCGGGAAGTTTAAGATGAAGGATTTGGGTGCTGAAAAAAATCTTTGGTATAAAAATATATAAAATAGAAAAGTTGACATATTGTGTTTATTATAGAGCTAGCTAAGTACATTGAAAGTGTATGGCATGTAAACTTTTAAGCCAACTGTTATTCTCTTGCTGCTCATTTCAAGCTTTTGGTAGCTCAGTCGCCAAGTACATATGATGAGAGGGACTACATGCCACGGTTCCCTACTCTGGTGTAATTGGTGACATGATGTATGGCGCTGTGTGCACACAACCAAATATTTTACATGTAGTTAGTGTAGTGAGCAAGTATAAGGAAAATCCTAAAAAGATGCAAAAAAGGCTATGAAATGGGTTTTACCCTACTTGAAGAAGACTTAAGGTGTTATATTAGTGCTTAATAGGGACAATGATAAAAAAAAAAATGTAATGTCATTGAGTATATAGATGCTAAATTTCAGGTGATTTTGACAAGATATCTACTATGGGCTATATTTTCACTTATGCAACTGATCTTATTAGCTGGAAATCAATGTTACAATTGATAGTTTCTTTATTTATGACTAAAGCGGAGTATATGGACAAGAGGTATACTATGGACTATATTTTTACTTATGTAAGTGATCTGATTAGTTGAAAATTGATGTTATAATTAATAGTTTTTTTTATCTACCTACTAAGGCGGAGTATATGGTTGCTATAGAAACTGTAAAAGAAGTTTTATAGTTAAAATACTTGGTTAGTGAACTTGGTTTAAAATAAGAGAAGATTCGTGTCATTATAATAGCCAATAATCAAATATATTATGCAAGATTAAAAAAACATAGGTGTTTAGATCATTATATTCCAACGATACTTATCAAAGGCACAATGTTATTGCAAAATATTTACACTAGCGACAACATGAAATATATGTTATGTTATGTTAACGAAACATGGTACAAGTGAGAAATTTGTTTTGTATAGGAATTTTCTTAGGCTTGGTGTTAGTTAGCGACTGGTGATGTTTTGATAATCATTACTTATATTTTTTATTGTTTGCGCTACTAGAGAAAGTAGTATTCAAATAGGAGAATGTTGTGACATTTTCTAATAGGAGACATCTACCGTCGGGAGATATCCTCTCTCCTCCATCTATGACTCTCTCACTCTTTCATCTATAACTTTTCTATCTCTACTCTCCTACGTGGTGAAGCCTAGTGTTTCTAGGCTTTCTCAAGTACTCTCTCTTGTGGTGTTTTCTATATAGAGTGAACATGTATGGAAGATGATGATATCTTTTAAGCTTCTTTGGGTGAGAGATTTCTTATGTAGTGAAAGAGTGAGAGTGAAATGTAAGCCTTATATTTTCAATTTCTCTTATTTTAGTGAAGAAGAAAGCCTTGTGTTGCTACATCATAGACGTAGGCATATTGTTGAACCATATAAATCCATATGCTTCTTGTCTCTTGCTTTTCGATTTGACCTTTTGAGTTTTATTTTTTGACCCGTCTTTTTGTATTTTTATGTTGTTGCCATTGAATGCTTGATGAATATATAATTCACAGAGAGGTATGTGATTTTTTTTCAGGATAATTCTCATGAAGGTACCACCTTATAGAATAATATTTGGCCTCTATCACTTAATTCCTAAATATTTAGCTTATACAATTTCTCTTATAAAATCATTATAAAGTAGATAATAAACAAGCTTAACTTAGTATGAGAAAAGATCATATCAGAAGCCCAATGTACTTTTGATATAGATTAGAACATTTTTGAAAATATTGCATTAACAAATGAAATTATACATAAGATTGATTGAAAGGTTGTGAGTGAAAATGTGATGCTCAAGCTTGACATAACCAATGCTTATGATAAATTGAAATGTGCTTTCTTAATTTAATTCTTTCAAAATTTAAATTGAACCTAATTTATTCATAAAATGATTAGCAATTGTTAATTTTCTAGTAGCAGTGAATGACTAGTTGTGTGGTTTCTTTTGCTCTTTAAGAGGGCTTAGAAATTTATTTGTTGATGAGAAAATTGAGTTAAGTAGTTAAGAGTTTATTTGTTGATGATAAAATTGGATATTATCGTGGTGGTTATGGTTGCATTCCTATCACACATCTTCTAGATGCAAATGATGTGATTTTCTTTACAAATAAAAGTAAAAAGTCTTTAAATATTTTTGTAGATTTCCTTCATGCTTATGAATGATCATCACGCCAACTTATTAATAATTAAAGTTATTTTACAGTTTCTTTTAACACGACTTTGACTCAAATAAACATCATCAAAGCAAGTATGAGATTCTCTCAAAAGAAAGTTCCTTTAGTGTATTTGGTTTTTCCCTCTTTTGAGGTCATCGTAGTTGGAATTACTTTTAATGGTGTAGGTGGAAGTGATTGGGAAAATAAATTATTGGATGGAAGTTAAAACTTTTATCTTCTGGTGGTAGATTGGTGTTAACTTTCTTTTGTTCTAATTGATTCTCATTTTAAAAATAATAGGTGGTGTGCTCCTACTTTTCAATGTAAAAAAATAAAAAATAAACACAACTTTAGAGGTAATGTCCACCCTTTGCACTTAATTTCTATAAAATTCTCTCTCCTCTTGATGTCTTTTTTATTTCTCTTTCACCTTTCCCTCTTTCCTTGCTCATGATTTTCACACCTCATTTTGTATAACAAGGTAGTTACTTAGAATGAAAGTAGTGAAGTTACAGTGGCTAGTGGTGGTGTTGAAAATGATGGCCTGGTAAAGAAGATAGTGAGAAAGTGGTCATATTCTCTCCAACAATTCGAGCAAAAAGGTTACATGTTCTAGTAGAGTTGACTGAGCTAAACAGGGTCACATCCTTGTTATGGACACATGGATCCTGTGTAAACATTTAAATTTTCACCTTAGTTTTAAGGAACAAAAGACTTAAGAATTTGATGAAATTAAGATCGTTCAAAATCTTATTAGACTAACTTTCCAAAAAATTCAAAATTCAAAATCATATATTTTAGACTTCGAATGAGTGAGTTATGCCCATTTTAGTGGAAGGCTGTTGAGCTTACTTCAATAAGCAAAAACACTTCATTCAAATTTTTATTAAATTATGTTGTGCAACAAATCTTATTAAGTTCATTCAAAATCTTATTAAATTATCTTTTCAACAAATTCAAAATCATATGTTTTAGACTTCGAATGTGCGAGTTATGCCCATTTAGTGGACTGTTGAGTTGATTGCAATAAGCAAGAACACTTTATTAAAAATCTTATTAAATTATCTTTTACAACATATCTTATTAAGTTCGTTCAAAATCCTATTATCTTTCCAACAAATCTAAGATAATATATTTCAGACCTTCAAATGAGCAAGTTATGCCCGTTTTAGTGAAGGACTGTTAAGCTGATTGCAATAAGCAAGAACACTTTGTTCAAAATCTTATTAAATTATCTTTTGCAATAAATCTTATTAAGTTCGTTCAAAATCCAATTAAATTATATTTTCAACAAATCTAAGATCATATATTTTAGACTTCTAATGAGCAAGTTATGCCTATTTTAATAGACTGTTGAGTTGACTGCAACAAGCAAGAACACTTCGTTCAAAATCTTATTAAATTATCTTTTGCAACAAATCTTATTAAGTTTATTTAAAATTTTATTATCTTTAAAACAAATCCAAGATCATATATTTTAGACCTTCGAATGAGCAAGTTATGCCCATTTTAGTGAAGGATTGTTGAGCTGACAGCAATAAGCAGTAACGCTTTATTTAAAATCTTACTAAATTATCTTTTGCAACAAATCTCATTAGGTTCGTTCAAAATCTTATTATCTTTCCAACAAATATAACATTATATATTTTAGACCTTCGAAGTGAGCAAATTATGCCCCATTTTAGTAAAGGACTGTTGAACCGACTGCAATAAGTAACAATAAACCAACGACCACTTATTGAAGTACCAACCAATGTGGCATATCTAATAGAAAATGGAACTTTCTATAAAATTTTGAATATGAATGCCCAATAGAAATCCCCAATTTAAAGTTTCAAGGGTAGAGGTTTTATTACATGTTATTCATACTAATACTTATAGGCCCTTAGATGTATAGGTCTAAAATTATTGTCAATACTTAAATAACCTCTATTAAATGACCATGTTTAATAAAGTGTTGAAATCAAATAAAGATGGTTTCATAAAATAAAATAAAAATGCATAATATACATCTATGTCTAAAAAGAACTTGTGAGGAAGAGTAGCATAGTATTATAGTACACAAGTAGTCCATACACCTTGGTAAAATATATCTAGTGGACTAATTGGCCCCCTTCTTGAGGAAGCAGATTGCTTGTGATCCTGGGCACAAAGATATTCTTGTACCTAGGGTTGTGTGGGGCTCAAAGAGATGTCCTTGACAAATCTACTCTGTCCATCTATTTTGCAAGACCATACAAAACAATGAGTATTGAATGCCTAGGGGTGACTAAAGTATTTTTTTTATCAGGATGGTTTTTGTGCCTACAAATTATCTGGGTGGTAATAACCCTAATGCTGATTTTGTATCTACCTGATTTTTAAATTTCTGTTGGACCCTTTTTTATTTTTATTTTTACACACACCCCACACCCACCCTTAATCTCACGGGGTAGTGGATTTTCACCAAATGTGGGACTCAAACCCGAGACCTGTCTTTAAACTCTTTCTACCACCCAGGCAAGGGTAAGAACCCGCCTTTTGGAGAGACTCACAGTGAATTTGGACACTTCAAGTCGAGCTATCTCAACTCCACGCAGGCAATTTTTGTATAATTTATAAGTGCTGGTGTATCATCCATCACACCTACCAGAGTATTGAAGTTTTTCCCATTCCAGCACACCCCAGCTCTCGTCCAACCGGAATACTTCGCAACTGGGAGCAGATCACGTGTTACCCTGTTTCCCTGACGGTGAGGCCCACCTTGATCTATGTGTTGTACATCTACGCGGTCCATCACTTTTTCCGGCTCATTTTAGGGCATGCCTCCGAAAATGAAGCATATCAAAATCTCAAGTGTACCACATCACAGGGATTGACCGTTAAAAACTTATTGTGGGCCACAAAAGTTTTGGATCAAGCTGATATTTGTGTGGGAATTCAATCACCACTGGTGTGGTCCACTTGAGATTTTGATCTGCTTCATTTTTGGGACGATGTCCTAAAATGAGCCGGAAAAACAGATGGACGCGTGGATATTAACACATACATCAAGGTCGGCCCCTGCAACACCTCTTTTATTCAGCCGTAAAACACCCAAGTTCTGTGGGTCCCACCAAATCGTATATGTAAATCCAATCTGTCCATCAGGTGAAAACCCCTTTTCTGACTATACATACGAACTATTAGCCAGATAAAATACTCATATGGGCCACACCAATGGGAAATATAAAATTGCTACTTAAACATCTAAGTTCCCGCGGTGTTTCTCAACTGAGTTCTCAGTCAGGCTATTTTTGTATTTTCCATTGATCCTGGTGACTTACACCTGATTAACGGGTTTGATGAGGTACAGACACCATGGTGGCCCCACAAACAAACCTACGGTTGGCATCCAATCCCCATTGTTCCCTGCTTTGTGTCTCACCTAAAGTTAGGTATCTGGCTGATATTTTGTCAGAAGGACCTAGAATTGAAGGTATAACCTGATGGACGGAGTGGATTTTACATATACAATTTGTGGACCCCAGAGAGGTCGTGTGTTTTACGCTCTGCGTAAAACATGTGTTGCAGAGGATTCCTGTCCTCATCCACACACACCTCCCTCGCCTCTTTTAAAAAAACGAAAACTGAAAAACCCGCAAAAGCTCATCTCCGCCGTTTCGCTCCGATGGCTCTCTCCCTCCATTTCCTCCTCCCCTTCCCTTCTTCCTCTTCCAGAAATCGGACTCCTAATTCGCCCATATTTACAATCCGTGCCACTAACTGCTTCCCTCTCCCAACCTCCTGTCGCCCTCTCCACCACCGCCATCGGCCTCTAACCCCAAACGCAAGCGTCGCCGTTGATTCTCTGGCCACGAATTCCAGTACCGACCCCCGTGGAGATTCTCCAAAAATACTACTGGAAGTGAAAGATCTGACGGCCGTGATTGCAGAATCGAAGCAGCAAATCCTACGTGGCATTAATCTCTCCATCTTCGAAGGGGAGGTACGACTAGGGTTTCGTTTTCCTTGATGTCCTCTAAAATACGCCGTGTGTGAATTTTGATAAGGTGCGTTATTTGATAATCTGGCAGAGTATGATGGTTGATACACAGCCGTAAGAAATTGTATACATGGCATACAGTAGCTCAAATCAAACAGTCCGAACTGCAAGAGCTAGTGTAGATAGGTCATCATCCAAAAATTCAAATTGATTGAACAATTCTAACCTCTGATTAATGGGTATTTGTTTGTTGAATTAATACCTTGTTATTTTTTTAATTTTTTTTTTCCATTTTGACCATCTAGTAAGTGTCCAGCAATTGGTCAGTTTGGAAATGAAATGCAATTTTTGGTTTGTGGGCCATCTAAACTTGAACACGCTATTTGAATGGTTTGATCTAAGTTAGGGGAAAACTTCGATATTCGGGCAGTGTGATGGATGATACATAATCACTATTTGAATGGTTTAATCTAAGTTAGGAGAAAACTTTGATATTCTGGCAGTGTGATGGATGATACGTAATCACTTAGAAATTACATGCTTGGGATCCATGTAATTCAAATGAAACTGTCCAAATTGTGGGCCCCAATTTAGATGTATTATGACCCAAAAATTATGCTTGTTTGATCATTGACTGTTGGATTGGCGGACAGTTAGTGGATGGTTAACAATGAAAGAAAATCTAATGGTCCTATTTCAACAAACAAGTGTCGACGAATCAGAGGTAGCATTGTTTAACGAAACTCATTTTGGGACTCGGACTTGGGCACAGGGAATTCCAAAATTTAGCTGGTTTAATTCGAGTTATGCCATGTGTATAATTTCTGAGTGCCTGTGTATCAAGTGTCATACGCAGCCAGAGTATCAAATAACTCCCCTTAGGTTTTTTTTTTAATTTTTTGTGTTTTGAAAGGTCCCTTTAGGTTATCTTTATGCAATTTCTCAATGTTTGCATATCAACCATCACGCCTTGGCAAAGTATCAAAGTTTCTCCCTTTCAATAACCTAAACACCATTTTTTTATTGGTCTAATAATTGCCTGGAACTCAAAAAATGTTTTTTTTTTTTGGCTTTTTGGTTTTTGAGTTTCACGAGGTTATGAACACTAATCTATGTTTGTGACTATGGGACTTTTGAATACATGGACCATTTTGAAACAGGTTAAAAATAAGGCTGAAGCAAAAAAGTACAGTAAAAAAAAACTTCTATTTCTTTACAGACTTTTTTTTTTTTCGAGAGAGAACAAGAATTTTTATTAGACAACTACCGAGAGAACAAGGCTACAAAAGAATACAAGGCAGCCACAACTAAGAAAAAGAAAAAGTAACTAGGGAGGCCGATCTTGCCTCCAAAACATTGGAGGCCCAATCTCTCACAAAAAAGGAAAATTTCCTAACCACCACCTCCTCAAATGCACATCTATTATGAAAGAAACGTCCATTCCTTTCCCCCAAATGCCCCACAAAACAACGACCAACAGAAGCTGCCATAAAGCTTGGACATCTTTACCGGGGGCCCCTCCGTGCCAAGCCCAAGGTAAGCTATCCACTGATTTAGGCATGACCCAACCCATACTAAAAATTTTCAAGAAGAAATCCCAAACCTTTTGAGTGAAAGTATAGTGGATGAAGAGGTGATCTATTGATTATGCATTAGCCATGCACGTGATACATATATTAGGGATGGTTATGGATCTCTTCTGTAGGTTATCAATCTTTACCCCCCTTTTCCTACCCAACAACCAAACAAAGGCCGCCGCTCTCGGAGACGCCCTGTAGGACCAAAAGTGGGAGGGAAAGGGAGAACCAGTTGCCGATAGGGCTGTAAATGGGTCAGTGGACCCGATGGGGTACCCAGACCCAACCCATTTAGACCCGACCCAGACCCGACCCATTTGTTAAATGGTACGGGTCTGGGTCCAAGAATAGACCCATTTGTTAAACGGGTTTGGGTCTGGTTTCCTTTATATTAGGCCCGACCCGACCCGACCCGACCCAAACCCATTTAGTAAGTAGGCGGGTTTGGTCTATGTTACAAGGGACCCGTCCAGCCCAGACCCGGTTTTAAGCCTTGTAAAATGCTTGCATACTTGATCCAGACCCGGACCAATTAGACCCGGCCCATTTATAAATGGGTCTGGGTGGATCTCCCTCTACCAGACCCGGACCCATTTATAAATGGGTCTGATGGGTTGACTCAGACCCGACCCGGACCCGCCCATTTAGTAAAAGGGTTTGGGTCTAAAATTTGGACCCAGACCCGTTTAGTAAATGGGCGGGTCTGGTTTTGGCTAAACCCGCCCCGAACCCGACCATTTACAGCCCTAGTTGCCGATGTTGAATCTTAAAGCATGCTATAGAAAGACTGCATAGATAAACGGTCGGAAGTGTCTCTATGCCACACTAAAGAGTCACTTTCCCTATGAGATGGAGAGAAAAGCCGAAGACCATCCAACAATGACTCTTAACTCCAATATTTCCTCATCCAACAAGTCTATTCTGCAAGGAGGTAGCCACGCTCCAGAAATGCGGGAGAAGGAATAGCACCTAGCCACTGTGATATCCTTTTTTGTAGCTAAATTGGCCAACCTCGGGAAAGCATCACAAAGTCTTCTTCCCCCACACCATGAATCTTCCCAAAAATGAATCCGGGTTTCATCTCCTAATGCAAAAGAGATACCCTCATTGAATGAGGTTGCAACTGACTCCACTGCTTTGCATATCGAAGATGCATGATAGATCGACACCCTCTTTATCTTCTATCCCCCTATATAAGTGCCATACTTGCATGTAACAAGCTCTCTCCAAAACCTACTTCTTTGGTGCCAAACCACCACAACCATTTACCCAAAAGAGCTAGATTCATCATTTCCAAAATCCTTATTCCTGCCCCACCATCTTTAACTGGCTTGCACAGCTCAGACCACTTGAGCAAATGATACTTATGTTTATTCTCTTCCTCCCTCCAAAGGATGTCACTTCTTAGTCTTTCCAGCTTGGCTAGCGCTGACTTTGGGCATTTGAAAAGAGGCATGCAATACAATGACATGTTAGAGAAGGCATTTTTTATGAGGGTGATCCGACCTCCCAATGACAAGTGATGACTTCTCCATATTGATAGAGTTCTTTCAATTCTCTCCACCACCCTATCCTGAAGATGCTTGGGTAGTTTCCCAATGCAGAATGGAAACCCCATATACTTGGAAGGGAACGATCCCACCCTGCAGCCAAACACTCATGCCAAATCGCCCACCTCCTCGCCACTTAATCTAACTCCAAGGATCTCGCTTTTTTCTATATTTATCTTCAGGCCTGAAACCAGCTCAAAGCAGGAGATAATCTTTCGAAGATTGTTGACCTTCTTTCCATCTACATCGCAAAATAATAAGATGTCATCCACATACTGCAAATGACTAACTTTCACACCTGCTTCTTTGACTTGAAAACGTGAGATTAAACCCACCTCCTCATCTTTCTTCAAAATCTTACTAAGAGCCTCTACTACTATCACAAAAAGGTAGGGAGATAGGGGATCTCCTTGTCTAACATCCCTAGAGGATACGAAGAATCCATTTGGGGAGCCGTTATCCAACACTGAAGAAGCCGCTGAATCGATGCAAGCTTGCACACAAACACCCCCCCCCCCCCCCCCCCCCCGACTGCAGCCCAATCTTCCCAACATATAATTAAGGAAATGCCCAATCCACATGATTGTATGCCTTCTCCATATCCAACTTGCACACTATCCCGCCATTGCCAACTTTATGTTTGGAGTCGATACATTCGTGAGCAATGAGAGCACTATCTAGAAACTGTCTACCTTCAGCAAAGGTATGAGCGAGAGCTTTAACAAGGATTTTGTAGGGTCCTCCAATAAGGTTTATTGGTTGAAGTCCTTAAGGCCCTTTGCGCTTGCTTTCTTAGGGATTAGAGCAATGAATGAAACACCTAAATAGCGAGAAAGGCGACCTCTCTCATAGAATTCAGCGAAGAACTCGATTATATTAGTTTTAATAACAGGCCACAATTTTTGAAAAAATGCCATAGGGAATCCATCAGGCCCCAGCAACTTATCCCTACCCAAAGAGTGAACCGCTGCCTTAATCTCCTCTTTCAGAAATGGCCGTTCAAGATAATCAACATCCATTGCCGATAGCTGAGGAAAGTCCAAATAATCTAGATTCGGTCTTGGTCTATCATCTCATGTAAGCTAGGTTTTGTAAAAATTGACAATCGCGTCACACGCCTTATCCTTTTTTGACACCCTTTTCCCTTCCAAAACCAAACTACTAAGTCTATCACATCTCTCTTGCACGAGCTATATTATGGAAAAACTGAGTATTTTTATCCCCATCTTTGCGCCACAAGGCAAGGGACCTTTGCCTCCATTTAATTTCTTCTTCTTTGAGGAGATTAGCATAGGACCATGCCAGAGAATTGTGCCAAATTATATCTTCATCCGACTGTTCGCCGCCTTCCTCTTTCAAATCAAGCTCATTAATCTCTTGAGCCAATGTATCTAGATCTGAATTCTGAGCTCCAAGAATCTCTTTTTTCTAGGCCTCGAGTTTATCTTTTAGCATTTTTTAACTTACGTCCAAGCTTGAACCTACAAAACCTTCAACCGAGAAGGATCCCCACCAATAAGCTATTAACTTATCAAAGCCTTTCACTTCAAACCAAGCAAGTTCAAAGCTAAAAGGTTTTGGATTCCAATAGTCGTCACAAACCAACAAGCTGATTGGGCGGTGATCTAAGACTGTTCTTGGATGATCTCTCTGATGGACTAGCGGAAACTTCTCTAACTAGTCACCGGAAACTAGAAATCTGTCTAGACGTGCTAAAACAACCTGCTCTTACCCGTTCGACCATGTAAATTTGCCTCCCTCCATAAGTAAATCTGCAAGCTCATTCTTACTGACCTAATCAACAAAGTCTCACTTATTACGTGACAATTGACCTCTTAGCGATTTTTCGTACATGAACCGAATTATGTTAAAGTCACCCTCGAAGTAGTAAGGAAACCCCACCTTTCTCTGATAGCGATCTCCTTGGCTTACTAGACAGGGTCCATAAACCCCTGAAAACACCCATCTGAAGCCAGATGAAACATCCTTGAGAACCACTAAGATGGAATAGTTGCCAACAAAATTATCCTCTCTGCACCAAACATGTGTTCCGAGTAGAATACCACCTGCTGAACCCGAAGATCCAACGCTATCCGATCCTTATTTCTCATTCCCCAACTTGAATCTAATGTGCATCTGTCAAGATTCTATATCTTAGTTTCCTGGAGACACAAAACTTCCACCTCAAGTTTTCTGCACCATTTTCTAACTTGGGCCTTTTTCTTCCAGCGCCCCAGACCTCTGATATTCCAGCCGAGAACTAACACTAAGCAAGTGACCTCACCCCTCTTTCCCTTTTGGCACCACCTACCTTTCCGTAGACTCGTAATTAACCGAACATTCAAGGCTTAACAACTCGGCTTAATAGTTTTCGGGTCTTGACAAAACTGCCTCCCCCTGCTTTCAACAAATTGAAGGAATGGACTAACATCTTCATTACAAATCCTGTAGGCGAGGCCAATCATTCACCCCACCCTTTGGAGCATGTCTTTGGACCAACTTGTTCCTCTGAAAGCTCGCACCCCCAACCTTGATGTTATGGATCATCGATACCCCCTTTGAAGCGTCTCGACTGACCGCAATAGACTCAATTCCCGCTTTAGTAGCACACAGAGGGGTGACCTCCAAAGGATCGAGCAAACTGTCGCCTTGAGGAGCATTCCTTAGAAGGAGAACCGCAAGCTCAGATTGATCTGGACGCCAATGATAGTTCCAAGTCTTCTTCCTCATCGTCCCCCTATGACTCTGATATCTCCAACTGCCGTTGGAAGGCGGGAGCCGTCCCGAAAATCCTCAGAGCAGCCTTCAATCGAGTCCCCCAGAGTAAGCGATCATACCATGCTGCTAAACTAAGGCTCTGGGACAATTTTTTGTTAGAAAAATTGCTAATCTAGAACAATTTTTGAACTATGTTAGGAAAAACCATTTATAACTGAAATTAAATACCGAAAACATCATCCATCACATGTCCCTGAATTTATCATTTAAGAATAATTTTACTTTATTTCTTGGTTTATGGTCCATGTAATGCGATCTCAAATGGTGTCAAACAATCAACCATTCACTGCCACAACACGAGAACAGACACACATGCATGCAAATGAAATAGAATTGTAAACTATGTCAGTATCTCAGTGAAGAAGTCTGTGTACCCAATTAATAATTGAAAGAGGGCATGAATGTCCCTTCTTTTTCAACATGAATTGAAAAAAAGAAAGAAAAAGAATTGAAATAAATCATCCCAAAAAAGACTTTTTTCCTCATTCACAGAAAGGTGCTTTTATTAATCACTTCTATGATCCTAACTGCAACGGCAACTTGGGCACCAAGTCACCTCACCCAATGAATCTATCCTAAATCTCTATTGACCAATCAAATAGAATCTTCTAATTAACCAGCCAATAAAAATAATACTCCTAGTTCTATCAACCAATATAAATAAGCTAATAAAGAGTAAAGCCAACCTATTAAATTAAATAGCAAATCACATGAACATAGGACTCTTAAAATGTAAACAACAACTACCTTCTTGATGAATATCGAGTGCGCTTTATTTGGACGTTGGAGTCTCTTCTTCCCTACATGGATGGCTGTTCACTTTGTTACAAGTCAACAACATGGTACCTTCCAAAGGTTCCACGTGATGCATGGTGTTCACATTGGTGCATCTATGCAGCTCATGTCTGTGTGTTGGAATTGGGCTATGGGGTCCAATAGTTGTTGCATGTCCAATCAGCATGAAATGCGGCCGTGTATTGCTGCAAGTGGTGTAGTCCTTTGATCAGATTGATCTATGGGCCCATCACTTTTCCTTGACATACCAACATTTCATGTGGGACCCGCATTTTGTAATGTCCAAGATGAGAGTCATCTTGATCTTTGGGGAAGTAGGGCCCACGTCCTGCTTGTCATGCTCAGGTGGGCCATGATCTCTAAGATCACATCTTATCACCAGATTGGTCACAATTCGATGCTTGTTTTTGTGGAATGATCTTGATGGAGACTTATGGGTTCCAAGGGCCCACCCATTCGAAACACATGTAGCCCTGATGGGGTCCATAGTGCAGAGTGGATCACACATAAATGAGCACGAACAAGTCCAACAAGGCTTTACTTAATGCCAATGCCTGATGTTTAGGAGAACTACTTGAAACGCCTAACAATAGGGAGATAGCAGTGGCTGAAGGCTGGAAAGATGATGCCTATCTTGTAGGGGAGTGTGAGATACTCTTCTTAGCATTGGATGTTGGGTTAGTTTCACACTATTAACCCATGTGACTGTTTTGCATGTAGGTGCAATGTTCCAATTGCATGTGTAGGGTGTTTGTGGCCCACCTAAGGATGTCCTTGGAAGGACATACTAAGAAGTAGGGCCCATGGGGCCTCCAATAGGGAATGAATAGTCCACTGGGAGCAAAGCCTTAGATCTTCATTGTTTTGGTAATGTGGGTTTTGCG
This sequence comes from Liriodendron chinense, assembly GCA_003013855.2. Lineage (NCBI taxonomy): Eukaryota > Viridiplantae > Streptophyta > Magnoliopsida > Magnoliales > Magnoliaceae > Liriodendron > Liriodendron chinense. The sequence continues at coordinate 491,743 of PVNU02000525.1, forward strand.
TGACAAGATCAAGTGTTGCTTGACAATCAACAATGGAGATCAATTTGGTCCAGATGGTGCCTAAATCATCATCTAAAGTGGGGTCTACCATTTGGATGATTTAATTTTGAGCTTACATCTTTGCCATGTGTGAATGCGAGTGAACAATCAATTTGTGCGATTATCATCAACATCATAATAATAGTTTGGTGAATATCATCATCATTATCCTCTTTGTTGTCATCATCATTACTATTGGCATTAGGCTGTCAATTGGCCGGGCTGGGCTTAGAATGTGTCCAAGCTTGATGTGCAAAGCAAACCTAGCCCAAGCCTTCACCTAGGCAGATGATAGGCCAGAGCCTGGCTACATACTTTGGTGCAAGATCCATGCTGTTCGATAAGTGTATTCCATCATTCATGGTCTATTACAAAAATGCCCTTGAAACCCTAAATGGCTGGGTTGTTCACCACCACCACCACCACTACCACGATCGACGTCATCATCATCATCCCCACCATCACCATCACCATCCTCATCATTATCATCATCCCAATCACTAGCCAGATGGGGAGGGATACCGTACTCTGGTCGGCAGCAGGATGGTGAGGCACAATGTTGATCGCTGGGGTTGATGAACGGTGGTGATGTTGTGAAGTTAACGTTGAGGAAAGAAAGAAGAGAGAAAAACATTAACCAACAAAAAAGAAAAACCACTTTTTGTGGATAAATATTTTACCAAAAGGAAGTGAGCCTTTTGGGGGTAAAATTTTACCAAGGAAAAAACTTTTCCATTTCCCATTAGTTTACCAAACATGGTTAATTAATAGAAAGCCGGTTAAATTTTAACTGAACCAGTAATCCTTGGATCTAAACAACCCCAATAACTATTAATCCATCCTTAAGTGAGAAGGAATTCGTCTTGTTGTTGAAGTAACATTTAATTCTTGATTGATTTGATAAAGGGAAGTTAATTGTCATTGGCACCCATTCTGATTGATAAATATACCCATCCTTTCTAGTTTCTACTTTTGGGTCTAGTCTTATTGTTTGCGGGCTGAAGTGAAATCATAGGCTGCTAGTTAGGACATGAATATGGATGATCCTTACCATTCAGGGTCAGGTCCCGTCATGATTAGGCCATGGGCAAAGTATGAGTTGGCACAAGAAATCCTAGCCCTTTGATCTATGGACAGATAATTTCAGAGGTTAGTAGATGGATTCCATTCAAGTCCATTTTTTGAATGGTTAGGATCATTTTTTCAAATAGGTTTATGTTCTACTTTTGGTTATGTTACTATGGTGTGATCATAGGTATTAAGATGCATGAGGCCAATCATGGCTGTGCATATTTGGACTGACTGGACACTATATCCAACCAAATTATGGATTTTTGCTTGTTACATGCAAATGATTGTTGTTTTGGGGAGGACTTTGTGGGGCCCACCAGATAGCACAATGGATTGGATATTTTGTAACCTGAGTCATCTAGGGAGAGGCCTAAAAGATGAATAGTCCAAATCATTGGGAAGGGGCTCCATGTGCAGTGGAGGACCAACGAACTACATTTTCGAGCTGTTTGTGACTTGCTTTTTCCTTCCTTCCTTCCTTTTTTTTTTTTTTTTTTCCTTTCCAGAATTTCAAATGGGTGACGGCGTGGCTAATAATGAGCAATTTTTAGAACTCATAAATTGGCCTCATATATTTCTCCGTTTATCACTTATTTGTTTGTGCGGTTTTTTAATGGTATAATTCTACTTCCATGTATATTTTCTTCTTTCCTTTTGTTTTATTATTTAATATTATTATTTTTCTTTCATATTTAGTAGGTCCATGCTATCATGGGGAAGAACGGTTCTGGGAAGAGCACATTTTCAAAGGTAAGTGAATTATAATTACTTGAATATTTTAGTTTTGAAGCGTTACAATCAAAAGGATGTCCATGCTTTTAGTGTCAGCAATTTGTAGTGAAGCAGATTTCTAGTTGACTTGATTCTTTTAGTTGTGGTTCCTTTCTGGTTTTTCATGGTGTGTTTGCTTCAATGATGTCCTATTCAATCCATCAGTAGTAAGAGGCATCATGATTCTCTTTTTCCTTAATGATTTTTGTAAAATGCATTGTATTATGCTTGAGCATTGTGTACTTTCTGTTGTTGTGAGCATGTTATCACCATGGCGTTGGGACTATGATTAGAAAGGATCTTAGTCAATATTGCTCACTGTTGAGAACATGCTCTTTACAGGTTTCTATATTACCGTGTTTTTCAACTCAATGACATCAATATCTGTACTGACCAGATTGATTTGGATGTTTGACAAATTACAATGAATCAATGATTGGTTGATAAGTGTTGGAATCCAGCTTGTAGACTTGTCTTCTATATGTTTGAGAAAATTTTAAATGGCAAAACAAATCCTGTGGGATCGTTGTATAATATATTTCGAGCTCACCTTCTTCAGTATTTCTATAATGTGAATGCTTTGCAACATTACATTGACACACTTCATTATTGCTACATAAAAAAATTCTAAATCGTTGAAATTTTGCAACTAACATAACCTCTATCTCTCTCATCAAAACAATCATGATTTATCCTCTCTTTTAATTATTATTATTATTATTATAATTATTATTATTATTATTGCGTTCATTTAGGGTCCTTTGGATTCAAGGAAAGGGAAATGTTTCCAAGGGAAAGTAAAGGAAAAGGAACTGATGGAAAAGAAAAGAAAGGAAATATTGTTTCCTAGGGAAAGTAAAGGAAAAAGGAACTGATGGAAAAGAAAAGAAATTTCTGCTGTTTGATTTTCAAAAAAAAAAAAAAAAAAACTATAAAAAGTGGGCCCCATTTTGAAGTATATTGTTTGGCAAAACACTACTTTCCATGGCATATATACTTGGTAGGTTGGTGCTATATGCCTAGGGCTGTCAAGTGTCAATAGGCCGGGCTTGGGCTTGACAAAATCAAAATTTTAAATAGGCCTGGCCTGAACAGTTAAAAATTCGATACAAAGCCAAGCCCCCAAGCCCAGTCCGTTGACAGCCCTATATGTGACATGTTGGCACATGTGATACATGTGGGACGCTTGAAGATGGACGGTGGCACATCTAGCATGTGTAACATTGGCATGTGGCACATGAGGTGCTTGAAGATAGACAATGGCACATGTGGTACATATGGGGTGCTTGAAGATGGACAGTGGCACATGTGGAACAATGGGATGCTTGAAGATGTATGTTGGCACATGTGGCACGTGCATGTGAGGGGCACTTGAAGGTGGATGGTGACACATGAGGCTGTTAAAGATGAATGGTGGAACATCTGTTAGATTGGTAGATGTTGCATGTGCTGGCAAGCAAAGATGTATAGTGGTACCGTCCATCTTCAGACTTCAAGCATCCCATATTTACCAATGTAAACCAATGTACCAATGTGGTACTGTCCATGACTCCATTGTCAGACTTCAAGCATCCCACATTTGGGGATCGATGTGGGAAATGTCGTTTGTTAGGGGTGGAGGTGAGAAAATGATTGAATCATTTCCTAGAAAAATTTCTGTTATGGGAAGATGCCTTTCCCACAAAAAGAAGTTTCACAAACATAGATACTTGGGCAATGACCTTTCCTTTCAACCAATCCAAGCCGGAGGTGCCCACAGTTGGTGATGATTTTACAACTGGTGTCATTTCTATGCTAACTTTTTGAAGGATGTGAATATTCTGTTAGGTTCAATTTTATTTCTGGGTTTGTTAGAATGCTTGAGCTTTGGTCTATTAAATAGGTTACTAATTTGGCGATGTTTCACAATTATTATTAGAGTGAAGTTCTGCTCTTAGCCTTATGAATCTCTTATGCTGTTCTAGCTTCATATACTATTAAATTCTCTTTAATTTGAAAAGAATTTGAATATGGGTCTTCTCATTTGCATAACTTGTCTTACGAATTTAGACTAGTCCCCACTTTCATGCCATGGTTCTAAACGAAACCTTATTCATTACAGGTTCTTGTCGGCCATCCAGATTATGAAGTCACAGGGGGTAGTGTTGTTTTTAAAGGTGAAAACTTGCTTGACATGGACCCAGAAGAAAGGTCCCATTCAGGGCTTTTTATGAGCTTCCAGTCCCCAGTTGAGATCCCAGGCGTAAGCAATATGGACTTTCTGCGCATGGCATACAATTCTCGAAGAACAAACCATGGCCTACCAGAGCTCGGTCCTATTGAGGTTTAGATTCTTTTACAGCCTTTACCATAATGTTTCTCTGTTATGTTTATTAGTTTTCGTGGAGAATATTGTTATTTCATTACATTCATGAAAACTAGTTCTTTTAGTATATAGAAAAGAACAACAATAAAATGGGGCAGTGGTAGTGGTAGACAAAAGATTTAAGGGGTGAATTTTTCATAGGTAGGGTTAGAGGATAGAATCAAGAAACAGTTTTTGGAGGACATGGACAGATTAATACAAGGAATTCCAAATGGAGAGAGCATATTTATGTGATCCTTGTTGTCTTAACTTGTAAAAGTACCCGCTTTGGAAGTATCCAAGCTACCACACACACACGCACGTGCGCACACACACACTCACACACACCCACACACACCCACACCCCGACACATGCACACATGCACGCACGCATGAGAAGACTTAAATGGTCATGTAGGAAAAGATAGTAGCGGATATGAAAGGGTGCATGGAGGATGTGATTTTGGGAAAAAAAATGAGAGGAGGTAAATCATCCTTGATTTTTTTATGGTGTATAAAACACATATTCTGAAAAGAGAGAAAAGTTATAATAACCTTTAAAAGTGGATCATATACAAGTCAAGTAGAATTCTTTCTACTCAGGAAGATAGAATGATCAATATGTAAATATTATAAGGTTATACCAGGAGAGTTTGATCAACATGTTTTAAGAGATGGAAGAGAGTGTGAAATTAATAGGTGTCTAAAAGCGAGGCGGTGGAATTTAAAATAGAGAAAACAATCTTATTTTGTAATAAATTAATGGAAGGAGGAAAGTTAGATGTTGAGGAAAAGTTGATGTTATGTGGAATGAGACGGCAGAGTGCATTAAGAAAGTGACAAAAGAAGTTTCCAAAGTATCTAAAGGGAAGAGACACTCATAAGGAAACTTGGTGGTGGAATGATGAGGTCCAAAAGACTATTAATGAGGATCATGTTTCAAGGCCAGATAAGGGATGAGAAACAAGTAAAATTTAGAAGAACAAATAAATGTCAAAAAGAACATTAAGAAAGTACTGAGGCTAAGCTCAAAGCATATGGTGATCTATACAATAGGTTGGGTACAAGAGAATGTGAGAAAGATGTCTTCGAACTTGCAAAAAATGAGAGAGAGGAAGGGTAAGGAGCTACATCATGTTAGATGCTTAAGCAAAAACCAAAGGATATTGGGAAAGGATGATGGGATTAAGGAAAGGTGGCGCTCTTTTCATAACTAGTTAAATGACAATCATTCTAAGAGCTAGGGAATAAAATGAATCATGAATTCAAATGAGGCCAGAGGCCGTAGATACTTTCATAGGATTAGGATATTTGAAGTGAAAGAAGTTTCGAAAAAGATGAGGATAGGAAAGGCCCTTGGACTAGATATGCTAATGGAAGCTTGGGAGTGCAAGGGAGATATTGGTTTTTTTTGTTTGACCAAGTTGTTCAACAAGATTGTAAGATAGAAGAAATGCCAAACAAATGGAGGAAAAGTACTATGGTACATAGTTACAAGAATAAAGGAGATAGAAAGTTGCACTAACTATCGTGGGATTAAACTTGTGATTCACACTATTAAACTTTAGGAGAGTGATTGAGCAAAGATTGATGCATTAGTTGTCTATCAAAATGACCTCCCCTGAATATTTTCCACTATGACTACATCCACTACAACATCTCCTCTCCTAGAGGAAGAAACAAGTGTAAATTGAGTAGAGGTAACTTAACTCGTGGTGTTTAGATTAGATGCACGTTGACTCTCACTAGTGTCTCAAACAACCTTATAAGTCATAATCATTTGACAAGGGCTATATATATATATATATATATATATATATTGAATAGTAGTCTCCATCACTCTTATCACCTTATTGAAGCACAAAGATCTTATGATATAATTCATATATACGAGTTAAATGTTTCCTGCCCAAATACATCTCTGTTAAGGTTTCCCAGATATATTTCGTTGTTTTAAAGAACATAACATCAACACTGATGGTCAGTTTCATACTATTCATTATCAAAGATCTAATTTGAGCATTCTCTACTACTTATTCTTTGTAATCAGCAGACTTTTCATCAGGTTTTGGCTACTTCAAATACTTCAACTTTTTTTCTCGTGAGAGAAACTTCTACCAATGTGCTATTGTAAACAGTTTGCACTATTTAGCTTGGTTGTTGTGATCTGGAAGTTCATTGACTTAGATGGAGTCAAGAATCTACCTTTTGCATCCCTCTTCATGCCCATGTAAAAGACGGGAAGAGCATGGAAGCAAAGGGGCAATAAAAGAGAATGCAATTCCAGACGATTGCTTTAAAGAGAGGCAGATTGTTGATCTTCAGCGCATGTGCGCTGGTATCTACCAATCAGTTTTGTATATATGATGAATCCTTCACATACATTTGCGATCATTACACAAAACACGTGATCTTCAAATCTGGCCATAGATGTGCATGATGATGGCTCACTTTGAACCAATCGAAGCACACACATTTACAAGGAACAAATACACAACCCACCATTTGGTGGTTGAATAATGAACAGAAGGGATTTGCATAAATCAACCCTCAAATGATTTTGGGTTTCACCTTGTAGAGCAAAAGAAAAAAGAAAGAAGAAGAATAGAGAGGAAGAGATGCGGAGAACCATGTCAGAAAGAATCTTACCGTTTTCAGACCATGTTGATGGAGATGTGGAGAGAGAAAAGATGACGAGAAGGGGAGAAGGAAGAGAGAACTCAATAGGTGTGGACTTCTGCACTCACTCTTGTACTTTGTTGGGACTTTCCCAATAAGTGTGAAATTTCAAAACTACCATCTCTGGTTAAGTTATTACATAAGCAGTAAACTGACTTATAACACAGACTCAAAAGTAAGAAGGGAAAGACATGTGACCATTCATAGCCATCATCCACATACAAGGTGGGCCACATATAATCGTAACCGTCTACCACAGGCTATTAACAACACCAATGTTAGAATTATGCCACGTGGCATTTATCCAATGCGGATAGGAATACTCTAGAATCTTCTAGACTCTTCTACCAAATATCACTAGAGACACCTAGAACTTTCCAGAGATCTCTACACATCTCTACCATGATCTAGCCATCTCTACAATTCACTACAAGTCTCTCTACAATTCTCTGCAAGTCTCTAGCCTATTCTAGAAGTGTCTACACTCTTCTATTATGTACAAGCCTCTCTTTCTATATGTCCAAGTAGAACAAAAAATGGCCAAGCCCCTAGATTAGCCTCTGAGCCTGTGACATGATGCTTTTTTCTGTAAGCTTGTTTTATCTACGTATTTTTTCTACACTAATGTTAAATAGCAGATACTAGGAGTGGTTTTTGTTTATTTCAGTGCATTGTTGAACATGCAACACTCATCATCTTCAGGCATGTAGTGGTTAAACATGTCTCAAGAGTTCTGTGATATATCTTTGGTGCAATTCCAAGTTTTCAGCTGACACAGCTCACATCTTTAGGGAAGGAGACCCAATGAATGATGCTTTTCTAAATCTGGCGCGGACCATTTGCATTATTATTTTGGGAGACTAAATTTTTAACAGAAATTTCTTTTTCTCAATGTATTATTGACTGATAATAGAAAATCCTAACCTTCTTAGGGTACACATGGTGGTCTCTTCTTCTCACTATGAACTTGCCGTAACTGATTTTGGGCCAATCAGCTAGTAACCTAATATTGTTTGATGTGTAATCTATCTAATATAATTTACAAAGACGATCCCTTGTCCTTCCCAACATCTGTTTGATGTGTCTGGGAGATGAGGAGTCGAATGATCACCTCTTCATTCACTGCACGTTTGCTCAAAATGTCTGGGACCACTTCCTGGATGCTTTTCATATATCTTGGGAGATGCTGAAGTCAGTTGCGGATCTCTTGTGGGCCTGGCATGGAGGAGGTATGTGGAAAGTAGGGAAAGCTGTGCAGATTCCTTATTCTGGCGTATGTTTTGGTTCATATGGGAGGATCATAATAGGCGGCGTTTCTAGAATAGGAGCTCTTCGCTTCAAGAGGTCATTAGGGAAATTAAATGTGTCATCTTGGGTTGGGCTTCTTATGTTGAGGCAGTAAAATATGCTAATATATCCTCCTTTTTGTTTTTGAGGCGTAGTGTTGGGTTGTATCTTTTCGCACGTTTTGCGTGCTTCTAATAAATTTTGTTACCTCTCAAAAAACGAAAAAGAAAATCTAATATTGTTTGCAGAATCATTGACTTTTTTTTTCTCCATTCTTGCAGTTTTATGGCTTTCTATCACCCAAGCTTGCTGCTGTCAATATGAATCCGAACTTTTTGGACCGAAATGTAAATGAAGGATTTAGCGGCGGTGAAAAGAAGCGCAATGAAATTTTACAACTGGCGGTACGAATATGGGGCTTCATAAAAAATTTCATGGAATGCTGTACCTTTGTAGTACTACACACACACATGCAAGCATGCATGCACATACATACATACATACAACTCTCACATTTGACCTTTTTATCCTGTATTTTCAGGTCCTTGAGGCAGATTTGGCCATTTTAGATGAAATTGATTCAGGGTTAGATGTGGATGCACTTCAAGATGTGGCGAAAGCAGTCAATAGTCTTTTGACTCCCAAAAATTCTGTACTCATGATCACTCATTATCAACGCCTTTTGGATTTCATCAACCCCACATACGTCCATATAATGGTAGGGATTCAGTAAAACCATTGAATTTCTTCATAACAAAATGATGAAACCTCCCTGGAGTAGTAACATATTGAATAATTTTCCACTTGAATAACTAGGAACGCTTTATCGGTCATAAGTGAGAATGCTTTTTAAATGTGGATCTTTTGTGGAGAAATTATATGACTCTTGGCACAAGGATATGAATGTCCTAAGTCCCCGAGTTCCTACAGATGGGGTCCATGGTTTCAAGATCCTGACCAGTGATTTGATAAGCCTCATCATGGATTTTCCATGCTCCGTGTCTTCTTGATGGGGTTATCCCAACCCTTTGATTGATGCTTGCAAATAGGCAATTAAGAAAAAAAAAAAAAAAAACACAAATGCAGCAATTGTCAACATTGAACAGGAAAGAGGCCAAAGTTGGGAGATTTTTGGAGAATGGTTTATACATGATAGGGCCCATTATTGCAACAGTCTGCATCACCTATGCATGGGTCCCACATGCAGGAGCAAAGGGTTAGTTTTGGTCTGAGGATTGCATAATTTCTCCATGTTCCGAAGTTCCGTTACTATATGTTCAATGCTCAAATGAGCTCCTGTTTATCTATAGTTTGGGTTAGTTTTGGTCTATTTCACCTTGAGGGTAGAGTTACAAAGGGTGGTGATTTAAAAGAAAAAAAAAGTTTTGAAGGTACTTCCATAATTTCCTTGAGTCTGGATCCTCTGTTTGCAGCCTTTTTGATTGGTCCACGTCATCACATAGGTTTGCAACCACATCGCATCCTCAGTGCAACCTCATCACACTGAAGCTGCAAACAGGGATTTCCTGTTCGCAGCAAACAGAGGATCCGGACTCAATTTCCTTGGGTATATTTGCCATGAAATTTGGTATGATTTTTTTTTTTTTTTTGAGATACGAAATTTGGTATGATTTTCACTACCCACTGTTATCAATTCGGCATATGGCAAGCATACAGTGTATCAGAAGATTGTCATTTGATGTATTCACTGAAAAATATGGTTAGCAATTCAAGCATAAAAATTGGAAATGTTAAAAATCAGAGATAGGTACATTCTGGTATAATATGGTTTTACTTGAAAAGTTTGGCCCAAAAAATTTGTATATATAAAGTGATGCGAATCCAAACACTTCATGGAAAGTGTATACACGTAAAAAGAAGAACATGAAGAACCTATATTCAGAAGGCTGATTGCTGATCCTACAGTTAATAGTTTTCAATGTCAGTTTTACTATTTTGATACTGTGGACCAATCAAGAAGTACTGTCAAGGTCCTGTCAAGTCTAGTCAAACAGTCCAGTCAATGTTAGTGGTCGACTAGGTCAAAGTTGTTAGTAGTCAAAGTTGTTAGTAATTAGTCAGTAGTTTATGAAAGGAAAGTTTCTATTAGATAACTGTCAGAGACTTTTCTTAGAAGTTAAGTTTTCTACAACTTGCATTGCAAGCTATTCATGCCTTTAAATGCCAGCCATGTAGGTTTATTTCAAAAACAATTTTTTTAAAAGCAAATGTCAGTTACTTTCCTTTGTTTTAGTGCCTCTTAAGACTTGAAAAAAAGGTGAGACATCTTCTTTAAATCCAGGTAAGGTGTGTTTCCTTACTCTTTACATAGATTGTGTTTATCAACCTATAGTTATTTGAATCCGGATCCACTTTATTGGTCCACATCATCACATAGGTTTGAAACCACATCACCTGATCACACTGACGTCATGCAGTGTGGACCAATAAAAAGGCAGCAAACAGGGTTTTTCTGTTTTGCAGCCAACAGAGGATCCGGACTCTAGTTATTCCCTTCCCTTATTTCTTTTCTATCTTTATCCCCTTTTTGGTTCACATGTATACAACCTCATCCAACCACCGTTCCAATTCCTTTAGTTTTATATACCCTAATTTTAGTTCTTAGTCAAAACCTATTCATTCCTTGAAACCGACATCTATAGTCTGCTACTCTAACTTATGCTTCAAGTTAGTCCTATTCACCATTCCCCCATAACCTCCAAACCATTGCCTAAACTCGAAAATTTGAAACTCCTTCTCTAAACTTAGAAGTTTGAGACCCAAAATTGAAGTTTTAGCTTTGATTACACTTCTGGCCAAAAGATAGGAAAGAATACGATCCAAAGCTAGGCCGAAAACCAAGTTGAAGGATTAGCAGACGTGGCTACTTTAACATAAGGAGCCCATTCCAAGACAGCAAATTTCACGAAGTATGTGATCTCTTCAACAAATGGATCCTTATCTTGAAAACATCGGCTGTTTCAGCCTTTCCAGATAAACTAGAAAATCCCCAGAGCAACTAGCCTCCAAATAGCTTTCCGAGAAGAACCCCCTGTGCCTCTATGCCAAGCCCATACAGATGGTCAACAAAGAACGACATCACCCATGACACATGGAAAAGAAGATGAAGTGATTTAAAATTTTGCGCATGAAGGGGCAGTGGATGAAAAGATGATTGATCGATTCCACATCACCCATAGATATCAAGTATATGTTAGGAAGGACCAGAGATCGCCTTTGAAGGTTATCAATGGTTAGCACTCTTTTCCTTCCCATAAGCAAAAGAAAAGCCGCAATCCTCGGAGGGGCGTCATAGGGCCATAAGACCAAAAGTGTGACACAAAGGAAGACGGAGAAGCTGGCTTAGAAATCAATTTATAAAAAGATAGTACTGAAAATATGCCGGAACTATGCTCTTTCCAAATCATTGAATCTTCTTCTCAAGGCGAAGGCGTGACTAACTTTTAGGTGATTGAGCAAGCTAATGAGCTCCTCAACCTCGGCATCCATCAAATTTCTCTCGGGGGGGTAGCAACGATCAACTAGGATGGAACAATCTGCAGCAATATTACTACCAATGCCCGGGAGATCTTGCAATGGCCTTTCACCACACCACGTGTCTAACCAAAAGTGAATGTGATTCCCTTTTCCAAGAACAAAGGAAATACCTTGATAAAACTTATGCTCGGTCGTCACAATTGTCTTCCAAGCATGAGTTAAAGAGGAAGATTTTATGCTCCAACTACTTGTTTGAGTTCTGTATTTGGATACAAGAAGCTCTCTCCAAAGTTTTCCCACTTCTAATCCAAACCTCCAGTGCCACTTTCCAAGAAGGGCATCAGTCATAAGACCCATGTCTTTCAAACCGGCCCCTCCCTCGCTTAAAGGCTTGCGAACTTTTTACCATTTGAGCGAATTAAACTTTCTTTTTTTTGTCGGCCCCTTTCCTAAAGAAATCACTCCTTAACTTATCAAGCCTATCTAACATTGATTTAGGGCACTTAAACAGGGACATAAAATGTATAGGCATGTTAGAGAAGGTTGTTTTAATAAGAGTCAAACGCCCACCCAAGGAGAGAGAGCGTCCCTTCCAAGAAGACAAGTTCCTTTCAATTCTTTCAATGGCCTTATTCCAAAGGTGTTTCGCTAGCTTCCCAATACAAAGAGGCAACGCAAGATAGGTAGAGGGAAAAACCCTGCATCTACACCCAAAATAATCCGCAAAAAGAGAGAACAACTCTTGCTCCACATGAATCCCCAACACTTCACATTTGGCAGTATTAACATCTAGACCGGATACTGCTTCAAAGCAAATAACAATCTTCCAAAAGTTATCAATTGCTGTCAAATCTGCATCGCAAAAGAGGATCGCGTCATCCGCAGATTGGAGATGACTTAATTGCACCCCTCTCTCCCCACCTGCCACCTTGAAGCCACATATTAGACCATTTACCTCAGCTTTGTGGAGCATCTTGCTAAACGCTTCCCTAACCACAACAAACAGATAGGGAGAGGGGATCGTCCTGTCTGATACTGTGAGAAACCTTGAAGTAACCGAAAGGAGATTTGTTAATCAGAATGGAAAAAGACAGAGATTGAATACATGCTTGGATCCAACCTCTCTATCTCGAGCTGCAACCAATTCTCTCAAGCATATAATCTAAGAATTTCCAATCAACGTGGTTGTATGCTTTTTCTATATCGACCTTTTAAACTAAACCCTTCTTTCCTTCTTTGTGTTTGAAGTCAATGCATTCATGCGCAATGAAGGTGGTATCAATAATGTCTTCCTGAGACGAATGTTGCTTAATTTTCCAAGATGACTCTGGAGAGGATGCTTCTAAACTTGAGAGCCAACATTGTAACTAAGATTTTATATAGATTTCCTATAAGGCTGATAGGAAGAAAATCTTTCAACAGTTCCGCACCTTCTATTTTGGGAATAACAACTATAAAAGTTGCTCCAAGGTCGTTTGAGAGGCGACCTCTATAAAAAAAACTTCATCACATCTCCACCGACCGTTGACCAAAATAGTTGGAAAAACATAATTGGGAATCCATCCGGACCAGAGGGCTTTATCACTACACATGGAATCAATAGCTGCTTTAAGTTCTTCACCCAAGATAGGCTTCTCAAGGGCATCCACATCTTCAGCAGAAAGATGGGAAAACTCCAAAGGCAGATGGATAATCAGCAACTTTTATAGCTGATGTGGAGGTTGCCACTATGTCTCCTAGAAGTGGCCGATCCTACAAGCAAAGGCAGACGGATAATCAGCAACTAGAAGATGTATTTACGGAGATTCACCCGGCAGTTAAGCTGAAATTAGACAACAGATGGGGGCTGTCAATCAAAGGTTAGCTGCTGTGGAGGTGAGACTTCCTGGGCATTTAGGTCCTAATCCTCATGTACAAGATGATGAGGGCTCTCATCATGACCACAATGATGAAAACCGAGTGGAAGGTCATGCACCTGAAAGGCCAGTTTCTTAGAAATTGTGGAAGTCACCCTCCTACTCTTTAGAGATACTATGGAGGATGAGGTCCAAAGAATTTTCAGTTATACTCGAACTGATTACCAGGACCCTGTGGATGATATTGCCAAGAGGGTAAAGTCGATGTTCCTGATTTTGAAGGTAACCTTAACCCTAGTGCTTTCCTTGATTGGTTGACTGCTATAGAAGATTACTTTAAATGGTATGATTATGTTTGATGAAAGAAGAATCCGCTTTGCCAACTTGAAATTGAAAAATCATGCAAGAGTGGTGGAGACGTGTTGAAGAACGAATTCGTATAGCGGGACAACTCCCTATTTTGTAGTGGGAAGAGAAGAAAACTAAGATGAAAGAGAAGTGCTTAGCTGTTGATTATCGTGACATGCTCTATGATCAGATGGTGACCTTCAAGCAAGGCAGTATGACTGTGGAAGAATACATGCAGAAATTTAATGGGGTCACTATTTGCTGCCATGTGACTGAAGACAGACGTCAAACACTCTCAAAAGTTCAAGAATGGCTAAGGGCTAAATCTGTGATGAGGTGATCTCCTTTCGTCTAAATGGGCTTGAAGAGTGTTTCCAAATGGCCTTGAAGATGGAGCAGAAATTGAAGAGGCAGTCAGACTAATAGAAGATCTGGATCTCAATCTGGGGAGATGAACCAAAGCACTTACGAGGCAAACCGATTCATGAAATCAGGAAGCAATACAAATCTCTTACAAAAAAACCAATGATTTCAAGCCTACCCATTCAACTGATGGGAAGGGAAAGTCCACTACAACAAGTTCTACCTGCATTGCAGGGACCTTAAGGATGCTGAGTGCCTTTAAGTGTGGAGGAAGGGGGTCATTATGCAGTAGAATGCCCCAATAAAAGACTGCAGTACTATGCAGAAAATGGTGATAAAGATGACCCAATAGAATCAGTGCATGGCAATGAAATTATCAAGGAAGAGTATGAGTGCAAGGATCACTTTGTGTAGTTCGCAGATACTTGCAGCTCCTTAAGAAGAAGAAAAAGATGATTGGTTCCACACTAATATCTTCGATACACATGCCGGGGTTGGAGAGGAAGTCTGCAATGTGATCATTGACATTGGAAGTAGCATGAATGGGGGCTTCCCAGGAGATGGTCGAGTAGTTGAAACTTCCAGTGGAGAAGCATCCAAATCCCTACAAAGTTGCCTGGGTGACTGATGTTAATATCTCTGTAACTATGCAATGCATTGTTTCTTTCAAAATTGCGTGGCCTTAGTTTGGATGTTGGTTATTTTTTTTTCCACCAAATTGAGTGGCCTTAGTTTGGGCCATGGTACGTATAGGATGGGGTTGGCATATGATTGCTTCAGATCTTTCATGTGTTTGCCTCCATTGGCGTGAAATTTGCATTCCTCTTCTGCCATTTGTTTTATTTACTGTTCTTGAAGGGCACTTAAATCATCTCAGAATGAACTTTTTTCATTGAAATTTAAGGGGAGTTTTAATTCTTAAAAAAAGGGAGTTTGGTCATTATTGGCAGGGACTTGTTGGTTTTTGTTCGACCTGCCTAGCTGGTAAAGAATTGTGTCATTTTTTGGCTTTTTATTTCCCCCCTTTTTCTTTGTTTCAGGAGGATGGGAGAATTGTGAAGACAGGTGACATCTCACTGGCAAAACAGCTTGAAAAAGAGGGCTACAAGGCAATTTCTGCTGCATAGCTATGAAGCCTGTATGGGTAAGCTTGCTTAACTTCTCTCTCTTTTTCTTCGTTGCTTTCATGAGTAGAAAATGGTACCTTATCCTGTTGTACTAGAGTTTGTCAATGACGGATTGGGTAGATGAAGTTTATGGCTTACCTAATGTCAGGTTGGGTTTGTGCCTGACCATTTGTCTACAAGCTGCTCTGGCCCATTGTTGTCAGCTGTTAATACTGGGATGCGGTTGGGTGCATTTGTGTACTCCTATTACTTTCATACAATGTGTTTACTTTTGTACTTCTTGTAATTATGAAATAAAATGTTAGTGAAACCCATATGGCAGTAGTAATAGTAGGGTCAATAAAAATTCAAAGGTTCTTTAATTCGTGGAGTAGCAGACGACAGTAAGGTTATAACCAGTGATTTTACCATCATGTTGAAATGATCCGCAGAAGCATGAAAACATCGAATTTACATTTTAAAAAAAAAAATCCAAGTACCATTTTTATTTGACATTTTGAAAGCATTTTTATCCTCCCCCTTGTTTGTTGTTTCTTCTCTCTTGCTTCTAATAAAATTAGTTCTGGGTAAATATATGCATCACTTTTGCGGATTTTGACTTCGCTTAATTAATCGAACAAAATAGATCCTGTGATTTCATGGCAGATCTTAGCATTCCTAACATAGGCAACCCTCGGCAACTTTTTTTCTTCCACATTAGGTCAATGAGATAGGGATACAATATGAAAGAAAAAAGTGGACACCAAGAGAAGCAGCTTGACGAAAGTCATTCTATCCATAACTAGAATAACTTGTACATTAGCAAGGGTAACATGCATAGAGTACTCAACAATTAACCAAATAAGCAGCAGCAGAATTCTTTCTTCAGAAGATAGCATGCCCCCCCGCACCCCCCCCCCCCCCCCCCCGACCCCCGGAATACTATGACGTAATATATGATCAGACTTAAGTAAATGTGAACATGTCTTAAATGCTGAAATAAGCACTTTTTTTAAGGTAAGGAAGAAGATGCCTTTGTTTCTGACTTTTCACGGTTTATTTCTTCCTTCACGTATCCTTGCGTAAGTGAGTAGTATTGAAATGTAAGTATCTAGTTGCGTTGTTTGATCTTTTTAAATTGAGATTGCGTTGGATTTTAGTTCATTAGTGTTTCGAAAGATTTGATTAGGCACTCTGACTTTTCGTAAAAGTACCTCTTGAAGTGCTTTTTCTCGATCTTGACTCTGCTACTTCGAACAAGAAAAACCACACAAAGCTAGTTGACTCCGTGGTTGATTTCAGGTTCTCTAGTCTTTCGAAAAACGATTGGGCACCCTTGCCCTACTTTCGTCAAAGTACTTTGGGAGGTGCTTTTTCTCGATCTTTTCTCTGTTACCGGACTCTGAAATAACTCTTTCTTAGGCGGGGACAGGATTCGAACCTGCAATCTTCAGGTCATGAGCCTGATGAGTCGACCAATTCCTCTACCCCGCTTGTTCCCCTTCGATTTCTTTCACTATTCCCACCTAGGTCCCCAGCTCTGGTTGCTTGGTTGGGATAGAACCAGCGCTTAGTTAGTGGCGGCAGCGGCGCTCCATTCGTTTGGTTGGAGCTCCACTCTTCCCCTCGCTTCAGTCAGCCTATCAACTAAGTGCCCTGTAGCCAGTGCCTAGCTCTGACGAGTGACGAGAAGACCGCCACTTATACATCCTTTTCTTTCAAAAAAGATGAGAACACACCAGCTTTTAGATGAGGGAAAGCCATTCCTAAAACCAGGCGTTCTCTTATATACGATACCACCAACGCCACCTTGGCAACTCTGAAAAGTGCATGAAGGCTAGTGGAACGTGCAAGATACGGCTCAGCTCCGCTGAAAAGCCGTATCGCCCTATCTAGCCTATATAGTAATAGTGCTTCACTACCTTTGAAAACAAAGAAAAAACGTTGATGAAAGTTCTTTCTTCTTTTTAAGTAGGGGATCTATACTTTTTGTAGTTTTGTATTCTATGCTACTAAAGATGACAGTATGGGAAGGTTATTTTTGAAACCTTTGCCTTCACAATTTTCTGTCAAAATATTATGAATAGCTTGTGATTCGTTTAGTTTCCAAAGCTAGAGTTGTTTTCCAACCAATAACCTATCCCCCCCTCGTTTTGAGAAAGGCAGGCAATTGAGATTCTCATCTAAAAGTCCATTTCAAATGTGTTAAGATTCTCTCACCTACCATTGTTGTATGGTGCGAGATATGTGCAAACAACTCATGGTGCTCATTGAGCGTGCGCACCAACTCTCAGTGCACATGAGCTCACGCAATTTTTTCCCTTCTCATTGCACAATGCACATAGAACATGCTTTGGTAGCTAATAATTGTAGAATGCGTGACAGTATCATTTTTCTAAATATGCCTATGCCGCCCTCAGTCTAAAAAGAGGCCTGTGCCATTTTCCATGGAAATGAGTTGGAGAGATGGCAATTAACCGCCTGCCAAGACCCAAACCATCCATGATGCATGCCGTCACGTGAAGCTATGATGCTCTGGCCAGGATCCAAAATGTCCAGTGTGCACAGTCACATGCAATTGCGATGCTCCTGCCAGGATCCAAACCATCCACACTGTACACCGTCATGTAAAACTACCATACCCCCAGAATCAGCCATCCGTTGTTTATGCCGGTCATAGTTGCGTCGTGAATCAGAACAGTTCAATCATTTCCCCAACAAGCACTTACAGCTACAGTCACCCCTGGTGGTAAAAATTGAGTTCGGATGGGTTTTTCTTGTCACCCAAACATACCCTTAGGTTAAGTAACTTAAGTTGAGCTTGGTACCTTAATTTTGGGGACTATTAATAGACGTAATATTTCATGGTGTAGACTCAGCCAATATTGTAATGTTGGACTACATGGCCAGCCTGATGGTTTGACCAGAAGCACTACCGTTTCTTGGTCTATTCAAGTGGAACTGTTCAAATAATAAAGGAATATTGAACCACTTGGATCAGGGTAAAATCATTTGAACTGCATGAACGGTGGTTCTATCTTTAAACAAGATGAGCCTGATACCATTTGATGGGTATATCAGTATATGCACCTAAATGAAATGTCTTTCAGATTTCCACTTCACATTCATTTACATAGGAAAGGATAATTCTTTCATTGTAGGGCAAAGAAAAAAAAAAAAAAGAAAGAAAAGAAAAGAAGAAGAAGAAAGAAATCTAGATATTCCATGAACTTCTGATCGAAAGCCAAGTTTTAGGGAAATAATGATCTCGTTTACTTCTTCCTTTTGCAGATAATGGTGTCGAATATGAGAGAACATGGCAGTTGAGGAGCCCACTATTGAGCCATTCTGTGTATGGGGTATACCCCTTCTTCATTGGTAAATATAAAAATGTTAAAAGAATTTGTTCAATCAGGTGAGGAAGGAAGAGGTAAAGATTCCCTCTTCTTTTTCAAAAAAGAAAAAAAGAGCTATATGCAACATTTTTGCATTTTTTTATTTGTTTTTGGGTTATGATGTTTAACTTAATTCAAGGTAGTAAATTTATTTTTCTTTGTTCAAAGATTATGATTTTTTACGTCATTTTATTATTTTTAATTTTATGGTATCTTGTAACTAACTCATAATGCCTTTTTTTTAAGATACTGTTCGCTCGCCTCAAGTGCAAGGCTGCGATGTAGTAATAAATCTTGACAAGACTGAGGTCGATCCATAGGGAATTAGAAAACAAATTCTAAACTATTACAGCAACTAGGATTGAAATAATTAAGAGATTCAATTGAGAGAACTAACTAAAACAGTAATTTAGGAAAATCAGTATTTATAGGAACAAAGGCTTTCAAGGATCCACTTGTAGCAATCCCATGTCAATCCAATCAATCCAAGCATGAAATACAACTAGATTTGAAGTTCTATCTCTTATCTAGTTGGAAGAATAAGCATTGAAACACATTCAATCCCACTAAAGTTGAACTTCCAAGTTCTAGTCCCATTCAACCACATAGCATTCAAAATCATAGCCTTCGGAGTAACAGCCATGCCTATGGACTATGGCATGCTCAAGGGTTACCATAATTCGAATCTAATCAAGCAAAACATGATAATTTCAGAGAATTGCAAGGAATCCATGTCCGAAGCACATGAACTCTCATAAAACTTCTAAAAATATCAACTTTATATGAACTAGAACATTCAAAATTCAAACTTAAAGTGAAAGTACTTGAATCAAACTGAATTAAACATGAAATTAGCTATAAGCTTCACCTCTCAGCCCTAGCTGAGAGATTTTAGCTGAGCATTGTCATACTACAACTAGAACTCAAAGAAAAACTAAAAAGCATAAAAACCTGGACTCGGGAGAGTTGCAGACACTCCACGACGGCTCTCTTCACCTCCCACGAAGTTCCTCAACTTCTATCCTATCCTAGGAAAAGACCCTAGGTGTCCTTTTATAGTGGGGAGGCTCTACCGCTTCAGAACCTTCCAGAAGTGTGTAGCCTTACGCACTTGCGCAGAAAAAACTTGGAACTCCAATTAGAAAGTATCTGTTTACGCATGGCCGACCGGTCGTGACCGGTTGGACTGGGCTAGGCCGACTGGTGTTGACCGGTCGGACCTGACTGTTATGAGTCCAGGGGGTACAAGAAGGTGGCCGACCTGATGGCCGACTGGTCTTGACCGGTTGGACCAGGCTGGTCCTTTGTCCAACGACCTTCAGAGGTGAGCAGCAGGGTGGCCGACCGGTCATGACTGGTTAGACCTTGTTCCTCTATTTTTTTCTTCCTTTCGTTCTTCTCTTTTCTCCATCTTTCTTCTTCCTTCTTTAGTCCACCTTGGGCCTTCATTCAAGGGCTCCTAAATATGCTCTTTTAGCTAATATTTGTGCAAGTCTCTCTCTCAATCCTACATTCACAGAACAAGCATTAGACGGGTCTTTTAAGCATACAAACCATGCATATAATGTGATGAAATGGGCTAGGACATGTATAAATTTGGAGGCTCAACAGATACACGATTTTATTAAAAAAAAAGGCCAAGAAAACAGGGGCACACAAAACTGCAACCCGATCAAAGAAGAATAATTAGAACCATCAAGGGCACTAGAACAAGAGACCCACCCCACTACATTTTATTTTTCCCAACTAAAGGCTCCTTGCTCCAAGCCACATTTATTTTGTAAACACCATCAATTCCTCTGCCCCCAAATTGCTTACAAGATTGCCATCAAGACCAACCGCCACACTACCCTTTGTTCTTTCCCATTGCCCTCTCCATGCCAAGCCAAAAACAGGTCATCAATAATACCTAGCATCACTCACGAGACGTTGAAGATCTTGAGAAACTGTCCCCAAACCTCATGCGTTGATGAACAATGGATGAAAAGATTATTTATCAACTCCGTATTGTTCATGCACCATGTATATATTTGGAAGCACCATTGATCTTTATTGAAGGTTATCAATTATAAGCACTTTTTTCTTCCCAACCAGCCCTGCAAAAGCCACAACGCTAGGAGCACTATAGGACCAAATCTTGGATGTGCAAATTCTACCCTCTCCTACCGTGGAGACCATAGTAGCTTATAGAATGATCGGATAGGCCTGACTTATCCTTCATACAATTGCATCCCTTTCCCCAGTGATGAAGTACAACCTTAAAGCCTTCCTTGAAGCCTTATGAACTCGTCAACTTCCTCATCCGACAAGTTTGTGCGGCAAGGGGGGAGTCCAAACAATGACATCTCTGGAGAAAAGCAAGCTCACCTTGGCAAATCTTTATGAAGCGGAGTTTTGCCCAGCTACACATCCTTTCGAAAAACGAATTCTTTTCCCATTGCAAATGGAAAAGCCTTCTCTAAAAGTGGACTCTAGTCTAGACATAGCCTTCCTTCCATAGGCCTGATGCCCTATATAAGGAAGACTTCCTATCCCCGTTCTTGACATCCATACTTGTAATAACCTCTCTCCACAAATTCCCTTCTTCCGTCCCAAAACTCCACAACCACTTGCCAAGAAGTGCTAGATTTATCATTCCCATGTCCTGAATACCTGCCCTCCCTTCTTCATAGGGCCTACACACCTATCTAGCCTCAAATGCTCCAATTTATGCAAAAAAAATTTTAAGACATATAAAGAGGAATGTGAAGTACAATGACAATGTTGACATGCAACTTTAATTAGCATAAGCCAGCCTCCCAATGATAAATATTGACCATTACACCCCAATAACTTCCTTTCAAACCTTTCTACTACTTTGTCCCAAAGATGCTTTACCAGTTTTCCAATACACAACAGTAAGCAAAGATAGGTCAATGGAAAGGATGCTACCCTACACCCGAAGAGCTCCGCCTATCTCCCCACCTCATCTTTGGACATGCGAATACCCAAAAGCTCACTTTTCATAATGTTGACCTTCAAACCAGAGACCACTTAAAAGCACCCGATATCTTCCTCAAGTTATCCACCATGTTAACTTCTGCATCGTAGAAGAGAATGGTGTCGTCGGCGAATTGAAGATGGGATATCTGGAAATCACCGTTGTCCATCCTAAACCCCTTAATAAGGCCGACCTCTTTCCCTCTTACCAACATTTTACTCAACGCCTCTTCCACCACCACGATAGGAACAAGGAGAGTGGATCTCCCAGCCGAATGCCTCTTGAGGCCCTAAAAAATCCTTTTAAAGACCTGTTGACTAGCACAAAGAACTTGGCTGATTGAAGGCATCCTTGGACCCATCTACTCCACTTTTGCCACACCTCACCTGTCGTAACATGTAATTGAGAAATGTCGAATCATTATGGCCATAGGCTTTCTTGATATCTAGCTTACAAATAATGCTCTTCTTTGCTTCCCTATGCCATAGTAAGTGTGCTATCCAAAATTTGCCTTTCTTAAACAAATGCGCCTTGGGTTTTTGAGATGATGTTCAAACACAGTGTTGTCAAAATCTTACGTTTTATGATTTGAGTCAAATCTTAAGCAAAACGATTTGAATCCCACCCTCGAATCCCTTTTTATATGAATCCTACGACTTTCAATTCAAATTATAGTTGTTCTCTACTATTTTAAGCTCCACTTGACTTTCATTTTATGTTTTTAATTTGGTGGAGGCTTTAAGAATCGTTTAAAAAAGGGAAAATAAATTTGTTTTGTTTTTTATAAGAGATTAAATGATATATATTTTCTTCAAGTTAAATCATGACGCTTTTTTTTTTTTTTTATTTTATTTTTTATGATTTCTTCTTAATCGATTGAAACGCCAAATTGATGCATGACCTATTTAAACTGTTTTTATGAATGGTTATGATCATGTTGACTTATATGTACTGTGGAATGATGGTTAGAAATCAAAATATCCTTTTCCACCATGATTCTACATTCAAGAAATGTAGCAAGAACATAAATTATTGAAGGATCCTTGTATGTTTTTTAAGGGAAATTTCTTGAAAAAAAGAAAGAAGTAAAGATAAGAATCCTTTAAAACCATCACAACATGGTGTTACTCGGTGCAAATTGATGGAAAAAAGATGATTGATGAGTTTTTAATTTTTCTAATTTATTAATTATTTTTTTTATGTTTTCAATATTTTAAGAAAATCATAAAAAAAAAATCTTATGATTTACGATAGGATTCAACCCTCGTTATGATTTGCAATATGGTAATGATTTTGACAACATTGTTCGGACGTACCATCCAAAACTTGACTTTTAAGAATTCGACTTTTAAGAATTCGTCTAAGATCTTGTATGCCATTCACAGAACAAGCATTAGACGGGTCTTTTAAGCATACAAACCATGCATATAATGTGATGAAATGGGCTAGGACATGTATAAATTTGGAGGCTCAACAGATACACGATTTTATTAAAAAAAAAGGCCAAGAAAACAGGGGCACACAAAACTGCAACCCGATCAAAGAAGAATAATTAGAACCATCAAGGGCACTAGAACAAGAGACCCACCCCACTACATTTTATTTTTCCCAACTAAAGGCTCCTTGCTCCAAGCCACATTTATTTTGTAAACACCATCAATTCCTCTGCCCCCAAATTGCTTACAAGATTGCCATCAAGACCAACCGCCACACTACCCTTTGTTCTTTCCCATTGCCCTCTCCATGCCAAGCCAAAAACAGGTCATCAATAATACCTAGCATCACTCACGAGACGTTGAAGATCTTGAGAAACTGTCCCCAAACCTCATGCGTTGATGAACAATGGATGAAAAGATTATTTATCAACTCCGTATTGTTCATGCACCATGTATATATTTGGAAGCACCATTGATCTTTATTGAAGGTTATCAATTATAAGCACTTTTTTCTTCCCAACCAGCCCTGCAAAAGCCACAACGCTAGGAGCACTATAGGACCAAATCTTGGATGTGCAAATTCTACCCTCTCCTACCGTGGAGACCATAGTAGCTTATAGAATGATCGGATAGGCCTGACTTATCCTTCATACAATTGCATCCCTTTCCCCAGTGATGAAGTACAACCTTAAAGCCTTCCTTGAAGCCTTATGAACTCGTCAACTTCCTCATCCGACAAGTTTGTGCGGCAAGGGGGAGTCCAAACAATGACATCTCTGGAGAAAAGCAAGCTCACCTTGGCAAATCTTTATGAAGCGGAGTTTTGCCCAGCTACACATCCTTTCAAAAACGAATTCTTTTCCCATTGCAAATGGAAAAGCCTTCTCTAAAAGTGGACTCTAGTCTAGACATAGCCTTCCTTCCATAGGCCTGATGCCCTATATAAGGAAGACTTCCTATCCCCGTTCTTGACATCCATACTTGTAATAACCTCTCTCCACAAATTCCCTTCTTCCGTCCCAAAACTCCACAACCACTTGCCAAGAAGTGCTAGATTTATCATTCCCATGTCCTGAATACCTGCCCTCCCTTCTTCATAGGGCCTACACACCTATCTAGCCTCAAACGCTCCAATTTATGCAAAAAAAATTTTAAGACATATAAAGAGGAATGTGAAGTACAATGACAATGTTGACATGCAACTTTAATTAGCATAAGCCAGCCTCCCAATGATAAATATTGACCATTACACCCCAATAACTTCCTTTCAAACCTTTCTACTACTTTGTCCCAAAGATGCTTTACCAGTTTTCCAATACACAACAGTAAGCAAAGATAGGTCAATGGAAAGGATGCTACCCTACACCCGAAGAGCTCCGCCTATCTCCCCACCTCATCTTTGGACATGCGAATACCCAAAAGCTCACTTTTCATAATGTTGACCTTCAAACCAGAGACCACTTAAAAGCACCCGATATCTTCCTCAAGTTATCCACCATGTTAACTTCTGCATCGTAGAAGAGAATGGTGTCGTCGGCGAATTGAAGATGGGATATCTGGAAATCACCGTTGTCCATCCTAAACCCCTTAATAAGGCCGACCTCTTTCCCTCTTACCAACATTTTACTCAACGCCTCTTCCACCACCACGATAGGAACAAGGAGAGTGGATCTCCCAGCCGAATGCCTCTTGAGGCCCTAAAAAATCCTTTTAAAGACCTGTTGACTAGCACAAAGAACTTGGCTGATTGAAGGCATCCTTGGACCCATCTACTCCACTTTTGCCACACCTCACCTGTCGTAACATGTAATTGAGAAATGTCGAATCATTATGGCCATAGGCTTTCTTGATATCTAGCTTACAAATAATGCTCTTCTTTGCTTCCCTATGCCATAGTAAGTGTGCTATCCAAAATTTGCCTTTCTTAAACAAATGCGCCTTGGGTTTTTGAGATGATGTTCAAACACAGTGTTGTCAAAATCCTACGTTTTATGATTTGAGTCAAATCTTAAGCAAAACGATTTGAATCCCACCCTCGAATCCCTTTTTATATGAATCCTACGACTTTCAATTCAAATTATAGTTGTTCTCTACTATTTTAAGCTCCACTTGACTTTCATTTTATGTTTTTAATTTGGTGGAGGCTTTAAGAATCGTTTAAAAAAGGGAAAATAAATTTGTTTTGTTTTTTTATAAGAGATTAAATGATATATATTTTCTTCAAGTTAAATCATGACGCTTTTTTTTTTTTTTAATTTTATTTTTTATGATTTCTTCTTAATCGATTGAAACGCCAAATTGATGCATGACCTATTTAAACTGTTTTTATGAATGGTTATGATCATGTTGACTTATATGTACTGTGGAATGATGGTTAGAAATCAAAATATCCTTTTCCACCATGATTCTACATTCAAGAAATGTAGCAAGAACATAAATTATTGAAGGATCCTTGTATGTTTTTTAAGGGAAATTTCTTGAAAAAAGAAAGAAGTAAGATAAGAATCCTTTAAAACCATCACAACATGGTGTTACTCGGTGCAAATTGATGGAAAAAAGATGATTGATGAGTTTTTAATTTTTCTAATTTATTAATTATTTTTTTTATGTTTTCAATATTTTAAGAAAATCATAAAAAAAAAATCTTATGATTTACGATAGGATTCAACCCTCGTTATGATTTGCAATATGGTAATGATTTTGACAACATTGTTCGGACGTACCATCCAAACTTGACTTTAAGAATTCGACTTTAAGAATTCGTCTAAGATCTTGTATGCCCCCCACCCCCCCCCCCCCCCCCCCCCCCCCCCCCCCCAGTGAGGCTAATCAATCTGAAGTCCTCCAAGCTTTTCACTCCTTTGACCTTGGAATAATCGCACTGAAGGAGGCACCTAATTCTGCTGACAACTGAACCCCATAAAAGAAATTCTTCATAAAGTTGACTACATTGCCGTTAACCACCCTGGAAGAAGGCCATTGGGAAATAGTCTGGCCCAGGGGCTTTTCCCTACCTAATAGTCCACTACTGCTTTAATTTTGTCCTCAGTAAACAACCTTTCTAGTAGCTTTAACTCTATAGTTGATAGTTGGCCAAATTCTAGGTTATCCAACTATGTGTTTTCCGACCTTTCGCTTGTTAGGATATTTTTGTGGTAGTGAACAATTGAGTCCCACACCTAGCTCTTTTCTTCTATCCTTATACCATCCACCAAGGCACTACTTATCCGATTGTTCCTAACCCGACGCTTAGTCATGTTGTGGGACATCTTGTGTTTATATCACCTTCCTTAAGCCAAGTTGCCTTTGAGCATTGTTTCCACTTGATTTCCTCCTCAAGGCAGTTCGTGTATTCATGGGACAATTGCACCCTCAGCTCTTTCTCATCCTCTGATTACTCCTCCCCTTAAGCTTTAGTATCAATAGCCTGGATACTCTTGAGGATGTTGTCCACTTCAGCCTCCGAACTCCTCAGAACCTCCCCTTTCCAAATATTGATTTGCCTTTAAAAAGTTTAAGCTTCTCAGTTTGAACCCAGCAAAGCCTTCTATTTCAAAAGACTCCCTCCATATTTTAACTAGTGCTGAGAAACCCCCCATTTCAAGCTACATAAGTTTGAAAATGAACGATCTTGGCCCCCAATCTTCTTCCTCAACTTCCAGAACAATTAGGTAATGGTCAAACATTGGTCTCAGGAGACCCTGCTGACGCACCAATGGAGATCTGTTCACCTAGTCATCGAATACCAAAAATCTATCAATTTTGAACATGATGGTCTTCTCCTGCTCACTTGACCAAGTATATTTAACATCATCAAACGGGATATCCACCAGATGATGCCTATCCACCTAATCAGAGAACTCTCTCATGTTATGGGTAATTTGGGAACCGATTGATTTTTTAAATGTGAATCTTATCATGATAAAATCAACCCCCACTCACTATGGAATTGCTTGGCTATCAAGGACTGAATTTAGCTCCTCCCATGACAAGTGCCTCTGCATTGGTTGTTCGGGCCATGCACCATTATAAGCAGCCACTGGAATCTATCACCACATCCTTCAAAATAACCAAGACAGAAAATGATCCACTCCACCCCTTCCTGATCCAAACCTTGGTATCCCATGTCACCATGATTCCTGCAGTAAAACCAATCGCATCCAACGCTGCCTTGTCTTCGTCACATCCCATACGAAGTCCATCGTCTTCTGGTCCACAACTTGAAGCTTCAACTGCCCTCTTTTCTGCCTACACGTCTAACCTTTAACATTCCATCTTATAATCTTCATCGAGGCATCAACCTTCCCCTCATCGCCCTTCTCTCTCCACCTAATGAGAGGCCAACATTGTAATTAACAACAGATTTGGGACTTGTCAGTTCCCTCCACCCCTTTGCCACTTTTACAACCTACCCTTATTGCTGATCTTGGACCTTCTGGGCACTACGTTCCTACACAAATTGAAATAGCAACGATGTCCTCTTTATAGTCTCCAAAAGTGACGCCAACCATCCTTCCCACAAGTGCGATTGCATCCTTCCTTGATCTATCGCATTCCTCTAGCCATCGGAAGATGGTTCCCACCCATCCCCTTTGAAAACCCTCTACTGTTCTCTGGCTTCTTGTACCCGACGACTGATACTCCACCGTTGTGTCTGGTGTCGCTTGTAATGGGATGGTATTAAGAGCCTTGGACTGCAACACCCCATTACACAATACCCTTGTATATAGTGCTTCAAGCTTCTTTCCCACCACCCCGCATCCTCTGACTCATTGCGACCAGAGCATGATTATCCTGATCGCCTTCTCCAGATGCCAGCAAGCCTCCATTGAAGCGTAGAGGTAGCTACACATGTGCAAACATAAATATCGCACAACATGAGTGCCACACCCCAGAGAGATCGCATGTGACACAATAGGCCCAGGTGTGAGAACTGCCTCTCGTTCAACGCACAGGACGTGTAAACGAAGCGGGCCTCAACACACCATCTATCCCTCCAAGCCATCACTCTCACCCCACATGGCCAGTGCTCCAGCCACGGGATCGTCTACCTTGCCTCCCAAGCCCTAACCTAACACATTCTCTCCCCTGCTCAGCCTCCTCCATCCTATGCTTATCCCTCTTTTCTGTCACCTCTCCTCTCGACCTAACATACTCCAAGCTATGTGGCAAGCTCTCTTGCCTATGAGTCGGCCTCCACCACCATTTTTCTACTTAACAGTATCCCTTCCATGTATCGTTATGATTGGCCTCCACTGCCACCTAACTCTTGCTGGCCAATCAGTCCCTCACAGCGCAGTCAGCCTTGGCATGGTGCTCTGTTAGACCATCGATCACGTTCTGTCTCCTGGACCACCAGTCTCCTACTACTTTTAGGCATCCCTGTAGCACTCCTTCACCAGCCCTCTTCTCCACTACCTCTCACCCCCACCTTCTTTCTAACCACCCACACCAAAGTCCTCTCATCCTTGACAACAGTAGAGATTTGATCAGGAATTACTGCAGTCCACTTCTTCCTCATGAGAATCCTTGTTGCCCTTATCTCCTCGCCACCCTCCATTGCAGGATCGACAACTAAGGCCTTGTTGAGGCAAGATCCCACTGCAATGAAGGCATCTAAGAACCAGAGCTCTAGGGGTGGCTCCCACACCTGGAACCAAAGTCTTCCCACCCAAAGACTGATCTGTCAGCCCAATTGCAGATAGACTTGATTGGCCTGTCGCTAGACAAGGCTCCAACGATCAGAACCCTATCTAGATTCATATTCAGCCTCAAAGAGATTCAAACCTCCCTCTCATTGAGATGCTTGATAAGGCAATCACCTTGTTCCACTCTGCAACATGCAACTACCTAAACCCTCACTCGATTGATTGAAGATCCAATCTTCGCCTTTGCCATTAAGACTCCACTTTAGCACACCCCAGGCATTCTCCACAACTTTGGGGTGAACTCTCACCTCAGGTTCCGTGCTCATCTCCTCCTTCCACTACCATCTTTCTTGGACCAACTTCTCCACCAATCCTTCATACCGACATCAATAACCTACTCCCCTACCACAGCATCCCAAAACGATCATTGCCTCCCCTCTTGTCCTACCAGCTCCCTCCCTTTCTCATCGTTTTCACCCTCTCTAGCATTCCCCTTCCCAAGACAAGTCTACCCTTCACTTTCCTCTCTACCTTCCTGACAGCTGCTTGATTTAACACATCTGGGCTGAAGCTTATGCCATTTAGTTCAACCACCGCTCATGAGACCTCCTTTGCCTGTTCCATTCACACAAAAGCGAAAGCGGTGAATGGACAAAGAACTCCTAAACTGGGGGATGATCACCTCCTTTACCTTCCCCAATCTCCCGAAGACACTAAAAAAATGCAGGTCCGACCACTTGTCTGGGAAGTTTTCCACGAACAGGGTGGGCAACTTCAACAAGGACCTGGACAAAGGACCCTTCCTTCCAGCTCTAGTGGCTTTCTGTCTCTAAGCAACTGATACCCACTCCCCCTCTTCACCCTCTCCTTCTCTCCCATATTCTAAAGGATCCTTGACAATAATACTCCGATCTCCCTCCCCTCTTCTTCCCCTTCTTGGCTCCGCATTCCATCCCCTCTCTGCTCCATGCCTTGGCTATGGCCCCCACTCCCTCTCCTCTCCCTATCATAGATCTATCCTCTCGTCTTCTCAAATCCCCCTCCGCTCTAGATTATGAGCCCAACTCCCTCTCCTCTCCCTATCCAAGATCCAATCCTCTCTTCTTCTTGAAATCCTCCTCCCCTCCCCCGACTACGACCCCCACCCCCTCTCTCCTCCCCGTCCTAGCTTCTACCCCCTCTTCGGCCATGCTCATAGCCGCTCAGTCTATCCTCATGGAAACCCATCTTCCTCTCGACACTAGCCCATCTAATGACATTTTTCGAATCCCCTTCTATGGCCCCAAGCCACAAGCCAATTTCTCTAGCTACATTTGCCACCTGAAGAAGAGCAATAGCTTCTGTGGAAGGGGAATCCTGTGACATACCAGGCTAGAGAATTCCAGTAGTCTTTTCTTGCATGGTTAAAAATATTAACCCCAATCCCCTACATAGTTGGACCATTCATCTTCAATTTGGGTAAAATTAGACTGTTCATTTCATATATCAATCCAATCAGACAATTCAACATTAGTATCATTTAATCAGGCCACATGACTTCAACATCAGTCCGAACCTACCGTGGATTATCAATATTGGCCCAATTTGACCATTCATCTCTAATTTTAGCACAATTGGACCGTTCATCTTCAATATCAGTCCAATTGGACCGTGGATCTTCAATTTTGAAGGAATTCGACTATTCTTCTTTGATATTGGTCCACTTATAAACCTCATCCTTAGTATCGCTCAAATCAAGTCATTCTGCTTCAACAGCAGTCCGACCAGTCCGATGATTTTCAGTATCAATCTAATTTGACTATTAATCTCTAATTTCAGAACATTTCGACCATTCATCTTCAATGTTGGTCCAATCAGACCGTTGATATTCAAGTTCGAAGTGATTGGACTATTTATCTTTGATTTTGAACCGTTCATCTCTAGTATGTTCAAATCGGGCAATTCAGCTTTTTCATCCGTCCAATCGAGTTATTGATTTCTAGTATCAGCCCAATTTAACCATTCATCTCAGATTTTGCACAGTCAAATTGTTCATCTTCAATATCCATCTAACTTAAGACTGTCAATCTTCAGTTTGAGCTGGATAAGAAACATAACAGTGGGGTAATATACCCCACTACCCAATCTAGAGAACCTGGTTGGAATGGCCAAAGGCGTTCCCGGCAGCTCTTTGGGTTTTTTCCCAAGTTGGTGCCTGCAGGCACCATTCCTTTCTAATATTGGTCCAAGTGGACTTTTCATATTAAGGGCCCGTTTGGATACCATCAAATAATTTGCGTTTCTTGCTGATGGCAGCAGTTAAGTAACTTATTTGAGATAAGTTAGTTTGGTTAATAAATAATGATTATTACTTATTTGCTAAAAATGAGTTGAAGTATCTTAGCATTTTTATTTTGCTTTTCTACTTTTTCACGGTGGACTAAAATAGGAGGTGCTCATCCATAGCTGTAAAAGTGCTGATTTTAGTGGGAACTGCCCAGCCCACGTTGACCATCCAGCTTGCTGGGTCCACTGCGATATATTTGATTTGCACCGTCCATCTGGTTTTGGATGTGAGTGGGACTAGCATGTGAGGCATATCTAAACCTCAGGTGGACCCACATCAGGAAGCAACGGTGATAATGATAACACCGTTGAAACCTCCCTAGGCCCAACGTGATGAGTTTTACTCATGCCATTCATATGTTTTTCCAACTAGTTTTGAGTGGCGCACTGGGTAGTGGGGTCACATGTTTTGCACATGAAATCCACATCATCCACCCTTGTTGGTCCATCCCAAAAATGAAACAGAATCCAATCTCAAATAGACCGCACCTCAGGAAACAGTGGTCATTGATGCCCACCATTGGTCGACCCTAATGATGAGTGGCCCATATCCAAGGCCGGCCCTGCATGATGGATGACCCACATTAGAGGTGGGCCCCACATTTGGGACGATCCACATTAAAGGTGGCTCCACATGATGGGCAGTGGATATTGATGGTGGGCCCACTTGATCGATGACGAACATCAAAGGTGAGCCCTACATAAGGAACGGTGCAAATGGCCCACATCCAAGGTGGGCCCTACACGATGTACTGTCCACATCAAAGATGGGGCCCACACAATGAACAATCCACACCAAAGATTGTCCCCAAATGATGGATGATAGATGTGCAAGGACCTCACAGACTTGAGGAATGATGTTGGAAACAAACATGCTTTTCTACTTTTTGGTTGTTAAGCTTGCTGTTTACCAAATATACTTATCTTCTAATTAAGTAGAAATCAAGATAAGTTACTTATCTGATAAGTAGCTTATCTTAGGTAACTTACAATCCAAACGGACCCACTTGGATTGTAAGTTACTTACGATAAGTTACTTATTAGATAAGCAACTTATCTTGGTTTCTACTTAATCAACAAATAAGCATGTTTTGTAAGTATGTTTTTAAAACACTTCACCAATAAAGTCTTACATTGCCTTGTTGAAACACCAACACCCAGTCCAGTAATGCTGGGCCCACTTTAATGTATGCATTAGATATCCACCATTTCAACTTCTGTGGGGCCCATAGGGGTGGGTCCCATTGCGGTGCATTTTGATCCACATAGTCCATCTGGACTAGGCAGAGAGTTGAGCCCACCATGATGTATTCCCACCATGATGTATTCGTTTCGCACATTGTATTTATTTTTGCCAAAAAAAGTGGACCCCACCATAGGAAGCAGTGATGATTGTACGACCACCATAAAAACTTCTGTGGGGCCCACTCTGAGGAGCCCACCTGATGTATGAATTTACCACATTGTCCATCCAAATTGCCACTCATTTCAGGGCATGGGCCCCCACAAACACGGCAGATCTAGGGCTCTAGTGGACTGCACGTATGAAATAGTAGAGAGGAACACCCACCGCTGAAGCATCTGTAGGGCCCACCAAGGTTTTTTTTGTCATCCCAGCAGTACCTAAGGTTAACCAGATCTGGACATGGGGGCAGGGCCCACAGAAAAGGCTTATTCAAAGCTTGAGTGGACCCCACAACAGCAGTAATGGTGGATTGTTGTCCACCATTGAAAGCTCTTTGGGGCCCACCAGGTAGTCTTTTAGACTTCCCACCTATTTATAAGGTCACGTAACACTGGAGGAAAGGGATCACACCAACACCAACTTGATCCAAAGCTTTGTGGGCCCCACCGTTAAAAAAAAGTATAGATTGAATGCTTACCGTTGAAAACTTTTAGGGGCCCACTGTGATGTTGATATGCCACCAAATCTATCGATAGGGTCTACAGAGCTAGTAGTGGAGCCCACACGTGAGGTAGATGCAAAGCTCAAGTGGGCCCCACCTCAGAAAACAATGGTGATTGAATGCCTAACATTGAAAACTCCATGGGGCCCATAGGGTCGTCCATTACATGGGCTCACCTTTTATGTAGATCGCTTGTCGTGTGAGCCCCACCTTCCAAGTGGACAGTCCACCATGTGCGGTATCCTTTAAAATGGCCTGTATCAATGAGCCTCTTTTCTCTTTTAAAATAGTAGAAAAGCTAAAAAAAAAAACTGAAATGATTATTTACTTCTAAGGAAAAAAAGTTACTTACGATTGATCATAAACCAAACATACTTTTCTGAACGTGAGTCACTTATCTACTGCCATCAGCAGAAAAGTAATTTATTTGGTGGTAGGGCCTGTTTGGATCGTAAGTTGCTTAAGATAAGTTACTTATGCCACAAGTAACTTATCTTAGTTTCTACTTATTAAGAAAATAAGTATGTTTGGTAAACACCATACTTATCAGCTTCTCCTCTCTTTCATCTCTCAGAAAAGTTAAAAAGCTAAAAAAAAATTAGTTGAAGTGATTATGTACTTTTAAGTAAAAAAGTTACTTATTTCTATTCATAAACCAAACTTACTTATCTGAAATAAGTTATCTACTGCTGTAAGTAGAAAAAGTAATTTATTTGGTAATATCCAAACGGGCCCTTAGTGTCCTTCAAGCTGGGCATTCACATTTGATATCAGTCCAATTAGGCTGTCAGTTTTGAGTATCGGGCCCAATTTGACCTCCAACTTCAACACAATTGGACCATTCATCTTCAACAATTCAATAGGACTATTGATCTTCAATTTTAGACTGATTTGACGCTTCAACTTTGACATTGGTCCAATCAGACCGTTCATCTTTTGTATCATTCAAATCGGGTCTCTCATCTTTGACATTGGTCTAATTGGACCGTTAACTTCAATACTAGCTCAATCGGACGAATCAATAACATAGATCTTGTTGGCCCATCTATTAGTATGAATGAAAGTGCGACTCACATGAACTTGGACTATCATCATGTGGTCCAACAATTGTTTGACTAAGAGAGAGAGAGAGAGAGAGAGAGAGAGAGTTGTGTGATTATATAAAACAATTTCATAAAGTATTTTTTTATTTTTTATGATTAGAAGTTGAAAATGCCACAGAATTGATCTTTTTTAAATTGATAAATAGAAATATTTTGATGCAAACCAAACAACGTGCTTACAAAGTAGCATTATATTAGTGAATGAAAATAAAATTTCTTGAAATTCGGTGCACCCAAACACACCCTTAGCTTTTTTTAAGGCATTGTCTTAACTATCTAAAGCCCTTGTCAAGGGCTTAACTGTGTGCCACAACTCTTGTTCCCAGCATGTTGGCTACACAAAGTCATTCGTTTAGGGTATCTTGAGCCATTGATTGATTGGGCCGCCTACTGTGCTAGCCATGGCTCAAACCTTTGAGATGTCTGGACTGGAGGATGGACGACGAACCAATAGAAAATGGAAAGCATATGCAAGAAAGTAAGCAATCACCCACATTCAGTTGTTTGTCAAAATCTGCAATGAGCAGGCATCTAGGGTTATCTTTCTTGATCCATTATTGGACGTCTAGGATTATCCAAGATGTTTCACATCACAAATGAACATAAAACACTTACAGCTTGATGATCTTAGGATCTTGGATTCAAATTTACATAAAACATTTCTCAAGCTTAATGAAACTTAAATACCGCATAGAGCATAGCTCTAAAACTTGGTAACTCGACTAAAAAATCGGCCTAGCCAACTTGAGCTGACGAAATTTCAAGCGAAGTCACCAAGAAGCTCGCTACAGTGCAAGACTAGGTTTGACTCAGTGAGACTCATCGAGTCAAATCTCAAAGTCAGTCTGCTCAGCTTGACTCACACCGAGTCAGTTGCTATTGAATGCCTCATTAATAAAAAAAAAAAGGACAGGAGATTCAAACATGTGACTCCATAGAAGAGTGAAAGCATTGTTGCCAACATACAATGCACTAGCTCGACTCATCTGGATATCGAGTCAAGTATCTTTACTCATTTGATTTCAAATATCTATTATTAATTTCAATACATCTTAACTAAATTATCAAATATCAAGCCAAGCGCTTGAGTCAACCCAACAAAAAAAAAAAAGAAAGAAAAGATTTCAGGTTATCCAATCAGAGATTATCCTGGCCGTCTGGTTGGCCCCTTGCGAAATGTCAACCACTGGTTGTAACTACCCATTTTCATAGAATGGCTAGGATTGTCGAGTATTACAGTAGATGATTGCTTGCGACACAGTTCCTACCAAATGATGGGCCATGGCCAAAAGTAAACCTAAGGTCTGTAGCACTGGTTGGGTAGTGGTTTTCAACCACTTGAGGACTTTTGTCTAACCACCCAATTGTTGTTAGCGGATACTGTCCAATCAGTGGAGGGTTAAGATGAGAGGTACTCTGGCTTGACTTTTTCAGATCCACTTCCATACATGAAAATCTCCGTTCTCTGTCATACATGAATGTGAGTGTTTTTACTAATATATCAGCTTTTAGCCCCCCAAGTGAAAGTGGACTTGGCAAATTTCCATTTTTGGGTCAGTGGGCATTAGATGGACTTTTTTTTTTTTTTTTTTTTCTTTTTCTTTACATCTGTGACCGATCTCAGTGGGGTCCACTACATTGATATGTGGGGCGTGGATAGGGTACTACCCCACCAGGACCTAGCTAAAGACAGACCGTGATGTATTTGTTTTATCCATGCCATTCATCCATTTTGAAATATCATTTTAGGCTTTCAATCCCTCCCCCCCCCCCCCCCCCCCCCCAAAAAAAAGTTTCCAACGGTAGGCTTTCAATCCCCACTGCTTCCAGTGGTGTGGTCCACTTGAGCCTTCGAACTGCCTCCTTTTTGGGATGATGCCCCTAAAATGATCTGTCAAAATAGATGGACGGTGTGGATAAAACACATACATCATGGTGGGCCCAACAGAGGCCGGATATGTGGATGTGGTAAGAAGCAGTCTTATTACAAGCCTCTAGCAGGGGATCACATACAACATAAACATCCGACATAAAGATTGGCAAGGATGAAAACCAAGATGGTCGATTCATCAGGCAGGGTTACAGCTGATAGTCTGACGCCTAACATGATAGGTGGATTGTTCCAATTCTCTTCTTGGTATAGCCCACCACTTTCACAGCTCGGATATTCCACTCAAGTTTCACAAGCAAAAGACGTTTTTATGCGATAATTTCTCATAAAACATTGCATGAAATTACCATAGATGATTAACCAGCTACCCTAGATGAAATCCAATGTGGCTGTGTTTATTTCATCCACATCTATATCTGCAACGGACAATAATCCCCTTGGAAAATGGCTCTTGCGTTGTTTTTACTTTAGTTACGGCCACTGTATGAAAACTGGCAACTCCGTGGTTGTAGTCAAGCAAATAAGTGTCCACAAATTAGAGGTTAGGATCATTCAACCAATCCAAAATTGAGATTTTAACTTGGTTACAGTAGACTCCACAACTTCGGCCGTTTAATTTGAGTTGATGCATGCCATGTTAAAAAAAGGTTGTTTTTTAAAACAATTTTTAAAAGAAAATAACGTTTGTTTTTTGTCCCATATTAGATGGGAGAAAGAATTTTTACCTCTTTATAAGTAAGGTGTTGTGCACCTTACTTATTTATGGTGGAAGAGAGGGAGAATGGTGGCTTGCTTGTTCCAGTGCGCACTGGAACACCACGCACGCGCACGGTCTCGGTCTCGGTCTCGAACTCGGTCTCCGGTACGGGCTCGGGCTCGGGACGTGAGGCAGTGTGGCTGTAGAGGCGCTAGTGGCGCACTTGGCACTTCGCATGTGAGCAAATGGGTCGCGACCTCGCGGACTGGAGCGAAACTGGTGCGACAGAGGCTAGGTAATAGGTTAGGTGGCTGGGTTCGAAACAAAGGAGGTGTTGTGGGTGGGAGGTCTGACAGAGAGACATCTCTGCTTTTTATAAAGAGCTACAGGGCTAATTAGAGGGACCTGTGCAACTGCTCATGCAGTAACGGTCCATACCATGCAGTAACAGCCGCATGTGGCTAGCCCAACAGTCAGAAACGGCTAGTCATTGAGTCTAAACAGCCAGTATGCAGGTGCATAACTCCCACATGCACAATAGTCAGAAACTGCCATGAACGGCTAGTTTCTCACAAACAGCCTAGAAAACGGCTAGTGCCATTATGGCTCTGGACCAAAACTGTCAGCCACCCTTGCCTATATAAATCGGACAGGTCTGGTTCATTCTAACACAACAACAGCAATCACAATCTCGAATACTGAACCAGCACCCATTTTAGTCTCTTAGCCTCTCGGTTTGATTGAAATAAACCAAGCCACTTAGACCAGTGTAGTGGTCTGCTGCTGCCAGAAGAAGACTGACATTCTTTTCTCTCTTTCTTTTCTTTATCTGCCAGAGTGTGTTACTGAGTTCCATAGTGGTTCCTTCGTTTTTTTCTGAACGCAGAATCACATAAGGCTCGTTGTATCCTGGAAGCAATCCGCCTGCAACCTATCAGCAGACTCAAAATAATTTGAGTAGGGGCGAATTACGCTTTAAGGACAACGTGTTTTTTCATGTGCTTCAGCCTGTCCTTATTTCTCAATTTTTCCAATTAATTTATTTTCTAAGATCAGAAATTTGTCAACAATCTTAAAGCGTAATTTTTCTGATATAGAAACCGAATGGGGTATCATCAATCAAACTGATGAACCGGGATCTGATTCGTCTGGACCGGTTCGATGGAACCAATTTCATCAGATGACAGGATAAGATAAAGTTCCTGCTTACGGCGTTGAAGATATTCTTTATCTTAGACCCTAACTTGAAGCCGCTTCCTCCAGCTACTGATACAGACACGACTAAGCAGATCAACGCACGCATCAAGAGAGAAGAAGATAATCTGTTGTGTCGATGACACATTCTGAACACGCTATCTGATCGTCTGTATGATCAATACACCAGAACTGAAATTTGCCAAAAAAATTTGGACCGCTCTCGAGTTCAAATTCAAGACCGAATAAGAAGGTACGAACAAATATCTAATAGCTAGCTATTTCGACTACACCATGGTAGATAATAAATCGCTGTTAGCCTAAATCGAAGAACTACAGCTAATTGTTGGTAAAATTAGTGCCCTAAAAATTGATATCCTTGAAGCTTTTCAAGTCGGGGCTATTATCGCAAAATTGCTCCCCCGAGTTGGATAAAATACAGGAAGAAACTGCTACATAAAACCGATGATTATTCACTGGAACAAATCCAGAAACATATCCGAATAGAGGAAGAATCCCGAAATCAGTGAAAAGAAAAATGGAAATGAAAATTCCTCGTCCAAGGTGCAAGCAGTGGAAAGTACCAAAAACAAGAATCCCGAGAAGAACGGTTCCCTGAAACCCGATAAAGGGAAATTCAAGAAATCACAGAAGAAGAACGAAAAGTTCAAAGGCCCTTGCCATGTCTGTGGGAAAACCGAGCATTACACTCGAGTATGCCGTCTTCGAAAATCGAAAAATGAGACAAGTGCAGTTGAAGAAGACATAGTTGTCATGATCACTGAGGTAAACATGATCCAAGGCAAAGTACCCGGTTAGTGGTATGATACAGCAGCCACAGTCCATGTAAGCTATGACAGATCAGCCTTTAAAACTTATGAGGACGTGACCGATGGTCAAGAGGTCCAAATGGGTAATGAAGTCCGATCGAAAGTCGTAGGTAAAGGAACAGTGGAACTAGTCTTTACCTCTAGAAAGAAAGTGATCCTAACTAATGTACTGCATGTCCCTGACATGAGATGAAATTTAGTTTCTGGGGATTTTCTGGGAAAACCTAGAATACGGATAGTATTCGAGTCAGGAAAACTGATTCTATCGAAGAACGAGAATTTCGTTGGTAAGGGATATGCTTGTAATGGGATGATAAAGTTTTCCTTGAATGAAAGTAACTCTTCTGCATATATGATTGAATCTGTAGCATTGTGGCATGGTAGATTAGCACACATTGGTTATAGTACCTTAAAATTCATGTCTAAGAATGGCTTAATCTCATACACAGATAGTCAAAATGACAAATGTGAAGTGTGCACAAGGTCCAAATTTATTAGGAAACATTTTCCTAGTGTTGAGAGATCATCTCAAATATTGGACCTAATACACACTGATATCTCTGTGAGTTAAATGACATTCTTACACGTGGAGGAAGAAGATACTTTATAACCTTCATCGATGATTGCTCCAGATATGTACAAGTATATCTTCTAAAGAACAAATATGAAGCATTCAGCATGTTCAAGATATATAAAACAGAAGTGGAAAATTAACTAAACAAGAAAATAAAAGTTCTTCGTAGCGACTAGAGGATGAGAGTATTTTTCAAATGAATTTTCTAACTTTTGTGAAGAACATGGCATAATACACCAATGCACTGCGCCGTACACACCACAACAGAATGGTATAGCTGAACGGAAAAATAGAACCTTAGTAGAAATGGTCAACTCAATGCTAATACAAGCAAAGTTGCCACTAGGACTTTGGGGAGAAGCACTTCTCGCAGCGTGCCACATCCTAAATAGGGTTCCTTCTAAGAAGTTTAACACTTCACCATATGGGGTATGGAAAGGTAGAAAACCTAATCTAGGATATTTTAAAATGTGGGGGTGCCTCGCATATTGTAGAATGCCTAATCCCAAAAGAACTAAATTAGGATCCAGAGCTATTAAGTGCGTGTTGGAACTAGAAAAATCAACCGCTCGTCGGCAGTCTTTTTCCGGATGTATTGTTGTTCTGGGGTTCTGAGTAATAGAAATATTCATAGACAATCACAAGCATTCACAAAAGGTACACAAGAAGGGATATCGCAAGGTGAATTTTATTCCAGAGATTCTGAGATCTTGTACATTCCAGGCTGTGATCTAGGCACGAGCCCTTAATTACATCGAATGGATCGATCACCCTTGATTAAAAGGCAAAAGTAAACGTATACGCCTTAGAGAAAAATAAAGCAAATAAAGAAGCAAAATATAAATCATGCACGCCACAAAGAACACAGAGATTTTTACGTGGAAACCCTTGCGGGAGAAAACCACGGCACAAAGCGACAATACTTCACTATGAATTAGCAATTGTACATGAGGTAGAGTATTCAGGAAAAAGCCCAAATCGATGGGCAGAAGACCAAGTAATCAGGGACTATGGATGTAGAGTTCATGGTCGTAGAGACCTGTATTTTGTGTGGTCGAAGAGACCTATGTTTGTATGGTCGCGGAGACCTGTATTTGTATGGTTGCGAGACCTGTATTTGTTGTGTTCTGTTATGGACTGATCCATCTTTGTACGAGTCGGATGTCTATGTCCCATGTTTTGACCGGAGATCCGGGTTGAGACTGTCAGGGTTTACGGCCGGCAAGGACGACTCTGGGCCCGCGCCTGTCAATGTATGGATAGGTGACCTCGGGAAGTCCATTCCACTGTTGTGTGTACCTGAGCAGCTCAACCAGCGGATGCCGTTTGGATGGGTAGGGCATCGACTGTTCTTGAGGTGTCAGTCTTTAACAAATTGTGTGTGATAGTTTAGAACTCTCCTGGTATGGTTTATCGTGTTAACCATAGTCCCCTTTGCTTAGTCCAAGAGCATTGATCTGGGCTAAAACATATTTGTATAATGAATACAGTAAATATGAAGTTTCTGCAAGCAGTCGTCGAATCGTGTTGGAGTCTGGTGATTCGTCTTCGGGTGCGTTCTGGCTTCTGTTCACTTGCTGATAGTCGATATGCAATAGAAGCTCAGTTTGAGATCTGCTTGTATACACAAATATGCGGGACATTACAAACAAAGTGAGATAGTCTTTAGTACATGCCAAACATTATAGAGTGAATGTTAGATTAAGCGGAATGAGACATAGTGCATATTGAGAGAATGCTAGATTAGATGGGGCTATGCATAATAAGTATGTAACTAAGCCACATCATGTTGGGTGCATGTGTAATTAAGTTAAATTAGGCCGAGTGCAATCTAGGCACACTTCAACTAAGACAAATCAAGTTAAGCACATGGCAGCTGGTGCTGAGTGCATGCTCATTGGTCAGGGGTGGATATGTTTGGAGAGGGGCGGATGCATTCCAGCCAAGGACACATGCCATTTTAGAGGGAGCACATGCTACTAAGGACCGGCAGCGCTTGATAGTATGGGCTGGCAGCGCGTGAGTTTTTTATAGGCGGCGTATGGTGTGAAGGGCTGACAGCGCATAGCTTTATTTAGAGCCAGCGCGTCCCCGCTCCAAACCTTAGTGTAAACCCACTTTTGGAGCCAGCGCGTGATGAAAATCACTCCACGTCCAGCGCGTGATGAAAATCGCCCCATGCACAAAGGTCAGCGCATCGCTCCGTTTGAAGGGCTAGCGCGTCATAAAAAATCGCCCCGTCTCGTCCGCTCTCCTCTCTCTTCTACTCCCTCTCTCTTCTACTCTCCCTTCTTCTGCTCCCTCCCTCTGCTTCTTGAATGCCACTCACGCAACCCCTTTATATAGTTGTTGGTTTGGGAGTTGTAACGGTTCATATATATCCTCTTATGGTGTAGTCCACTTGAAACTTGGATTAGGTTAATCTTGTGTACTCTGGCACGTGTGGACCACACTGATCTTGTGAACATGTCGGATTCTCCAAATCACTCAGATGGTGGGCTCTTGGAGGCGTTGGACGCTGGTTAATGTTGACAATACGTATGTACCATGAGTTTGCATGGTTGGTACGTCTTTTGGAAAACCTGTTAGTGGGTCTCCTTTGTAGTTCGTGGGCCCCAAATCTGAGCGGTTCATTAGTTTAAGGTCGTCATTCTAGGAGGTGGCCTCAAGTTTCACCTAAATCCGAGTTCCAGGTGGGCCATACCATAGAAAATAGTGTCACCGTTGTTTTGCCGTTGAATGATATTTGGGAGTGCTCATGACGAGGGTGGTCATATCCGGGAGTGCTCATATTCAGGAGTGCTTATATTCAGGAGTGCTCATGACGAGAGTGCTCACGAGTTGAACTGCTCGCATGTTCGGGATGCGACCTCTTTAACCAGCACGAGCTGAGCTGCTCACATGTTCGGGATGCGACCTCTTTTAACGAGCACGAGCCGAGCTGCTCACATGTTCGGGATGCGACCTCTTTTAACGAGCACAAGCCGAGCTGCTCACATGTTCGGGATGCGACCTCTTTAACGAGCACGAGCCGAGCTGCTCACATGTTCGGGATGCGACCTCTTTTAACGAGCACGAGCCGAGCTGCTCACATGTTCGGGATGCGACCTCTTTAACGAGCACGAGCCGAGCTGCTCACATGTTCAGGATGCGACCTCTTTTAACGAGCACGAGCCGAGCTGCTCACATGTTCGGGATGCGACCTCTTTAACGAGCACGAGCCGAGCTGCTCACATATATAGGCTGCTGGTACTATGAGCTGAGGGACGTCCTCGCCATGACCAGAGACCAGGGCTGCTCGCATGACCAGAGACCAGGGCTGCTCGCATGACCAGCGACGAGAGACCAGGGCTGCTCACATGACCAGAGACCAGGGCTGCTCGCATGACCAGCGACCAGAGACCAGGGCTGCTCGCATGACCTAGAGAGACCAGAGACCAGAGCTGCTCGCAGCATCAGGACGTCATGATGATATACGATCACCGCTATTTCGACTATAACACTGAATTTCATGATGCGCTGGGGCACTTTAGTGACGCGCTGATCTACTCGTGTTTTGTAAAATTTGGGTTTTGCGAAACGGAGGGCTTGCGGGGCCCGCTTTGCGATGGATGTCGATGCACTGGCCCTATTTCTAATCAGGTGATGATTTGGGCACTCATAATCATTGTTTCGAAGACCTTGACTTTTGGGACCCCAACAGTGCGCCTTTGCAGGGTATGCACAAAATAGTAAAGCATATAGACTCCTAGACTTAGAGTCTAATACCATCATAGAGTCTAAAGATGTTGAGTTCTTTGAAAACTCGCTATCCTTAGAGTCAAAGGATAATGAAATCCAAACTCTAACAGAGAAACCTATGGTAGAAGTTCAACATGAAGTTGAAGCTCTAATAGAACCACGTAGGAGTCAAAGGGTAAGAGTAGAAAATAGTCTTGATCCTGAACAGATAGACTCAACGTATCTCTTTTTATCTCGTAGAAGGAGATAGAGAGAATGTCATTAGAAAGATACCTATAGTTATGACTATAGAAGATGATCCAACAACCTATAGAGAAGCTGTAACTTCTAGAGATTCAGCTTTTTGGAAAGAAGCTATCAATGATGAGATAAACTCGATTATGTCAAACTAAACCTGGGAACTGGTGGATCTACCTCTAGCTTCTAAACCCATAGGGTGTAAGTGGGTATTTAGAAAGAAATATCACACTGATGGAACTATTCAAACCTTTAAAGCTAGATTAGTAGCTAAAGGATTCAGACAAAAAGAAGGAATAGATTATTTTGACACATACTCACCTGTGGCGAGAATAACATCTATTAGAATTATGTTTGCTTTAGCATCCACACATCAGCTGTATATTCATCAAATGGATGTAAAGACTGCTTTCCTAAATGGAGACCTCGACGAGGAGGTGTACATGGAACAACCGAAGGGTTCGTTCTGCCAGGAAATGAGAAGAAAGTCTGTAAACTAATTAAATCATTGTATGGACTAAAACAAGCACCTAAACAGTGGCATGAGAAGTTTGATTCTAAAATACTTTCTCATGGTTTCATGCATAATGTAGCAGACAAATGAATATATTCCAAAACAAGTAGTAACTATATAATTGTTATTTGTTTATACGTTGATGACCTGTTAATAATAAGTAACAAGATGGAAGGTGTAACTGAAACAAAGAAGTTTCTGTCTTCCGTATTTAAAATGAAGGATCTTGGACAAGTTGATATCATTCTAAGTATTAAAGTTAAAACTCATAGTGGGGGTTATGCGCTATGCCAATCTCATTATATTGAGAAAATAATAAACAAGTTTAAACACTTGAATATTAAAGAAGCGAAAACCTTATTCGATTCAAGTATTAAGTTAAATGAAAATACTGGAAGAACAGTTGCACAATTAGAGTATGCGAGTGTTATATGAAGTCTAATGTATGCAATGCAATGCACTAGACCAGACATCGCATATGCTGTGAGTAACCTAAGTAGGTTTACTAGTAATCCCAGTGTAGAACACTGGAAG
Source organism: Liriodendron chinense (assembly GCA_003013855.2). Classification (NCBI taxonomy): domain Eukaryota; kingdom Viridiplantae; phylum Streptophyta; class Magnoliopsida; order Magnoliales; family Magnoliaceae; genus Liriodendron; species Liriodendron chinense. The sequence continues at coordinate 536,111 of PVNU02000525.1, forward strand.
GCAATAGGAAGTGTACTTGGTTATTTAAAAGCAACAAAAGACTTAGGGTTATTTTACTCAGAATTTCCAGCTGTACTAGAAGGATATACCGATGCAAGTTGGATATCGAGTGCAGGTGACAACAAATCCACTACTGGATGGGTTTTCACCTTAAGAGGTGCAGCTGTATCTTGGGGATCCAAGAAACAAACCTGCATAACTCACTCAACTATGGAGTCTAAGTTCATAGCCCTTGCTGCAACAGGTAAAGAGGCTGAGTGGCTTAGGGATCTTTTTTTAGAAATTTCATTTTATGCGAAGCCGATACCGGTTGTTTCGCTACATTGCGATAGTGAAGCCACATTAGCTAGAGCCTACAGTGGCACGTATAATGGGAAATCCAGACATATAAGTCTGAGACATGACTATGTAAGACAACTGATTCAATATGGAATCATTGCAATATCTTATGTAAAGTCAAGTAATGACTTAGCTGATCCTTTTACTAAACCTCTAATGAGAGGGTAGTAAGGACAACATTCAGAGGGATGGGGTTGAAACTCTTTTCAAAAGATTTCACCGGTAATGAAAACCCAACCTAAAATTAGAAAATCTCTATATAAGGGTTCAATGGGTAAAAACAAGTCACTGATACGTGAAAAGTTTCAGCACTAAATTATATATATATATATATATATACACACACACACACATCATCCATGATTATAGTGCTGGCCGTTACAGACAGAGGATTGAGTCTTAGAAACTCTTAATGCAGTCCAGTCTTAAGGACAAGCATCTGAAAGTAACGGAGACACTGGAAGGACTTCACCTATATGAACGTAGAGGTGGTGCTGCCTCTCATGAGAATGAGAGTTTTCTCGGGATCGGTCATGAAACAGGATAAGCACAAGGCTATTAAATGTGCTGAGCAAGAATTGTGGGAACTCTAATAACACTTAGAAAGTATGTGTGTGGTATTTTCGGTCCTGTTATATAAAAATAACTGGTTCAAAGCTGCGGCTACCAATAATTTCGATAGGTCTTTGAAATACTTACACTAAGGAAATATTCAAATCGAAAGATATCTTTCTTTATGCATATAATCTTTTATACTCTGGCAGACATTCGCTTTTTTATTTTTAAAATTGTTTTAAAAAACAAGTGGGGGATTGTTGAAAAAAGGTTGTTTTTGAAAACAATTTTTAAAAGAAAAGAACGTTTGTTTTTTGTCCCATATCGGATAGGAGAAAGAATTTTTATCTCTTTATAAGTAGGGTGTTGTGCACCTTATTTATGGTGGAAGAGAGGGAGAATGGTGGCTTGCGTGTTCCAGGCGCTCGGTCTTGGTCTCGGTCTCGGACTTTATCTCGGGCTCGAGCACGGGCACGGGCTCGGGCTAGGTGCGAGGGCAGTGGGCACGTGAGGCAGTGTGGCTGTAGAGGCGCTAGTGGCGCACTTGGCACTTCGCACGTGCGCATCGTGTCACAGATGGGTCGCGACCTCGCGGACCGGAGCGAGACTGGTGCGAGTCGCGGTGCCACAGAGGCTAGGTAATAGGTCAGGTAGCTGGGTTCGGAACAGAGGTGTTGTGGGTGGGAGGTCTGACAGAGAGACCTCCCTGCTTTTTATAGAGAGCTGCATGGCTAATTAGAAGGACCTGTGTAACTGCTCATGCAGTAACGGTTCATACCATGTAATAACAGCTGCATGTGGCTAGCCCAACAGTCAGAAACGGCTAGCCATTGAGTCTAAACAGCCAGCATGCAGGTGCATAATTCTCACATGCACAACAGTCAGAAACTGCCATAAACGGCTAGTTTCTCACAAACAGCCAGAAAATGGCTAGTGCCATTATAGCTCTGGACCAAAACTGCCAGCCACCCTTGCCTATATAAACCGGACACGTCTGGTTCATTCTAACACAACAACAGCAATCACAATCTCGAATACTGAACCAGCACCCATTTTAGTCTCTTAGCCTCTCGATTTGGTTGAAATAAACCAAGCCACTTAGACCAGTGTAGTGGTCTGCTGCTGCTAGAAGAGGACTGACATTCTTTTCTCTCTTTCTTTTTCTTTATCTGCCAGAGTGTGTTACTGAGTTCCATAGTGGTTCCTTCGTTTTTACTGAACGCAAAACCACATAAGGCTCGTCGTATCCTGGAAGCAATCCGCCTGCAATCTATCAGCAGACTCAAAATAATTTGAGTAGGGGCGAATTACGCTTTAAGGACAGCGTGTTTTTTCACGTGCTTCAGCCTGTCTTTATTTCTCGATTTTTCCAATTAATTTATTTTCTAAGATTAGAAATTTGTCAACATGCCACACGTACAATTTGTGAGCCTACATATGAAGCATCACGCTGCCTAGAGTATAAAATAACAAAAAAAAAAGAAAAAAAAAAGAAACTGCTGGCTGTAAAAAAGAAGAAGAAGAAGAGAACAAGAACAAGAAAAAGAAAAAAAGAAAAGAAGGAAAGAGTGAAAATCCCCTTATGATTTCACTCAAAAGGAAACACCCTTCAATGCTGACAACAAAATCTAGAATACAAACAAAAGAGGCGAAGAAAAAAATATGAAGATTCAATCCTTAGAGAGAGAAATAAAAAAAACAGGATTAAATAATTTAAAAAATATGTAAAACCAACAACACACCGGAAAAGCTATAAAAGGCCAAATGGCTCCGGCAATGGTTCAAACCGGTGATCAAACACCGGGCTCTGGTCAGATACATCCTCAATGCTGTGCAGCCAGTTTGTGTTTTTTGAGTCTTCTTTGAGCAGAATTGCATCGTATCGGGAGCTTCCATAGAGGTCCACCTCACTCACCTTCGATGAGGACCGCTTGTCAATGCCCTCATGATCCGGAGACCTATTATCAACACTGTTGCCGTTTTCTGAGATGGTGCCATTGCTGCCAACAGAAGACAGGGAGTCTGGAAACCGACCTGCCGGTCGGCCTTTCAATGTGCCCGAGCGAATACTCTGTGGGTACAGAATGCTCCCTACACTTTGCCGGATATCCTAAACAACAAAAAATAGCAAGGCATAAGGGCGTGTTTTGGTGGCTTGAAATGGATGTCAGGGGTGCTCAATTTGTGATTAACAAAAGAAAGAAAGAAAGAAGAAATGAGAGGAGAGGAGAAGAGACAATAATAGACAGGCAGCCCAGCAGAATCCTTGTTTCAGCCGGTTTGATGAAAAATGGATGGCCCAAAATCAGCCCAAGGGACTGGGTGGCCCACAGGCATTTCAGTTGGCAACGTGGTTTGAGGATACTCCCCAAATCAGCCCAAGGCAGTACATTGAAGTACACATGGTGGCGACCCGACGACATGGACATGCAGCAGATCCCATGGACATACACAGTTGCTATCGTAGTTGAAAAACTTGAAAACTAGATGTATAGTTGGGTCGGGTCAACTCAAATACTTGACTGAGTCTTTACGTGATTTAACTCAGTACATTAAAATGGTCATGAAAATAAAATTCACGGGTTTGCTGGTAGCAGGTTCTGGATCACTCAGGAGGCTTCCTGCTCAATTCCTGTCAAATGCATTTTTTTATTAAAAAAAACAGTTGACTGGGCGAGCAACCCAGTCTGTAGTCATGCCAAGTCGTATTGGAGTTAGCCCGAGTTTTCGGGAGCTGACTCAATGAGTCTCGACCAAGTCACACTCGCCAACGAGTTTCAAAGAGACTGGGCTTGAAATCTCGTTGTGTTGAGTTGACTCAGGCAAGTCCTGAGTCAACCAATGGAGTTTTCGAACTAGGCTGCCTATACAAGGGTGATCTAATCCATTTAACAAATTAAAATATAGATGAGGTTACATGATGTTTGATCGATGAGATATGTTGTTTGTTATATGATGGTTAATTGGAAAATGCAGTGGTTTTCTTCTGTTCAACTCAACAATTGTACAAGTGGGGACTGCCTTTTGATAAATAGTTGATCTGGTGGATGGTATAGAGGATCAGCCATACCAATATTTATCCTATCATATGATTCTACCCATCCGATGAAAATTGATAATTACAACCATTGGTCCATATTTAAGACCCATCGGACAGTAATGATCATCTCACAGTGGAGACTTCCAGGTAATATCCAATCGACCATGTGGCCCACAAATGATTCGATCATCAAAAGGTGGGCACCTCATATACAGTGTTGAGCTGAGAAAATGCTCAACCACACATTTCTATTGCTTCAAAATGTTAATATCATGACAAAAGAAACATACCATATGCCTGAGAGCCATATCAAGCGACTTCTTTGAGATCGTCCTTCCAAATCCAGTGCTCTCTGATGAAGTTGTGGGCTTTGCAGACCTTCGGCCAGCAGAATCAGAAAGCGCGGGCTTCTGAATTTCAGGAGAGCCTACTTCATGCCCGTTGCTGTGTGACCGGCTCCGTCCAGAGTGGTCCGGAAGCCTCCCCCTAGCAACAATTGGTGAGGATGACTGCCTCCGTGGTGGATTCACAGGCCCCGTGGCCTCTGAACTCAAACGCACTGTGAGAGCAGCGCCCGGGCGGGACCTACCTGCAGAAATTGGCCGATCAGGTAAAGTCGTCCTTAGGTTTGGTGGCACATCGAGTGGGAAATCTGGGAGCACAATGGGCTGCGGAGGAGCCCGAGCTCGTGGGCCTGGGGAGCTGGCCCGGGACACTGGCGCTGAACTCCTGCCATTTGCAGGGGGAACCCGTCCGACAGAGGACGAGCGCCCGGCGACTGGGGCCAAAGCTGGTGTTGGGTTCCGGCGAGTTGGAGTCGATGGGCGTGAACTTGATCGAGCAGCTGGAGAAGTCAAATTTGCTGGGATTTGGGGGCGGGTGGTTGGAGTTGAGGGTCTTGGATTGTGCGATTGTCGGGCCTTCTCACCAGGAGATACAACTGGTGGTCGGGTTTTAGCAGGAGTTGGTGAGCGAACTGGCGTAGGCCGAGAAGTCATGGCCGATGATCTAGCAGCAGAGTGCAGGGTTGAGCGGGTGTTGGGGGTTGATGGTCTTGATGATGTGACAGATGCAGAACTAGTGTTGAGGACTGAGGTTCGGTTGGAGTAGGAGGAATATGTGTTGGAGTAGGAGGAATGTGTGTTGGAGATGGAAGGGCGGGTAACTGAACTGCTTCTAGCTGGTCTTGTGGAATGGCCATTCTCTGTTTGGGTGGCAGAGAGCTGAAAGAGAAGAAAAGTAAGAGATTAGTACACATGTTTTACATATTTGGAGAATGCAAATGTTCAGGTCTTTAATATAATGAGAAATGTGATGGCAGCTCATGGCAGTAGGATTTCTTATCCTACTCCCCACATGCGCTGCTGTGGATGAGAATTTTAGGTTTTCATTAGGTGGGCCAGATGTGGATGAGAAAATGAAAGGTTACAAAGGATTGATCAACTATCCACATGCCATGCACAAGTGTGGCCTATCTAATGACCAGACTTCCCTGATTTTTGTGCTACACCACATACACGGGGAACCACCTGATGAACAGCCTGGATCCTGCACATGCCACACTGGTCTGAAATCCTACACAGGTAGCCAAAGCAGGTTTTCTTTGACGACGATCATTCAATTAGAAACCAAGAGGCCAAAATTTTGAGGCAAAGACATTTTTTAAACATTGGTGTGTTAATGCTTTGTTTTAAAGCAGATTTTGTAAAGACTTGCAATCGCACTTTGATATGGTTAAATCATTGAAAATTCCCAATATGTAAAATTATCAACCCTAGTCAATTGCTAAGCTGCCTAATATGAAAATATCAGATGAGTCAACCAATATGTTGCTTATAAAATAGTGCATGACTAGATATTTGGAACAACATAAACCCATTCAACTCAAAATCTTCACATCAGATTGCTATGTGATATTTGAACTTTGATCATATTGTTAAACATGATCTGACTACGTTAGATCTAGCGACTCAGATGATGCCACGTGGCAGCGAAATCCCAACATGGGACAAAAGAAAGATTTCTTCAATAGAACTGACAACCGAAAGAAATCAGAATCCATAAAGTCATGAGTAGCCTAAAAACGGTAAGCCCAATTAGCTACAGCGAAGATACACATGTTGCGTATCCCATTCACATGGCAAAGCCAGCTAACCATCACAACGGCCTCATGATCGAAGTTGGGTTTTAACTGAAACACGGTCACGACAAATAATGAATTTGGCCAATGCACCATGGCGTCACATAGGAACTCTATGGCTGAAAATATTTGAGTGAAGCTATGACTATGCTAAGTTGGCCTAATTTCACGGCGCATTATGCATATTCGTGCGGAGAATAGGATGACTATTACCAACACATGGCAGCTCAAGAGAAACTCTCGTCCATGTAGTAGGGCATAGAACGTGCGCGCCACCAATGGCTAACCATGATGAACGGCCAATATATGTGGCTTCGTCTGATAGCCACGACTGTCTTTGGGCTTAGACTATTATCTCCACATTAGGAGACAAGAGGAATGGCTACGAAGATCTCTCTCCATTCAACCGTACCAAAATTTTATAAATATGAGGAAGATTGAAGAGCTCCAGACCCTTGCCAACCTAACACATATCAAATCAAATCTATAGTGCAACGCTGCTTGTTATTATTATTATTATTTATTTTTTATCTTATCTTAGCATAGCTCTTCCTAGACTAGGACAATTCGTCTACATTGCTATCCTGGACCGGCTTTAGCATAGGAGTAATGTAATCATGTTTGTCTATACTGTTACGTTGGACCAACTTAGATTAGTAGTATAATTCCTTTCCATCTACGCCAAGTGCTAGATCACAAAGAAGATTTTTTTTTTTCTTTTTTCTTTTCAATAATATAATTCCCTTCGTTGATGCCCAAGTCGCTGGACCAAAGAAGACTTAGATCTAGTGCATCACCATCTACGCCACAAATGCTGGATTGCTAAGGAATATTATTATAAGCTTTTATTTTCATTTCAATTTAATATAATTGAGTTCCTTCTACTCTCACATTACACGAATCGGATTATCTCCGTTATCACGGTGAGAATAAGTTCTTTCGACTGAAAAACAAAAAGAATTCATTAGAAGAACAAACCCTCCACAAAACACCTGGTTTCGTTTACAGGTGGTTGAATAGACAATTGAATTGCCTCGGTACTCGGTCATAAACGACCGCTCACGGTCTCTCTATTTATATTGGCGCTTGAAGTCATAGGCTTTGGATCAAGCTGCAAAAGGCTCTGGCACACCCAACACCACACACACATACCAACGACCGAATTTCGAGCCAAACACATATATATCAGGCAACATGAAGTCAAAACACAGTTCGTCGATTCAGTTGGGTCGAAGTTGGGACCAAAGACGATATTCTCAAGTGTAATCTGGGTACGTGAAAGATGGCATATGATACCCAAAACAATACGGGATAAAGTTTGTTACAGCCCTATGGGTTAGTGATTCAAGCCTGTTCTTCTACTGGTCACCACCATGGATGGACCATGTCCCAAAAATCCGGTCGACAAGACGCTCTTGAACTTTCAATTTGTGGTCTGCAAATTGTTTTTTCCTTTCTTTCATTCTTTCTTTCCTTTTTTTTTTTTTTTTTTCTTTTTTAAGTGAAGAAAAGTAAATACAACAACAAAAATAATGGGGCATCATCTCTATCGGTACAATGAAGAAGAAACCCCCAAGAACCCCAAAAGACCTATCAACAAACTCCAACAATTTAGCCCAATCAATGACCAGCTGTTTGGCCTTCATGAACATCATAGTCGACAAGCACAATTTCTCTCAAAGCCTCCTGACTTTACATTCTAAGCAAATCACCCATAAGATAGCTAGGAAGGAGAGCCACCATAAGAAGACCTCCTTTTGCTCATTGTTTGAGCTCCATGCCAAGCACTAAAAAGGGCACCAATCAGACAATATTGCCCACTCTACCATGAATAGAATGAAAACCTGCACCACAACTCCATATATAAGAACTAGAGGAAGGAGATAAGGATAATGTCGAGTAGGAGATCTGACTCAAAATCGATCCAGTTGATTGCAATTCCACACCAACCTATTTCGGCTTGATAAGAACATGCCTTGGCTATAACTTCTCCATAAGATCCAAGACTTCCGCGGGTATTACCCACTCCACCATGAATAGAATGAAAACCTGCACCACACCTCCATATATAATAACTAGAGGAAGGAAATAGGGATAATGGCGAGGAGGAGACCTGACTCAAAATCGATCCGGTCAATTGCAATTCCACACCGAACTATCTCGGCTTGATAAGAACATGCCTTGGCTATAACTTCTCCATAAGATTCAAGACTTCTGCAGTCTACTCATTGGTGATCTTTCTTCGAAAACAAGGCTCCCAAACCACCTGATATCCCGCCTTAGGAGCACATTGAGATATAAGAACATCTTCTTGTATTACCAATGTAAAAGAGTTGAGATGGAAGGCAGCCCATTCCCACACCACCTCCAACCACAAGCGAATTTGATCACACTCCTCGGAAAATAAGAGATCTCCCTGTGAAAGGATAGACCCACTTTCATCATTGCTTTCAAAATCCAGGGCCCAATAGCGAGAAGATCTCTGAACCAACCAACCTCCAACTTCCACCCTATACTTGGGAGCTATCACCGTTTTCCACGAAGTCTCTTCCTCCTCTCCAAATCCAGGGCCCGATAGTGTGCTTTTTTTTTTCCCGCATCCATGAGTGAGGACCCACACCTACACCAAATCTATTGCTCATCATATGCTCCTTATAATAGGTGTCCAGATTGTTTCTATTTCCAAATTATCCTTTAATCTTTGTCAAAAGATCTCCAAATGATGACACCTCGTTACTGGGAAATGTTAGCTGACCACATCCTCAACATGTGATTGAGAAGGCTTAGAGGCTACATCTGCTGCAAAGAGCTATGTACAAAAACTAACTGGGTGACAGCTATCATTGCCAATTAATTCCTCTTTGTCGAATTCAAAATTTAAAATGCTGGGATCTATGGTTAATGGGTGGCCATTGGATTTCCACAGACCTTATTTTTATTTGCTGTTGTTGTAAATAGTGCTGCTACTACTAATATTCTATTACTATTACTATATTCAGTTGCCTCAAGCCTAGTTGTGGTCAAGCAGGCACAACAAAAATATTACCCATCAACCTGCATTTGATATGCATTAGATGTTGTTAAGGATGCAGTAGAAAGACTGTCATGCCACTCTACTTCCTAGTGCCTGTCTGAAAACACCAAACATAAGTGCTCCACATGTGGCAACATGGTAAATGTGTGAGAGATCCAGCATATACATTGGGTGGCACCTCAGTCAAACTGCACAAACCTAAAATAAGGCTGGCCCACACCCCACTCTTCACATGGACCATAGGTGTATGAAGAAATGGATGGTTAACAGCACAATCCAACAGCCTCAACTCAATGTATATGTGTTGCCAACTGGATAGACAGAATGATTTTATGCAAGGGCACCTGATGATGGCCCAGACACATATCGTGCTCGTGATTGGCATTAATATTTAATACATAGGTACTTCCAAGTGGAATTCATGCTGTCATTAATTTCAACTATACACAATTCTAAATAATTGATAAACATTTCCTTGATATGATGAAAATGGGAAACATTTACCCTTGAAGCTTTAGTGGTGGAGGCTGATCTGACTCCAGAACTGCTCCTGGGAGCTGTTAAAGATGGTTGAGGTTCACTAGCATCCGAAGAAGAAAATAGAGGAGTTCCAGGAGGCGTGAGAAGCCTATTCATAATGTAATGAAACAACATATGCATTAGCAACAGATACATGTTAAAGTTAGTGCCTCAGTTGACAAACTGCTGCACGCTACAAGTTAGTTTATTGGCAAAAATTCCTGCCATGAAAAATTCACTTTACTAAAAAGGGGATTTTTTCTTACATACATAAATAAAATAACGAAAAATATGATAAACATTTTAAATAACATTAATATTACCAACAACTTCAATCCTGACTACAACGCCTCACTCCACAAAAGTGAGATGTTATGAACTTCAAATCATTTTTTAAGGCACCAGAAATCTTATTAATAGGTTCAAAGAGCCAATAAATACAAGGAATGAACCCAAAAACTGCAAGCTAAGATCATAGAGGTCATCTTGCAGACAATGGAGAACCAGCACCCCAGATACATACAACACCCCAAATACATACAGAAGTCGATATTCAAATCAATTTTCAGGATTAGAATTAAAAATAGGCACCCCAAATACATACAGAAGTCAATATTCAAATCAATTTTCAGGATTAGAATTAAAATAGAGAAGGGGGGGCGCGCTCTAGTGCTCTTAGGGCACTATAAGTAATAGTGCTCCTAGTTGCATCAGTTCACTTGGACAGCCCAATCAATCAATCCGAACTGTCTCTATTAAGTCCATAACACATTAAATGGACTAATAAGAAAAAAAATCACACTGAGCATATGATCCAATCCATCCTTGATTTGGACTTATTTCCTATAGACATCCCTTTTACAAGTGATGGATGGAATGGCTACAACTGCCTAACAAAAGTGATTCTTTGTAATCATAAGCAATACATAATGGTCCCTAAAATAAATTCATCAAATTGTTGATTGGACCTATTTTTGTGTAAACAATCTTGATCATTCAAATTAAAGGCCATTGATCAAATGGTTATCGTTAGATTAATGTGATGTTCGCATGCCAGCATATGAAATATGCCTTGGACCTAATGAGCAATCTGGATCATGAGATAGACTAAGTGTCCCAATGCAACTAAGGGCACTATAACTTATATAGTCTTCTGAGAGCACTGGAGTATGTAACTCATGGGGTGTCCCAATGCAACTAGGAGCATTATAACTTAAATAGTGTTCTAAGAGCACTGGAGTATATGACTCATGGGGACGTTAGCAACGTCCTCAAACCTTTTAAATGGCACATGGGGTGACCTATTATCAGTCTGAACCGTTCATCCAATCATACAACTAGGAGCAAGCCAGAGTGCAAAAACATGCCAATCAGGCGATCCTAATCTTCTGATCAATAGCATGAAAATGGACAGTCAAGATTGACCAGAGAAACAAAATAAGTCCAATCATCATCTTGAAACATCGAGTAAATAGACCCCACTTTGTATTTCTTATGATTCTAAGGTGGCTCTTTGATTTGATGACTCTAACCATGTGATTTATGAGCTATTAAAAACGGGCAATTGTAACAAATTACCCCATACAAAGGGTTAGGACCACCCAATTGGCGTGATTCTTGCACCATTGCTTGCTCCTAGTTGTATCAATGAATGAATGGGTCATATCAATGGGAGGTCAACCCGAACAGAGAGAGACGATAGATTGCAGGTAGTGCAAACCTGAAAGCCTGATGCATCCAACTCCAGAATGAAGTCAAATGTTCGAATTGTTTCATTTCTAAATTTGCATCTTGAGGGAGTTCAGGGGAGTCAATGCAAAAGAGTAATCAGGGAAAAGATTAAATAAAATCTGATTTGTGATCTTGTGTGAATATGATGGAAAGGAAATTTGAATAGAATTTCAGATATCAATCAACTGAATCCAAGATTTATGTTGACTTCATACCTACCTCCACATATGGCCACAGTGTGGGAAATTGGAGCAGTTAGCAGTCAACTGATTCAACAGTTTTGCCAATCTGAGGACACTGGAGCAGTCGACAGGGAGGCCGTGCATGTACATGAAATGTCCAAAAATAAGGCTGGTCACAAATCAGGTGCCCAAACATGTGCATTGAATGCAGACCGCTGGCAATTTTTCTAGACAGCATGTTGCTTTCTTACATGCATGACGCTCCCAATGAGTTGACTGGCCTGACTTTCAGGCCTCTCAGCTAAATGGTGGGGCCCAGTGGCCCACCTTTTTCACAGCTTGGATGTCCTACGAACACACCAGGTTGGTATGTGGGAACTTGTTTAGAGGAGTGTGTGCTTAGAAAAGTCCTGATTCCAATACTTCAATGAGAAATGTCCAAGCACTTCAATTTTTCAGAAATAAAAAATTCCAATGCTGATGGGAATTCATGGAAGTTTGACTAAAGCCCATCCTGGTACTAGCAGACTCCAATAGACTGAGAGATTGAAACTGCTTGAATCCAAAATGTGATGAGAAATCTTCATTGAGCAGACATGTGTACAGTGTAAGTTATGAGTTTTCATATACAGCAAAATTCAACAGTCTTTGGTAAATTGCCCATAATTTACTTCCCTATGAAATTCAAAAAAAAATATAAACCATACAATACCAGAGCATTTCTTCAAGAACTATATGACTTCCATCCATTAAAAAACCAGAAAGAACATCACTGAAACCTTCTGGGTTTTAAATCAAATTGATGAGACTGATATGGAAATTAGAGTACCAACAAAATTGCAGAAGAACATCGCTAAAACATATTAACCCTTCGAAGGAAATTTATGGGTCTTAGTGAAAGTAATGAGATTAAGAAGATGCTGATCTAGAACTTGATAAATAAATTTTAAAATAACTTTACTCTAATTGGTAATTGGGCTCGAACCCGAGACCTCCATGTTGAAATGCAGCCCATCTACCACTGAGCTACAGGCTCGAACCCAAAAAGTTTAAATTAAAAGGAAGAAAATCATCAAAATGTATACCTACCAAAAGAGAACATTTAATGTAAGTAATGAGAGTGAGAAGGTGCAGATCCAAAATTTGACACAAGGAATCATATGATGCAATTTGATAAAAGGAATTACATGATGCTGCGCTTGATCCAGTATGAACTATTGGTGCCCTATTACAGTCCCAATTCCCATGTGGAACTTATGTGCAACCACCTACGCTTCAGGAAAACCATTGGAAACAATGAATCCACCATAGATTGCACATGACCCAAAAATAACCGTAATTGGATTATCAAAGCTGTATAATAAAGGGCATTCAGAAAATAGATAGTAAGAGCAAAAATGGTCTTAAAGACCATTCTCCAGGCCCTTATTTGAATGTCTTTGATTACCCAATCAGGGTGATGTTGGGGTCATGCTTAATCCATGGTGGATCCTATGCGGACCCATTAGCATCCCACACGTAAATCGCAACATGATGAGATATGAAGAATTCGCAATGGAGTTTGTTCCAAGGAACCTCAAGTGGTCCCTTTTTTGGTGATCCAGACCATTGATCTGACAGGTCACATGTTGATGAACCATGGCCCAAACAATCTCCAAACTCGCAAGATCCAGATAATCCAATCTTGAATCTTGATAGAGCAGATTTAAAAGAAAGGAAGAAGAAGAAGAAATCTTCAATGATAATTCGAAGATCTGGGTTATGAATTCAGATCCTAATTGAAATTGAGAAAATGCAGATCCTAATTTCAAACAAAGTTGGAAAAAAGAAGAAGAAAATATTAACAAAACTGAAAGTTACCAATCATAATCGTGCTTCCCTCCATCAGTTGACGAGAGTAAATCATCGATTCCACTCCTTGGTAATTTCACAGATCCGACTGAAATCCTCCCCAATTTCATCGAAACTGCACAAATCACCCCCGAAAAGTCAATAACCCCACATGAATGAATAAAAACAATAAAACACCAAAATTTCCACAATTTCACCGGAAATGGGAAAAATCAATCACAGAAAATAAGAAATTCCACACCAAAAAAAAATCCACCAAAATGGAAAAACAAGAAAAATACAATTTCCGTAGAAATGAAAGAGTGACCCAACAAAAAAAAAAAAGAAGAAGAAAAAAAAAAAAATGAAGCCAGCTCGATCCATCTGCACACAAACGGATCGCCAGCTGATGAAAAATTCAACCATTATTAAAAAATAATGAAAAATGTTGAAGAAAATCACTAGTTATTTAACCAATCTTCACAGCTAATTACAACTATTTCATAAGGGCATTTTCGTAATTTGAGAAAGTCCCACTCTCCATCACCGGAAAACTAATTCAAAGAGTCCGACAAACTGTAACAAAAAAAATGGAAAAAAACTCTTCAAACTGTCGAATTTGTCTTATATAAAAATATGACCGAAAATGTCCTCGAGATCCAACAGTTACTGAAAAGTCATTAAGCTCTTCACAAGGGCACTTCCGTCAACTTAAAATCCTAAGTCCCATTCTTTCAAGTAGAAAAAAATCCCGTGATCGGAAAATTCACAACAAAATAAAAAAATAAAATAGAGGCGAATTTCCTACCGTCCAATTCCCGTCCTATGCCATCAAATGGCTAAAAATGATTAAAAGGCATTATTAAAAAAAGAAAAAGAAAAAACCACGAGGGCATTTCCTTCAATTCAAGACTTCCAACTCCCCATCTTTCAATCAAAGCCATGAAACTCCGAGCAACGAAATTCAGAAGGCCATTTTGGTAAATTCAAAATCACAACACACGATCCATGGGTGCAAACGAAGAAAGAAGGAAATGTGAGGAAAATATCGGACCGTCGGATTCGTCATTGGAAGCAATCGATCGGCTGAGACGGTTCCGAGAGAAGAGATCCAGGTTCTCATCTCTATCCCTCGAGATCCCGGTCAGGCTCCGCCCTCTCCGGTGCTGCTGCGGCTGCGATGCGGAGGTAATGTTCCTCCCCCCGCCCAGAGATTCCCTCGAGATCCGATTCATTGTGCCGATACCGGTATCGACATCCGATAGGTTTTCAAACCAGAGAGAGAGAGAGAGAGAGAGAGAGAGAGAGAGATGCTGTAGATTTCAAGGAAGAGTTAGAGTTAGAGAGAGAGAGAGAGAGAGAGAGAGAGAGAGAGAGATGCTGTAGATTTCAAGGAAGAGTTAGAGTTAGAGAGAGAGAGAGAGAGATTTCAAGGAAGAGTTAGAGTTAGAGAGAGAGAGAGAGAGAGAGAGAGATGCTGTAGATTTCAAGGAAGAGGAGTTTTTATACTTTTATAGCTTTTTTTTTTTCTTTTTTAATTTCTTTGGGTTTATGGAAGTGAGAGAACGGAAAGACGAGCAGATCTGTAGTGGTAGTGGTGGGAGTATAAAAAGAATCAGTAGTTCAGAACCAGATCAATAGCTACTCGCAGAGGAGCTTTATGGATATCGGACGCGGATTAGGTGGTGTTCCCAACACCACTCCGATCGGTGGTGTGTTGATCTGTTGGGCGCTGTGGGTCCCACCATTTGATTTATATAATTTATATCCAATCCGTCCATACGTTTTTCCTCCTCATTTTACGGCAAGATTCAAAAAATGAAATATATCCGAAGCTCAAATGGACCACACCACAGGAAACAGTGGGGATAATGACACCCACCGTTGGAACCTTTCTAGGGCCCACTGGTATGTTTATTTGTCATCCAATCTGTTGATAAAGTCACTTAGACTTAGATGAAGGGAAAATAAAAATATCAGCCTGATTCAAAACTTTTGTAGCCCCCGAAAAGTTTTTAATGTTGGGAGTTTCATCACCGCTGTTTCCTATAGTGTGGTCCACTTGAAGTTAGGATCTACTTCATTTTCGGGTTCGGTACCTAAAATGAGAGTAAAAAACGGATGGACGGAATGGATATAAAAAAAATATATCACATTGGGCCCCACAGCGCCCAACACTACGATACACCACCAGCAGGGGAGGTGTTGGCAACACCACCTGATCCGCATCCATGGATATCTTGGATTGTGTTCGGTGAACCAAACCGTTGATCTGATTAGATATGCAGCTGAGGGTAGGTGCCTGGAAAAAAAAATTAAAGAGGGAAGATCCTGACCTTTCCATAAATGGCCCACAAAATATAGATTGAGATTGAGAAATGGTCCATCATCAAAGAAGAATAGTTGAATGATGAAAGGATGAAAATAGTCTTGTGTCATCTTATGAACTGTTTGGATCATTGAAACATGACCTCAGGTCTAACGGTTATCGGATCTACTTGAGGTTCGGAGCCTTGCCTTGTTGGTAGACTTTCCAGAGTTTCAATAGGGTCTGGTTTCGAAACCCATCCGCGTTGAAAATCCACACTGCCAGTGGGCGTGTTACGCGATTGACTGGGTGGGTGGGTTGCATGACTGACCAGGAAAAAAAAAAAAAAAAGTGTATAAAGACCATGGTCGGTTCTAAGAAATGAAATTGGATTGTGTACTGAGTAAACTCTAATGGGCCCACCATGAATGAATGTATGTGGTCCATCCACGCCGTTCATCTGCTTTTACAGCTCATTTTAGAGGTTGAACAAAAAAAATGAAGCATATACAAAGCTCAAGTGGACCATACCACAGGAAACAGCGTGAATAATGATTTCCACTGTTGAAACCTTCCTAGGGCCCACAGTGAAGTTTATTTATCATCCAACCTCTTAATAAGATTAAAAAAAAAGACATGGAGGAAAGGAAAACAAAAATATCAACTTGACCCAAAACTTCTATGGCCCTTAAGAAGTTTTCAACAGTAGACGTTAATTCATATTGTTTCTGTTGATGTGGTCCACTTGAGACTTGTATATGCTTCATTTTTTTTCTCAAGAACTAAAATTTTATGTTACAATGGATGGACGGAGTGGATGAACTACATAGATCACAGTGGGCCCCCACCGAGTTTACTCGGTACACTTAGCTTAATGAGTTACTCGTACGCACTCCGCTTCCCTAAGAATTAACCGGTCGATTCCTTGTTTAACGTGAAAGCTCGTCTTACCTCCTCCTCGAAGGTCGGACGAAATCCGCGTCCCCTGACTGTTGGCTCCGGTCACATGGCGGTTACCTGTTGATGAACGAACAGGATCTCGTCCTTCTTGAGAACACTGGCATGTGCAGGAGACGCGGATTGACCCTGCCTGGGGCCAGTCAACCAGTACTGGTCGGTGCTCTGTGAATCCCACCATGATGCCTGTGTTTTATCCACGCCGTTCATCCTTTTTTGCAGCTCATTCTAGGAGATGAACCCAAAAATGAGGCAAGTTCCAAATCTTAAGTGGACCACACCACAAGAAAAAAGTGGTGATTGAACGCAAGAAGTTTTGTATCAAGCTGATATTTTTGTTTTCCCTCATCCAGGTCTTTATAACCTTATCGATGGGTTGGATGGCAAATAAACATTACAGTGGGCCCTGGGAAGCTTCTAATCGTGGGCGTTTAATCACCACTGTTTTCCTGTGGTGTGGTCCACCTGAGATTGGATCTGCCTAATTTTTGGGAAGATAACATAAAATAATCTGAAAAAATAGATGGACGGAGTGGATTAAAAAAATACATCATGGTGGGACCCACAGAGCAACGACCTGCAGGGTCAGTGTGCAATCGGCGGCCTGTGTGGGGCGTGTGCGTGTAGGCTTGTGGTCTCTCGAGTAACCATTGTGCTTCACCTTTGGAGGGTTTTGAGAAACTTCTCTTCTATACTTCCGAGATATTGTAACAATGAGCAAAGCAACGACGACCTTCGGAATCGGGGCAGGAATTTCCTACAACACCTGTTGCAGACAGCCCGTGCAACAAAAACTCTGCATGGTCCACCGTCCATCAGTTCCTGCAGCTCTTCGGCAGATCCAAAGCTCAACGGATGGACGGTGTGGATGTTAAACAGAGATCGCAGTGGGCCATGTAAGATCGTTCTCTTACGTGGCTCTCTCAGGGCTGGCGCGGATTCAGTCAGGTCCAGACCAGGGGGCCCATCTTGAAGTATGTGTTGTGCATTCAGGCAGTCCATCCCCTTTTCCAGCTCATTTTAAAACGTGGGCACAAAACTGAAGCAGATCCAAATCTCAGGTGGACCGCACCACAGTGATTGACCTTTAAAAGCTTCTTGTGGACCAGGATCAAGCTGATATTTGTATTTTTCCTTCATCCAGGTTTGTTTGACCTTATTAATGCGTTGAATGTAAAATAAATATTACAGTGGGCCCTAGGAAATTTTTTAGGATAGGAGTTTAATCACCACAGTTTCTTGTGGTGTGGTCCACCTGAGATTTGGATCTGCTTCAGTTTTGGGCCATGTCTTAAAATGAGATGGAAAAATGGATGGACAGCTTGGATGTACAACACATATATCAAGGGGGGCCACGGTCATGACCCATCTGAACTCACCTGAGTCAGGGTTGAATTGCCCTAATGCACCCGAGTAAGGGTTGATTAAGGGTATCCAATCAGATGAGGTAGAGTCTTAAAATCATGTCTTAAACAATTGTGTGATGGCTCCATCCCTACACTTGTATGCAAAAGTGTTGCAATGAAAATTGAAAACAGTTTATAATGCCTAAAAACAGGTAGATTCTAAGCATGAATACAACCGCATTCAAAAACTAGATGGACCCAATTATCTGAACCTGCAACAAGGCGAGCTACCGGAGGATAAGCTCAAAGCACGGAAGGTTAGGTACAAGTTAGCTCGATACACCATTTTGGGGGAGATGTCCTATACAAGAAAGGCATTCTCACTACCCTATAAGAAAGGGATCTAACTATCCTCTTAACCATCGATTCTGCTTAGCGATCAAGCAATTTGTGAAAGGGTAGGGTTTAGACCTTTCTAATGGATTCTTTTTACCTTATGTCAATAAACTCGCATCTATGGACTTAAGGACTTCTTCTTTCACTAGTACTTTAGCTTGATATTTATCAAAAGAATGATGATAAGATAAATAAAAGCAAGGTTAAACAATGCTAATTTTTATTAATATCTGAATATATGGCCCATTATAATCAACAAAGTATCAAACAACTAAAATAAATAAACAAATGAGAGATAAATACCTAATTCGTCTATCAGAACAAACGATCGAGGTGGATGGTAAGCAGGATGTGACTGAAGGGATATGATCACCTAAATCAAAACTTAATTTATCATGATCTAACATCTTAATGTTGCAGATATTTAATCTACTCCTATGGTACTGTAGTAGGAGCTGCTAAGCAGTAGTGATCTATGTTAGAACTAGGCTAGGCTACGCTACGAGAAAAGAAAAATAAACTAGATTGAAAAGTAGATAGGTGTATTTGGCGTAGAGCTTCAAGCTCTTTTTTGTGTGCTTCTCTTATAGCTTATCGATGCATCAAAATGCTTGTTGGGTTTCCTTACTAATCTTAGATCCTCCGTGTTTATGGGATGCATTAGAAAAGAATGACTCCGGTCAAATTCAAGACTGTTGACTTCTCGGATCCTCTTCTTATAGTTGATCTCTCGTGAGGATCTTCAAGGCCCATTAATTGGGTTTGGGATCAGTTCGAGAACCTTAAGGGCTAATTCTGAACCTTAAATTGATCATGGTCATTCATCTAGTCTGACTCTCTATCTCTTCTGCTTGAGGTGTTGGACGGTCTAAATTAACTCACCTCTTGCATTTGATCACAGGCCATCTTTACTTGATATTTTAGAGTACTAGAAGGGACAGATGGACATGATCAATCAGATCCTGATATCCTAAACTCTTAATCCTCATCAAACCATGACCATATGATGTGATCATCAAACGAGATATTTGGATGTTTGACCCTTCTAAGGTGTTGGACGGTATGGATTCTCTTAATACTAATATGTTATTGGACAGACCATTTCTTTTATTGAGGACTCCCATTATCTTAATTCTGATTGTAGTACGGATGGAGGCCTAATCTAACTGTTGTCCATTTTTCCCTAACATGGATCTGAACCGTAGCTGGATTTGCATGGATATTGGTCCGATCTTCTAATATTCGAAACCTTCTTGAACGCTATAAACCCTCTGAATGTCTCTGGAAAGAATTCTTATTTTGGAAGGACAGTGAGAGATAGCTCGTCGAGTGTATATAGCTGGATATGTGATAAAATATGTTCTCTCGATGAGTCTTTTATAGACGTGTTGGGTATGCTACCTCATTAATTGGCATGATAAACGTGGTCACCTAGCACCATTAATTTGATATTCTAAAGGCACACGTAAGTGTTTGTTCCTACGCATTAATATCAGAATGTGTAATACTGAAGGAAGATCAAATGAAGATACTCCTAGGTGTGAGTAGGGTCTCTGTTAGTACCAACCCTCATAGTGTTCATGTGTTAGCATTTCATTGGTCCACATCAAGGCGCAAAAAATGAGTGTAAATAGGGATATCACAAATGAGATCTCTTCATAACTCTGTGTTTTTTAATCCATTTCACACCAAATTCTCCCAATGGTTAAAAATAAAAAATAAAAAACAAGCCGCTGAAAAAATGCCAATTTTAAAACACCAACACTGTTAAGGCACTCAAAGTACTTCTCGTGTCGTAGTAAAAGGAAAGTGGGAGAAGGTTAATAATGAAGATTTGCGGCCACATTAAGTTAACCTCATGCCCCCACCTAAAGAGAAGTGGGGTGGTCCTCGCAACCACCTAAGATAAGGAGAGAGCACCAAATCCCACACTATTTAGCTAGAAGAGGGTGCAAGACCTTTTGGAGTCTAGAGGATGAAGACTAACTATCTTATCCGTGCCCTTGTTGCACCCTGAGCCAAATGAGGGCGTGAAGCTCCTGTCAGCTGCGGAGCCGTACAACACACATTGTCTAACTGCACCCTCATAGGGCACTATTGAATATGGTTAGAGCCTGATTACCCCCCTCAACTTTGACACGTGTTAGCCATGCAGCCCGTCACATGTTGCCCATGAAATGTGTGTATAGTTGGGGTCTAAAGGCCTATAAATATCTCAGAGCCCCTCATTTCAATGGATCCTTTCTCTCTCTTCCTTCTTTCTTCTCTTCATCTAGGACTTGCGCCTTCCGTTACATATTGCACCATCTTGTAGGGTCAATAAACAACGTCATCAAGTGAGCCTGAGTTGCACCTTTTAGATCACACCCTTAGAGGTCCGTGCCCTCTCGTCTCCACTTCGTAGACCAGGCCCCCCTCATGAGGCTAGTGCCCTCTACCTCTCTTCATCTCGTCTCCACTCCATAGACCATGCCTTAAAAATATTGCAAGGCATGGCCACCAAATGTTTATTTGAAATCCACTTTGATTATTAGGTGTGTCACTTATTTTAGCCTGTAAGAACCAAATATCAAATTGCTTCGTGATTCAAGTGGGCCATATAAATGGAAACAATAACCCTCACCCTTCAAACTATTTTCTTTTCACCTGACCTATATGAATTGAGGATGGGCCTGATTTTTTTATTCCTAGGCCTACATTTTAGATTTGTGTTTAATGGTTGGAGAGGATTTCCTATAATCACATAGTGGGTCTTGAAAAAAATCAAGGGTGGTTGTCCCTCTCCTTGCTTTTCCTTTGGTATGTCCCATTTAATCATACAACAAGCTGATTTTTGAGCTCTACGGTTAAATTAAGGGGACGCACTTAGTGATTGAGGTGAATTTTCACGTAAAAACAATGGTAGGGCCCACCAATTATTGAAGCAAGCACATTGTTCATTTTGATGTTGATGTCGTACATGGTAATGAGTGATAATGCGGTTTAAAAACACACCTTTAGCCAAGAAATTTAAAATGGATGAAATGGTGGTAAATGAAATCCATCTACTATTACTGTACCACTCTTCAAACACACTTACTTTATGCTTTTACCACCAATTCCCACAATTTTTATGGTACCCAACAACCCCTTACGTAACTTTATATTTTATATATTTTTCATATATTTGGTGAGCTTGTCTTAATTAACTAGCATTTTTACCCCCCTCAAGGTTAAGTATTACTCTTCTTATATGTTGAAAGTTATGAAAGTATCGTAATTTATGTATATATGACTGGATGTTATGGGTCTTGGTCCAAGCCCTTTTTTTATGTTTTATGAATAATATAGAAAGTGTGGAAAGGTCATTTAGGGCATATGACTGACGCCTCTCCTCTCAAATGCCCTCTTTCTCCCTCACGTCTCTCATCTCTCCTCCTACAACTATTCGCCTCTCTCAATCATATCTCCTATCTCTCCTTTCTCCTTTTATTCATCTCACATGTTCTCCATTAATATACTGAAGAACCCTCTAGCCATTAGTGTTGTCTATCCCTAATGTTATCCAACATCTTAACGTTTTCATGGTATTAGAGTGAATTTTATCCATCTCCCCACCTGCTGATTGTTTCCTTCATGTGATTTCCACCATTGTGCAAAGAGAGTTGTTTTGATCGTATAAACAACACCTTAATGATCTTCTTCATTTGTGTTGTCAGCCAAAACCAGTTGGGTTTCACGCAAGAGCTATCACTAATGGGGTGAAGACAATTGTGTCTTCTCCACCTACCCTCTTGGATTAATTGGATCCGATTATTTTTCTTTTATCTCTCTTATCACGGTAGCCTCTCCGTCATTCGAATGCTGCTAAAGATCATTTATCGTCACCCAATCTACATCTACCATCGTAGATCTTTCTTCTGCGTCATGTGGGCCATTTATGTGAATACACATTGATCTTTGTTGTGTAATTGTTGGGCTGTGCTAGAATTGTACCACACTATGATGTCCTTAGTTGCAATAAGGGTTATAGGGTGTTGCAGATCTTGAGTGGATGCTTCCACTAGATTGTGATATGCTAAATGCTTTAAGTTTATAGATAGGTCCGATAATATTGTGCTTGCATTCCTTCATTGGGTAATTACTGTGGTAACTCTTATTCTCCCCCATTAACTTTATTTATTATTCTCAACCAATTGATAGTGAAATCTAAAACTGAAAAACAAGTCTGAAAATTTGCAGATTTTTTAATTAAATTCTGTGAAGTTAAAAATAAATTGGTATGAGCTAAATCTATTATAATCATACAGTTGAAATGAAAGTATAAGCATCTTATAAAGAATAGTCCAAGTGAGGAATTCGACACTTTCTCTAAGTGGAAGGAAG
The DNA here is from genome assembly GCA_003013855.2 of Liriodendron chinense. Lineage (NCBI taxonomy): Eukaryota > Viridiplantae > Streptophyta > Magnoliopsida > Magnoliales > Magnoliaceae > Liriodendron > Liriodendron chinense. The sequence continues at coordinate 558,853 of PVNU02000525.1, forward strand.
ATAATTATTAAGTTATAACCTGACTCTTCAATAGCATGGAGAAAAAGTTTAAAATAATGCGATGTACAGAGATAGTGCCAAGGACATTTGAGAAAATTTACGGCAACTATACTTCACAAAGAAAAATATCTAGCTTCTATATGACATTTAAAAAAAATAGACAATTAAACAAGGAGACAATTTACATTAACATTGTACTCGATTTTGTTGCCTAACCAATTAGTGGTATTTCATCATCCATTTACCTAAGACTTGGCTCAACAACAATGTCAATGGAAAGAAATTTTAGTCACATTATTCCTTGGTAGCATATAACCCTACTTGGACCCAGTCAAGGCTCAAATTCTTAGAAGTGAATAGGGGTCATCCCTATCACATGTCTTTTGCTCATGTTTTATGGGTATCTATACTACCTCCATTCTTACATCTTCTCTCATCTGCTTACAATGCTACCCTTTACTCATATATGAAAAATTGTGTTAGATGGGGGCATCCATCATCTACAAGTGGACATGGAAGTGGGTGTGGTTGTGGTTGGACCAATGGATAACAACGTCACTACGTATACTGTAAGAATAATAGTCATGTGGTGATAAATGTTGAGATTTGATGAAGGAAATTGGAATGTATGTTCCTCCCTAGGCCAACTCACCTATGTTCCAAGGGGAAACCTCTTTTCTAAGCATATCTATCATTGTCTCATTTATAAATTTAGAAAAACTTCTTGGTCGTGTATCTGTTGTAGACTCTGGTGTCGTCGCCTCTACTTTCCTTATGACTTTAGGTAATGCATCAGTTGCATCCACTAAATCATTACCTTGGGTGATTGATTTAGGGGCCATAAATTACACCAAAAGTACCCACTCCTAACTTCTAACCTCCCTTAATTGTTCCAATTCATGTTTATCGGTTTATTTGGCTAATAGATCTTTTTTTTCTCAATTCTTTGAAAATTGACTGCTTTCCTATAGACCTAGGTTTGATTCAAAATTTTGCCCTATATGTACCTAAATTTCTTATGAATCTTTTGTCAATTGACAAACTTACTAAGTCTTTAAATTGCTTAATCACTTTTTTTCAACCTGTTATATTTTTCAGGATCTCCACACAAAGGTGATGATTAGTGGGGACATGAGTTATGTGGACATGAGTTACTACTTTAAACTAAGTTGTGTGGACATGATTAGTGGGGACATGAGTTACTACTTTAAACTAAGTTGTGTGGACTCTGCTCTCTTCCCAACAAGTTCTCCATCTCCTTCATTATAGAATGTGTGTCTTGGTCATCTGTCACACGACTCTTTACATAAGTTTATTCCATCTTTATTTTGTACTCAATTAATAAATTATGAAGTATGTAAGTTGTTAAAATATAGTTGTTCGAATTTTTTTATCTTGTACTATCGACCATCGCTCGTTCCATTTTAAGTCAATTCATTCAGACATTTAGGGTCCCTTTCGGATTCATAATTTGTATAAGTTTCACTATATTAGATTTATAATTTGTATAAGATTCATAATATGATGTACACTTTGTTCTTGTAGTTCAACTTTTGAAAGAGTTGATGGACTAAGTGGTACTTCCTTCGCGTCCCACAAAACTAAAGTGACAATCTCCTAGTAACAAACAGAATTATTATCTTCTTGAAATAATCTAATTTGTTCTGAAATAATAATAACCAATCAATTCCTAATATAGTATCATACTCTCGCATCGACATTACTATGAGGTCGGCTAATAACTCTAGACATCTAATCATAACTGGGTAGGATTTATATATCTAGCCTAATTCTACTAATTTTTCTATTAAGATAGCACTACTAGCTTTTTATTTAACAAAGCAAAGGATAATTCCAACAAGCACATAAGAGAATAAATGAGTGTGAGGCTCCTGAATCAAATAAACTTAGGCTAGGGATGAAAAGACGATAACAATACTTTCGACTACATCTCTAGTAGCTTGGGCTTTTGACGGTGCGATAGTGTCCTCAGATGGTGTTGCATCCTCACAAGCGGGTGTTGTATCATCATACAATTATACTGCATCATCATATGGTTGAGCTGTGCCATCATATAGTTATACGATATCAATCTCTAGTTGTTCTAAGGTGTAAACATGACCCTGAGCTGGTGGACAAGGTGCCTGACCTCCCTACCTCGGTTGCGATGCCGTCAAAGTCCTTGCTACTACTGTGGTTGTTGAGGTAGCTTTTGGTATGGTGGTGGTAGTGATGCTGAAAGGGTCTTTGGTATGACTGTGGTGGCCTCTGTGGGTATGGCTGAGGTGGTCTTAAATATGGCTGAGACACTAGAGGATATGATAGAGTTCTCAGGTACTCCAGTGGTGGTGCGTGATATTGAGGTGGCTTGGGATATGAAAGTGGTGTCCTCTAACTCTGTGGCTATTGAGAGCACTGTAGTTGGGTGAAAAAATAGGCAACGTGACCTTCGAGTTCATAATTATAACAAACTCCTAGGAATCGATATAAGGGCGGTGTTGGAGCTGGTCAGTCCGTCGGTGTTAGTGTCATCTCTACTTCTTAGTTACGTCATGCTGTGCATCTAATGTGTATGGTTTGGGCCTAAAGCTACTCTTATTTCTTTATTCTGGTCACGTATCCTCTAGTATTCATTAATATCTCTTTCCTCTACTATGCCTTGCTTTAGTAGTACTTCTGCATATGTTTTAAGTTTAAAGGGAACAAACCTTCGGTGGATAGATCCCTTCTAACCTCTCTTGAACCTCTGCACTCTGCAACCTTCATTGGCTTCTATAAACGTTGTGAAATGTGAAAACTCTACGCACTTGGCCTCATACTGGCCTATTATCATCTTTTCTTGCTCTAAATTCATGAATTCTTCGGTCTTCTGCTCTTACACGCATTTAGAAAGTACTTCTCGTCAAACTTTTCGCAGAATAATTTTCAACTCCAAGCTTCAACTTCAAGTCCAAGTTTCATTTCCAGCAACTACTAAATCCTCGGCCATGACCAACATCTTGTTAATGTGTTCTGTCACATTGTCACCTTCTCTCATCTTAAAGGTGTTGTACCTTTCTAAGAGTAATTAGAATGTGTTTATGGTATTGTATTTATTAAAAATGGATTCCATCACCTCATTGGAAGTTTTACAACCATCGAATACCTTAATTAGATTCTCTTGCATGAATGTCAGCATTGTCGTTCTTACAATCAGATCATCTTTCGCAAACTTTTCAAATGTCATTTTCACCTCATTTGTGGAATCAACGCTTAATTTATAAGCGGATTTATCTTTAAAAGATATGCTTGCCTATCTTTTATCAACAAGTATTTCATTTTGCGTTTCCACATTGAGAAGTTTGTACTGTCTAGCTTATCCATATTGGCTAATTTGGTGGCGATAATGTGGTTGGACATTTTTTAAGTGAATATCTTCCAACCTTTAAAGTAAAAAAAAAGTTTCAAAGCAATTGACAGTATTTGCCGAAAAAATTGATTTTTAATAAAAGTGGACCTCATGTGGCTTGATGACGTAGTTGTAAGAATCTGTATATTGCAGAATACATAGTACTGTGCAGTGCATTGGGTACGTAGATCGGATAATCTGAAACATAAATCGTACCTGTTTGGTGGGCTATCTCGAATCTCTGATCTGGATCTTCTTCTCCTAAAACTGCTGTGGAGAAATCTGGAGATGGGATTCAATTTCTATATGTGTTCCGGATTGGGGGCCTAACACCCCTTAAATAGGGATTGTTAATCGGTGTTGCAGTGTTTGAAACCCATCAAAACACTGCAACCCCTGCTCCACAAGAATTTGGCTCTCTTAATTTTCATGTCCAACTACAATATTGCATAGGCAGTGTAGACGCGCAACCCTTCTTATTTCTACTAGATCACGTATGTAGTGAGGTCTGTTAATCAGTTCATAGCAAATCTGTCATTCAAATAAGACCTGGGCCCATTAATCAGTTGCGCCCACTATATGAAAACTTACATTCTCCCACTTGGGCCATACTGTTCAATGTCACGGATCTTAACTCTACTTAAGTGGTTAACCGATACGTCAGATTATGTGGACAACGTCTTTTCCAATCTAGTTCATCAAGACTACTAATACCGGATCGTGGTAGTTTACAAAACATTAATTAAGATGAAGTGAGATGAATCATGGTCATGTGTATTACCAATTTTAATGATGTAGATTGTGAACACGGTCGTGTTGTATGAAGGTTACACTCAAGTGTGATCGAAAATGCCTAGCTTCAAGAGGTCCTAAGAGCTTTCTTAAGATGTCTCCAATGAGACAATATTGAAATTTTATTATTCTCAAAACATACATTGTGCACACTAAAAAAGAGAAAATAGTATAAATCAAAAGATGGAATTATCAAAGTAAATGAGATCTCTACGAGTGTCTGAACAAAATGTATCTAAACTGAATATGAAAACTCCCACTAACTGAATGTATCTGTGAGGTTAATGACTCCCATAGACACTACATGTTCTTGAAATGACACCATAGGAAGCCTTTAGTCAGATGATCTGTTATCGTTTCTTTAGTACCGATAAGCTGAATAGATACTTGACGATCCCTCACTTTATCCTTTATAACATGATACTTTTACGTTGATATGACTCAACCATAATGAGTGCTTATTATTATATGAGAAATTCACCGTAGTTGATTTGTCACAAAATATTCTCATAGGTTTCAGGATATGCTCCAAGACCCGTAAATCATTGAGAAAACTTTGTAGCCACACCGGTTGATTTTTGGCTTCATGATATGCCTCTATAGTGGATGATGTTGTAGTAGACTGCTTTGCGCTTTTCCAGGATACAGTTCCTCCACTCATAAGAAAGATGTAATCGGATGTGGACTTTCTTGTGTCGACGTAGCTAGCATAATTTGCGTCTGAATATCAGACCAAATCTAGATGATCGATTCTCCTGTGAGTGCGAAGTCTTTCGTTCGTTGTAGGTAACGCAACACTTTCTTCACTGCAGTCCAGTGTAGAATCCCTGGATTAGAGAGGTACCTACCCAACATTCTAACCACAAAGGCAATATCCGGGCACGTACAGACATGAGCATACATTATACTCTCCACTACTGACGCGTATGAAATTTCCTTCATGCGATCCTTTTTCAAATCATTCTTGGGGCACTGAAAACTTTCGAATTTGTCACATTTGACTCTAGGTGATTGATCAAGAGAGCAATTCTGCATGTCGAACCGCTTGAATATCCTACTAATGTAGGCTCACTGTGATAAACCAAGCAGTTTTCGATCTTTATCCCTATGAATCTCAATGTTTATAACAAAGAAAGTATCACTAAGATCTTTCATCTCAAACTTTTGAGATAAAAACTTCTTAGTATCACGAAGCATCCCAATGTCACCATTGGCTAACAATATGTCATCAATGTACAGAATCAAAATAAGGAACTTACTCCCATTGATTTTAATGTAGATACACTCATTTGCCATGTTTTTTACAAAATCGTATGAGGAAATCATCTTATGAAACTTTAGGTACTACTAAAGTGACGTCTGTTTCAATCTGTATATGGACTTCTCAAGTTTACAGACTAGTTGCTTTGAGGTTTCAACTTCAAAACCCTCTGGTTGTTTGGTTGTAATATGTATACGTTCTCATCCAGATCCTCATTGAGAAATGCAGTCTTAACGTCCATTTGTTGTAGTTACAGATCCATATGAGCTATAAGAGCCATGATGATTCTAAATGAGTCTTTCTTTAAAACTGGAGAGAAAGTCTCCTTGTAGTCAATGCCTTCTCATTGGTTGAAACCTTTGGCAACAAGTTTGACTTTATACCTTTTGATGTTCCCTTTGGAGAAACATTTGGTTTCAAATACCTGTTTACAACCAACCGGCTTAATTCCTTTAGGTAGCTCAACAAGGTAGACTTCATTGTCCTGCATGGATTTTAACTCGTCTTTCATAGCATTGAATCACTGAGAGGAATTAACGCTTTATTTGGCTTATGTGAGGGATTTGAAATCCTTTTCCACCCCTATGTCAAACTCATGCTCTTGCAAATAGACGACGTAATCATTAGGGATTGCAGGCCTCCTCTCCCTTTGAGATCTTCTTAATGGCTCAATTTCCTGAATCAGATCAGGATTTTAATTTCCTTCCTCAGTGGGTTGTACCTGAGGTTCTTCGTAGTGATCTGCACTAACCGCAAGGCTTAATGCCTTATTTTTAGGAATTACTGTCATAGGAATCATAACTCGTTCTTCCTCAAATACAATTTTCTTAATGTTCATACTCTCACTGTCTTCAGTGTCCTCAAGAAATCTGGCATTCTTAGTCTCAATGATCTTCATAGAATAGGAAGGACAATAGAATTTACAACCTTTTGACCTTTCAAAGTAACTTATAAAGAAACAACTTACAATTCTTGGGTCAATTTTATTCTGGTGCGGGTTATATGGTCTAGCTTCTGCACGACAATCCCAAACATAGAAATAGGTAAGACAAAGCTTTCTCCCATTCCATAACTCAAAAGGGATTTTCAGGACAGATTTACTAGGAACCCTATTAAAGATGTGGACTGCGGTCTTAATGCATCACCCCGCAGGGATAATGATAGTGTTGAATTACTTATCATGCTTCCCACCATGTCCATAAGGGTTCGGTTGCACCTTTCGGCCATACCATTTTGTTTTGGAGTCTTAGGCATGGTGTACTGAGCGAGAATGCCACATTCCTGTAAGTACTTGACAAATGGTCCTGGATTTTTACTTGATTCGTCATATCTCCCGTAGTACTCACCACCGCGGCCAGATCTGACGACCTTAATCTTTCTGTCGAGTTGGTTCTCGACTTCAGCCTTATAGATTTTGAAGACATCCAGGGCATCTATTTTCTCATTTATTAGGTATAGGTATTCGTAGTGAGAGTAGTTTTTTATAAAAGTGATAAAATATTTGTGTCCACTCCATGAAGCTGTAGGAAATGAATCTAGTTGTAGTGAATGGATCTACCTTAATTTTAAAGATGCGCAACCCCTCTTATTTCTGCTATATCACGTCTGTAGTGGGGTCCGCCGATCAGTCCATAGCAAATCTGTCATCCAAATAAAACCTGGGCCATTGATCAATTGAGCCCACTATATGGAAAACTTACAGTAGTTCGTTTGCTCAATTTACTTTGTTTATTTTGTTGATCTCCTTGGTCACGCAATTGCCATGCTTCTGATGAATTGTAATTCCAAGTTCGTATGGTTGAGATATTACCGTTTAGAGTTGTAATAGAAAATGTATCGAGAAACAGTTCGGGTCTATGACTCTGGATCTAATTTATATATCAGGCACCGTCCAACCTGGCTCTGATATCACTAATAATATATTGCACTTTTAGGCAATCTGGACTGTCAACGAGCAGGGGAATGTCGTGGGATTGCAAGAATTAAGATGAGATCACGAGGGTGGCCAACGTATGATTCAACATGGACAACTGGTTATCCTTTCAAATTAATTCCTGAACTTGTGGCCCAACTAGAGACCTGATCAACCACGTTTTATGCTATGTCATATTGACTCTGTTCCCTCTGATGGACTGCCTCAATCTCGTACCTATGTGCCATGTTGTGGCATGAATGGAACGCTTAATGGTGGGACCCACAATAAATAGGAATTAAAATTTCAACTACCTAAATGGTAGGACCCACAGTAGATAGACTAAGCCAAAATTTGGATAAAAAGAAAGATATCGTCCAAAATGGACAAAGAAATGCCTGTTAATCAGAGGTCAGGATTGTCTAACCAACCTGATTTTGAGTGCATGATGGACGTGGATTAGGTGGTGTTGCCAACACCAACCCCAGCGATGGTGTGTGATGTGTTGGGTGTTGTGGGGCCCACCCTTATGTATGATTTTAAATCCACACTATCCCTCCATTTTTTAAGCTCATTTTAAGGCATAATATAAAAATGAATCAGATCCGAAACTGAAGTGGACCATACCATTAGGAAACAGTGGGGACAATATAACACCCACCACCATTGAAACTATCCTAGGGCCCACCAACCTGTTGATAAGGTCACACAGTACTTAGATGAAGTGAAAATACAAATATCAGCTTGTTTCCAAACTTTTGTCACCCCAATAAGTTTTTAGTGGTGGGCGTTTAATCATCCACTGTTTCAAGTAGTGTGGTCTACTTGAGCTTTGGGTCTGCTTCATCTTTAGGTTCATACCTTAAAATGAGCTGGCAAGACAGATGGAGGGCGTGGATATAAAACACATCCATCAGGATAGGCCCCACAGGGCGTGGATATAAAACACATCTGTCAGGATAGGCCCCCTAGGGCATGGATATAAAACACACACCACTACTGGGGGTGGTGTTGACAACACCATCTAATTCGCGTCCGTGCATGATCAATCACAATAAATCCCACTAGTACGTGGGAAATGAGGATTTAAGGCACACGCCACGTGTATGGTAGAGAGCCTCATCTATTATACATGTTCCTACTTACATTGAAGTTACTTCCTTACCGTCCAAACACAGCGAATAGAGTAACTCTTGTGTACGCATTTGTCCGGCTTGAGAGATGTCATACCATGCGAGACTATACGGTATGTCATAAGGATGGACAGATGTACTTTTGAGATGCATGTACCTAAATCTAAACTGTCCAAATCATGGGCCAATAGCAACGTAATAGGGATGATCATCTAGTTGTTCATTTGATGGCACCAGAATATATGGTTAGGATTACCCGTTTGAATCTAACTTAGTTGGATTGGACCTCATTAACGATAGATCCTAGTCAATCAATGTGTTTGATGTCATGCTTGATAGAGTTTTCCTGCGGAAGTCTTTCCCAAGAAACATTAGGTGGGACGCATTTCCTGTGGAAGCATTTACCAAGAAGTTCCTGCGTTGGAATGCTATGTGGGGCCCACCGTGATGTAAGTGAGAAATCCACCCCATCCATCCATTTTGGGAGCTCATTTTAGGATATGCAACGAAAAGTGAGGTGGACCCAAATCTCAAGTGAGCCACACGAGAGGAAACATTGAGAATTCAATGATCATCGTTGAAACATTTGCATGGCTAGAAACTTTTTGTATCATGCTTAGTAAGTTTCTTATGTTCTCACTTCATCTAAGTGGTAATGATCTTATAAACGGTTTGGATGACATATAAACATCAAGGTGGAGCCCAAAAAGGTTTCAACATAGACATTTCTTTCCCCAATTTTGCCTCTCATGTTGCCCACTTGAGTTTTGCATTTGCCTCATTTTTGGATGAATGTCTTAGAATGACCCCACAAAATGGATGGACGTAATGGATTTCTTGCAAAAATCATGGTGGGCCCCACCTAGCATCTCAGCTCAAGAACTTCAAATCTGCATACGCTTGATGTCATGCTCTGATAGAGCATGTGTGGCAGGGGGAGCCGATTGCATATTGAGTAAACTCTGTGGGGCCCGCCATGGATGTATGTGTATTATCCACTCCGTCCATTCATTTTTCCCATTTCATTCTAGGGCATGAGCCTAAAATTGAAGCGCATCCAAATTTCAACTGGACTACACCACAAGAAACAATGGGAATAATGATGTCCATTGTTGATTCTTAGAGCCCACAATAATGTTTATTTGTCATCTAACCTGTTCATAAGGCCACACAGACATGGATGAAGTAAAACCACAAATATCAGCTTGATCCAAAACTTTTGTGGCCCTCTATAAGTTTTCAACCATAAGCATTCAACTCACACTATTTCTTGTGGTGTGGTCCACTTGATCTTTGGATATGCTTAACTTTGAGGTCGCTGTAAAATGGATGGACAACATAAATAAAATACATAAATCATGGTGGGGCGACAAAGTTTACTCAATAGCCTGTTTGGTCCTAGGCAAACTCATCAACGGGAAGGCTTGATATCATCCCCTCTCAAAAGTAGACACTGCCAGATTTCCCATGGATTTTGAAATCCAATACATCTGTGGGCCCCACATTGATGCATGTGTTTTATTTATGCCATTCATCTATATGCGCCCATCACATTGACATTCGAGTTGCTTATGCATATAGGTGGCCAATATTATCAGTTGTCAATCCGATCTGTATATTACAATTCCATGGTCCATCACACATATGATTTCACTTAATAGTGTTTTTTTCCAAACAAAGAATGTGATTCCAAATGTGGGATTGGACCGTTAAGATATCATGACATATCCAAACATTCAATCATTGAGTAATAATGTGTTAATTTCATCTAATGCAATTCCATACCATTTAATCCTTTGAGCCAAACAGGCCAAGGGTACTGAGTTGCTCAATGGGCAATCCCCTTGTGCATCCTTAGATTACCTGAATTGTTTAAGTTTTCTTTACTACTAAGGTGTTAACCAAGCTATAGTCTTTTAATTATGCTTTATTGATGATCCTAACATTTCTATCTTGGATTTGATTATCAGCCATTAAATGTTCATCTTCATGCACAATCACCTTAACAAATGTTTCTTACAATGAGAGAGAGAGAGAGAGAGAGAGAGAGAGAGAGAGAGATACATGTTAAAGTAGTTGATCATATTTTTACCAAAATGGCCCAAGGTATGGCTATTGCAACAACTTTTAGCCTCAATGAGCTGTATTCATACCCTGCTTTTGCTTGCAAGAGAAGCTTCATAGCCCAAATCCTAATGCATGATATAGCCATTACATGGTGATTGGGCCTACTTGAAAGTAGATCCAATTCATTCATTCTCTTCGTTGCCCACCATTTCAGTGGGAAGATACTTTCAACTTGATATGAGCTCTTTGTGGCTCACAACAACTGATAACGGTGGTTATTCACTCTCAATTGTTTCCTTATGGTATGGTCCAGCTTATCTGTGAATGTGACTCATTCTTTGGTCCATGACCTTAAATTAAATTCTAAATCAAATGAATGGAGTAGATTCGACATATACCCACAATAAGCTCCACAACACTTAACACATAACAACCAAGAACCTTAACACATGACAACCACGACTTTTAACACATGATAACCACGAACTTGACCCTTAACACATGATAACCACGATCCTTAATACATGACAACCACGACCCTTAATATATGACAACCACGACCCTGACCCTTAACACATGACAACCACAACCCTTAATACGTGACAACTATTAAGTGCCCATAATAACAATCTCAACCCTTAATAGATGATAACCTTGACCCTCATGTAGTAAGGGTCTTGGTTGCCATGTGTGAAAGGTCTTGGTTGTCATGTGTTAAGGGGAGGAATGTGCACCCAACTTGATTCCTATATTGGAGAATATTGGAACGTAAGAGAATAGTCTGTCGGAGAATATTGTGTGTGAGCATGGTGGTGGGTCCCACGGGTCGTGGTTTTCATGTACAAAATAATCTTTTTTTTTTTGCCAAAGTGAATAGGAATGTCATATGCCAGAGAACATGACGCTGGTAGTCATACGCCAGAAAAAGAACTCCATTAGAGGATGGAGGTGGGTCCTATGCAGGAAGGTTTTAAAGGAAGAAGAAGAGGCTCTGTAAAATAAGAAAAACTCAAATGGGTCCTCTGAACAACTTAATACTACTTATGGGTCTTTGGACACCATCTATGAGTATGTGTCAAATCCACTATATCTATTGAAGTTGGAATATCATAAAAGGCCTTGGGCCAAAGAATAAGCCACATTTACAGATAATGTAGACCATACTACAAGGAAATAGTTAGGAGTGAACGACCACTATTATCAATTATTGTGGGCCACAGAGAGCTCGTATCCAGCTGAAAGTAGTGTTTTTCTATAGAAATGGTGGGCAACAAAAAGAATGAACAAATTGAATCTGCTTTCAATTGGACCCAATCACACGTGATGACCACATCATGCATTGGAATTGGATTATGAAACTTCTCCCATAAGAAAAAGTAGGTAGGGGGTACAACTCCAAAAGACAAGGGCATTTTGATCTTAAAAAAAATTAAAAATCTATCATGATGCAAAAAAAGAAATAAATGAAAATGGATGCTATTCTCTTTTTACGGCCATAACTGAGGCCATTTTGGTAAAAATCCTTATAGTACTAAAACGAAAGGAAAAAATATAACTTCTGTGTGAAGTATCTTTTCTTTAGGCCGTGTAAAACCTTTGTGCCACGTTAGATAAGGAGAAGGTTTGTAAAAGGTTTATAAAGTTTTTCTTTAGACAATTATAAACACCCCACCCAAGGCTAGCAACTTAATGATCACAACGCTCGAGGTTTGCATGTTCTTGATACTTGAATTCCTAAAAAACCCGAGCCATAGCCTAGACATAAGCCATAGGCAAATCCAAGCCATAGCCAAACCCAAGCCATAGCTTTTAACTCAAGTTAAAACTCAACCAAATCAAAGCCCTAGCCAGCCATGAAACCAAGATGAATTCAAGCCAAATTGAAGTTAAATCCAAGCCAAATTTAAAGCTTAAAATTAAGACCAAGTCCAAGTCCAACACTCTTCAGAGCCTAGTCAAAGCTCAAATAGTAGTCCATGGAGGGTTAGGAGACCAAACCATATCACCCTCATCAATCTAGGGTTCAGCCACATGGGGTGTGACAGCTTCGACAAAGATAGTTGTGATGTCTCCAAAAAGTAATTCTCACCTCGTTTTGTAAGCTACCCCCTAAATGACAAAATATCCCTCTCCCCTCCTCTTTTTACATCCCATACCAGTCATCCTAACCAATGAGAAAGTATCACATAGACTCATCTCTTCTCCACTAATCACAAGCCTCCATGTCAACATTTACCACTCAAAGTCTTCAAAACCTTCAAAATGCCACCTCAATAAAATCACCATTATGTTTAGTCCATTTAGCTCGAATATGTTTATCTTCATTCCGTTGAGAAATACAAAGGTTGTAATTATTGATGAAAGAAAAGTCCTGAACGCAAGAAAAAAGAATCCATTTGGAAGAACTAACACATTCTCTTCTAAAATCGCCCGATTGGTGTTACAATTGGTGGCTGAGAGGGCAACCAAGTCCTTGAATTCAGTCATAATCAGTCCATCTCAACACAAGGGGCTCCAGCATTTAATCAAATTTGAGTCGAATACAACTCTAGCATTCCCACACCATCCTAATCACACACGTTAACTAAATACAAGCCCTCGCTCGTGTTTGATTGAATTGCACCAACATGTCTCACCCTAATTTTTGGGAGTGTCCATCCATCCTCATAGACCTCAACTTTTTTAATGGATTAGAGCACATATGAAAAAACACGATTGGCCTGCACACAATCTAAATAACTTTGATAATTGGTGTGTGCATTACAATTATTGCCGTGTTATGACCTGCCTGTGTTTTAGATCAGGCTAATTTTTAAACGTTGTGTGAACTTGAAAGGTACACCTGTTGAGATAGGAGGGTCGATAGCGGAAGCAAAGCCAAACGCAAATAGCAAATTGAATCAAACAAGCAACATAATGCAAACACAATGCATGTAATCACCCACACATAAACAATTCGAATTTAACTTGGAAAAACCCCTCACGGGTAAAAAACCACGGCACAAAGCGACACCAATCCACTATAATATCAAAAGTTACAAGAGATGGAACCTAAAACCAAAAACCCAAGCCCACAAGAGAAATCCCAAGCTTACTCAAGAAGAAAACCCTCTTCTTCAAGCTCTTTCTCTCACCTAGAAGCTCCCTCAATCCCCTTTGCAACCTTATAACCCTCTAAACTCGTATTACCTCTTAAATAGGAATAAAAAATGGAATTAGAAACCTTCTTGCGTAAAACAGCGCAAGAAACAGAGTTGCGATAGGACTTTGCCGACCAGTCGTTCGGCCGGCTGGTCGGATGGCCCAAAAACTGTCCAGCATGCCTTGTTCCAACGTGACTGACCAGTTGATGGCCCTGTTCAAAGATGATTAAGGCCTCCGTTTTCCAACAAACTCCACCACGACTCAAATCATCATGCACCACCTTACCACGCACAATCTCCACCTTTACTTCGTCATCATTATAGTCTAGTCGCTACTCATGCCCCATCGACTTTATCCTTGCATCTTCACACGCCTTGTTGCTCTTCCCATATGGCCCTTTTTCTTTTGCCACATTTGAACAACCATGGATCCCGCCGCCGACCCCACATCTCTACCATGAATTGTGCTCCCGATCACCTTGTAAAGATTATCTCACCTCCATGCCTTGATCACCACGAGTGCTCCCTTCACCACTTTACAATATTGATCACAACCGATGAACTTACGCCCTTTCGCTTCGAGTGCACCAAGAGATATCACATTCCTCTTCATCTCAGGGACATGCTTCACACTTTCAAGGATCCGTTCGACTCCATCGAATATCCTAATGTGCACCGAACCAATCCCCATCACATTGCGAGCGTAACCATCACCCACAAACACCGATCCACCATCATACTCCTCGTATGAGATAAATGAACTTCGGTCAAGACATCTATGACATGATGCACTTGAATCCAAGAGCTACTCTCTACTAAAAGACTCTATGCCGGATACAGTCAATACATCACAACCGTCACCACAGTTCTCTACAGTATTGATTCTCTCTACTAAAAGACTCTATGCCGGATACAGTCAATACATCACAACCGTCACTACAGTTCTCTACAGTATTGATTCCTTCTCTAGAAAAATCTCCAGATTTCTCTTGTCTTTTTTCAGGATTCGAACAATCCCTCTTCACATGCCCTTCTTCCCCACAATTCCAGCATCTCACCTTGTGCCTCCACTTGCCATTTGATTTAGATCTTGATGAAGGAGATCCTCCACCCCTCTCAGAATTCCTCCCCCTCATAACCAGTGCCTCATCAGTAGAGGGACACACGCGACTGCTTTTCCTTCTCATCGCCTTCGCTTGAATGACTGAGATAACGATTTCTACACCAATAGTCTCCCTACCCGCGCACAAAGAGTCCTTGAGCGACTCATATGATTTTGGAAGAGAATTCAACAGGATAAACGCATGATCCTCATCCTTCATCAGTTTATCTACATCCATCAACTTACAAATACCCCAATTGAAATTGCAGATGTGGCTCTCGACATCGGCCCCCTCCGCCATCCTCAAATTATACAACTGAAGCTTTAAGTATATGCGATTTTTCAGAGATTTTTTCGCGTAGATATTCTCCAATTTCGCCATTGTTTTAGCCACAGTCTTCTCTTTCATGACGTTATACAGGACCTCATCTGCCAGGCCCAATTGGATTGAGACATTGGCCTTTTCATCGATCTTCTTCTATTCTTCTTCTTTCATAGCTTCTGGTCGCTCTCCAAGGAGCGCATCTTGTAATCCTGGCTATACTAGAAGGCCTTTCATCTTTACCTTCTAAAGTTTAAAATTATTTTTCTCCGAATACTTCTCTATGTTGAACCTCGTGCCCGATGCCATGCTCTTGTCTCATATTTGAATTTCTGCTATACCCCAATGATCGCCCTAATACCAGTTGTTGAGATAGGAGGGCCGGCAGTAGAAGTGTAGACACCCCACCTTCGGCTACACTGTTGGTAGAGATAGCTGGATGAATGGAGGACCATACCCCCAAATCCCAAGTCCAAACTCAGCCAAACTCACCCTTGTAAGCCCCATTCCATAGCCCAGTTCAAGCCTGAACCCAGTCAACCCAGTCCTAAACATCACCCTGAAAAACCTCCCATAAGAAAAGCCAGTCAAAAAATCTCAAAAAAGTCAAACTCACTGAGTCAACCCACTGAGTCAACCCGCTGAGTTAACCCGCTGAGTCAACCCGCTGAGTCAACTCGTCGAGTCAAAACACCGAGTCAACCCGTCGAGTCAAATCACCGAGTCGACCCGCTGAGTCAACTCACTGAGTCGACCCAGCGAGTCAAACAGCAGCCCCGAGGGTGCGACCGTACCTCGCTGGAAATCGAGGAACGGCCGTACGGGCGGCCCATAGCAGGCCACCCAAAATAAATTACGAAAAGTGCCACTCCTCGCTGCTATAAATACCCCCCTCCCCTTCTCATTTGAGCAGCCCTTCAAGTCCATTTCAGCCCGAGAGCTCTGAGTCCACCTCTCCACCCTTTAGCCCATTTTTCCACCAAGGAGAGCCCGAGTGAGGAGAGCCTAGCCCTGGTCCAGCCCAGCCTGACCACTGGTCCAAGCCTCCCAAGCTATCCAAGTCTTGATCCAGCCACTCGAAGCCAACCCTTGCGATACCTCCGTCCACCCAGCTATTCTTTTCCAGCATCATCTCATTTGCATTCTAGCATAAGTGCAACATTTACTTTTCTTCCAACTCCCCTGCTTCACTACAAGCACTTTGATTATTCAAGCACACTTGCATATGTCTTAAATTAAGCACCTGTCAGTTCGAGCGTATGCTCTGGGCTTGCCCGTTGTTGGAACCTGCCCATCAGAAACTCTTACTGTTCAGACCTGCATTCATGCTTCACCATAAAACACCTTGATCATTCAAGCACACTGCATACGTCTTACATTAAGCACCTGTCAGTTCGAGCGTACGCTCTGGGCTTGCCCGTTGTTGGAACCTGCCCATCAGAAACTCTTACTGTTCAGACCCGCATTCATGCATCATGTCATCCATGAGAATATACGAGGATTAAATTAGACTTTCAAGTATTTGATCGATTCTGTGAAGTAGAGACCGTACTTCGGTATGGGCAGTGTGTGGGGTGCTTAACCTCTTCCCACCCTGTAACCGTGATCCCTTACCTTGAATCTTTGGCCGCAGATCAAAAGGAGTCATTTTAGAGGAAAGAATCTTCGGATCCCCTTCTCTAACGTTTCTACGGGGTCTAGCCGACTGTAGATTCGAAGTAACTGGCTAGTGGCGACTCTGGTCTTATATAAACTCATTTAAACACATCCAGCTTAACACGACAACCAAACAAAGCCCTCGAGAACAAGGCAAGCCAGTGGCACAAACGGCGATTTCGCACTCACGCATCCTCCTCTCCTTCTTTTCCCGAAAGGGGAAAGGACGAGAACGTCGTGTGAGAGCGCGGAAAAACGGCGAGGGTCCACAGAATGGCGACTCTGCTGGGGATAAACTAGTCCCACTAGTCGTGATCCAACTTGAAAAACGGAATCCCTCCTATACTTGAAAGTCATTAGTCCTCATACAATCTCATCTGCATAGCATTCTACCCAAAACAAAAAAATAGAAAATCCCAAAACCTAAAAAAAAAGTAGTGCATACTTCCCACCATTACTCCTCCAAACTAAATCACCCTGCCACATCCAATACAAAATCAACATGGCTCTCCCATTCCCTATACCTGAGGCTTCCTCTCCACTGTTAAACTCGAGTGAATCCATGTCAATTCCTGGCATCCAAGAGCTACAACAAAGCATGAAGGCCATGCAGGAAATGCTTGTCCGATTCACACAAGCCCAGGCTTCAGCAGCCAGCAATCAAGTTGGTCCAGTTCAACAACCACAACAAGCATCTCTTCTAGCCTCCAGTTCATCTCAACCACAACTATCAGGGGTGGCGCAGGACTTTCGATACCCTCCTAATGAAGGTCCTCAATCAGGACAACTCTCGACCTCAGGGCATTTCTTCCAGCATCCTCCTGCAAACAAGAGCCATTTTCAGTCACATCTCACAACCCAGAATCCCAGTCAATTCCAACAATCTCTCCCCAATGGGAATTCCAACCAATTTCAATATTCTCCTGTGACTGGGATTTCTTCGCAGTCTCTCTTCTCAGCTCCAGTCCAATAAAGTCCCTACAATGGGAGTAATTACCAGGCCCAACCTTCTTCAAGCAGGAATTTTAGGAGCATCAATGACACCAATTATTATGAAAGGGGGCCATCTCAATCCTGGCAAGGGACAAGATCTCCTTCATCTAGTCCCTCCGAAATAGAGCAACTCCGAGAGCAGATGCGAGAGATGAAGAGAAAGTTGCAAAAGCAGCAAGGGGTGGATCTTCCATCCACTAAGTTCAGGGACCTTTGTCCATTTTCCGATGCAATGGTACCTCAAGGCTTCCAGGTACCAAAATTTAAAAGATATGATGGGACAGGGTGTCCTGTAGACCACTTACGAGCTTTCTGTGGAGAGCTTAATGCTGTGGCGGGCAATGATGGAGCACTCATCCGCTTGTTTCAAAAATCTCTGAAAGACGATGCCCTGGATTGGTACACATCATTGGACTATCATCGCATCAGGACTTGGGAGCAGCTCTCCCATGCTTTCGTCAACAGGTTCGCATACAATCTTAACGTGGCACCCAGGAGAGCAGACCTCGCAGCTCTCAGGCAAAGAAGCGATGAAACATTGTCAGCTTACGTTGGACGGTGGCGGGCCATGGCCGCTAGAATGAAGACTCCCATTGACGACGAGGAGCAAATCTCCATGATCGTCCACTCGGCAAATCCAAATATCTCTGGATACCTTGTCTCACATCCATATGCGAACTTCAACCAACTCATCCGCGCCGGGGAACAAGTCGAAGCCGGAATAAGGGCTGGGATGATCTCCCCTTGGTGGCCTCATCAGGCTTCTCCAATTCAACCGATAGTGGAAGAAGAGCCTACTGCTGAATACGAGAATGATAACGGAAGTGTCCTCATCTCCCATCTAATGGAAGAGGATGATCTTGTCGCCTCTACCGAAGGTGCACTATTCCTCCCTCAGCATGGACAACCGCAGCAACAGCAACAGTCAAAATGGAACTCACAGTTCCCTAATCAAGGTTGGCAAGGGGCACCCCTAACCAATCAGGTTTCAGAACCCCTCATCCTGCAAGGGGCATCTCCAGTCGATCCAGTCTCCGCAATGCAAGGGGCACCTCTTGCCTATCCAGCTTTCACCAGCCAAGAAAAGCCTCCTCTCCAGTTTATTCGTGCCATCAACTCTAGTTCAGAGTTCGAACCTCTCATCCTGCAAGGGGCATCCTCAACTATTTCGATCCCAGAGCCCATCATCATGCAAGGGGCACCTTCAGTCGATTCAATCTTTGCACCCATTTCTAACCATGGGCACATTCAGCCCATCTCAGTCAACCAAGGGGACAATCTCCCTAACGCAGCATCAGCAAACCAGGGGCACAACCTGCCCGTCTCAGCAATAGTCAGTCAGGGGCACAGTTTTCCCACTCCAGCTTACCAGGGGCAAAGCCTGCCCATTTCTCAAGCAAACAACCAGGGGCACAACTTGCCCACCGCACCTGTCTATTCGGCTTCTACTTCAGCCATCGTTCTCCAAGAAGAAGACCCTTCCTCGGACAGCATGCCACATGCCCTAGCAGAATTAGGGCCCAGCTTCAATTATGTGGCCACTATCGAGGAGGTCGAAGGGGAGATTGATGTCCAGGTTCTGATCGATCCAAAAACATCAACCATCACTCTCCAGGTCTTAGACATCTCAGCTTCATTCCATCTCCTTTCTGATCGGACCTGGTTTCACAGAATCAGTGCCATCTCTTTAAATTTTCACCGAAGGGTCAAGCACATCTTTGGAGATAGGGCGATCACCATCATTACCGATCCCGGACAATTTCCCAAGGTAGAAGCATCCAACCTCCGAGAGCCTACCATCCCAGCCATGGACGTACAACACTCTAATGGGGAGATCTCATACCATCACAATGCAAATTACTTCCCTCGCGCATGTCCCATCGGATCGAACTATGTCTTCCTCCTTGCTGAGCGTCAAACCTTCTACTATCAGCTCGAATATCAAGACTCGACCCGAACCATGGAGGTTCAAGAAGATATGGATAGGAGAGGACTACGATATCAGCCTACTCTGATTCAGAAACCAAAGCATAGAAGAATCAAAAGAAGACGAGGTCGTCAAGAAGAAGGCAATCCCTGCATTTACACACCAATCCAGTTCATCAATGCAGGGATTATCTACCCTGATGATGGGCTAAATTCCACCTTCGATGATCAAGCGAACAGATTGAGTCTGATAGAGTTGCCCAAAGAAGACTCAAGCAAGGAGCAGAAATTTCCCCCGATCGACTGGACTACCGTCCTGGTCCCACCTCAGCTGGATGAACCTGAAGAGCTGTAATTCATCGGGGACGAACCAGGAGAAATCGCATCCGACACCGACTCGGAGCCCAATTTCAGATCTGCCATGACGTTTGGGTGCAACAATGAGGTTTGGCCTACTGATTCTTTTGGCCCTGCCTCCTGAGGAGAAGGAGTGCAGGACAGTAACAGGTTTGTAGTCCCCATGACGGCACAATAAAAGTCGACAGTGCTCGGCTCCCTGAGCCGAATCAGGCGACACCTGGTTCACATCGTCGTCTTGCTCGGGTTTTTTTTTACGAAAAATTTCAAAAAAAAAAATCAGAAGATTCAAAAACCCAAAAACACCAAATATTTCAAAATTTCAAAAAAAAAAAAAATCAAATTTTCACAATCCAAAAGTTCAAAAAAATCCAGATATTCACAAAATTCCAAAAAACCAGAAAATCTTTGAAAGTAAAAAAAAAATATATATTTTTCAATAAAAGTGTCAAGTCTGTCTGTCAAAGCACTTGAGTATGAAGTTAACTCATAAGATTTCGATCTAGAGTTAGACTTCAAACTCAAGGGTCTGGATAGAGACAATGATGAGGAAAATGATGAGCTGACTCCCAAACTTAGAGGGTCTCCTCGAAAGTTCGAACCAAAAGCCGATGGCATCTCAAAAAGTTTCAAAGTTATAAACCTAGGATCTCCTGAGACCCATAAGGAAGTGTGCATTGAGAATCCTTGTCCCCGAAAAATAAGCAGAGAATGATCAAATTTTTGAAGTCATGACTTCCCAATCTTGCGTCCTGGGAAGACTCATCGATCAAAAACTCATCAAGCCTATCAAGAAGATGCTGCCAAGACTATGCTTGCATTCCATGCTGGAGTGTACGACTTGACGAATGATCGAAGAAACCTCACGGCTCGATGAAGACATATTGTTGCCAACATGTCAGAAAGCACTGCAAGTGTCAGCAACATGCACATCGGATCCATGTGTGTGCTTCGAAATTCTACAACCTGATAACGCTCCAGCTATTCCCTGTACGAGGTATCTATATCAACAGAAAGATCGACTCGACATCATCTAGTGCTCATACGCATATACTCGTGGCAGTCGATTACAGCACAAAGTGGATGGAGGTAACATTCTGATCTCGCACGATAATTCTCATGAAGAATGACATCATCAATTGTTAAGGGTTCCCACATGCTATCAACATTGGCAATGGGACATCCTTCGGAATCTAAGGACGAAGGAGTTCCTCGAGAATCTTAAAATCAGAAGACAAGCCTATGAGTTCGACTCAAAATCCCGTCAACGTGATTGCTGATGAAGAATGAAGCCGAAGAAAGACAAGTCATATCGGGTTTACAACAAGCACTGCTGCATCTATTAGACTCAAGGGGCAAGCCCCGAGAATCAAAGAAGTTCTTCTGGGAGGCACCGTTCGACTCACCAACCTGAGGGGTAAGGATCTTCCAAAGCCAATCAACGCCGACAACGTGAAAATCTCTCACAGGTAAGCCAATCCAACCTTATCAAGAGTTACATTAGTAGAGCTGAAGTCAAGAGGTCAAGGCTTAGACCTCTGAGAATCCCTTCCCGTCCACCAATAAGTGTTCCAAATAAAGGGTTCAAAAGCAAAAAAAAAAAGAAAAAAAAAAGAATAGAGCAAAAAAAAAAAAGAAAGAAAGGAGGGGCACACAACCCAAAAAAAAAGAAGAAAAAAGAAAGAAAGAAAGAAAAAGAAAAAAAAAATCGACAAAAAAAAAAACACATCTATTCATCCATCCACCTCAGAAGGGTCTATAGCTAAGGCCGACAGCTCCGCCATTGTAACTTGAGATAAGGGCCAAAAGGTTACCATCGGCCGGCAACGACGGATTCCTGACCTCTGGTCGCCGCAGTTATCAAAAAAAAAAAAAGAACAAAAAAGAAAAGAGATGTGTGCTTAAGCAAAGAGGGCGGAGTGAAAACCCGAAAGGGCGCTCCGAGTAAAAACAATGGGCACACAGCGGACTTGGTGAAAACTCGAAAGGGCGCCAAGGGTAAAAACAGCATAGCTACCAAGGGGCAGGCAAGATCAAATACCCGGGACGTGGTGAAAATCCAAAAGGGCGCCACGGGCAAAAATGACGGGCAAGCCGGACGCTGCGAAAACCCGAAAGGGCGTTGTGGGTAATAATGGCTAAGAAATGAAAAAAAAAACAGGTACATGAGAGATTCAAACGACATGAAGATTCACTGGAAGTAAGGATGGCGGCTATGAGTCAAGAATTCTTTCAGGATCTGCCCAAATTCTAGGGGCAGGATACCATTGCGCACTATCTTAAGGGGACCAGGACCCTTGGTGAATAATTAAGAAAATCGAGTATGACATCAGGCTGAGTCAAATATTCTGATTCCTACGTCTAAAAGCACATGTCCAAATCACGCACAGACAGATAAGCAGTTGACACAAATTTTTACTTCATGATTTGCATATATTTTTCAAAAAAAAAATCATTTTTCCTTATTCGTATATATGCAAAAAAAAAAAAAAAAAAAATTGCAGGGCTTTCAAAATAAACATCCCCCAGCCAACTTATGGAGTGCCTCATACAAGCATCTTTCTCCCAATCATTCCTCCCAGAAGGTAAGTACCTCTCTTCCTGCTTTGATACTTCAATCCTTTTACTAAAGTGTTTTCTCTCCTCACAGGTACTAGAAGGCAATCTAAGATCAGCCCATCAATATCCATCATGACCCCATCATCACCACCGATCACATCATCAATGCGGCCCACGCCTAGAGGATGTGTAGCCTCACCTATGGCCCATCTCCCCATCCCATCCATACCATCCGATCCTATCATGGTCAATGCCCCATTCAAGTCAGAATTTTCAGCAATCCCACCATTAATGGGGGCATTCAAAGCTTCCCCAACAACCACCCTTAATCCGCCATCAATGGCCCCATTTAAACCTCTATCTACATCATCAATCAAGAACATCTCATCATCATTAAAGCCCCCACCATCTTCTGAAGTATGGGACCCACTAGGATCAGCTTTCATCACCCCCAAGCCATCATCAATGGCTGCCCAAGAGAGGACCAAAAGAGAAAAAGACAAAAATGAAAAGAAAGGTGAAGAGAAAGGGAAGATTCATGGCCGGAATCGAACCTGGGCGTACAGAGAATATGGGACATTGACAGTGGGTTGCTCGGAATGTCCGAACCAGAGCCAGCCCAGGCCGCACAAGAGGCGAGCCTTGGGCGGCCTGCTGTGGGCCGCCCGTACGGACGCGCTTCCTCTCTCTCCGCGGGATTGGCTCCGGGGTTCTTGGTAGGTGAGACTGACAGTCCACATCAGCAGATGGCGCTCCATGGGCCGCCCAAGGCCCCAATCCCTTCCAGATTTCGATTGAGGCTGATCAGGACCATATAAAAGGTACCCCACCGGTCCAATCATGAAGCAATGCGGCCAGAACATGGCTAATCAATTCAAAGAGAAGGAAAGGTGATCAAGTGGGGGCCACAAGCAATCCAAGTCATTCAAAGACTAGATCACCATGATCTAAACCATTGAAGAACCTACATGAACCATCAAACAACAAGATCAAAGGTCTGATCATCAAAAGAAGGGCTAGAATTCAAGATCTAATCATCAAGTGGGCCCACAAAGCCAAGTCCAGCGATCTGAGACGTTCAAGCCATCATCCACACCATGAGAAGCCTTCTTAGCCTCACAAATCATCAAAAGATGTGCTTCAAGGGAAAGCCGAGGTCTCAAGTGGGCCCACAGGGCCAAATCTATCAATCTGAACCATTCAAAGACTAGATCATCACGATCTAAACCATGAAAAGCTTGCATGAGCCATCAAGTAGCAACATCAAGGGTTTGATTGTCAAGAAAGGAGGCCAGAGTCTAAAATCTGATCATCAAGTGGGCCCACATGGCTGAAAAGAGCAAACTGAACCGTTCAAGTCATCATCCACACCATGAGAAGCCTTCTTAGCCTCACAAAGCATCAAGGATAGGTGCTCCAAAGCAAAGCTGAGGTCTGTAAAGGGCCCACAGGGCCAATTCAAGCAATCCAGACCATTCGAATCACAATCGGCCCTATCAAAAGCTAAACAAAGTAAGGTAAGTATGCACAACCATAAAGTTTTGGGTCCGAAGACCTTAAACTACGTCGGGATCAACACCCCGAGAGATTTTCAATAAAAACCGGCATCGGTCTTCTTCAAGATCTGGTGACTCCAGACATTTTCTAAAAAAAAAAAAATGTGATTTTCAGCACTCGCTTGTACAGTTTTTGGTCCGAAGACCTTAAACTACATCGGGATCAACATCCCGGGAGATTTTCAATAAAAGCCGGTGTCGGTCTTGTTTGCTCATATCAAGATCAGATGACTCCGGACATTTTTCAAAAAAAACACAAAAAATACGTTTGCTCTGTTTTGTACAGTTTTTTGGGTCCGAAGACCTTAAACTACGTCGGGATCAATATCCCGAGGGATTTTCAATAAAAGCCGGTATCGGTCTTGATTAAGATCCGCTGACACCGGACATTTTCCAAAAACAAAAAAAATGTATTTGCCCCCTTTTGTACAGTTTCTGGTCCGAAGACCTTAAACTACGTTGGGAACAAAATCCCGAGAGATTTCAATAAAAACCAGTGTCAATCCTGACCGTTCAAAATTGAGATTTTATGACCTGGAACAGTTTTCGAAAAATCACAAAAAAGAATGTACTTTCAGCATATACATAAAGTTTTTTTTTTATGGTTCGAAGACCTAAAACTACACTGGGATTAATTTCTCGGGGGACCTTTCTCGCTTTCAACTAAAAACCGGCATCGGCCTCGACCGTTGGGATCAAGGTCTGATAACCCGGATCATTTCAAAAATACCAAAAATATTTTAAAGTTTCCACAAAAACCAGCATCAATCTCGATCATTCGAGCTGAAATCTGGAACTTTTTCCAAAAAACACAAAAAAAATGATTCACCAAAAATTTCAACTGCACAAATTCATCTCCAGTGGTCCGAAGATCCTAAAACTACACTGAGATTAACTTCTCGGGGGCTTTCTTTCCTAACCTGTTCCAGGCATGGCTGACACTTGATCGTACGGGTGTCTGGAATCTTCTAAACAGGTAAGGACTGAGGCGGCCAGAACTCCGCAACCCTGTTCGTGTTGAACGCACCGTGATAGACAACCTTGATTTGGAAGTCGCTGTTGAATCTGACGGATGTTCCCTGTTCCTAAAACTCATGAAGGGGATTAAGGCTGTTGGGAGGTGGAGCGCACCCTCACGGAATTGTGAGCAACGTAAGGCCCCAAACTGGATTGACTAAGGGAAATGTGAGGATGTGGCCCATTTTGTGGCCGAAGGAGTCCGTAAGACGATACGTGTTCTATGTGCATTGCACATGAGGAACAGGCAACTTTGTGGGTGTGTTGACTGAAACCCTCAAGAATCTCCTCATCCGAAGATGTAAAACTACGACACTTAACTGTGTGAGACTCGTCTTGCTCGCTGACGTAAAATGGATCGGGTGCCTTACCGCAGTAGAAGCTGGAAGTGGATGAAAATTCCACACTTTTTCCTACATTTCAGAAAAATCACAAAATACAAAAACATTGCAAAATCACCTCTTCAAAAATCACAAAAATATTTCCCTTACTTTCAAACAAAATGTTATAAAAAATCACAAAAATATTTCTCTTCCTTTCAAAGAAAATGCTTCGAAAATCACAAAAAAATATTTCTATAAAATACTTGCAAAAATCACAAAAAATATTTCCTTTGCTTTCAGCCAAAAATTTTCAAAAACACAAAAATATTTCCTTGGTTTTCAATAACCGATCTCTATCTTGATCTCTCAAGTAAAGATGCGGACCCAAATATCTACAAAAATCACAAAAATTGTCAGTATCCCCAGCACTACACTTCAGGAGTCTTGAACTCCACTCTCTTCACAATTTGGGATGACGGATCCAATCGCCCGCAAATTGGAATCTTGACCAAAACTGGCGACCAAGCAATCGCATTTATGGCCAGAAGAACATCTTGAAGTAGAATAAAATCCTCGTACATTCTCATTAGCAAAGAAACAGCATCTTGGGACGATGGACCTGATCGACCACGGGTCGGGATCTTAACCAACCCGCTGACCAAACACTTTATAAAAAAGAAAAACCCCAGGAAAGCACAATCCTGGAAGCAATAAGCTCAAAATTCTCGGCATCTCCAACAAAAGCAAAATCATCAAACTGAAAGAGAATGAGCCAAGCCATGCATTCATCATGCATCTCCATGCATCAGTATCCATCGCATCAACCATCATGTTTACCTGCTTTCAAAATAAAAGTCGGTTAGCCAAAGACTCCACAGGCATCCCTAGTGGAGGCACGTGCAGACCCGATTTCCATTTCAAAAAAAAAAAATATTTCCATTTGCAAATAAAAACCCCACGGAGTATCACTCCCTAGAGTGGGTATCTTTTCAAAAAACCAAAAAATATTTTCTCAGTAGAGCGTCCTGCCTCCAACACACTAGGAGATCTTCCATATCTCTGGGTAGGAGCCAACGCAAAAATCAAATAAGATCCGATGTCTCACGGTTTCCCCGGAGACCATCGGATCCAATGCACTTAAAGTACGGTCGAACTGAACTCCAGTGTCAGTGCGGTCGTACCACATGCCAAGATACGAAAAGATGAAAAGCCAAAAGGCTCGGTCATAGAAACCATTTGAACAGGTGGAAACGATGAATTATAACCCAAGTATCAAAATTAGCAGATTCGGTGGAAAGAGTTCACCCGCACATACCTAAGCATGGATGCCTGAAGTACCTTAACTGAGTCCAAGTCGGCGTAGTAGAATCCCGTAAGACTATCGGACGCAGGGCGTCTAACCACTTTGACAGTCAAGCGAAACAAGTACTCCTGGAGTGATCCGGGAAAACATCAAACATCGCAATCAATCTCAGGGTTAGCAACCTCGTAAGACTACGGACGCAGAGGCTCTGCTGTACCTTTCCGATGTTAGTACCGATCGTGAATGGAAAGGTTGCGATTGGGTACCCAGGTTGCAGTAAACTGCAGGGACAATCGCAACGTTTTCTTCAAACTCCCGCGGTATGTGCGAGTTATCAATTTCCAGACAATCAACTGACTCAGATACAAAGGACAACAAAGATTCCAGACCACAATCGAGAAAAGAATGAATTACAAACCAAGCATCGAAACCAGCAGATCGGGTGGAAAGAGCCCACCCGCACATACCTAGGCGTGGATGCCTGAAGTACCTTGATTGAGTCCAAGTCGGCGTAGTAGAATCCCGTAAGACTATCGGACGCAGGGCGTCTAACCACTTTGACAGTCAAGCGAAACAAGTACTCCTGGAGTGATCTAGGAAAACATCAAACATCACACAATCAATCACAGGGTCAGTAACCTCGTAGGACTGGCGACGCAGAGGCTCTACTGTACCTTTCCGATGTTTGTACCGATCGGGAATGGAAGGGTTGCGATTGGGTACCCAGGTTGCAGTAAACTGCAGGGACAATCGCAACGTTTTCTCCAAACTCCCCCGGTATGTGCAAGTGATCGAGTTCCAAACGATCAACTGGCACAGATGCAAAGGCAAGAAAAGATTTCAGAACATGATCTATGAATGACCGGGTCAGAAGTGGGGTGTCCACTCGCTTTGGCATTCGGTTGCACGCAACCTCTGCCAAAGAGGGGCATCTGTAGACACCCCACCTTCGGCTACACTGTTGGTAGAGATAGTTGGATGAATGGAGGACCATACCCCCAAATCCCAAGTCCAAACTCAGCCAAACTCACCCTTGTAAGCCCCATTCCATAGCCCAGTTCAAGCCTGAACCCAGTCAACCCAGTCCTAAACATCACCCTGAAAAACCCCCCATAAGAAAAGTCAGTCAAAAAATCCCAAAAAAGTCAAACTCACTGAGTCAACCCACTGAGTCAACCCGCTGAGTTAACCCGCTGAGTCAACCCGCAGAGTCAACTCATCGAGTCAAAACACCGAGTCAACTCGTCGAGTCAAATCACCGAGTCGACCCGCTGAGTCAACTCACTGAGTCGACCCAGCGAGTCAAACAGCAGCCCCGAGGGTGCGACCGTACCTCGCTGGAAATCGAGGAACGGCCGTATGAGCGGCCCATAGCAGGCCGCCCAAAATAAATTACGAAAAGTGCCACTCCTCGCTGCTATAAATACCCCCCTCCCCTTCTCATTTGAGCAGCCCTTCAAGTCCATTTCAGCCCGAGAGCTCTGAGTCCACCTCTCCACCCTTTAGCCCATTTTTCCACCAAGGAGAGCCCGAGTGAGGAGAGCCTAGCCCTGGTCCAGCCCAGCCTGACCACTGGTCCAAGCCTCCCAAGCCATCCAAGTCTTGATCCAGCCACTCGAAGCCAACCCTTGCGACAACTCCGTCCACTCAGCTATTCTTTTCCAGCATCATCTCATTTGCATCTAGCATAAGTGCAACATTTACTTTTCTTCCAACTCCCCTGCTTCACTACAAGCACTTTGATTATTCAAGCACACTTGCATATGTCTTAAATTAAGCACCTGTTAGTTCGAGCGTATGCTCTGGGCTTGCCCGTTGTTGGAACCTGCCCATCAGAAACTCTTACTGTTCAGACCTGCATTCATGCTTCACCATAAAACACCTTGATCATTCAAGCACACTGCATACGTCTTACATTAAGCACCTGTCAGTTCGAGCGTACGCTCTGGGCTTGCCCGTTGTTGGAACCTGCCCATCAGAAACTCTTACTGTTCAGACCCGCATTCATGCATCATGTCATCCATGAGAATATACGAGGATTAAATTAGACTTTCAAGTATTTGATCGATTCTGTGAAGTAGAGACCGTACTTCTGTACGGGCAGTGTGTGGGGTGCTTAACCTCTTCCCACCCTGTAACCGTGATCCCTTACCTTGAATCTTTGGCCGCAGATCAAAAGGAGTCATTTTAGAGGAAGGAATCTTCGGATCCCCTTCTCTAATGTTTCTACGGGGTCTAGCCGACTGTAGATTCGAAGTAACTGGCTAGTGGCGACTCTGGTCTTATATAAACTCATTTAAACACATCCAGCTTAACACGACAACCAAATAAAGCCCTCGAGAACGAGGCAAGCCAATGGCACAAATGGCGATTTCGCACTCACGCATCCTCCTCTCCTTCTTTTCCCGAAAGGGGAAGGGACGAGAACGTCGTGTGAGAGCGCGGACAACGGCGAGGGTCCACAAGAAGAAAGCCGAACACAAACAACAAATTGAATCAAACAAGCGATACAATGCAAACACAATAAATGCAATCACCCATACATACACAATCCGAATTTAACATGGAAAAATCCCTCACGGGTAAAAAACCACGGCACAAAGCGACACCAATCCACTATAATATCAGAAGTTACAAGAGATGGAACCCAAAACCAAAAACCCAAGCCCACAAGAGAAATTCCAAGCTTACCCAAGAAGAAAACCATCTTCTTCAAGCTCTTTCTCTCACCTAGAAGCTCCTTCAATCCCCTTTGCAACCTTAGAACCCTCTATACTCGTATTACCCCTTAAATATGAATAAAAATTAGAATTAGAAACCTTCTTGAGCAAAACCGCGCAAGAAACAGAGTTGCAGTAGGACTCTGTCGACCGGTCGGCCGGCCGGCCGAATGGCCCAAACTGTCCAGCAGCAATGCTGCCTTGTTCCAACGTGACTGACTGGTCGGCAGGCCGGTCGATGGCCCTGTGCAAAGATGATTAAGGCATCCGTTTTCCAACAACACCTTATGGATGAGTTGGATCCATACCACATATCAAGGTGGCCCCAAATAAGGGCTTGTAGAACAAGCTTATTCTACAAAAGCTTCCTTTTCTAATCTACTTGTGCGTATACCATGTTCATTCGCCAGCATACACAAGTTGCTGTAATTCCTGTTACATGGAAACCATGCAACTCGAAGCCTTATGGGCCACTACCATGTCTGTGTGACATCATTATGTCCATTAGTTTAGCCAACCGGCGGGGCTCACCTTGATGTATGTATTGTATATCAACACCATCCATCCATTTTTCCAGCTCATAAAATATTGAAGCAAATCCAAAACTTAGTTGGACCACTAGGAAACATTGGTGATTGACCATTAAAAACTTCTTGTGGACCACAAAAGTGTTGGGTCAAGTTGATATTTGTTTTTCTTTTTTCCTTTATCCAGCTAGGTCTATGTGACCTTACCAATAGGTTGGATGGCAAATAAACATCACGGTGAGCATTATAGTAGGCCCTAGGATGTTTTTAACGGTAGGCATTCAATCACCATTGTTTCTTATAATGTAGTCTGTTGGGAACCTCGCAGAAGCATAGAGGAGAATCAAACAAGCAAACCACACAGCACAAGCAATCACCCCTAGAGATGATCTGATTTTACGTGGAAAACTCCTGCGAGAAAAAATTACAACACAGAGCAATCAGTATGTAAAATCAGAAGTACAAGAGATGAACAACTTGTACAAAACACCTAAAGAGAAAACCCAAGCTTTCTCTCACACCAAAACCCTCTCTGTCTCTCTCTCTCTCTCTATCAAAACTCTAATCTCATTTAGAAACGTATTAGATTTCTTATAACCCAATTACACCTGCTTTTATAAGTTATAACCAGAAATAGAAACAATTAGCGCAAAATCGCGCAAACTATGTAACAGCAACTAATGCCGGCGGGCGCTTGACCTGACGACGCTCGAGACCACCTTCGGTTGCTCGACGCCTGGGGGTTCGATTGCCCGAATACATCAAAAAACGTCCATAGAGTTTTGCCATAAACCTGAAAAAAATCAGGCGTCCAAGCCTCCGAGTTTGATCGCCCGAACCTGTCCCAAATCGTCCAAAGACCAATATATATTTATGGGGGGAGTTTTGATTTAGTCGTCCCAAACCCCCCAAATCAGCTAGAAAAACGGGTGGACCATATGGATATACAAAACATATATGAAGGTGGGCCCACGGTTAGGGCCGCATCATGTTGGGTGAAGCCAGGGGCGTACTTAAATGTGCGAGATAAAAAGGCCTACCATCAAAACTCTCCCGACGGCCACCATGAACTTTATAGGCCGTCCAATCCGTTCTTAACATATTTACACGGGAATGCAGAGAAAAACCAAACATCATCTTAATCAAAACTTTCCCGAGTCTCGCGCACGCTCTTATCATCGTGAGGAGTAAACTACGTTGGGCACACCTAGAATGTATGTGCTTTATCTATTCCGTCCGTATGTTTTTTTATCTCATTTTAGGGGTTGAGCCCAAAATTTAAGCATATCCTAATCTCAAGTGGACCATGCCACAGGAAACAGTGGGAATAATGATTTCCACCGTTGAAACCTTCCCAGGCCCCATAGTGATGTTTATTTGTCATCCAACTTGTTCATAAGATTACATGGACATGGATGAAGGGAAAACACAAATATCAGCTTGATCCAAAACTTCCTTGCCCTCCGGGAATTTTTCAATGATAGACATTCAGTTCACACTTTTCCTGTGGTGTGGTCCACTTTAGTTTCTGATATGCTTCATTTTTTGGCATCATACCTAAATTTATCTCTTAAGATGGATGGACGGAGTGAATAAAATAAGTAAATCACGGTGGCCCAACAGAGTTTACTCCGTTACTACGTAATCCGCTTCCATTCTCGACTGGGTTTGGATCAACCTCCCGTATTTTCTGGTTGGCTTACTTGCGTGTGGGAGTGGATTAGCTGTTATCCGGACAACACCTTAGTGGGTGTTACTCCAACAGTGTGGGGCTCACCTTGAAGTATTTGTTGTATATCCATGCAGTCTATCTGTTTTCCCATTTCATTTTAGGATGTGATCCCAAACCTTAAGAAGATCCAATTCTCAAGTGGACAATACCACAAGAAACAGGCCATTAAAACTTTTTGTGGGCAGCGAATTGGATCAAGCTGATCTTTATAGCTTCCCTTCATCTTGGTATTTTTGACATTATCAACGGATTGGATGGGAAATAAACACTACGAAAACCTTAGAATGTGCCCTTTGAAATTTTAATTGTGAGGCACTCAATCACCACTGTTTCCTGTGGTGTGGTCCACCGGAGACTTGAATTTTGGGACCATGCCATAAAATGGGCTGGAGAAACGGATGGACGGCATGGATACACAACAAACCATCAAGATGGGCCCCACGGTAAGGGTAACACCCACTAAGGTGTCACCTCCATAACAACTAATCTGCTCCCTACTTGCTTTTTTGGATCTGCCAAATTCTTTTAGGTCACATCCTAAATTATCGGGCCAAAGTGGTCGTCACATGGACATGACATCATGACTCACAAATAAGCGCTGGGTCACGGACTGTTGTTTTAATTGTGATGACGTGGCAAAGTTCTATGGGCTACGTTATGATGTATGTATTATACCTACATTGCCAATGGAAAAAAAGAAAAAAAATACTAGGCAATATGAAGCTCAAGTGGACAACACGAGTAGATTCGGTAGGCTTCACTCGTCTTAAGTCTAATTGGGCTCAAACTTGATTAGACCCGAACTGAGTGGGTGAGTCGATCCAAACAACGTAGACTTGGCCCATTCAAACTCAAATCAAGTCTAGTCCGGGTCATTCAATACCTCGACTTGACTCAGACTGCAATTTAACTCGGTGCTAACTCGACTCGTTTTGAACCCGTCTCAACTCGTGATCAGGTAGTATATATATAATAATAAAAATAAAAATAGAAAAACCTAAATCTAATCTATCCTACCCACCACACCCGACCCACCTCTCTCCCTTCTCTCCTGGGCTAGACTCCTTTCTCTTGTTCTTCACCGTTCGGTTCGGACTGTTGCCGCACCTCTCAACCTAGCGATCAAACCCATTAATTCACGTGGGATCCATTTATTAGATCCAACCTGTCCATTAGATCCAAACGCTCGTAAAACCTCAACCCTTGCCGTCCCTGGATCAAAAACTCCTGCATGTGGCTCTACGAAATCTGCAAGTTTCAAACCCACCCGCAAAACGTCCTCCAAAGTCAATTCTCCCTCCACTCCAAGCTTCTTTACATCAAGCTCTACCATCCCAAAGAATTAAAATCCTCAGATCCTTACCGATTGACAATACACCATTAAAGGCGACTTCTTCTTCCCCGACAAGAACTGGTTCCTGTGGCACCATTAAAATCCATATCTTGATTTGTTTCACACACCAGGTAACTTAGGATCCAAACAGGAAAAAAAAAAAAAAATAAAATCAAAACTCAACTTGACTCGGTCTGAGTTAGTCCATAGTAGACTCAGACTCAAATTGGGTCAGGCTTGCTGGACTTAGTACCGATGTTGGCAACCCGAAGTGTAGCATCATGATTTAGTAATAATTTAATAAGACCAAGATCGTTCCGCAGAGATTAAAGAAGGAAGGTAATAATTCAAAATCAATCTAGGGTAACTAAATTTGGATGTAATAATGAGGAAAGAATTTCATCAACATAAACAATCAAGGAATTATAATAAATCAGACAACTAAGCACTAGAGTGCCAAGGATCTACTTATAATCACTTCTCCATACTAATTCATTCATCCAAACATATTACACAATTGGAATCGAAGTTCTATCTCTATCCAATTGGAAGATAAACACAATTAAGCCACATTCATAATTCGACAAAATCTGGAATTTCATAAATCTAGTTTTACTTCAAATTAGAGAACTTGAACTAATGCATCTATTATATCCGGAAATCACGATGGATTTAGGATTTCCATCAATAAAAATTCATCAAAACTATCATGATCAATCTTAGAAACTCACAAGCATCCTATATAACCGAATTCATAAAAGACCCTTAGAATTATCTAAAACTATCAATTTTATTTGAACTAAAAAAATGAAAAATCCAATATTAAGCTCAAGTACTTGAATAAACGAATCAAAACGTCAAAGAAGGACTACAAGTTTCACCACTTAGCCCTAGCTAAGAGGTTTAGCTAACAAAAACAT
This sequence comes from Liriodendron chinense, assembly GCA_003013855.2. Classification (NCBI taxonomy): domain Eukaryota; kingdom Viridiplantae; phylum Streptophyta; class Magnoliopsida; order Magnoliales; family Magnoliaceae; genus Liriodendron; species Liriodendron chinense. The sequence goes on from PVNU02000525.1 coordinate 592,895, forward strand.
GATTAAACTAAATCTTAAAAGAAAAACTAAGAAAACTAAGAATTAGAAGTAGAAAAACCTGAAAACGTCGGAGCAGAAGCTCCTCCTTGGCTCTCCCTTGCTCCACTTCAGTCTGGGACATTTCAAGTATGAATTAGAAGTGTAAGAGTGTCAAGCCTCAAAATTCGGGTACCCGAATAGAGTATTTAGGACCCGAATTTCGGGCCCATGAACAATGAAAGAGGTCAATTATTGTTAAGTAGCATTCATTCCATTATACACATATCACATCACGAGTTTAAATCTAAAACACATACCAAAATAATTCCATAATCCTCTACTACACTAGACATCAAGTACTTAGTTCAACTATAACATAAACATATCCAAAGTTGAAGATTCTATTACATTGATCAACTTGAGAAAACAAACTATTCCTACTTAAGGTAAAACTTCATATGCAACAAATGAAGTCCCAAGCTCCAAGTACTAATAGTAGTTGTCTCAATCTTCGTAATATTCATAGCCTGAAAATGGTTAACACACCATGAGTTTCACAACTCAATAGGATCACATTAGTTGATCCTGAGTTGGAAGTTTCACAGGAATACCAAATATAAGATCATCATATCTTATAGAACCATACACATATCAAGTTTAGCATTTCATGTAATCGCCAGTTATTTAATTTTGGTATGCATAAAATATCTCTTTCTTGAGTAATAAATTTCAATTAGGCAACACCCGTGTGTGCTGATCCTTTTAGGGAATGACCCACGGCAGAGCACCGGTGTTGATCCTTTTACGGTATGACCCTTGGCAGAGCACCAGTGAATGACTTTTAGGGACAAGTCCGAGGGCAGAGCACCCGTGTGGGTGTGTATATCTTTTAGGAAATTTCCCAGGCCAGAGCACCCGTGCCGATCCTTTCGGGTAGAGCACCTGGGTAGAGCACCCTTATTGTGTCAATCTTTTCGGGAATGACCCTGGGCAGAGCACCCTAATGAATTCAATAGGTATAACCATGCACTAAACATAACATATGTCACTTCTCATCAATGTACATTAAATAGTCAGTCCATGATGTATAGTTTAAATGATTCTAATTATCTACAATAACTCGTAATAAAATCACTTTCATTTGGTAGTCATCAATATTCATAATACTAGATTATACCTCATCAAATTTAAGATTGATACTTCATAATAATAATAAAAAAAAATCTACACATACATTGAGAGCAATAGTAATTATCTAAAATTTCTAGTAGTTACAATCTAGCATATTTCTAGGTCAAGGTTCCCATGCAACCATATGAAAGCAATATAATCATCATTCTTTATAGCTGGTTTGGGCCATAGGTTTAAATGGTATGAAATTGTACTAGATGGGATTTACACCACTTTTTTTATACTATAATTACATGTTAGACTATCCAATCCCACATTTGGGATCAGATTCTTCCTCAAGCAATAACACCCTATTGAGCAATGCCTTATTTGGTGGATGATTAATTTATAATCAATGGGCCAATCGTAATTGATGCAGTTTGCGTGTACAAGTAAACAACTCCACTGTCAATGTAAAGGATGTATGTGGATGGATTGCATGGATAAAATACATGCACCAATGTAGGGTTCAAATGCAATTACATTCCATGGAAATCCATTTCTTTCTCATCGCCAAACGTCACATGGAAATTGGCATGGACCAAATATAATTCTAATTTAAATAATCCCTCTAACCAACATACCAAACAAGATTTATTTTTAAATTATAACTAAACGTATCACAACATAAATAGAAGCAGCAACTTGAATTGCAATGGCTGGATATAACTTACGTTAATCTCTTATTGGTATATATGTAAAAATTCCAAGCCGAGATGATCACGTACCTTTGATTTGCTAATTGAGGAAATTTTCAAAATCTCTAATACAACTAGGAGCCAAACAAGGTTGCTGTTGAACTTGATCCAAAAGAGCAGATCTCTAATAACAGATATCCAGACACCAAAACTGAAAGATTTGAATTTTAAGAGAAAACGTGTTACGGGCAGATTTGTCAACAGAACAATACAACTTTCTATCTTCGGCGTTGATAAAGCTTAAGTGGTCCATTTAAATGATTCAGAGGAGAGTGGTTTCCCGGGTTTCTTGGTTTTATGAAGTGACGCGCGCTACAGGTAGGCACGTTGATTTTTTTTTTTTTGATGGATGGGATTGGTAGAAACCATCAAAGGAACGGTTTGGATCAACGAGTCATGCTCACTGGATGGTGGTTGGATTCCGAAGATGAGTCCGATTTCCTCTCACAACCGAAAAAGAAGGAATGAAGGAGAAAAATCAGGAGTGGGTTCAGTTCTTGTGGCAACGTGCTAACGCACGTCACTCAACTCTCTCTCTAAAATACGGTGGGCCCATAGACGTGATACAACAAATCTACTCCGCCCATCGACATTGACCGATAAATTTAGGACGTAGGCTAAAAATGAGGCTGATCGGAAGCTAAAGTGGACTACGCCAAGGAAAATAGAGGGACCTAATTCCCACCGTTGGAAAATAAAACAGGTTGTTACAAAGAGAACCCTCTATTTATAAAGCAAGTCAATCACCGCCTCAATTTGCGTAACTTTTTTTTTGCACCGCCGCAGCTGTTGGACCGTCCCATTAAAAGCGTCAGATCGTCTGACTTTTACCAAATCCATCTAGTAACCAAATATGAGACCAAACTGCTTTATCGGATCGTCTAAGGGTCCTGTCAGACCGTCCGACTGGGCGGTCGAACCGTTTGACAGCTTGGTCAGATGATTTGATTGTGGACACTTTTTGTCCAACAGGTTCTCTTGAAGATTGTCTGTCTATGGGATGGTTCGACTGTTTTGTAGGACCATCCGACAATCCAATTTTTCCTATTTTTCTGAACTTTGGCTTCATGTCTTTGATAACTTGGTTCTCCCACTTGTGAAACTTGTCTCTTTAACTTCCCAAATCATCATTTTTATCTTTAAATCCACAACATCTCTCTCTATTACCTGCAAACATGAAAACATATGTAAGTTAGCTCATTAATCATAATAATTCATCTAAACATGCAATGGAATTGGGGATAAATATGCACAATTCAAGGCTCAACACACCCCCAACTAACAATTTGCTAGTCCTCGAGCAAAACATGTGAAAATTAATTTCAAATCTCAACTTCTACCCTCTCCAAGAAAAAACATGTTTTGCAGTTTTTGAAGATAGTTTAGACAAAATAGTTTAAAGACATAAGCAATATAATTGTTGAGCTCTTAAATGTGCATATTCTAACCCCATTTCATCACTAACTATGCATGATTTACATGTTTAAAGACATACCTAATGCATGGTTTTGTGATTGTAGGAATGAGAGAGAGACTTCGCAATTTGGGTGCTTAGAGGCCCTTCTTACATACCTTGAAGATTAAAGAAATAAAGGACAAAAGGTGGAGCAAAGATGCAATTGGAGATTATTAGAAGAAATTCTAAGAATTCTTAAATTAGTGCTTGAGAATGATCTTGGTCTCTACCGAATTATTACTACATCGCAACCCAACACTTGGGGAGCGAACAAGTTTTTGGCACCGTTGCCGAGGACTTGACGGTTTTAACAGAATTTTTAAAAATAGTTTTCTATCGAGATTTTAAGAAATTTTACTAACTTAGTTTGTTTTATTTTGATTTTTGTAGGATTTTCTAGGAGTTGAAGTAGAAGTAAGTTGGTTCTATTAGATTCTCAAATTAGGATTTATCTTTCCAACCTTACTCTTCTTCTTCCCTATTCGTTTCTATCCTATTCATCTCTTATAGAGTGGGTGGAGACTCCTATTGGATCTCTAATAGGTTGGCCTCGAGCCGCCTTGATTCCTATTGGTCGGCATTGCCATCTTAGATCACCTTGTGCTCAGAGATTTCTCTTCTCAAATATACTCCTCTTTCTTCTTTTTCTGAACTTTTCTCAAAAGATTCAAAGAGTGGATGAGGAGTTGTAATACCCCAAAAATTTGGGCGCACGAGTAAGTACACGAGTGCAGGTTCACACGTGAAAAATTTAAATTATGGGCTGTGTTGTTCACACGCATACACGCACGTATATACTTTTATATGCATTCTAGCACTGTGTAAGGCCTTTGAAAACTCAGTATATTTAGCTAAATCAATAAACCAACTGTTAGAAGGATCTGTCGTTGCTAGACCGGAGAATCTAACCGTCCACTCCGATTTCGAAGTACGCGATCCATGTAAACCCGTCGTGCATCGCCCTGTACACATGTCTGTCCATAAATATGACCCGTACATCGTGTCCGTCGCAAGGCATATGCTTAGACCAGTGATTTCTTGGCCCTATGAACCTGCTCAGGTGTGTTTGTAACATCCTAGGGTTTTGGAATAATTTAAATTATAGATTAGTTAATTAGTTAGTAAATTAATTAACTTAAGTATTGATAAATTAATATTAATTAAACCGTAAGAAATTAGAATATGTTCCCTTTATTAAAGTTACTTGAAATGAATCCTAGGACAGCACATAAGTGTCAGATCTCATAAAAATCATAAATTTATAATAATTACGGAAATACCATTAGTTAAACTTAAGTTTTGTGGCCATTTTCAAGTATCATGATTTTGGGCGATCAGTCTCAGTGTAAAACTCTATATATTAGTTCTAGGACACGATCCAACCATACATGTTAAATTTCAACCCTTCGATCATCCTACAAGTACCTTAATCAGAAATCGGGCCATAAGTGGGCCATCTAACTTCGGAACTGTCTCATTTTCGGTGTCATAGCCTAAAATCATGTGCCCTACCTAACTATTGGAGTGGATTTTGCATATACATCATGGTGGGACCCACGTGCACCGCGTGCACGACATACGTCCGGTCAACTCGCGTTGACCACGTGATTGAAGAAGCATAGCTTCTTCTTTTTCTTCGTTCGCAGCCGCTGCAGCGAGCGGACGCTGTCCTGCCTGCTCCATCCACACCGTCCGTTGGTGGGCCAGCATGTGTGGACCCCACTAGGTCAGGATAGTGTACGATACGTGCAACGCACGTAATATTAAAAAAAAAAAAGAAAAAAGAAAGAAAAAAAAGGGAGAGACCGCGTCATCTGCGGACGCTGTTACAGCGTCCGCTGCAACAGGGCTGCCGCTGCCGCCATTACCATTCCCCACTGTCCATCTTAGTGGACCTCGTCAGTGGATCCAATCCGTTCATCTGGAGCGCGTTCCACCCAAACCTAAGTGGTTGGTAGTCACAACACCTGCGGTCGATTGTATGGCCCACTTCAATACACCATTCTAACGAAAGGAAATCAAGATCCACCTCCCTGATGTGCATGGACCTCTCAAACCTTGTGTGTAGGATCGTGTGGGCCCCACCTAGACTTCTAACGGCTCGCATGCGCGAGAACTTCCCAAGATAACCCGTTTCCCTTCTCCAATTCCAACTAGGACTTCTTCCTACGCACCAGCTAACCAGCTGTCGGTGGGGCTATAAAATCCCCCTGGCTATGTTTCCCTTGTTGAGAAAACGCAAGGGAAAGAGAGAAGAGAGCTGTTAGAGAGAGAGAGAGAGAGAAGAAAGAGAGAGAGAGAGAGAGAGAGAGAGAGAGAGAGAGAGAGAGAGAGAGAGAGAAACGAGAGAGAGAGAGAGAGAGAGAGAGAGAGAGAGAGAGAGAGAGAGAGAAGCGATGAGAGAGAGAGAGAGAGGGAGGTGCGTGCGCTGTGAGTGGGGCTGCTGTAGCTGTGGGGACAGCATCCCAGTCACAGCAAGGGAGAGGAATAGAAAGAAAAGAAAAGAAGAAGAAGAAGAAGAAAGAGAAAGGAAGAAGAAAGAAAGAGAAGAAGAAGAAAAGAAGAAAGAGAGAGGAAGAAGGAGAAAGAAGGAAGAAAAAGAAAAGAAGAAAGAAGAAGAAAAAGAGAAGAAGAAAGAAAGGAGAGAAGGAAAGAAAGAAGAAAGAAGAAATAAGGAAGGAGAAAGAAAGAAGAAAGAAAAAGAAAGAAGAAGAGATTTCCTCTCTACACCGAGTCGACTCGCTGAGTCAACTCAGATTCAAGTTGGGACTTGTTTGGACCTTAGGAATCATCAAACTGTGAGTGATTCATCTCACGTAACTTTCTATGTTAATGTTCTTTAGTGTTTGTCTTTGTTTACGTTCAGTTTGTCAAGACTCCTTCTCTAGTTAGGAATTCAGATATACTTTTATGCATTCTTTCTTATCATGGAATCCTAGGTAAGGGATCCACCCATCTCCTATTTCTATATCCGTAAAAGTTCACCGCCAATTATCTTTTGTTTATTTAATTAATCTCCTCAAGTTTTCCGTTTTAATGCACATGTCAGAATTCTATGACAATTCGATTTAGGATTTGTTACATATGACGTAACCAGCATGCAACACTAAATACATGTAGTATTCTCAAGATTCCCCGTGTCATCATTCTCAAACTTTTCGATAAACAACAACTTAGGGTTTGACATTATACAATACATAACTCTTGGAACAATCATAGTTCGTCGACACACTAAACCTTACACGACGGCCTTCTCAAATTACTCAATTGACAATAACTAAAGTAAGATAAAGAATTACTTAAGTAAAGATAACACATGCATGGCGTGATTGGACTTGAATTGTGATACGCATTGTATGCTTGATGACTGCTTCCATAAATACACACATGTGCATACATTTACACACGGCGACAGAACAGGAGCATGGTTGATTTGACTCCTGGCGTGCATGGTTGATTTGCCGCCTCGCTGTACCGGTTAGGTGAGCATGGTTGATTTGCGACAGGTTCCTAATGTTCAGTGGCAGCGAGTTCTGGTCGTTCCACTTATTGAGCATGGTTGATTTGCTCGGTTGGATTAGTGGTGCATGGTTGATTTGCCCACTGGCGTGCATGGTTGATTTGCCGCCTCGTTGTACCGGTTAGGTGAGCATGATTGATTTACGACAGGTTCCAAATGTTCAGTGGCAACGAATTCCTAGACGTTTATTGCTCTCACACGTATCATGACATACATGACATCATGATAATCATGTTCTATTGATAATAAACCATAAAGTGTATCAATCATAACATTATCCTCATATATTGCTCACAATTCTATTCATTGATGATTTGCATTCTATCTCTTATTAACTGGAATATTACATGTGATGGAAATGACCTCACTGGGCTTTTAGCTCACCAAAATCACCACAGTTCTTGCAGGTTTTCAGGAAGAACAGAGACATAGACAGAGCAGAGTATTCAGATGGTCACGTGTTACTCAAACGCCAATTGTATTTGATGTAGTTTATCTTGTAAAATTCAATGTAATAAGATATTAGTGGAAAAGATACGTTATACTTGGAATTTATTTTAGTTATGCGATGTGTGGAATGGAACTTCAAGGAATGTATGCTTGAATTTTCAATTCACACCCTGGAACTCGGGCTTTGGGTTGTTGTACTCGGGTTCCGAATTTCAGGGCGTGACAGGAGTTCTCTGAACCCCTATTGACTAGGAAAAATCAGTCTCTATCTTTGCTTCTGGCTCAGCATTGCAAGATACCTTGTGCTTCGGTCCTAAAGAGGAGTAAAGAAAAGAAGGAAGAATTCTTCTTCTTTTTTTATCATTTTTTTTGTTTTGAATTTGCATGCCCCATTGGGTCCGGGATTCAAATAATTGCCTAATAAGTAAAGGGGGAATTGTTAAGGGGATTAATAAGGAACCACGCGCTAAGAAACGTTTAAATTTCTGATTTTTTTTTAAATATGACTGAAAATCAACCCGATCCAAGGGCAAATCAAAACCTGGGCCAAAATCAAACAGAAACGGGAGAGAACGAAGTTGAGAATGCTCCTCGACTAAGGACTCTACGTGATTACTTGCAACCTGCAAGAGCGAGAACTTCCTCATGTATAATTTTTCCATATAATGCAGGGAATGTTGATCTCAAACCGGGAGTAATCCAACTCCTTCCCAAATTCCATGTGTTAGACAGTGAAAGTGTTTATCAACACCTTAAGGAATTTGATGAAGTGATAGCCACAATGCACTTTAAAAACGTATCAGATGACATTGTGCGACTAAAACTATTTTCCTTTTCCCTTAAAGTGAAAGCAAAGGCTTGACTTCATGAATTAAGGCCAAGATCAATAGGCACATGGACTAAAATGACTAGGGAATTCATTAAAAAGTTTTTCCCAACTCATAAAACCAATATGCTAAGGTGCCTCATCATGAATTTTTCCCCAAAGGAGGACGAAACCTTCTTCCAATGTTGGAAGAGGTTTAAGGATTTATTGCACACATGCCCACATCATGGCTACGAAAGTTAGCGGGTAATAAGCTTTTTCTATGAAGGACTAATTTCGCCCATGCGTCAATTTGTAGAGATGATGTGTAATGGAGAGTTCATGAATAAGGAAGCTGAGGAAGTATAGGATTACTTTGATGTCTTGGCTGAGAATGCATAATCTTGGGATACATCTAAACCAACAAATCCTAATACAAGCCAACAAAGAGAAAAAGGGAGGAATTTATGTCCTTTCAGAAGAAGACAACATAAGTGCACATGTAGCTAGTCTCACAAGAAAAGTTAAGGCCATGGAATTGAAGAAAGGAGAAATGATTATACCTATAAAAGTTGGTAATGTTTGTGCAATTTGTGCCAGTAATCAACATGAAACACAAGATTGTCCTACAATTCCTACATTTCAAGAAGTTTCGCAAGAACAATCCAATGCCATAAACAATTATCAATGACCATTTAGTGCTCCAAACTCAAACACGTATAATTCTAGTTGGAAGAACCATCCCAACTTCAATTAGAGGAATCGACCAACTGCAAATGTAAATAACACCCCTCAACCAAAAGCTACGCTTGAGGAGATGTCGGGTACGTTCGTGTTAGTTCAAGCTGAATATAACAAGACTAATTCTCTAAAAATTGATGGGTTCATGTAAGAACAACTAAGATTCAACCAAAATACATCTCAAGCCATCATTGATTTGAAAACTTCAATGGCTAGAGTAGAATCTCATCTTAGTGTTAAGGAGAAAGGCACACTTCCTGCCCAACTTCTCTATAACCCAAGAACCCAATTCGAGATACAAGATCCCGTCTCATCCTCCCAACATATGGAACATGTTAAAGCTATTACCACCTTGAGAAGCGGTAAAACAATTGACAAATCCAACCCAGTGAAGGCCCCAAAGCTTAATGATCCAGAAATTGCCAACAAGGATGATAGTACTAACACCATTCCACATAAGAAAGAACCAGAAAAGCAATACAAGCCGATTGCTCATTTTTCCTAAAGGTTGATTTCACCCAAACCTCTAGAAAAAAATCTGAAAAATTTAAAGGTTTTTAACTAAGTGAAGATCAACAGTCCGTTGTTGGATGTTATAAAACAAATACCATCATATGCCAAAATTTTTAAGGAACTTTGTATGATCAAAAGGAAACACAATATACACAATAAAGTACTTTTGACTGAGAATGTGAGTGCCATCATCAAACAAGAGGTGCCTAAAAAATACAAGGATCTGGGTAGTCCTACCATCTCATGCATCATAAGTGACTACCGGATCGAACAAGCGTTACTCGATTTGGGGGCAAGTGTTAACCTCATCCCATACTCGGTCTACGAACAACTTGGTTTAAGTGAATTGGAACGGACCAAAACCACACTCCAACTTGCTGATTGATCCATTCGTATACCAAGAGGAATGATTGAAGATGTGCTTGTACAAGTCGATAAATTCTACTATCCAGTGGATTTTATTGTCTTGGATACACATCCTGTGATTGGTATAAGTGTTTAAATTCCTGTCATACTTGGCCACCCTTTCTTAGCCACTTCAAATGCAATCATCAATTGTAGAAATGGGCTTGTACAAATGTCCTTTGGAAATATGACACTTAAGTTGAATATTTTTAATTTATGTAAACAACCACGGTATGGTGATGATGAGGTCCACGAAATAAATCTGAATGACTCATTCATGGAAGATACCTCCCTCTTAACATTTTTCTCCGATCACTTAGAGGTGTGTTTGGCCCACTCTCATGAGATTGATGATGACATGATACGAGTGATGGATGCCATTTTGGACTCTGTGCCGGTACTTGATACCAACCGATGGAAGAAACCATTTGAGCCTTTGCCTTTAACTAAAAACAAGCCTCTTCCATCTAGTATCAAGGTTCCAAAGCTCGACCTAAAACCTTTGACTACGGATCTCAAATACATATATTTAAGTCGAGATGAGACTTATTCAGTGGTGATTTCTTCCCACTTGAATCAGGAACAAGAGAATAAAATGATTGCCATTATAAAAGAGCACACTGAATGCCATCGGGTGGTCAATTGCGGATCTCAAAGGCATAGACCCCTTGATTTATACTCATTGCATACACCTTGAGGTGAATGCGAGAACATCTTGGCAACCACAAAGACATCTTAATCCAAACGTGAAGGAGGTGGTTAAGGCTGAGGTGTTAAAACTATTGTATGTGGGTATCATTTATCCAATATCCGATAGTCAATGGGTGAGTCCAACTCAAGTCATGCCTAAGAAATCTGGAATAACCATTGTAGCCAATGCCAACAATGAACATGTGCCAACCAGGGTCACTATCGGTTGGAGAATGTGCATTGACTACAGGAAGCTAAACACTGTCACGAGGAAAGACCACTTCTCTTTACCTTTTGTTGATTAAATCTTAGAAAGGTTAGCGGGTCATTCTCACTTTTGTTTCCTCGATGGGTATTCGGGGTACAACAAAATACAGATCGCCCTAGAGGACCAAGAGAAGACAACATTCACATGTCCATTCAGCACTTTTGCTTCTCGAAGGATGTCGTTTGGACTATGCACTGCCCCTGCCACTTTTTAGCATTGCATGTTGAGCATTTTTTCTGATATGTTAGGAAAAATTCTCGAAGTTTTCATGGATGACTTCTCCGTATTTGGTCACAACTTTGATGAGTGCCTTGGGCACTTAAAAACTGTTTTGAAAAGGTGTGAAGATAAGAAACTTGTGCTGAATTGGGAGAAATATCACTTCATGGTTCAAAAGGGAATAGTCATTGGTCACATTATCTCAACCAAAGGAATCGAGGTGGACAAGGCTAAAATCGATCTTATCTCTAACCTTCCACCACCTAAGAGCATACGAAACGTGTGATCCTTTTTAGGACATGCCGAATTCTATAGGAGGTTCATCAAGGACTTTAGTACCCTCTCTCGTCCTTTATGCATCCTCCTCCAAAAGGAAAACTCATTCGAGTGGAATGAAGAATGTCAAAATGCCTTTGTCAAACTTAAATGTATGTTGATATGTGCTCCTATAATGCAACCTCCTGATTGGAGCATTCCTTTTGAGATTATGTATGATGCCAGTGATTACGATATTAGGGTGGTGTTAGGCCAAAGAAAAGAGAAGAAGCCATACATCATCTACTATGCAAGTAGAACTCTAAACTCAGCTCAAGCAAATTATACCACTACAGAAAAGGAACTTTCAGCCGTAGTATTTTCTTTGGAAAAGTTTAGGTCCTACTTGATCGGATCTAAGATCATAATATTTACCGATCATGCCGCGCTTAAGTACCTTCTTTCTAAGAAGGATGCTAAGACGTGCTTGTTGCGATGGATCCTCCTACTCCAAGAATTTGACATAAAAATACAAGATAAAAAGGAGTAGAAAATGTAGTGGCTGACCATATCTCAAGACTTGTTCTCACTGATTCCTCAGAGACAACTGCGATTAATGACATGTTCCTTGATGAACAACTTTTCTAAGTCTCTCAATTACCATGGTATATTGATATTGTTAACTATCTTGCCACAGGTACTATTCCAACGCATTGGAAAAAGCAAGATAAAGATAAGTTCTTCAGCGAGGTAAGAAAATTTCTGTGGGATGACTTGTACTTGTTTAAGTACTGTCCCAATCAGATTATAAGGAGATGTGTGTTGGATGATGAGCAACACAGTATCATCTCCTTCTGTCATTCTCAAGCATGTGGTGGCCACTTCTCGGCTAAGAAGACCATAGCCAAAATTCTGCAATGTGCGTTTTATTGGCCCACCATGTTCAAAGATACACATGAGTTTTGTAAAACGTGTGAGCCTTGTCAGAAATTGAGAGTAATATCCCGTAGAAATATGATGCCACTCAATCCCATCTTACCAATAAAAAATTTTGATTGTTGGGGCATTGATTTCAAGGGGCCATTCCCATCTTCTTTTATAAATTTATATATTTTGTTTGCCGTTGATTATGTTTCAAAATGGGCCGAGGCAATTCCATGCCGGAATAATGACCATAAAATAGTCATTAGATTTAAAAAAAAAAAAACATTCTTTCTTGGTTTGGAACTCCTCGAATCATTATTAGTGATGGAAGGTCTCACTTTTGTAACTGACCATTTGAAGCTTTAATGAAGAAATACGGTGTTAATTATAAGGTGAGCACTCCCTATCACCCATAAACAAGTGGACAAGCTGAGATATCCAACAGGAAAATCAAACACATTTTAGAGAAAACAATAAACCCTGATCACAAATATTGGTCACTTTAACTCACCGATGTGCTCTAGGCTTACCGTACTGCTTTCAAGATCCCCATTGTAATGTCTCCATATAGAATTGTCTATGGGAAAGCTTGTCACTTGCCTGTGAAATTGAAACATAGGGCATATTGGGCGATAAAGAAAATGAATTTCGATTATGATAAAGCAAGTTGTTGCGCAAACTTTAATTGAATAAACTTGCAAAGCTATGAAATGAAGCATATGAGAACGCGAGAATTTACAAAGACAAGAGGAAGGTGTTCCATAATAAGAACATCATTTGTAAGACTTTCACGATTAATCAAAAGGTCCTTATGCTACATTTATTTTTGAAAAAATTGAGGTCTCGATAGATCGGTCCCTTTATTGTCAAAACTATATATCCTTATGGGACTGTCGAACACTTGAGGAGCGAACAATAATCATTATTAACCTCGATACTTAGAATATAATAGTGAACTCTCAACTCGAGTTCCAACTATCAATAAGTCAATATAATTGTTCAAACATCAAGTTTCTAGTATTTTAATACAAATAATTTTACTTCTCATTAAAAGTCCACTTTCACTTGTAAGGTTGAATGTGAAAAGCTATCTAAGGTGGTCAGATCAACACAAGTCACTGATTTCAATCCCATCTCCTTCTTTTCCTTCTTTTCTTTCAGCTTTTGATTTTTCATCGGTGACTTTCACTTTAATCTTATTTCCTTTTTGGGTGGTCATAGGTAGCCATTTTCAATATAAGTACTTTTTAATTAATTTTTTTCATTCTTTTTTTTTTTCTTTTTCAATAATTGATACCCAAAGACTACAAAAGGCTCACTTTGTACTAACGTGATATTTCGTAATTGTAATGATAAAGGATGAAAAATTCTTATCCCAGATTACTATAAATATTCTTTAGTTTATGATTTTCTTCCTTTTGAATCTCTCTCTCTCTCTCTCTCTCTCTCTCTCTTTCAAGGTAAATAGGGACCTCCAGGCTTAAACAATCGTCAATTTCACCCATACAATTTCAGTTTTACCTTAATAATTGTAAGTTGGATATGCATTATAGTTCTAGACTTTATCAATGTTTAAATGTTTTATCGATCACTCATAGAAGGAACTCGTTTTAAGAATCACAAAGTTAATTAAATCCTAGAGTTTCAAACAATCATATTACTGTAGTCTCTTTACCTTTCATTCGCCTATTCTTAAGTACATAGGAATCTGAATTTCAAAGAGAGTTTAAAAATCTAAATTTTATAATTTTTTTGAAAAAATTGTTCAAAAAAGTACCAAATACTAGCAATTCCGCAGGAATCTTACCCTCAACCTAAAATCTACATTGTCCCCAAAGTATGAATATATGCAATATAAGCAACATGAGAAGAATGATAAAAAAAAAAAGAGAGGAGTGAGTGAAAGATAGTACTTAAGAGATCTTCAAAAGTGGTTCTCCATCAGACTAGCAGAATCGCTCCAGTCCAACTATTCTGACCAAGAAAAAAAAAAAAAAACCTACCTATGCTACTCTACTCTATACCTCCATCAGACTAGGAGATCAATCATCCTGATAAACATGATCTTCCAAATGGATGGACATGTCCTCTGAAGCGAATTTCTCTACAAATGGTTTAACTCTTTGACATTTCAGTTTAAATGTATTACCATTCATAGTATTTTCAATCTCAATAGCCCTATGTGGATACACCGTTTTAATAAGAAATGGGCCAATCCATTGAGATCTTAACTTACTGAAAATAGGTGAAATCTCGAATTGTATAAGAGAACCTTTTGATTAGGTTCGAATGATTTTCTAAAGATACATTTATCATGAATTGCTTTCATTTGACTCTTGTAAATCCGAAAACTCTCATATGCATCATTTTGGATTTCGTTAAGCTCATTCAATTGGATTTTTCTAAGTGAGCTTGTCTTATCAACGTTGAAGTTTAATGTCTTTATTGCCCAATAGGCTTTGTGTTCAAGTTTCACCCGCAAGTGGTAAGCTTTCCCATAGACTAGTCTATAGGGAGAAATTCCAATAGGGGTTTTGTAGGCAGTACAGTAAGCCCACAACACATCGGTCAGTCAAAGGGACCAATCTTTGCGGTCGAAATTCACCATCTTCTCTAATATGTGCTTGATTTTCTTATTTGAAATCTCATCTTACCCACTTATCTGTGGGTGATATGGGGTACTCACTTTATGTGTTATGCTGTATTTCTTCATCAAGTTCTTAAAGTGTCTATTTCAAAAGTGAGGGCCACGATCATTAATGACAGCTCTACATGGAATCACCTCCACCCATTTTGACACATAGTCCACCGCTAGCAATATCTAGATATATCCAAATGATGAGGAGAATGGTCCCGCAAAATTCATATCCCAACAATCAAATACTTCTATTAACTAGATTGGGTTGAGTGACATCATATTTCTACGGGACAATTGTTCACTTCCCCAAGTGTAGGGTTGCGAAGTAGTAATAATTCGGAAAGACCGAGTATCGTTCCCACAGAGATTTATGTATGGGTATCCTCAGAATTTAACTAAAGCAACTAGTAATTAAGATCCTATTAAGAACTAAAGCTGGAAAATAGGAAATTGGGTTTAAACAGTGAATAGGTAAGGTAAATTCAATCTAAAAAGTCACTAGAGCGCCAAGGATCCACTCTTGATATGTTTCAATGCATCAACACAACTAGGTCTCATATAACTCAATCAGAATCAGATTTCCATCTCTATCCGATCGGAATATAGAGCAGTTAATCACAGTTATCTGAAATAGGTGCTTATTAACTGATTTGATTCCCACTTCCAAGCTCAGGCCTTGGGCACACTCAATTGTATAGGCCAAGCCTCTTTCCAATCTAGTTGAGATTCATAACCATAGCCTTCACCAAGTCCTGTCACTAGACCTGATTACAACTCATGATTTGAACTCTATTTAAATCAAAATCAATCACTAAACAACTATTCCAGATTATACACAAAAGATAAGAACTTTAGTTGCATGAGTTCCCACATGAAAAACAGGTCATTGTACACGAGGCAATCAAAGCGTCTACCATGCCCGGAGTCGATGGTAGATCAATACATTACACAAGCATAAACAATGCTCAAAAGCTAAGATACTAAGTTAGGATCACTAAGAATCACATGAGCCCGGAGTCATCAAGAGATCAAAGTAGAAATCAACATAGTACTTGAATCAAACTCAAATTGAACTAAAATTCATTCATTAAAGCATAAAAGGAAACCTAGGTTGCATTAATCCATCAAAAACGAATCAAAAGCTTCCCCTCTTAGCCCTAGCTAAGAGGGTTTAGTTCATCTCTAACATCCTTGAACTAAAAGCCTCTAAAAACATGAAAAACTACTAAAACAGGAAATCTGAAGTAGAATCCGTCTCCTCAGCAATCCCCACGTCGTAGTCTCCTTTGGTATGAAGGGATGAAGTCCTTTTATAGCTTGGAGGAGTCCAATACGCAAGAGAATTCCAGATTTCGCGTAAAACTACGCACTTGCGCAGAGAAATTCGGAGCTGGAATTAGAAAGTTCCTGTTTTCACGCATGACCGACCGGTCACGACCGGTCGGATGATGATTCCCTTAGTCCAGCAGCTATGGCCGACCGGTCATAACCGGTCAGCCTGGGCAGTCCATCAGTCAGCAGCGATGCCCGACCAGTCATGACCGGTCGGGCTTATTCTCTGTTCAGTCCAACACATGTATGGGGTGGCCGACCGGTCATGACCGGTCGGGCTTGCTTGGCTGACCGGTCAGCCGACCGGTCTTGCCTTCTTCCTTCTCTATTTCTTTCTTTCTTTCTTCTTTTCTCTTCTCTCCTTGCTTTCTTTTCTTTAATCTTCCTTCAATACTTCATCTATTGATCTTCAATGCTCATAAAGAGCTCCACTTAGCTTTCAAATGGTGAACTCTCCATCTTGTTCCTACAATCACAAATCATGTATTAAGTTGGTCATTTAAACATGTATATCATACATAATGAGTGATGAATTGAGGTTAGAACATGCACAATTATGAGCTCAACAACAATCCTCCTAGCTTTTAATAGTGTTCACATAATTTACAAAATTCGTGGGTGTCCTTAAATATGGTTGACTAATAAAAACCACACTGTAAAATTTTTGCAATATTTTTCTTGGCAAAAAAATGACCACCACTCACACATCTCCTTATAATTTAATCTAAAAAATATTAAGGGTCATCCCAGAAAAACCTGTGCACTTCTATGAAGAATTTCTTTTTATCCTACGCAGTCCAATGAGTGGGCATCACACCTGTAAATAAATAATTGGAAATATCAACGTACCATGATGGATAGGAGATAACTAAAAGTTGCTCATCAGGTAATGAGTCCTGTATGGGGGTCGTCTCAATGGGATCAAATAAAATAAGGTGGAAAAGATGGTCCACCACCATATTGTCTACTTCCTTCTTGTTTTTTATTTCTAGATCAAATTCCTGTAGAAGGAGGATCCATCTAAGCAATCGGGGGTTAGAATCCTTCTTAGAAAGAATGTACTTAAGCGCCGAATGGTCTGTGTATACTATGATCTTAGATCCTATCAAGTAGAACCTGAATTTGTCCAGAGCGAACACAATGGCTAAGAGCTCATTCTCCATAGTCGAGTAGTTCACTTGGGCCGGATTCAAGGTTATACTCGCATAGTAGGTAATATGAGGCTTTTTATCTTTCCTCTGTTCTAGCACCGCCCTAATAGTATAATTACTCGCATCGCACATTAACCCAAAAGGGATGGACCAATCAGGTGGCTGCATGATTGGAGCACTAGTTAACATGTCCTTAAGCTTTGAAAAAGCTTCTTAACATTGAGCACTCCACTCAAATTAATTTTTCTTCTGAAGGAGATTGCATAAAGGATGAGAGATGCGGCTAAAGTCCTTTATAAATCGCTTATAAAATCTTGTGTGTCCAAAGAAGGACCGTATATCGCGTATGCTCTTAGGTGGTGGTAGATTGACAATAAGATCAAATCTGGCCTTGTCTACCTCAATTACATTGGACGAGATGATATATCTAAGGACTATCCCCTTTCGTACCATGAAATGACACTTCTCCCAGTTCAAAACTACTTTTCCTAGCATCGGGTCAAGACCAAACATAAGTGATCTAGATACTCATCAAACGTACTACTGAAAACTAAAAAATTGTCTATGAAAACCTCAAAAAATTGTCCCACCATGTCGGAAAATATGCTCAACATGCACCTTTGAAATGTGGCTGGGCTCATTACATAACCCGAACGGCATCTTCCGATAAGCAAAGGTGTCAAAAGGAATGTAAAGATAGTTTTCTCTTGATCCTCTGGGGCAATCTAAATTTGGTTGTACCCAGAGTAGTCATCAAGGAAGCAATATTAGGAATGACTAACCTCTCTAAAATTTTATCAATGAATGGTAGAGGGAAGTAATCTTTCCTAGTCACAATGTTAAGCTTCCTATAGTTGATACCTATACACCAACCCATAGTAACTCTCGTTGGTACAAGGTCATTATTGGCGTTTTCGACTATGGTGATACCAGATTTCTTGAAAATGAATTGTGTTCGACTCACCCATTCACTATTTGAGATGGAGTAGATGATACCTATATGTAGAAGCTTGAGCACCTCAGCTTTAACCACTTTCATCATGTTTGGATTTAAACGTCTTTGTAGTTGTCTTGTGATTTTGGCATTCTCTTCGAGGTGAATGCGGTGAATGCAAACCGAATGGTCTATTCCCTTAAGGTCCACTATCGTGCAACCTATAAATCCTCTATATTTTTTAGCATGATATCAATTTTAACTCTTGGTCTTTCTCCAAGTGAGAGGAAATAACTACCAGAAATGTCCCATCTTAACCTAAATAGACATATTTCAGCTTGGATGGTAATGGTTTTAGGTCCAGCTTCGGTGGTTGAATACTAGACGGTAGAGGATTTGTTGTGGTTGGTGGTAATTTCTCAAATTGATGCCTCTACTGGTTAGTATTAACTATCGACTTCTCATTACTCAATGCTTGCACAATCTCAGTGATAATAGGATCATCCGAGTCCATGAAATGTGCTAAGCATGTCTCTAAAGTTTTGAAAGATTCAAATTAAAGGAGCTCTTCCTCCATAGATTCGATCATGTTTATTTCATGAAGCTCATCGCTATCCCATTGCCTTTTGCACATGTGGAACACATTTACCTCTAAGGTCATGTTCTCAAAAGACAATTTCATGATTCCATTCCGACAATTAATTATAACATTTTAATAAGGCAAGATTGGTCTGCCTAGAATAACTGGTATTTGAGTGCTCACATCCATAATCGGTATTTGAGTGCTCACATTCATAACCGGTTGTGTATCCAAGACGATAAAGTCCACCGAGTAGTAAAATTTATCAAATTAAACTAACACATCTTTTACTACCCCTCTTAGTATTCAAAAGGATCAATCGACCAATTGTAGTGTGGTCATGGTGGGTTTTAATTCACCTAGACCCAATTGCTCTTATACCAAGTAGGGTGGTATATGTACGCTCGCCCGCAAATGTAACAATGCTTGCTCAATTCGGTAGTCACCAATAATGCATGAGATTGTGGGGGCTACCCAGATCCTTGTATTTTGGAGGGGTCTTGTGGGTTAGGATAGTGCTCACTTGCTCCATTAAAAAGGCATTTTGTTGCACATTATGTTTGCGTTTAATAGTGTAAAGGTCTTTTAAGAACTTAGCATAGGAGGGAATTTGTTTGATTGCATCAAGTAAGGGATATTGATCTTCACTTGCTTGAAAACCTCTAAAATGTTCTTAGTATTACTATAAGGTTTTAGTGCAACCAACCGTTGAGGAAAATGTGAAACAGGCTTATACTCAAGTTCCTTCTCTTGTGTGAGTAAGCTAGGTTCATCATCCTTCTTAGAATTAACTAGATCATTAGGCTTGTCGGCCTTCACTGGAATAGATTTGTTGACTTTCTTTCCACTTCTAAGAGTGGTGATGGACTTAGCTTGCTCCATATGTTGGTTGGAGGAATTTGTGGTGCTTATTTCGTATTATAATTTTGGATTAGGTTGGAAAAGTCCTTTCATTGGCGTTTAAGAGACCCTTAATCTCTTCAACCAATGTTTTTAATTCTTGGAACATTTCAAGGTTCTTTTGATTTATTTGAGCTTGGCCTTGTATGAATGTTCTCAACGTATCCTCTATATTCATCTGAGGTGGGCCCATATTTGCATAGTGGCCCCCCCTTTGAGGATTGGCCTTAGGCCCGTTCTTCCAACTAAAGTTAGGATGATTCCTCCAATTTGAATTGTATGTGTTACCTATTAGTGCACTAAAAGGCCATTGGTACACATTTATGTCATTAGCTTGCTCTTATAACACTTCTTGAAAAGAAGAGACTGTAAGACAATCTTATGTGGAGTGTACATTCACAGCACATATGCAACATACGTTTTTCACAGTCTCATTGAATTTAACCGCTTCATCTTTCTTGAGTTCCATGGCCTCGACTTTCCTTATGAGGTTAGCTATCTTTGCATTCGTGCCATCTTCTTCTCTGAGGATATACATTCCTCCATTCTCTTTAACTGATTCTGCCTATAATTACTTGATTTGTCAGAGGTGTCCTAAGATTGGGTGTTTTCGACTATATATCAAGATAACTCAATGCATCCTCAGGATCCTTGCTCATAAACTCACAATTGCACATCATCTCTACAAACTAGCACATGTTGGAACTCAATCCATCATAAAAGAAATTGATAATCCACCAAGTTTTATAGCCATGATGTGGGGAAGTGAATAAGAGATCTTTGAATCTCTCATAGCCTTAAAAAATGTTTCGCCCTCATTAACTACCCAAATCATTATAGCTTGTCTTAGGGTGTTTGTTTTATGAATCGGGAAGAACTTTTTTAAGAATTCTTGTGTCATCTCATTCCATGTACCTATGGATCTTGGCCGTAGAGAATAGAGCCATGACTTGGCTCTCTCTTTTAAAGAGAATGAAAATAATTTAAATTTAATCACATCCTCAGTGACATTAGTATATTGTAAAGTAGTTATGACCTCTTCAAATTCCTTTAAGTGTAAATACAAGCTCTTAGAGTCTAGCCATGAAACTTTAGTAAGAATTAAATTACACCCGGTTTAAAATCAATGTTTCCAGTATTGTGAGGAAAAACCATGCAAGAGGGTGTAGTTACTCTTGTAGGTTGTAGGCAATCACGTAGAGTTTTGACTGGAGGAACATTGTTCACCCCATTCTCTCCTTATTCTTCTCACTAATTTTGTGGATTTGGTTGATTATCAGCCATTATTCTAAGATTCTCAGAAAATTTCAAATGCCTTTTAGCACGTGGTTGATTTGAAAGTCCTTCAACTAAACCATCCTCACTTAAGAGACGAAAGGTGTGGTCATGTACCCAATGGGGCATAAACCACACAAATTCTACAATCTAAAAACTTAAACTAAAAATCTGAAAAAGAAACTAAAAAAAACGAAAATAAAAATGACTAAGTCAAAAGGATAGTGCCAGAATGCTTGAACTAGGTTAATGAAAAATCCTACAAAACAAATAACCAAAAAACTATTAGTGTTATAGAAAATATGAAAAAACCTAATTAAGAAAATAATAAAACTCATCTAACTGTGTTAATCCTAAGATTTGAAACCATAGCTTTCACTATAAATCCACGACAACAATACCAAAAACTTGTTGACAACCCTAAGTGTAGGGTCACGATGTAGTAATAACTTAGTGAGACCGAGATCGTTCCACATGGATTAAAGAAAGAATGTAACAATTCCGAATCAATCTAGGCTAACCAAATTCGAATTTAATAATGAAGAAAGAATTTTAGCAACATAAACAATAAAAGAATTAGAATAAATCAGAGAACTAAGCACTAGAGCGCTAATGATCCACTTATAATCAATTCTACATACCAATTCATTCATCCAAGTATATTATACAATTGGAATCGAAGTTCTATCTCTATCCAATTGGAAGATAAACACAATTAAGCCACATTCATATTCTAACAAAATCTGGAATTTCATAAATCTAATGCTACTTTAAACTAAAAAACTTGAACTAGTGGAAAACAACGAAGCATCTACCACATCCAAAAATCATGATGGATCTAAGGTTTCCATCAATCAAAACTCATCAAAATCATCATGATTAATCTTAGAAACTCATAAGCATCCCATATAACTAGAATCATAAGAGATCTTTATAATTATCTAAAACTATCAACTTTATTTAAACTAGAAATTGAAAAATCCAACATTAAGCTTAAGTACTTGAATAAATGAATTAAAGCATGAAAGAAGGACTACAAGTTTCACCTCTTAGCCCTATCTAAGAAGTTTAACTAACAATAAACATTATTAAACTAAATCTATAAAGAAAATCTAAGAAAACTAAGAACTGGAAGTAGAAAAATCCGAAAACATCAGAGTAAAAGCTCCTCCTTGGCTCTCCCTTGCTCCACTTCATTTGGGACTCTTCTAGGATGCATTAGAAGTGGAAGAGAGCCCTCTATTTGTAGAGGAAATTAAACACTACCTAAATTTGCATGACTTTTTTCACACCGCCGCAGTTGTCAGACCATCTCTTAAAAGGGTCGGACCGTCCGACTTTTACTAAATCTGTCCAGCAACCAAATATGAAACTAAACTGCTCTATTAGATATTTCGAGGGTCCTGTCAGACCTTCCGACTGGGTGGTCGGATCGTTTGACAGCCTGGTCAAATGGTCAGACTGTGGACATTTTTTGTCCAACAAGTTTTCTTAAAGCTTGTCTATCTGTAGGATGGTTCGATTGTTTTGTAGGACCATCCGACAATACAATTTTTTGTCTTTTTTTTCTGAACTATGGCTTCCCATATTCAATAACTTAGTTCTCCCACTTATCATCACTTTTATCTTTAAATCAACAACATCTCTTTATATTATTTGCAAACATGAAAAAATATGTAAGTTAGCTCATTAATCATGATAATTCATATAAACATGCCATGTAATTGGGGATAAATATGCACAATTCAAGGATCAACAACTAAGTTGGGTCGAGTTTGGGCCAAGTCTATTTAAAAATCAGGTCAGGTCAGGTCAGGTCAGCCCTAACTTAATCCCCAACTCAACTCGATGCCCAACTCTACACCACACAAAGCAGTGGAGACCATGGGGTGTGGATTGGGTGCTACCCCCACTGGGACCTGGCTAGAGATGCATTGTCAGGGACTCTAGTGCCCACCATGATGCCGATGTTTTATCCATGCCTTCCATCCATTTTGACAGATCATTTTAGAGCATGAGAAAAAAAAGGACGCAGGTTGAAGGCTTAAGTGGACCACACTAAAGTAAGTAATGGAGATTGAATTACTACCGTTGGAAACTTCTTAGAGGGCACATATGTTTTGGATGAGGCTAATATTTTCATTTTCCCTTCATATAGGTCTATGTGACCTTATGAACAGATTTGAAGGCAAATAAACATCATGGTGGACCCAGGGAAGTTTTCAACATAGGAATTCAATTCAAATTGCTTCCTATCATGGGTTCACTTGAGCCTTCAATCTATATATATATATATATATATATATATATATATATATATATATATATATATATATATATATATATATATATATATATATATATATATATATATATGGGAAATGGTTCTATGAGGTCGACCTCATGGGAACTTCCCATGAGGTCGAGCTGTGTGGGCCCCACCGTGATGAGGATCGAACATCTACTCCATCGGTCAGATGCACCATTCTGTGGTGGGCCAAGGTCTTAAAAATCAAGTCAATCCATGACTTAGGTGGGCCACACCACAGACAACAGTTGGGAGGGGTTATCGCCCATTAAAACCTTCATGATCTTTGATTGGGCCCACCGAGATGTGGTTCACAAATCCAGACCATCTATTATGTGTGTTCCACTTGTACCAGGGGTCATACCATGTTTCAAGCACATCAAAAATTCAGGTGGGCCCCACCAAGTGATTTTATATATTTTAGGCATGTCTTCACATGATTTTAGATGTTATGGCCCACATGAGTTTCCTATACGGCTGATTTTTGGGGTATCCTATAATCCTCGAGGGGACCCATCAAATGCACGGAGTAGATGTTCAAAACACATCACGGTGGGGCCCACACAGCTCGACCTCATGGGAAGTTCCCATGAGGTCGACCTCATAGTACCATTTCCCTATATATATATATATATATATATATATATATTGGCTCATGCCTTAAAATGATCTATCAAAGTCGATGAACGGCATGTATAAAACATACATATCATCCAATGAGGTCACAAGGACATGGATAATGAGAACTAATTGGGATGATACAAATATTAAGAAATTTTCAATGATAAGTGTTCAATTTCTATTATTTTCTGGGTGTGGTCAACTTGAAATTTAGATATGCTTCAATTTTAGGCTCATGCTTTAAAATAAGTTGGAAAAAAGCACCAAGAGCTTAGATAAGACGCATACATCTAGGGTTGTAAATGGTTGGGTTTGGGGCAGGTTTAGCCAAAACCAGACCCGCCCATTTACTAAACAGATTTGGGTCCAAATTTTAAGCCCAGACCCTTTTACTAAATGGGCGGGTCCGAGTCAACCCGTAAGACCCATTTATAAATGGTTTCAGGTCTGGTAGAGGGAGATCCACCCAGAACCATTTATAAATGGGTCGAGTCTAATGGGTCCGGGTTTGGATCAAGTATGCAAGCATTTTACAAGGCTTAAAATCGGGTCTAGACGGGTCTAAGCTGGATGGGCCCCTTGAAACATAGACCAAAGCCGCCCACTTACTAAATGGGTTGAGATCGAGTCTAACATAAAGGAAACCAAACCCAAATCCGTTTAGCAATGGGGTTTGTTCTTAGACCTAAATTGATACCATTTAACAAATGGGTTAGGTTTGGATAGGGTATAAATGGGTTGGGTCCGGTACCCCACGAGGTCCGCTGACCCATTTACAGCCCTACATACATCATGTTGCTAGCGCCCCACAGACTCATTAGGCAATCCGGTTCAGGTTCCAAGGGCATCACAGGGCAACCGGGTCCATAGAGCCTGTATGGGTGTAATGCAAATGTCAATTCACATGATGTGACAAGTCGCATATGTCAGGCATTTCCTTTGATTCCTCTATCCCATGATAGTTTTGCACCGTTAAAATGGTGGTGGCCCATCCTTCTCACATGTGGCAGGGATGTGCATCCATTCATCCATGCATCAAATTGAGGGTCCCATTTTGATGAAACAAAGGTTCAGAATCACATCATTCAACCAATTCTAACCATCCAATTAATGGCTAATTAGATGGATGGTTAAGGGTCAAATCAAGTGCATAATGCTATCTTCTCGATGCAATTGGTTGATTGTGCTCCATTCCTGTGGAGTCATCGATTGCATCCAACGGTCGAGTCACCACCATTTCTAAACGGTGCACGACTAGCACAAGAGTCCATACTAGAAAATGTAGTGCGATGTTATCACAATATCAGGCAAAAGCTTCTGCAGGCCTATCTATTCAATACAGGGTAAGCACGTGCACCAATTAGGACCGTCCAAATTGTGAACTTATCTATGAATGGACCATGGACTTAATGCGACTCAGAATGAACAATCTTAACCATCCGATTTTAGCCTATAAATGTAGACCGTTTGTTAATTTTCTTTTAACCGCCCATTTGATGGTTACAAGCTGGACAGGTAGGATCATCCAACCTGTGTTGTTTAACGGTCATGATCCATCCATGATGTGCCCATGACTTGGACCGTCCAGATTGAGATGCATGAATGCAACGTGTAAGGCGGATGAGTGGATATAGCTTTGGTCTATTCTACCTTTACCCAACCACCCCATATTAGGTCACCAACAATGAGAAACGTGTCATCAAGGATGGGAAGAGGAAGTTTTAGTGGGGTCCACTTTTCAGAAGATAAAATATCGTCACCTTGTCCACCGAGCAAAGGACCCATCTTGAAGGAGTGGGCCCATTTGTTTGGTAATCCAGGCCGTTGGCCGGTTTTAGAACACTTTCGATTGACTATACCTAGACCATGATCTCTTTGATAAAACAATCTTAAATATTTGAGTTATGGCCTACTGATAGACGGTTAAGAAAAGAA
The DNA here is from genome assembly GCA_003013855.2 of Liriodendron chinense. Lineage (NCBI taxonomy): Eukaryota > Viridiplantae > Streptophyta > Magnoliopsida > Magnoliales > Magnoliaceae > Liriodendron > Liriodendron chinense. The sequence goes on from PVNU02000525.1 coordinate 618,662, forward strand.
ATACAATAAATGTACACATTTGACTTTGCCAGGCCTTAATATTGGTGGCCAAGATCTGCTAATCTACAAGATTTTTGGTGTATACTCCATCTATGTACTGTGGGACTCAACGGACTAGCGTTCCCTGACAAGTGGAGAATTTTGCTACATGTGTTGCTCTTAATTCAGTCAGTCAAGACCTGGATTGAAAATATATAACAGAATAAAAACTAGCATAAATACAATCGATCTTTATTAATGTATTGACTTTATTGCAATTGTTGTGCTTTGCACTCTTAATATTAAAGTGAAAAAGAAAGATAAAAACTTGACACGCCTATCAGAACAAACAATCGAGGCGGATGGTCCACGATCATATGACCAAGGTATGAATAACTAAATCGGAACTCAGATGGACATAGAGATTTGACAACTTAAGGTTGCATATATTTAATTTACTCTTAAAATTAACATACAACAGCGAGAGCCGCTAGACAGTATCGAACTAGGCTAGAAAAAGTAAAATAGGCATAAAAGTAAGGTATACATATATATAGATAGATGTGTTTGGTGTGGGGACTCGAGCTCTTGTTTGGTATTCCTTTTATAACTTTCTCGAGGCGGTGAAAGCCCCTTACCGAGCTTCTGGTTCCTTCGGGATTCTTCGTGCGAACTTTCTGGATACATAACTTTCTCCTCAACAATCCTGAAAGCTCTCAACCAGGTAAGTCTCTGAAATGCTAGCGGCGGCTAACTCTCGTATTTTCATTCCTTATGTAGATGTTCTCCTATAAGATGATGAGTACCTAATATTGTATAATTAACCCTGGTTGTTAAGAGCATTATCATTGTTTTTTTGGTTAATTATCTCTCATTAGGTGAATTTTCTGTCTTCAGGTGATCAGGAGAGGTTGGACAAAATCCGAGTCAATCAGGACGATTTAGTGCCCAAAAGTAATCAACGTCAAGTGTGTGGTGATCATGAAGAAAATCGGGCCGTAAAGATCAAATGATGGATCATATTCTATGGTGGACCGCACCACAACCACTCATTGGAAGTCCGGGATGTGCATGTTTGATGGTAGTGATTTGGAGATCACACGAGTTTGAACGGTCAAGATTGGATGTCTATAGTTGGGACCAACCGTCCATCAAGCAAGCACGACCAGCATCCATCTCCGCATGTTCATCATCAAACGGCCAGCTGATCAGCAAAATCTCAGCCGTTGATCATCCAAATCATCTCCACCGTCCATCTCCATGCACTGCCCTCCTAAATCAGCTCCACCTTCATCTGGAGATCAGCCACTTGGCACGTGTGGTCAGCTTCAGCTCCAGCTTCAATAGCCAGCGGTGTGGACCCCACATCTCAGCCGTCCAGGCCATCTCCACCGTCAAGCAAGGTGGACCACACATAACAACATCAATTGGACCGTCCATCTCAAGCAGTCCATCCCCACACGTGCAATCAAAGGATGTCCAACATCCTTCAATTGTGTAATAGCAAGGTGGGCCCCCAACATGATGAAGCTCTTCACTACCGTCCACCCATTCCTCGTGTACATCAACAGTCCAGCAAGTGGACCCCACTTCTCCAACACACGTGCAACCTCAACACATGTGCAGGGCTGGATGATCAGCAACGCCCACCATCCACACGTGCAGACTGAAATCCACCGTTCATCCAAGCTCCTGCACTCCAGCCATCCACCTTGCACGTCAGCAACAACAATGGACCGTCCATCTGATCATCATCTACCAGTAAAATGGACGGACAGCAGCAGCACTTGAAGGGCTCATCATCAACCATCCATCCATCCAACAGATTGCAGCCGTCCACAGCAGTCCAGCAGATCATTGCAACCGTCCAGCTGATGAAAGCAATCACGGCCAGCAACGCTGTGGACCCCACTACTTCAAGACCAGCTGCAACTCCTCCTTCATCAACCGTCCACCTGCTACAGCATTGCTGCGTCTCAACCATCAAGACCGTCCAGCAGGGGGCGTCCCGTCCAAGCTACAGTCCATCCAACCAGCTGATCATCCCAGTCGTCCAAGCAGCTGCAGCAGTGGAAATCATCTCCTTCATCTAGCATCCTTCTGCAGCAACTCCATCACCAGCCGTCCATCCTCCAAACATCCAGCATGGACGTCTGTCCTGCAACCTCCAGTAACAGTCGTCCCTCCAGATTGCATCATCCAGTGGACCGTCCACTCCTGGCCTTCCTTCATCAACCATCCATCCATCCATTCCACCATCACATCTACCAGCCTCATCTTCATCTTCAGACGGCCAAACCTTCAAGACCGTCCAGTAGATGGAGATCTCCAACACCGTTCATCAGCAGCCGTCCATCATCAACGCCAACACCGTCTGCAGCTACTTCATCAGGACCAACCACCATCATCAATCCCATCTCCAACATCATGCTGTTTCAAACAGCAGCCGTCCATCAAGATGGGCCCCACTCCAACGTACCAGCAGCACCGTCCAGATTTGGACTTCCCAACTCCACCCATCCAGCTGCTGGACGTCCATCATCAAACGGCCAGGCAGCTTCACATGTGCAGCAGCAGTGCTGCAACACCAATGGACGTCCGTCCAGCTGATTTTCAAAGCTCAGCCGTCCATCACAGCAGCCAAAATCTCCAGCCGTCCAACCATCTCCAGCAAGGTGGGCTGCACCATCAATGCCAGCTCTTCTCCCCCACACGTTTGCAAACAAGAGAGAAGCTCTCTCTCTCTCTCTCTCTCTCTCTCTCTCTCTCTCTCTCTCTCTCCCTCTCCCCACACATGTGTAAGGCATGGAATGCCACCTCATCATCCAAGCCTCACTCCAAGCCCAAACCTAAAAGAAAAGTTTGCTTTAGGCTTGGAGTGACACCTAGGATTGGAGTACTTTTCTTGCCACATGTCCATCCAAGTCTAACTCCAAGCCCGAACCTAAAAGCAAAGTTTGCTTTGGGCACTCCAAGCCTAACTCCATTCCCAAACCTAAAGAAACTTTTGGTGTGCCACCTAGGCTTGGGAGCTCCTCATGAGGCTATAAAAGAAGCTCCTCTCCCTCTCATTCTCATCATCCCATTCTCTACAACTCCTCTCTTCTCTTCTTTAGTTTTCTTTCTTTCTTTTGTAGTGTAGAGTAGTGTAGTTTTTCCTTTGTAGAGAATTTAGTCTTCCATTGTAGCATGGTTGGCTAAACCTCTAGCTAAGGCTAGGGGTGAAGCCTTTGAAGAAATTTGCAAGCTTTGGTTCTTTTGGTTCAACTTGGTGTGTGAATGTTGGAGTTTTCTTTGGTTGATTGGTTCGATTATCCACCTCGGCGGACGCTATTGTTGTGCAAGCCCCTTGATCCATCGTCGACTCCGGGCACATTGGATGCTTGGGATCCCTTGCACACCAATTAGCTAGTTCATGATCGATAAAGTCCCTTGATCCATCGTCGACTCCGGGCACTTTGGATGCTTTGGATTCCCTACGGTCATCGAGCTAGTGCAGGTAAAGTCATCGATCTGTAAAATCCCTTGATCCATTGTAGACTCCGGGCACATTGGATGCTTTGGATTCCCTGCGATCGATAGACGAGATCTTAACGGTTGGATCGGTCAATCAAAGCCTCCTATCTTGTAAGTATGCATTTGATCGTATGAATTGTGATCTTATCGGTTGACTTGTTGGCAAAGTTGTTGATTTGTACAATTCCTTGATCCATTGTCGACTCCGGGCACAGTGGATGCTTGGAATTCCCTGCGATCAACTAACGAGTGCTTCATGGTCAAATCAATCGGTTCAGATCACCATCTTTTATGAAATATGCAAATAGTTTAACTGTTTTATCTTTCGGTTGGAATGAATCTTTATTCAATTCTAGTTGAGTTATAGTTGGACCAACGAATCGAATCTTGTGAATGAATCAAAGGTGGATCCCTGATGCCTTAGCCCCTTTTCTATTTTTGTCTTTCACCACACACAACTTGCTCCACTCTCGTGGATAAACCAGATTTCATCTCACTCACCTAAACTAATTCCTCTAAGTGTTCTTAACCCCAATTCCTGTGGATCGACCTCGGTCTTACCGAGTATTTTACTACTTCGCTACCTGCACTTGGGTGTGCAATCTTCGGATTGTAGCAAGTTTTTGGCGCCGCTGCCGGGGATTTGGCATCAGTTTAAGAATATTTTTAGAATTGGTTTATGTATATATATTGTCAATAATATACTAACTTCTTGTATTTTGTTGCTCTCAGGAATCGCTCATAGCCAAGTGTTCTTCTTTCCGGGTAACCTCTTTCCTTATCTCCTTATTTAGTGTTTATGCGTAAGTGGACTCGTGATCACACAAGACGTCTTCTAAGCGACGGAATTTTGGTTGAAGGTCTATCCAATCACTGTGTTAGAAAACTTCCTGATACTTGTGAATTAACCATAAACATGGCCGAGAATGAAAATGAATATGATCAAGATGAGAATGAAGTACACAATGAGCCACTATTTAGGAGTTTACGTGATTACTTGCAACCTGCAAGAACGAGTACTCCTTCTTGTATGGTTTTTCCAGTGAATGCGGGTAACATTGATTTTAAACCTGGAGTGATACAGTTACTTCCTAAATTTCATGGACTCGACACTGAAAGTCCCTATTTACATTTGAGGGAATTTGATGAAGTAATCGCTACTTTGCATTACGACAACGTTTCTGATGACTTGGTTAGGTTAAAACTATTTCCTTTTTCTTTGAAGGAGAAAGCCAAGTATTGGTTGCACTCCTTAAGGCCCAGAACCATAGGGACATGGCAAGAGATGACTAAGGAATTTCTAAAAAAGTTTTTCCCTATTCATAAGACCAACACCCTGAAACGAGATATAATGAATTTCTCCCAAAAGGAGAATGAAACTTTTTTTCAGTGTTGGGAACGTTTCAAGGAACTCTTACTTGCTTGCCCACATCATGGCTACGAAACATGGCGCTTGATTAGCTTCTTCTATAATGGATTGAGCCCAGTCATGCGCCAATTCGTAGAAATGATGTGTAATGGGGAGTTCATGAGCAAAGGTTCTGATGAGGCTATGGAATACTTTGACTTCTTAGCAGAAAACTCCCAATCTTGGGACACATCTGACAAACCCGCTAAGACCAAGCCTGGGCCCAATGAAAAAAGAGATGTTTATCTTTTAACCGAGGATGACAATGTCAATGCAAAGATAGCAGGGCTCACACGTAAAATAGAAGCCATGGAATTAAGGAAGGTCAACGCTATTAAAACCAGGGAGACTGAAAGTGTTTGTGACATTTGTAAGAGCGATGCACACTTTACTAAGAGTTGTCCTACAATCCCAGCTCTTCAAGAAGTGTTGCATGAACAAGCCAATGCCATGAATACTTATCAAAGACCTTTTAATGCCCCAGTGTCAAACACGTATAATCCTAATTGGCGGAACCATCCAAACTTCAGTTGGAGAAATGGACAAACTGCCAATGTAGGCAATAATCCTCAAGTGCCTTCCACTGGCACACTGTATGTGCCCCCACCAAGGAAGACCCTAGAGGATACTTTGCATACATTCATGGAGGGACAAGCTCAAATCAATCAAAGACAAGATCAGAACATCACGCACATCATGCAAACCCTCCAAGAGCTCAAAACTTCCGTTGAAAGAATCGAATCACGACAGAATGTTAAGGAGAAAGGGACCTTTCCGGCCCAACCTCAACCTAACCCAAGAGGACAGTATGAGGTGAATGATTCGAGTTCTTCCAACCCTCATGTTGAGCACGCTAAATCTGTCACCACCCTAAGAAGTGGTAAGGTGATTGAAAAAGATATTCCTAGGACAGTTGATAAACCTAAGGAATCATCTAAATCGAAGAGTGATGACGGATCTAGTGATGATCAACCTGAGAAGGAGACGGAGCATGTTTTCGAGCCAGTGGTCCCGTTTCCCCAACGCCTACTCTCATCTAAAGCAATGGCTAAAGCTCAAGATGTCTTGGAAGTTTTTAAACAAGTGAAAATCAACATACCCTTGTTGGATGCAATCAAGCAGATACCTTCATATGCCAAGTTTCTGAAAGATCTTTGTACTATTAAGCGCAAGCTCAATGTACAAAAGAAAGCCTTTTTGACTGAACAGGTCAGTGCTATCATTAACCAGAACTCTCCCCCAAAATACAAAGATCCAGGTAGTCCTACTATTACTTGCATAATAGGGAACTTCCGGGTCGAACAAGCACTTCTTGACTTAGGGGCGAGTGTCAATCTTATACCCTTCTCAATGTACGAACAATTGGGACTCGGTGAATTGAAACCCACCAGAACCACCTTGCAACTTGCCGATCGATCTGTACGGATACTGAGAGGAGTAGTGGAAGATGTGTTGGTACAAGTCGACAAATTCTACTTCCCAGTAGACTTCATCGTCTTAGATACCCAACATGTAGCAAATGTTAGCACCCAGATACCTGTTATTCTTGGCCGACCGTTCCTGGCAACTTCCAATGCTGTGATCAACTGCAGGAATGGGGTCGTGAAGTTTTCATTTGGCAATATGAAGCTAGAGCTAAATGTTTTCAACATGTGTAAACAACAAAGGAATGATGATGAGATCCATGAGGCCAACCTGATCGATACCCTCATGGAAGAAGAATTCCTTCTAACCTCTCTGTCCGAACCCTTAGAAGCATGTCTAGCAAACTTTGCTGATTCTGATGATGAGACAATTTTGGAAGTGGTGAATGGATTGTTAGAATCCACCCTTGTGCATGATACAAACCAGTGGAGGCCCCATTTTGAAAAACTCTCTCTAAATGATTCACGACCTCTACCATCAAGAATTGAAGCACCAAAGCTTGACCTGAAGCCATTACCTTTGGAACTGAAATATACATACTTGGGTCAAGGCAATACTTTTCCTGTGGTTATTTCATCTCACCTTGATAAAGACCAAGAGGACAAATTGATCAATGTTCTCAAGGAACACAAGGATGCCATAGGTTGGACAATTGCTGATATCAAGGGAATTGATCCCCTGATTTGTACCCATAGGATACACCTCGAGGAGAATGCTAAACCCTCTAGACAACCACAAAGGAGATTGAATCCAAACATGACTGAAGTGGTTAGAGCCGAGGTCCTCAAGCTATTGGATGTGGGTATCATCTACCCTATTTCAGATAGCCAATGGGTAAGTCCAACCCAAGTGGTACCAAAAAAATCTGGAGTTACCATAGTTGCGAATGCAGACAATGAGTTGGTACCAACTAGAGTCACTACTGGTTGGAGAATGTGTATCGACTATAGGAAACTGAATACTGTTACTAGGAAGGACCACTTTCCTTTACCATTCATTGATCAAATGTTAGAAAGGTTAGCTGGTCACTCCTATTACTGTTTCCTAGATGGGTACTCTGGATACAACCAAATAGAGATTGCCCTAGAAGATCAAGAGAAAACCACATTCACTTGTCCATTTGGCACCTTTGCGTACAAGAGGATGCCTTTCGGACTGTGTAATGCTCCTGCCACTTTTCAGAGATGCATGCTCAGCATTTTCTCTGACATGGTTGGACATTTCTTGGAAGTCTTCATGGACGACTTCTCAGTATTTGGTTGTTCCTTTGATGAATGTTTGAACCATTTACAATTGGTCTTGACAAGGTGTGAAGAAAAGAATCTTGTTTTGAATTGGGAAAAGTGTCATTTTATGGTTCAAAAGGGAATTGTTCTTGGACATAATATTTCGTCCAACGGAATAGAAGTAGACAAGGCAAAGATCGACTTAATTGCCAACCTACCAGCCCCCATAAGTGTACGAAACATTCGTTCTTTCTTGGGTCATGCAGGATTCTATAGGAGATTTATAAAGGACTTCAGTTATATCTCTCGTCCATTATGCAATCTCCTGCAAAAGGATGCTCCATTCGAGTGGACCAATGACTGCCAAGAAGCTTCCACCAAGCTTAAAGGCATGTTGACCAGCGCATCGATAATGCAACCACCCGATTGGACTATACCTTTTGAAATCATGTGTGACGCAAGTGACTACGCTGTTGGGGCAGTTTTGGGGCAAAGAAAAGACAAGAAGCCCTATGTTATATACTACGCAAGTAGAACCTTGAACAGTGCGCAAGTAAACTACTCTACTACGGAAAAGGAACTCCTTGCCGTAGTCTTTGCACTTGACAAGTTCAGATCCTACTTGATTGGGTCCAAAATTGTGATTTTTACTGATCATGCGGCTCTCAAGTATCTTCTTTCTAAGAAAGATGCTAAGCCTCGCTTGCTCAGGTGGATCCTTTTGCTCCAAGAATTCGACCTTGAGATCCGAGACAAAAAGGGAGTAGAAAACGTAGTGGCTGATCACTTGTCTCGCCTAGTACTCTCTGATTCCGTAGAGACGACACCGATAAAGGACACTTTCCCTGATGAACAGTTGTTTGAAGTCTCTTGCCAACCTTGGTTTGCTGACATTGTTAACTATCTTGCTGCAGGAAGAATTCCGAGTCATTGGACCCCACAAGATAAAAGGAAATTTTTCACAGAGGTACGCAACTTTTTCTGGGATGATCCGTATTTGTTCAAATACTGCCCAGATCAAATCATAAGGAGGTGTGTTCCAGATAATGAACAAACCAGTGTCATCTCCTTTTGCTATTCTTATGCATGTGGTGGTCATTTCTCTTCTAAGAAAACCGCTGCCAAGATTCTCCAGTGCAGTTTCTACTGGCCTTCAATATTCAAGGACACCCATGTTTTTTGCAAAGCATGTGACCGTTGTCAGAAGTTGGGAGGAATCTCCCGTAGAAATATGATGCCTTTAAATCCGATATTGATCATCGAAGTTTTCGACTGTTGGGGTATCGATTTCATGGGACCATTCCCTTCCTCATTTCGATATCTGTATATCCTATTGGCTGTCGATTATGTCTCCAAATGGGTTGAGGCAATCCCGTGTAGAACCAATGATCACAAAACGGTTCTACGATTTCTAAAAGAAAATATTCTATCAAGATTTGGGACACCTCGAGCCATTATCAGTGATGGGGGTACACACTTCTGTAACAGACCTTTCAAGGCTTTGATGAAGAGATATGGTATCACACACAAGGTGAGTACGCCCTATCACCCACAAACAAGTGGTCAAGCAGAAGTTTCCAACAGGGAAATCAAACACATCTTGGAAAAAACTGTGAATCCAGACCGCAAGGATTGGTCTCTAAGACTAACCGATGCGTTGTGGGCTTACCGTACAGCGTACAAAACCCCGATTGGAATGTCTCCCTATAGACTTGTCTATGGGAAAGCTTGCCATCTGCCTGTGGAGTTGGAGCATAAAGCCTATTGGGCTATAAAAAAAATCAATTTCAATCTTGACAAGGCCAGTTCGCTTCGCAAACTCCAGCTGAACGAGTTGGAGGAAATCCTAAATGAGGCTTATGATAATGCCAGAATATACAAGGAACGAACGAAGGTATTCCATGACAGGAATATCCTTCGAAGATCTTTCGAACCATCTCAGAAAGTTCTCTTGTACAATTCTAGGCTACATCTGTTTCCAGGAAAGCTGAAATCTCGATGGACCGGCCCTTTTGTAGTCAAAACTGTTTACCATCATGGGGCTATCGAGATTGAGAACCCAAAAAATGGAAATGTATTTAAAGTGAACGGGCAGCGTTTGAAGCCCTTTCTTGAGGAATTTGCCCCAGAGGAGGAATCCACCCCTCTGGAAGATCTTGTTTATCAGGATTGATCTCCTAGTCTGACGGAGATCCCCTTTTGTATACTAGTAGGTTAGTTTGTTTGTTGTATTTTGTTGTGGCAACTTGGAAAATTCCAGCGCTTACAAGTATTCATCCTCTCAGGTACTCTTTACCCTCTATTCTTTACCATTTTGCTCTCATATTGCAGTTGTCTATGCATTCATTTTTCAACATTGAGGACAATGTTACATTTAGGTTGGGGGGTGTGGAATTCCTGTAAAAAATCTTTCTAGTTGTCTATCTCTTTGCTATTTTGCCTATCTTTTTGCTATTTTAGGTCAATTAAAAAAAAGGGTTTTATGAGAAACATCCTGTTCGTGTTGAACGCATCGTGATAGAGGACCTTAGTTAGGAAATCGCTGTTGAAACCGACAGATATTCCCTGTTCCCAGAAATCATGAAGGGGATTAAGGCAGCTGGGAGGTGAAGCACACTCTCATGGTATTATGAGCAGCGTAAGACCCCAAACTGAATTGATCATGGGAAATGTGAGGATGTGGCTCATCTTGTGGCCGAAGGAGTCTGTCGGATGATACGTGGTGTATGTGCATTGCACAAAAGGAGCAGGAAATTTTGTGGTTGTATTGACTGTAAATTATTATTTCTTTAGCCTTAAAAAAAAAATCTAGGGATTTATGTGATTTCGAAATAATTTGAATAGTAGAATAAAAAGGCATTTAGTGATGACAATGTTAAAACTTAGAGTTTAGTTGCTTCAGTAAATTTCAAAATTGAGTTCTTTCCATTAATTTTCTATTAGAAAATGATAAACATTGATTGATCATGAATTTTCACAAGTTCACATCCAGCTTGCACTGCCAGGATTTGAGTTTGATACTATAATGTTGACTTGATGATTATTGAGAATGATAGAAACCAAGCCTGGAGATCCTTGTTTACTTGGTTCACAAAAAAAAAAAAGTAAAAAAAAAAAAAAAAAAGAAGAAGGAATATTCATAGTAATTTGGGGCAAGGATTTTCATCCATTGTCAGTTACCATTACAAAACATTACCATAGTACGAAGTGAGCCTTTTGGAGTCTTCGGCTATCGGTTATTGATTGAAAAAAAAAAAAATCAAAAGCTGGAAAATGTTAAAAAAAATAGTAGCAAGGTTCGGAATCAGTGACTTGGTTGATTTGACCATTCTCTTCAATCATCAGTGTTAACATGAAAGTAGAAGACTGAACTCCTAGTTGTGTTAAGGCTAGACCTCACTGTGCACCATGGAACTCAATGTTTAAAATGCTTCTATTGAATGATTAATGCTTTGAACCCAATTGAGTTGTCTACTGAGTGACTAGAATCTAAGTTTAAATATTTTCAAAACTATATGCCTTAGAAACTCTACTGTTTAGATAACTTGAAGGATCACATAAATACATTGAACCTTTTCTTCTCTTTATCTTTGTTTCATTAGGAAATAACAGGAAGTCTCGAGATGGTTTTGATTGGTGAAAACTGTCGAGGATAAGATTGATTGCAGTATTTTAAAAAATCCTTAGATTATTTTCGCATGTTTTGCTCGGGATTAGCAAAATGCTGGTTGGGGGGTGTGATGAGTACCTAATATTGTATAATTAACCCTGGTTGTTAAGAGCATTATCATTGTTTTTCCGGTTAATTATCTCTCATTAGGTGAATTTTCTGTCTTCAAGTGATCAGGAGAGGTTGGACAAAATCCGAGTCAATCAGGACGATTTAGTGCCCAAAAGTAATCAACGTCAAGTGTGTGGTGATCATGAAGAAAATCAGCCGTAAAGATCAAATGATGGAACATATTCTATGGTGGACCGCACCACAACCACTCATTGGAAGTCCGGGATGTGCATGTTTGATGGTAGTGATTTGGAGATCACACGAGTTTGAACGGTCAAGATTGGATGTCTATAGTTGGGACCAACCGTCCATCAAGCAAGCACGACCAGCATCCATCTCCGCATGTTCATCATCAAACGGCCAGCTGATCAGCAAAATCTCAGCCGTTGATCATCCAAATCATCTCCACCGTCCATCTCCATGCACTGCCCTCCTAAATCAGCTCCACCTTCATCTGGAGATCAGCCACTTGGCACGTGTGGTCAGCTTCAGCTCCAGCTTCAACAGCCAGCGCACATCTCAGCCGTCCAGGCCATCTCCACCGTCAAGCAAGGTGGACCACACATAACAACATCAATTGGACCGTCCATCTCAAGCAGTCCATCCCCACACGTGCAATCAAAGGATGTCCAACATCCTTCAATTGTGTAACAGCAAGGTGGGCCCCCAACATGATGAAGCTCTTCACTACCATCCACCCATTGCTCGTGTACATCAACAGTCCAGCAAGTGGACCCCACTTCTCCAACACACGTGCAACCTCAACACATGTGCAGGGCTGGATGATCAGCAACGCCCACCATCCACACGTGCAGACTGAAATCCACCGTTCATCCAAGCTCCTGCACTCCAGCCATCCACCTTGCACGTCAGCAACAACAATGGACCGTCCATCTGATCATCATCTACCAGTAAAATGGACGGACAACAGCAGCACTTGAAGGGCTCATCATCAACCATCCATCCATCCAATAGATTGCAACCGTCCACAGCAGTCCAACAGATCATTGCAACCATCCAGCTGATGAAAGCAATCACGGCCAGCAACGCTGTGGACCCCACTACTTCAAGACCAGCTGCAACTCCTCCTTCATCAACCGTCCACCTACTACAGCATTGCTGCATCTCAACCATCAAGACCGTCCAGCAGGGGGCGTCCCGTCCAAGCTACAGTCCATCCAACCAGCTGATCATCCCAGTCGTCCAAGCAGCTGCAGCAGTGGAAATCATCTCCTTCATCTAGCATCCTTCTGCAGCAACTCCATCACCAGCCGTCCATCCTCCAAACATCCAGCATGGACGTCTGTCCTGCAACCTCCAGTAGCAGTCGTCCATCCAGATTGCATCATCCAGTGGACCGTCCACTCCTGGCCTTCCTTCATCAACCATCCATCCATCCATTCCACCATCACATCTACCAGCCTCATCTTCATCTTTAGACGGCCAACCCTTCAAGACCGTCCAGTAGATGGAGATCTCCAACACCGTTCATCAGCAGCCGTCCATCATCAACGCCAACACCGTCTGCAGCTACTTCATCAGGACCAACCACCATCATCAATCCCATCTCCAACATCATGCTGTTTCAAACAGCAGCCGTCCATCAAGATGGGCCCCACTCCAACGTACCAGCAGCACCGTCCAGATTTGGACGTCCCAACTCCACCCGTCCAGCTGCTGGACGTCCATCATCAAACGGCCAGGCAGCTTCACATGTGCAGCAGCAGTGCTGCAACACCAGTGGACGTCCGTCCAGCTGATTTTCAAAGCTCAGCCGTCCATCACAGCAGCCAAAATCTCCAGCCGTCCAACCATCTCCAGCAAGGTGGGCTGCACCATCAATGCCAGCTCTTCTCCCCCACACGTTTGCAAACAAGAGAGAAGCTCTCTCTCTCTCTCTCTCTCTCTCTCTCTCTCTCTCTCTCTCTCTCCCCACACATGTTTAAGGCATGGAATGCCACCTCATCATCCAAGCCTCACTCCAAGCCCAAACCTAAAAGAAAAGTTTGCTTTAGGCTTGGAGTGACACCTAGGATTGGAGTACTTTTCTTGCCACATGTCCATCCAAGCCTAACTCCAAGCCCGAACCTAAAAGCAAAGTTTGCTTTGGGCACTCCAAGCCTAACTCCATTCCCAAACCTAAAGAAACTTTTGGTGTGCCACCTAGGCTTGGGAGCTCCTCATGAGGCTATAAAAGAAGCTCCTCTCCCTCTCATTCTCATCATCCCATTCTCTACAACTCCTCTCTTCTCTTCTTTAGTTTTCTTTCTTTCTTTTGTAGTGTAGAGTAGTGTAGTTTTTCCTTTGTAGAGAATTTAGTCTTCCATTGTAGCATGGTTGGCTAAACCTCTAGCTAAGGCTAGGGGTGAAGCCTTTGAAGAAATTTGCAAGCTTTAGTTCTTTTGGTTCAACTTGGTGCGTGAATGTTGGAGTTTTCTTTGGTTGATTGGTTCGATTATCCACCTCGGCGGACGCTATTGTTGTGCAAGCCCCTTGATCCATCGTCGACTCCGGGCACGTTGGATGCTTGGGATCCCTTGCACACCAATTAGTTAGTTCATGATCGATAAAGTCCCTTGATCCATCGTCGACTCCGGGCACGTTGGATGCTTTGGATTCCCTACGGTCATCGAGCTAGTGCAGGTAAAGTCATCGATCTGTAAAATCCCTTGATCCATTGTAGACTCCGGGTACATTGGATGCTTTGGATTCCCTGCGATCGATAGACGAGATCTTAACGATTGGATCGGTCAATCAAAGCCTCCTATCTTGTAAGTATGCATTTGATCGTATGAATTGTGATCTTATCGGTTGACTTGTTGGCAAAGTTGTTGATTTGTACAATTCCTTGATCCATTGTCGACTCCGGGCACAGTGAATGCTTGGAATTCCCTGCGATCAACTAACGAGTGCTTCATGGTCAAATCAATCGGTTCAGATCACCATCTTTTATAAAATATGCAAATAGTTTAACTGTTTTATCTTCCGGTTGGAATGAATCTTTATTCAATTCTAGTTGAGTTATAGTTGGACCAACGAATCGAATCTTGTGAATGAATCAAAGGTGGATCCCTGATGCCTTAGCCCCTTTTCTATTTTTGTCTTTCACCACACACAACTTGCTCCACTCTCGTGGATAAACCAGATTTTATCTCACTCACCTAAACTAATTCCTCTAAGTGTTCTTAACCCCAATCCCTGTGGATCGACCTCGGTCTTACCGAGTATTTTACTACTTCGCTACCTGCACTTGGGTGTGCAATCTTCGGGTTGTAGCATAAGACTTGATCTGATTTGATCAAGGGAGCATCTTTCGCTTAATCGCACCATCCACTGTGTGGATTTGATGTAAATCATCTGGTTCCTGATAAATTTGGGATTTAACACAAGATACCAATCAAAGATGTATTGAGTCGCGTCGAATTCTCCTATTCTCTTGATTTCAAATGGGTCATAGCTGTGGACTTAACCCAGATGATGAGTCCGTTTCTCCTGATTGTGGCCCAAACCAAGGCTGGGTACGTTTAGGGATTGTTTCGATACACTGATCTTTAGAATCTTCTGGATCACTGCTGGCTCTCCAAATGTCTCTGGGGAAATATCACATTTTAGAATGACTGTAAGAAATGGCCTTCCAGATGAGATCATGTCTAGTTGTGAGATAAGATATGCTCACCTGACGAGTCTTTTATAGCCGTACATGCTAGGCATGTCCCTCATTTAATGGGCATGCTAATCATGGCCACATGGCGTGTGACGGTTAGTCCCCCTGAAAGGCCTAATAGGAGTCTGTACGATTGCAATACTAATAGAATAAATAATGCCGAAGGAAAATCAAATGCAAATCTTCCTTGAAAGCGAGTGTGTTTCTAGCTATACCAAACTTATAATGTCTCCATGTGGCGTTTTTTTATTGACCCATGTCAGGGCGCCTAAAATAGGTGTAAACACATGGCCCATCTATATCAATTTCAATGCCATCAACGGCCTACATCATTAAATCCCGGAGCCCCACTTGTATGAACTGACAACCTGACTTGCTATAAGAAATCTAATCCGTACATTATATAACATCCGGTCAATCTCTAAATAATGCTAGCATCATCTCGATAGTTCATTAAATGTTCATAGATCTATAAGATGAATTATGAGAATTAATGTAATTTTCGGCTTACAATCATCTAGAGTGGACCTCACAAATTGGATGGTCTAATTTGTTTTCTTAATTTTCATGTCTAAAGCATCTGGATCCTTGCGTATCATCCGTGACATTGCCAGAGTTCAAAAGTTTTTCGTTTTCTAAAACTAAGCTGGTTTGGCAAGACTCCACTATTCAACTTTTAAGTAAATGCCCTTTCGTTTATTTTAAAACATTTAAATGCATATGAAAAATATATAACTTTTATAGCAATTTAAAATTCTAAATTGCATCCAACCTTTTGCCCCTAGATTCTTTTGCTACATAGTAGAGGTTTTGAGTACACGTAACTGATGCAATGCTCAGTTCAAATGAATTGACTGGACTTTCTAAGTGAAATAAGGCAACTAGCATCCGGAGTATTTCTCTCTAAACATCATTAACATATTCATTAAATATTGATTCAAACAAAGATTAGCCAAAGTCTTTCAGCCAACTCATCCTACCTCAACATAATGTATGTCAAGTCCGAGTTTTAAGTTTTTGAACTATGAACATCACCACTTTGGCAGTTAAATCTGTAGCATGTTATGTCATTCATCCACTCATGCCGTGCTTAGCATAAAATATTGAGTTAGATGTAGAATTTAGCCATTTAAGTTAAGCTATTTGTCTAAATTGTTTGGATTGGAGTTTACAGCTCAATGACAGAGAGCCTACATTTCAACATTTAGGTTTGAGGTTCTAACCTAGCTTACCTAAAAACAAAAAGAAATCATTATCCAAAATTACTTTGAAAAGTATGGGTTTCAAATATGAATCCTAACTTGTCAATATGCACGTATGGCTACAGGCTAGGTCCGACTAAATAATCTTTCAGGTTAATTGTAAACAATTCCCCGTGCCTTTTGAAAATTGTAAAAACCTCCTCTCTAATGTGGATTATCGCAAGCATATTCCCTTTGGTTTATATAGATTTGTTACAAATTTCCCTGTATTGGGGCTCAAATATGCACCCATTATAAAAAAGTATTCAGTGATCCATCTACGACGATTTGGACCGATTTCGAGATCCGAAATACTCAGAAAATGCCGGTACAACCTTAACATGCGCGATCATGACCAAAACCAACAAATGCTATTTCGGGGCGAAATCGGACATACGGATTACCGCCAAATGATCCGGAACACCCTCAAACCTTTAACCTGCAAGTGTCGAAGTCGCGTGATGCATATCTTTACCCGCACGCTTCCAAATGCGTTTTGCCCGTCCGGAGCTGAGCCAAAGGGCCCGAAAGCCTATAGGTACCATTTCAGAGTGGAATCAGAAATGCGGATGGCCGCCAAATGATCCGGAATGCCCGAAAAACCTTAAGTAGCAAGTTTGAAGTCCTTGCGGTGCATATTTCTACGTGCGCGCTTCCCAGAACAATATTCATATGCAAAGAGCCGATCGGAAGGGTCCAAATTAGGAAGGAACTACCAAATTTCACAGCAGATGACCATCGGTACCCCACCCCGTTCATTCAGGAGGTCGATCATGGCCTAAAAGCAGCTTGGCGTCAGTAACTTCGGTCTCTGAAAAGGTAGCCCCCCTTTGAAGGTTGCCCGTCGGAGCCCAAAACCTAAAATATTCTAAGGGATGGAACATGCATTTGTTCACTCTCTCTCCACATGCGGATGCCATAAGGAGACATGCATTTGCCCTCTCACCACGTGCACATGAGAGCCCTCTCACCACATGCACATGAGAGCCCTCTCTCTCCCTTTTCCATATTTTCAAAATTCTAAAAATATCAAAAATCATAAAATATGTGCTAAGTGTGAGCACATGCGCACATGTGCGCACCAAAGAGGAGGGCACATGTGCCCACCTTCTTTGCAACATGCGCATGCCACAAGCACATGCGCCTACACACTCCTCTACATGCGCATGCCCTCCCTTTTGCAAACAACATGCGCCCGGTACCCGATACTGGATTAACATGCTATAAATACCCCACCCCCCCCCCCCCCCCCCCCCCCCCCCCCCCCCCCCCACACACACACACACACACACACTCGATAAGACAGGGACGAGATCATCACTCTCAGAGCACTCTTTTTGCAGAAGTAAAAATTCCTCACTGGAATCCTCACCGGGAAAGGGACATGCGCCCATCCCTTCACAGGATGCCCTCGCCGGAAAGGGATTTCTCCCACCATAGCAAAATCCTCCAAGTCCCATGAGACATGCGCTCATCAGCTAGGGGTTAGGCGCATGTGCAATGACACATGCGCCTGGGGGACTTTTTCTCTTTCTCTCTCATCTTTCTCTTCACTCCCTCATGCCACATGCGCCCAAGTGCACCTAAGGGAGAGGCACATGCGCCCAAGTGCGCCTAAGGGAGATGCCACATACGCCCAAGTGTGCCTAAGGGAGAGGCCACATGTGCCCAAGTGCGCCCATGGGGGAGGGAGATACTCCCATCTCCCTTCCGCTCACTCTCTCTCCTCACATGCATTTGGGGCAAGCCACATGCACACACTTTAGAGTACATGCGCCCACCTCCAACTCCACATGCGCCCATACACTCCCAGGTGCGCCCAGACGCTGATACTTGCTTGGGATTTTCATGATATGGCCCACCTTCAATGTGGTCCGCTTCTCGATCGCACCGATGATGCTAGACACACATCGCCAATGTCTATCCATCCCCCGGATCAGATTCACCAACGGTCAATGTTTAGTGGGCCAAATCAACAATTTGATAAAAAAAAAAAAAGGCCAACACTTAGCCAATATTGCAAACCTCGAAAACCCTTCCGAAAGAGTCGAAAACGGCCGAAATCGAGAGGAATTGGGCGGAATTTAACCGAACCCGAGAGGGAGACTTCTCTCCGCCATTACATGATATATCATAATCATGCACCCCAACGAGGTTATCCAAACCCAGGAGCCCCGAATACCCTAATTGAGCAGTCATTAGACCCATTACTTAGTCATTTTCAGCCCTGAGAAGTGCCATGACGACCCGAAAATGTACTAATGCCAAATGAAATCAATCGCGATCTTAAAGACGCGATGGCAAAATATCGATGACACAAAGATATATACGAAGCAAATTGATCAAATCAAATACATAATTTGTCTGATACACTGAACATCTAGCATAAATGCAATCCTCTCTTGAGCATGCATAAAGCATAGTTACTTTGTATCGTACTTATTTGTATCCATTGCACGAATTTATTTCATCCCGGATCGAGATACAAAACTAAATCGAAGGGGATTATGGTTATCATCGAAAACCGTAGTGAAAGAGTTCTAAACGTCCGAAATACTTCACCGTTAAGACCAGTTGATGTGTGTCCTATCCAATGCGGGATTCGTCAGTTGAGTGGGTAAGGTAATGAGTGTCTTCCAGTAAGTCACCCGTCCCAGCGGAGACGGTCACTGGCCCTGGTTGCAGTAAGTGGATACCGTGAAGTATATTTCTGAAAGTCATATCGTCCATAGAGACGCGTCATGACACTGAGATATACGACTCGGTCGAAACCCTGTTTGCACAAAGACCCCATGGAGTGCCCTCCAGTAAGTCACCCGCCCAGCGGAGACGGTCACTGGCCCTGGTTGCAGTAAGTGGACGCCGTGGAGTGTATTCCTGAAAGTCATATCGTCCATAGAGATGCGTCATGACACTGAGATATACGACTCGGTTGAAACCCTGGTCGCACGAAGAACCCATGGAGTGCCCTCTAGTAAGTCACCCGTCCCAACGAAGACGGTCACTGGCCCTGGTTGCAGTAAGTGGACGCCGTGGAGTGTATCCTTGAAAGTCATATCGTCCATAGAGACGCGTCATGACATTGAGATATACGACTCGGTCGAAACCCTGTTTGCACAAAGACCCCATGGAGTGCCCTCCAGTAAGTCACCCGTCCCAGCGGAGACGGTCATTGGCCCTGGTTGCAGTAAGTGGACACCGTGGAGTGTATTTCTGAAAGTCATATCGTCCATAGAGACGTGTCATGACACTGATATATACGACTCGGTCGAAACCCTGTTTGCACAAAGACCCCATGGAGTGCCCTCCAGTAAGTCACCCGTCCCAACGGAGACGGTCACTGACCCTGGTTGCATTAAACGGAAACTGTGAAGTGTATCTCTGAAAGTCATATCGTCCGTAGAGACGCTTTATGACCCTGAGATACACGACTCGGTTAAAATCCTGGTTGCTACTCAACTAGGAACGCCCAAAGAAGTATGGGACCGACATCTAACTGGTCTTAACAATGGCTTAGTCCATAATAAATCCTAGACTTGGTCTCGGCGACCATGAACTTGAAACTATAATCCCTGACGATTTAAACTACTTGCTCAATCTATCCGAGCTTCATCCCTTTAATATTCTATCTATTGTATAACTGCAATTCATAGTGGAATCTTGTCGCTTTGTGCCGTGGTTTTCTCCCGTAAGGGTTTCCATGTAAAAATCTCTGTGTTGTCTATGCTATGCTTTATTTATATTTATGCTCCTTTAATGCTTTATTTAACTCATTTATGATACGTGCATGCATTTACTTTTGCCTTTTAATCAAGAGTAATCATCCATTGATGTAATTAAGGGTTCATGACCAGTTCACAGCCCGGAATGTAAAAGATCTCGAAATCTCTGGAATAAAATTCACCTCGCGGTGCTTTTTCGTGTATACTTTGTGATTGCTTATGATTGTCTATGAATGTCTCTATACTCAGAAATCCCCCAGAATAATGAAACACAGGAAAAAGACTGCTGACGAGCACGATTTTTCTAATTCTAACACCATGCAAAGTCTTTTTTTTTTAATACTTTTTTTTGGGTTGGTACACACATCCTACTTTAGTGCCCCCACCCCCACTGATAGTCACACCGCAATGTTAGCCAACCCACTTGGGAATCGATACCAAGACCTCGGTGTTGAAACGAAGTTATCTTGAGCTTACCACTTGAGTTATCTTTGAGAACTTGACATTTTATCCCTTACCACATGAGTAACTAGTTGTCAGGGTGGGAGCCTACCATGTGCGTAGATGTCATCCAATATGGTAATCTCTACCCCAAAATTTGGCTGATCCAACCAACTGCTGGTCCACTGTAAATTTGAGAAGCACCTGGGTCTCACTCAAGGTGGGGCGGCCCTTACCATGGCTACTACCTGGATGCATTTATTCTATATAGATGCTGTCCGTCATTTTAGGGCATGAGCCCGAAAATGAAGAAATCCAAATCTCGTGTGGATTACATTATATATAATGTTTATTTGCAATCCAGCCTGTTGATAAGGTTGCATAAACTTGAAAAAAAAAAAAAAAAAAACTCAAATATAAGCTTGATCCAAAACTTTTGTGACCCATTAACGGTCAATCACCACTGTTTCCTACTATATGGTCCACCTGAGAATTGGAACTGCTTATTTTTTTGACTCATGCCAAAAAATGATCTTACTAAATGGATGGACAGTGTGGATATAGAATACATACATCAAGGTGGGTCCCATGATAAGAGCGGCATCGTCTTAAGTGAGGCTGGGGCACACTTAATCTGCTCCCTAAATTTGGAGGGTTTTGTGTGGATATGGTGCACCTGATGATTGGATTAGCCCCATTTTTTTTTTTCTGGTCCAGTATTTATGGAGGGACTATGTTGGGCAGGTTGTATAACATTTACACGTAATAGTGGGCCCCACATGCCTCCTGAAATGACGATATTACTGTAATATGATGAAGACTCCTCTGATATCAGCCACAGAGGGAAGGCACTTGCAATAATCCAAACCAGAGGAGATGTATTTATAGTTGTCAAATACAGGAGAAGTGTCTATAAAAAAAAAACCCATCTTCTTAAAAGACCTTTCTCTTTTAGTGGGTCTCATGCCATTTTAAATAGTGTTTTGAGTGCTTTGATTATTTAAAATAAAAAATACAAAACTAACAAAAAGAAATGAACTTTGATTATCTTGACAACATTGTTTTCCAGCTTTTGACCGAAAGATACGGACCCAAATATCCATATGACCCTACGCTTACATTAGTTTTCTACCATTTGAAAAACGTTGATGACTCGTACTACCCCTATGATTAGGCATTGGTGTACGTACATCTATCTAAACCATCCAAATTAAGGGTCCACCATGGAAATCTTAACCATCTCCAGTTGCTAGTTATCAAATGGATGGTTAAAAGTAAAATAGTAAGTGGTCCAGATTCAATTGGAAAACCAGATGAATAATGGAAGTGGATTGTGTGGTGATGGTTGTGGTGTGTTGACATCACTAAGTTCCATGGCCCCATCATGATGTATGTGTTATATCCACACCGTTCATCTATTGTTTGAGATCATTTTAGGGCATGGGCCCAAAAATGAGGAATATCCAAAGCTCAAGTAGATCACATCACAGAAAGTAGTGGGGACATTAATACCCACAATTAATACCTTCCTAAGGTTCACCATCATGTCCATTTGCCATCCAACCTATTCATAAGGTCACGGATGCCTCAAAGAAGAGAAAACACAAATATTAGCTTGATCCTAATCTTTTGTGGTTTTCAAGGAGTTTTCAATGATAGGCATTCAATCCCCACTACTTTCTTGTGGTGTGGTTTACATGAGAATCTAATCTGCCACATTTTTTTAATATGACCTTAAATAATCCGGCAAAATGGATGAACAGTGTAGATATAACACATACATTATAGTGGGGCCCACATAAATTGGTAATGTCAACCCACTTCGAGCACACACAATTCAATCCATTTTCATGAATAATATTATTTTCTTAATGGAATTTTTGAGTTGAGAAGAAGCTAAGCCACTTATAAATTACTTAAAAATTGGTTACAAGTAGCATAAGTAAATCAAATTAAATCGTCCAAATTGTGGGTCCCAGTAATGTAAGGTATCACGGGCCAAAAATTATTTCTTATTTATTGATCAGCTGACTATTCCAATTGTGGACATTTATTGGATGGTTAAAAATGAAAAGTGTCCCTAAATTAGAGGTTGTGATTGTCCACCAATCTGATTTTGGGACACTGAGCTAGCCATAGCAAGTACCAAAATTTATGCAGTTAAATCTGAGTAATTATATGCGTTGTGATCACTTTCTGAGTGCCTGCGTATCGAGAGTCATCCGCAGCCGGAGTATCAAATAGCTTACCTTTTGCATCGGTCTGCAGTTAGGAAGTCTGATTTGACGGACAACCGTGACAGGAGTACAGTTGAAGAATAACCACCACATTTGTGCTAGAAAAGCTCTGTGGTCCCCACCATGATGTATATGTTTTATCCACACCGTCCAGCCATTTTTCCAGATCATTTCATTGCATTATACCAAAAAATTGAGGCAGATCCAAATCTCCGGTGGACCACACCATTAAAAACTTATGGGTGGCTTAAAAACGTTTTGGTTCAAGCTGATATTTATGTTTCCCTTAATTAAGATCTATGTGACGTAATCAACAGGTTGGATGGCAGATAAACATTATAGTCAGCCCTAAAAAGCTTTTAACGGTGGGTGTTCAATCACCATTGTTTCCTGTGGTGTGGTCCACCTGAGATTTAGATCTGCCTTATTTTTGGAAAAGTTTTCTAAAATGAGCTGGAAAAATGGATGGACGGCATGGATAAAACACATTCATCATGGTGGGGCCACAGAGCTTTTCCAGCACCACACAGCACCGATGTGGTAGCATTGTCCTATCCTACGCAATCCGAGTCCATTTTAAAATGGTGCAAATCTAACATGTGTCATGCATGCATGCCAATCTTGGACTGTGCAAATAGTGGGGCCCACGGTTGATGGATGCTAGCCTGAAAATCAAACTGATCATACCATCATAACCATTCGATTTTGCCTTTTAAATTTGGACTCTTGACCACTTTTCTACCATCCATTTAACTACCATCAATTGGACAGTTAGGATCATCCAATCACAGCGATTTTCACGCCATGCTCCATCCAAATTGTGGCCCAAGATTTTAACGACTCAGATCAACAAAAATCATTCTGGTCCACTCATTGCGTCGGACACAGCAGTTCACCAAGTCATACTATCAGATTTCCATTGATATTCGTTGTGTCCTTCTCTACGGCTGGATTGGCATGATTTTCCAATCAGGTGGTCAATATAGTGTGGCCCACCTTATGTATGGATAGGATATCCTATATGTGCGACATGTTGTCCTAAAAAAAGCTGGCTGCATCATAACTTACAACGCAGCAGCTGTATCTGATAATATTTTCTGAGTGCTTTTGGGAGACATTGCAGCAACTCGTAGGTCACTAATCTCTATCATTAGTTTATATGAGAACGAAAAGTCTACATCTTGAATCGTGCAAGTAATCCTCAAGGGTTTTTTTTTTATACACTGGCAGAGTATGACAGTCATACACATGCATACAAACATCCTGGCATAGCATAGACAAAGCTAAATGAAATCTGCCCATGTAGTTGGAATCACTGTAGATGATCCTGAATGATGATTAATTGCCCCTTTTTTTGTTGAAATTGGACCATTGAGTATTTTTCTTGTCCATTGCCGTCCATTAGATGCCCCACCAAATGGACGGTTAGGATCATATGTTCGGTATGATTTATGGGTTATGTCCCATCTACAGTGGGGCCTGAGAGTGGGATAGTTTTAATTTGAGTTATGTGTATGCCACGTGGACAATTGTTATGTGCATGTGTATGGAAAGTCACATGGTGCTGGAGTATTTGTCTTTATCCTTTTTTCTTGTGAATCAATCAAAGGTCATTAAGATTTGATAGAAAGGGAATTTTACAACAACCTACCTGATTTAGAATGGAATTTACAATCTAGTATCTTTTTTAAAAATGGTTGTCAAAAAGCTACCTCATTAATTGATTTGATGTAATTATCATTGTATTGCCTTCCATCACTGCACCCGTCCTAGCAAATGCGTGGGTGGCTCAGGTGGGCCCATGTTGATGTTTATGTAAAATCAAGTACTGTGTTGCCCCGTGTAATCTAAGGGCAAAAAAAAATAGCTCCATCACTTCATGATCAAAAATATTTTGTAGGGCAATGCTTACCTTTCAAATTATTTCCATTAATGTGGCCAACTTGAATGATGAATGAGTATAATTTTTGGACCACATGTTAAAAAATTTCTTTGGAATGTATTGGTTAAAGTGGATTTTATATAATTATCATGGTGGATCTATAAAAATCAAGGGTGGATATATTTATCCAAACTTTTTCTTTTAGTGTGGCTTGCTAGGATCACATGTCAATTTGAATTCTTTCTTTTTTTTTCTCTGGGCCTAATATGGGACTAAATATCTAATGGGTGGAGTAAATCGTACGTGAATGTAATGGTGGCCCCTTTCAAAATCAAGAGCGGCATAACATGCAATTCTTTTTTATTTATTTATTAATAATCTCTATGCATGGATGTAGAGATAGGTTTCGATTTGATTTTTCGTGGGGCCTATTATGATGTATACATGAGATCCACCCGGCCGTTGGATGTATAATCTCAATTTAAGCCTAGGTACAAAAAATCAATCTGACTTGTAATTTTGGTCGACCATACCAAAGAAGATAGTTGGTATAGAGATATCTGCCCTTGATTTTTACAAAACCCACCATGATTATTACATGAAATCCACTCCAACCATTAGATGCCAAACCAAAATTTAAGCCTAGGGTGTAAAAATAAGGCCAGTTTGTGATATAGGTGGGCTATACCAAACGAAATAGTTTAGAAGGTGATCCTTGCACTATGCATTGCTTCCAATCATATGGCTCACTTGAATCACAGATAAGGGTGATTTTGGGCCCTTCACCTAACATGAAGCAATGCACTTGGTGGTTAGAGTGGATTTTATATGAATATTATGGTGGGGCACACTTAAGCAGCACACCCATCTACTTGGACGCCCACCCAATGAAGATGGTTACCGTTTTGACTATTCAAAACCTTTTAAAAAGAGATCTTTTCCAAAAAAAGGTATTATAATTTAAATTACATATTACTTGAGTATTTTTTTGTAAAATTTCCTAATAGAAAATTTTCATTTCGATCCAAAACAGGTGGATTTTGTTCAAATCAATAGTAAAGAAGAGGGGAAGCGTGCTACACATTTGCATATGCGGACACGGAATACAAAGCATGAAAGGCTTTTACTAGAGTTTGGCGGCCCCTACCACATTATGGTAGGGTAGCATGCCCGTCTTTAGATTGATTGAACCATTCATATTTCTTATAATCATGCCTTCGAACTGTTCATATTTTTCAATGCCCCCATTTAGAAGTTATAATCTTATGATCATGCCCTCGTTGATGATTCTTACTCAATATTCTTCTCACAGACAATCACAATTCCACAAATGTTTCTTACCATTGAGTGACATAGAATTCAAAATTTGAATGGTTTTGAATCCTGAATGGTTGATATCATATTTTTCAACGCTACAATTTAAAAGCTATAATTTTATGATCATGCCCTTGGACTGTTTGTATTTCTTAATGCTCCCATTTAAAAGTTATAATCTTATGATCATGCCCTCGTTGACGATTCTTACTCAATATTCTTCTCATATACAATCATAATTCCACAAATATTTCTTACCATGGCTTGAGTGGCATAGAGTTTAAAACCCAAATGGTTCAGATCATATTTCTCAATGCCACAATTTAGAACCTATAATCTTATGATCATGCCCTCGTTAATGATTCTTAATGTATAATCTTCTCATACATAATCACTGTTTACGTCGGATTTGGTAACAGGATCCTCCAGAAGTTCACCTTTCTTCAAGCCAGCTTCCTTTCGAATTTCGAACCTAAAAGAATACAAGAGAAAACTAAGGGTGGTCGGCGTCCAGCCGTTGGCCCTCCGAAGCTTAAGTTAAACTGGGACATGGTGGTAAAAGGAAACGGTGTGATTTGAAGCTTAGAGATTGTGTACCTCTCCAATCGATGAGGCCATCCGTTTATATGGATTCAAGTGATCCACTCTGTTATGCAAGACATCAAGATTACTGCTGATTCCTAGGGATAAGGTGTTTATCCTGCTGATCCTTAAATAAGGGAACAGCCTGGTCCAATTAGACATCTGGACAATTACGTTTCTTAGTGATCCCTTGAGGTTCGGAGCCATGAGCAAAAATAAGCCCGAAATCGGTCTACATGGGCTGCTGGTACTAAAAAGGCGGAAGATGCTCGGGCTTGGAGGTAGCTGCTCGCATGCTGAGATGCGACCCCTTTCAGCGACCACGAGCCGAGCTGCTCGCATGCTAAGGTGCGACCCCTTTCAGCGATCACGAGCCAAGCTGCTTGCAAGCTGAGGTACGACCCCTTTCAGCGACCACGAGCCGAGCTGCTCGCATGCTGAGGTGCGACCCTTTTCAGCGACCACAAGTCGAGCCGCTCGCATGCTGAGGTGCGACCCCTTTCAGCGAGCACGCTCTCTGGTCGCATCTCTCGACGACCAACTTTATCCTACAATAGATGCCCCCCAAATCCTTTGCGTTTTGAGAAGATACACTAAGGATTTTGTTTGTATATATGTAACCGCCTGTTGGTAGAGAGATCGTATGTAACCTATCATGAGTGACCTTGCATTTATGATTGCCAGCTTTCCGCAGCTTTTCGGCCGGGAGAGGTGAAACGACGCTCGCCATGTGCCTCTGAATTTAATGCTCGTGCCTGTTCGACTGTCGTGCTGGATGATAAGCCACCGCGTGTCACCCAAATCAAACAGAATGATTGCTTATAAATATCAGATACTGCGGAGTCTGCTTTATTTTTAAAATTCCGCCGCAGAGTTCCAATAACCCTCCTTTCCTTCTGTCTTTGGTGTAAATCCTCTTCGTTGAGGTATTCCTTCTTCTTATTTTTCTTTTATCTTTCTTCCCATCCTTTTCTTTACGATGGCGGGGATTTCTGATGAAGAAATCGTTCCTCTGGGAGATGCTACTCCCAATTCTTCTGAATCGAATAATACTCGAGTACCGGCGGGGAGATATTCTGCCGCTGGTTATCCATCTATTATGACAGAAGAGCAACTCTCGATTCTACGAGAGAAATACCGGATCCCAGACTCCGTCGTACTTAGGTTACTAAGGAGAGGAGAGACCGCCGATTCCCCGCCACCAGGCTATGTAGCACTTTACGAATACGTTTTCCGGCTTGGTGTGCGTCTTCCCCTTCATCCCTTCATCCGGAACTTCCTCCGCGCTTATAAGATTACCCCCCGAACAACTTATTGTAAATGGTTGGAGGGTGCTTATAAGCGCCTTTGTCCTTTGGAAACAGGCGGGTAACGAGGATCTGACCGCTGAGGATTTTCTGAGGTTGTACCAGCTGAAAAAGGCCCCAGCCAGTGAGGGTTGATACTACCTTTGTTTCTGGCACCGGGATAACTTTATCCTGGGGAACCCATCCTCCAATTATCCCGGGTGGAGGAAAAATGGTTCTACGTCTCCGGCAATCGGGAGTCTGATGTGGGCTCCGACCCTAAAGGCCACAATGTTAGCCGTTTCTTCGGCGAAGGTGGGTTGAATTTTTACCCCTTCGCCCGAAGAAAATTGAGTTTTGCGTTGCCTTGACTAACTCATCTTCCCCTTCTTTTAGCAGGTATTCCGATTGGGACTAGGCCGAACTTGTAGGGAGGGCTCAACGAGAAACTCGTCAAAGTTTTCAAGCTCTCAGTAGCTGCCCGCAAGGTCAACTCCGCCTTGGACCCTCGCTGCCTTGCTGCCGCTGGTTTAATCTCACAGGAAGAGATGGCGAACCTCAGAAACAAAAGGGGTGTGCTGGGGGTGCTCCCCCGTCTGAAGAGTACGGCCTCGAAGAGGCAAAAGAAGTCAGCAGCTAGTCCTTCAGTTGCGCTCGCTCAACCAGAGGGGCCTGCTCGCGGCTCACAACCGCGTAATGCTCCTCGGGAAGAGGTTTCTGCGACCCCTCTAGCTGGCTCCCGCGGTCAGCCAGTGATCGAGGTCATCGATACCTCGCCGAAAGGTGATCGGATGGAACTAAGTCTTCCTCCGAGGGAGATGTCATGCGAGCCTAACACCGCTCGCGAATCAACCACACCTGCCTTGGGGCCTGCGAATACTCACGAGGCAGGTGCTAGCGAGATGGTCGTAGCCCAACCCTCAGGGTCGGGAGTTTACGTCATCCCCCCACACTTGCATCCTTTATGCAAGTTCATATTTGAAAATATTTCCCCCAACTCCTTTGGGGGACTCCCTGAGCCAAGTCTAGAGGCTCTCTCCACCGACATAGGGGTGAGACTAGTTCAGGTGACAACCTTCTCTCCGCCCCCCATCCTTCTTTGAATTACTCATTTGGTGGACTGCCTCTAATTTTTCTTCCTTGTTTGTGCAGAGTCTGGACCTCACGCTGCGAGTTAGGCGTGACATCGATGCTGTCTATCGCATCGTCGATGACAGGGAGAAGAAGAAGAAGGCGATGGAGGGCGAGATCCAGGGAAGGGACCGTCTAATAAAGTCTCAAAAAGCCCAAATCATGAAGATAAACAAGGAGAAGCAAATCATCATCGCCAAGGTCCAGGCTCTGACTAATCATTTTCAGTCAATGGACCTCCAATTTGCAAAGCTCCAAGAAGTTCACACCAAGAGCGAGAGGGAGAAGGAGATCTTTCACCAAGATAAGATCTCCCTCGAGGAGCAGCTCAAGGATTGCCGGACTCGGCTTGAAGAGGCTAGGAAGACTCTCGTCCAGCTGAAGGACGATTCCATTCACTGGGAGGAGGAAAGAGTGGCCCTTGTCAAGATGATATCTGACGAAGGTTCTCGTGCGGTCCAGGAGTTCCGAACCTTTCAGCTTTACGACGAGGAGCGTTATGAGGCATATATCGCTGACCGCGATTTTGCGGTCAGGGTTATGCAACAAATCGCTCCTTCATTCAACGTCGAGGAGTTCGAAAGAGTGGCCTTTGAGGTTGCAGCTAGAGAGCGAGCTGCAGCCGAGAATGAGGTCACAGGGGCTACAGACGCAGCACCTGCTCCCGAGGCCGGCCCTGAAGCGGAGAGTCGAGAGCCTCTTCCAGACGAGGACGACCGATCTTAGAGTCATCGCCCTTCTCCTTCTTTTTTTTTTTTTTAATACAAGTGTATCTTCCCCTATTTATAAAGGGTTCGACTGTTCCAGTCAAATGAAATGAAAGCTTCTTTTTCTTAACGTTGTGTACCTTTTCTCGCTTTTCTTCTTTTGCTTATCGTATGTTGAATGCTTGCATACTAAACTCATGAAAAAATGAGTTAGGCTCAATCCGGGGGTCGTGGTGACCATGTCCGCGTTGAGATAGACTGGTCTATCGATTGAGGCTTTGACTCTGCCAGAAGCAGAGGGTTTGGTCAAGGGAATGTGTATATTCCCTTCAGGGCTATTCGGGTCCAACCAGTGGAGTAGCAACAAAAAAATCCATCTTTATTGGAATGTCGTTTGGGATTTGCATCAAATTTATGGGAAATATCTGAGTAGGTGCTCCACGTGCCAAGGGCGACGTAAAGACCTTCCTTGCATGTCCTCTAGATAATATGTGCCTGGTCGCATAATTTTGATTACTCGGTAGGGGCCTTCCCAGTTTGGATCCAAAGAGTGAGCAGGAATTCTGAGGTTCTATCTAAGGACTAAATCGCCGAGCTGAAAAGCTCTGGGCCGGACTTTGGTGTTGCGATAACGAGCGATACGCTGTTGATAAGCTGCTGCTCGAAGCTGAGATGCGTCCCTCCGCTCTTCCAAAAGGTCGAGATGAAGCCTCGGACCTTCCTGATTACAAGTGGGATCATACTGATCGATCCGATATGAGGGCACCTGAACTTCGACTGGGATCACTGCATCAGTGCTGAAAGCCAATGAGAAAGGAGTTTCTCCGGTCGACGTGCGAGTCGTAGTCCTATAAGCCCGTAAGACTTCTGGTAGAAGTTCTGGCCACATGCCTTTACATTCATCGAGATTGATCTTTAGATGATGTTTGATGATCTTATTCACCGCTTCAACCTGTCCATTAGCCTGAGGATGATATGGGGAGGTGCGAACACTACGTATCTTCCATTTTTTGCAAAATTTGCTTTCCGTTATCGGTGATTATAGTATGGGTGAGCCCATAACGGCATATGATGTTTCTCCACATGAACTTAATGGTCTGTTTTTCAGTGATTTTGGCTAACGGTTCTGCCTCGACCCATTTGGTGAAATAATCGACTGCCACGATTGCAAATCTGTTCTGACATTTCCCGGTAGGCAAGGGTCCAATGATATTGACTCCCCATTGGGCGAAGGGCCAAGGGCCATCCATTGGCGTCATTTGTTCGGACGGTACACGAGATATAGGAGAATATCGCTGGCATTTGTCACATCTTTTGGAGAATTCGATCGCATCCGCCTTCATAGTGGGCCAATAATACCCTTGCTTCATCGCCTTATATGCTAAAGACCGTCCCTTAGGATGGTTACCACATGCCCCCTGGTGTATTTCATCCAGAACGCGATGCGCTTCTTCTGGGTGAAGACACCTTAAGTATGGTAAAGTAAAGCTCTTGCGTAACAGCATTCCGTTTTGTAAAGTGTACCTGGTAGCGCGGTGACGGATTTGCCATGCAGCTTTCTTATCATCCGGGAGTTGTCCATCTCTGAGATAAAGGATGATGGGGTCTATCCAACATGGAGATGAATGTATTGTGATCACTTGCTCGGAGGTTGTTTAGTTGATACTTGGAACATGAAGATGCTCGATAGGAATAGATTGTTATAATTTAGATTCTGGTGCGGAGGCTAGTTTTGCCAAAGAATCCGCGAGTTTGTTTTTCTCGCGAGGGAAGTGAATTATTTCATATTTCTTTAGCCATGCGAGCAGGATGAGCACTCGGGATTTGTATAAAGCCATCCGTTCTTCTTTCGTCTTGAATTCGCAGAGTACTTGATTAACTATGAGCTGAGAATCACTATGAATAAGTAAACTATGAATCGAGATGACGTTTGCTAGTTCGAGGCCGACGATCAAAGCCTCATATTCTGCTTCATTGTTTGAGACGTGAGAGTCAAATCGTAAGGCATATTAAAAGCGCGACCCGTCAGGAGCAACTAAAATTAAGCCCGTTACGCTCCCGGTGGCCTGTGAAGACCCATCCACAAAGAGCGACCAGGGGGTCTGGTCGCTGGTCGTAGAGTTATCATTGGAGGAGGAATATGTGAATTCGACAATGAAATCGGCAAGGCCCGTCCCTTAATGGCGGTTCTGGGGCAGAACGAAATATCGTGCTCGCTAATCTCAATCGCCCATTTAGTCAATCGCCCCGAAACTTCAGGTTTTTGGAGGACCTGTCTTAACGGATGATTTGTTGGCACCAATATAGTGTGGGCTTGGAAATAGGGTCGTAGTTTTCGGGCGGCAGTGACTAAGGCGAGGGCCAACTTCTCCATATCAGAGTAGTCAACGCACATTCTCCACTTGCCGTTAGCCTTTCGAACGAGGATCACGTTTGCGACCCATTCTGGGTAGTCGACTTCCTTTATGAAATTGACTGTTAGTAGCTTCTCGACTTCAGTCTTAATCACCATTTGCCTTTCTGCTGTGAAGGCACGTCGACGCTGGTGAACAGGTTTGTACTTCGGATCAACATTCAATCGATGTACTATGACGCTGGGGTCGATACCTGGCATATCACCATGGGACCAAGCAAACACATCTTGGTATTCGGTGAGGAGACGAACTAGATTTTCACGAAAAGAGCTGCTTAAAGAAGATCCAACATTGACTATTTTGGACGAATTGTCTTCAGTTAAGTGGATTGCAACTGTCTCTTCCCCTGGAGTTCCTGATTGGAGAACACTCTCCCTTGGGTCCAACAAGGTAGCCATCGGAGGGCTTGAGGAATCTTTTGTCACCATCATAACCGGCGTTGCTTGGGCCTTCTTTCGGTCTTGCACGGCGATCTCGTAACATGCTCGCGCTTCCTTCTGATTCCCTCGTACAACCCCGACTCCGTTCGGAGTAGGGAATTTGACGCATAAGTACAGAAGGTGTAAAGATGCCCCTACCTTATTGAGAGAAGGTCGACCCAAAATGGCGTTATACGCTGATCTCCGATCTACCATGAGGAAATTAACGAAGATAGTCGTTTTCGCTGGACTTTCCCCGAAGGTAACTGGAAGGTCAATGCTTCCTTCCGGTGTTACCACTTCGCCCCCGAAGCAGACGAGAGGAGTTAAGACTGGTTTGAGCAGGCCCCTGGCGAGTGCCATTTTGTTGAAGGCTTCCAGGTAGAGAATATCTGCAGAGCTACCTGTATCTACCATAATACGATGAGTCAAATAATTTGATACCTTTAATGCAACCACAATGGAGTCATCGTGAGGGAAGTGAATCCCTTCTGAATCTTCGAGAGAAAAGGAGATAGGAGGATGGCCGAGTTTCGACGTATCGGGCGTCTTTTCCAACCACTAGATATGCTGGAGCTTTTAAGACGCCTTGCGAGTATATGCTTTTCTTGAAGCTTGAGAATCTCCCCTGCAAGTCGGTCCTCCGACGATGGTCCGGATCTCACCGGTGGGTTCAACGTCTTCTTGCGAAGTGTGACGGTGAGGTGATTTCTTCTGGTGTGGTGGGGCTTCCGCCCTTTTAGGTGACTGACCTTGTCGGACAACATAATCTCGAAGATGACCTTTCCAAATGAGAGCTTCGATGTGATCTCGCAGAGATATACAATCTTGGGTGTTGTGCCCATGATCCTTGTGGAAATAGCAAAACTTACTCTTATCTCTTTTTTCGGGATCAGATTTTATCTTTGAAGGCCACTTCACGTAAGGCTTGTGCTTGATCTCCATTAATACTTTCTCAGGAGATTGGATAAGAGGGGTATAATTACGATATTTACCAGAGTAAGGCCTCTTAGGGGAGCGGTCCCGTCGATCATGCCGGTATTTTTTATCAGGAGGAGAGATCTCCTCAGGCTTACGCTTCTTGCCCTGCACACCGTAATGTGCCAAAGCGACTTCTTCCGCATTGATGTATTTCTGGGCTTTTGCTTGGAATTCCGCCATAGTTTTAGGGGGGTTTTTATTTAGGACGAATCTGAATTTCTCGCTTGTAATTCCGGCTATGAGGGCGGTGAGGCCTTTATCTTCAGTATAACCTTCAGTCTGGATGGCTTCTGCAATGAACCGAACTGTAAACTCCTTTATCGTCTCCTCGTGCTGCTGCTTCAAGTCCATTAAGTGAGATGCCGGCTTTTTGGTACGGATGCTCCCCATGAATTGAGAAAAGAGAAGGACCCGATGGATCGGGGTTTTAGCCCCCAGAACCATGTACGCGCTGTATCCTTTAGGGTTAGGGAAAAAGCCCTACACATGATTTCTGAACCATGTCCCTCCAGCTCCATAAGAGACTTATACGTTTCTAGATATTCCAGAGGATCGCCAGTGCCTGTATACAGAGTGATGATAGGCGTGCGATACTTCTTAGGTAAGGGTGCTTACATGACCTCGCAGGTGAAAGGAGATTCGGATCGATGTATTGACGTCATAACAATAGATGGTCGATTCGTCTGATATCGTTGTTTCATATCGTCGAAGCGATCGTGGATTCTCTTGAGGTCCCCTTCCCATGGTAAGGTGTAGCCTGAAGTTTTGACGGCGGACCCCTGAGATTGCTGTTGCCGGGAAGTACTGGAGTGTATAGAATGTGGAGGAAGTACAGGGACTTGGTTGCCGAGTGGCATTCGATTTGATGGAGGAGGATTTGGCTGGATTTGTGGCTCGCCCGCAGAATGTCTGGAAGCCATTGGTATAGGTTATGTTGGCGGCCCTTTTGGAGGTTGTCGCTGGGTGTTGGGGTCCCAAAAGTGAGGATCCCCGAAATGATAATTCCGAATGCCAAAACCATCATGCGATCAGATTTAGGGCCAGTGCATCGAAAATCGCGGCACGGATCACGATGCATGCATCAGATTTGCCTCAAGCATGAAATTGGGCCGGTAATGGACCCCACCGGTCACCGTGACCAAAACTGTCCAAAATTGGGAGGATACCTCAATTATGAAGAAATAGGAGCAGTGCATCGGCATTCACCGCGATGCGGACCCCGCAAACACCCCAATTTGCAAAACCCAAATCTGTGGGACACGAATACGCCCAGCGCATCCAGAAAATCAATTTATGGACGCACTGCGCCCAGCGCATCCAGAAAATCAATTTACGGACGCACTGCGCCCAGCGCATCCAAAAAATCAATTTATGGACGCACTGCGCCCAGCGCATCCAGAAAATCAATTTACGGACGCTCTGCGCCCAGCGCATCCAAAAAATCAATTTCTGGACGCACTGCGCCCAGCGCATCCAAAAAGTGAATTTATGGACGCACTGCGCCCAGCGCATCCAAAAAGTGAATTTATGGACGCACTGCGCCTAGCGCATCCAAAAATTCACCCAGCGCATCCAAAAATCAGTTAATTTCAGGATGCGCTAGCAGCTGGCGCGTCCTGTAAACCAACTTCCGGACTCCGATCATTTCGCGACGCGCCGACTCATTTTCTCGACGCGCTACACGTGTCGACCGCTTATTGGACGACGATACCTATAAATACCCCGCCCACCACCTCATTTGCATCATTCGGCGAGAGAGAGAGAGGACCTCGTCGCCGGAAAACCTTTTCCGATCGCCGGAATCCTTCTCCGACCGCCGTAACCCCTCGCCGGAAATCGCACCTCCGATCGCACCAGGTCCGGAGGAATGACTAAGTCATCTTTTTTCGATGCGCCAGTCCCATCGCATCATAAAAGTGACCCAGCGCATCGGGAAAGTCCTTGGTGGATTACACAAACCATCAATTGGGGCATTTTTAGGACGCACTGGCTCCAGCGCGTCATAAAATAGGCCAGCGGATCAGAAAAATGCAAGTTTTAGAGTCAAAGCTATTTTAAGGACGCACTGGCTCCAGCGCGTCATAAAATTACCCAGCGCATCAGGAAATTGTAATTTTAGGACGCACTGGCCCCAGCGCGTCATAAAATTGGCCAGCGGATCGAAAAATTAGATTTTAAGGACGCACTGGCTCCAGCGCGTCATAAAATTACCCAGCGCATCATGAAAATCATTTAAGGACGCACTGGCCCCAGCGCGTCAATAAAATCAGGCCAGCGGATCGCAAAAATCAGCACTTTGCGCATTCATTCCAGCACCTTTAAATCCTCATTTTATAACATTTTTAAGCCCCGTTTGAGCCTATTTTGGGTATTTCAAGCGTTCCGGACGCAATGGAGCAGTCAAACGACCCATCCGGGCTACCCAATGAGCAGAACGCTAGCCTTCGGAGTCCGATCCGACCCAACGAGCTGAATGGAACGATTCTCTCGAAAAGAGGCCGCCGGCGCCCAGAATCATACTGATGCATCATCATTACGTGTACTATCATAATATGACCCGAATCCAGGTCTGGACTAAGCAAAGGGGACTATGGTTAACACGATAAACCACACCAGGAGAGTTCTAAACTATCACACACAATCTGTTAAAAACTGATATTCCAAGAACAGTCGATGCCCTACCCATCCAAACGGCATCCGCTGGTTGAGCTGCGCAGGTACACACAACTGTAGAATGGACTTCCCGAGGTCACCTGTCCCTACATTGACAGGCGCGGGCCCAGAGTTGTCCATCTCAGCCATAAACCCTGACAGTCTCAGCCCGGATTTCCGGTCAAAACATGGGACATAGACATCCGACTCGTACGAAGGTGGATCAGTCTATAACAAACACAGGTCTCCGCGACCATACAAACACAGGTCTCCGCGACCATACCAAATACAGGTCTCCGTGACCACCAAAACACAGGTCTCCATGACTAAAGAACTCTGAGACCATAGTCCCTGCTGACTAGTCTTTTGCCTTTTAATCAAGGGTCATCGATCATTCGATGTAATTAAGGGCTCGTGCCAGATCACGGCCTGGAATGTACAAGATCTCAGAATCTCTGGAATAAAATTCGCCTTGCGATATCTTTTCTCTTGTGTACTTTGGTGAATGCTTGTGATTATCTACGAATGTCTCTATATTCAGAACCCCAGAACAACAAAACACCACATTTCAAGAAAATGTCATCGTGATGCATTTTCTAGTTCTAACAAACTGGCGACTCCGCTGGGGATCGAACCGTACCAGAATATCTGGTTATATCTGAATATATGGACACTCTGAGATCAATTGCTCGCAAACACGAATATACACATAAGAAAGCTACCGCGAGGTGTAATGTTTCGGCGCCCTTCAGGCGTCAAACTGGCGACTCCCAACGGGAACGTTCTTCCCTTCATCTTTAAGGCAATAGATACTTAAAAGGTTTTCGAACCCACAATTCCCACAACTACACGTATTTTGTCTCTTTCTTGCTTATTTTGTCAATTTATGCACTGCGATCGATGGGCTCATACTCCCGACCGCGCTTGTGAACTGTTCTAACGATTTTTATGACATATCAGAACTAGCAAGATACTAGGACAGACAGAAGAAATGGCATGTTCAATGACCGGTTCATGCACCTTCCTTACCTCCGGAGGCTTCAGCTTCCCTCGCTTCATTCCAGCCACGACGGTCGCTTCTAGTTCAGGATGGCAGATGGTCAAAACACGCCAACAGAAGAAAGAGCAGAAGAAAGTAGCCAGCTTAGCAACATACAAGAAAGCGAATGTTGCAAGACCTTGCCCGGCGACCAAGGGGCAGTGGCAACCAAAACAAGGGCAGAAGACTTCCACCCACGGTCAGGCCACGTCAACCACGTCCTCGGTGCCCGCAATGACGATCGAACAATTTCCGCCGTTGTCCAAGGTCACCCGCGCCACACGAAAATCAACCAAAACCACGACCGCAAGGAGCTCCAAGCCCACAATAGTTATCGAGCCAGGACATGGGCAGAACCAGAAGGCCCGGCCAGTGCTGGTCGCAATGGTCCAGGTAGCAGAAGCAGAAGAGGGATCGTATGAAGCGGACGAACTGCCTACGGTCCAAGATCAGATCGACAGACTAGTTCAGGCTAATCGGGAAACGAATGAACGAATGAGAGAGATCCAGGAAGCCTTGACCACTTTAATAGCTCAAAATGCTACTCGAAGCCTTGCACCACCTACGCGCCCATTAGCTGAAGAATCTCAAGGGGCAGCAGGAGAGCCAGCTAGTGCTGAGCCACTCACCCAGGCCAGGAGAGTTCCAGCGGAACGAATAATAGTTCCAACTACACAAATGACGAGAGAAGAACTGTCGCAAACCATCGCAAGTCTCATGCGACAAGAGAAGGAGAAGGAAAGAGGAACCGGGTATAAATATCAGGTCCCATACCCTCTGGAAATAGAAGAAATACCATTTCCGGTCAACTTCAGATGTCCGGATTTCGAAAAGTTTGACGGAAGGGGGTCACCAGAAGAACACATCACTCGCTTCCTCACAACATTGGGAAACTGGTCGACCGTCCCACAGTACTGTATGCGGTTATTCGGGTCAACGCTGACGGGGAAAGCTTTTCAGTGGTACATGTCACTACCAGCCGGATCAGTGAAGACGTGGGAGCAGATGCGAGATAGTTTTATCTCAAAATTCTTCTCTATAGAAAGAGAAACATCAGTGACAGATCTGGCTTTGATCAGACAAAGGCAGGGCGAACCCGTGGAGAGATTTATGGACCGATGGGGAACAATAGCGGCTCAGTGTCAAGAGTTACCCAGCGAGAAAGAACAGATAAAGATGTGCATGCGAGCCCTGGACCCAATGATATCCTACGGGTTGTCAGGGAACAGTTTTCACTCTTTCCGAGAATTGGCCACCAAAGCACACCTGGTAGAGGAAGCCGCAGCACGGGTAAACCTCAGACCCGAAAGGCAGAAAAGAGAAGGAGTGAGGATTGTCGAGACGCACAACGTAAACAAGGAAAAAAATACGATAGATCGAAAACGGCCCGCCGCGGATTCCAAGACAGACACGAAACCAACACCTACCCAAGAAAAAGGCAAGAGGCCCTACGCTCCTCAGAGAATAACAATAGCCGAGAGGGAAAGAGCCAACGGCCCATACACCTTCGACATGACCGACCTGATCCCCATCATGGAGCAATTGGTAGAAGAAAAGGTAATTCGCCTGCCAGAACCGATTCGGCCCCACGAGGTTGGGAAGGTAGATGATCCCCGGTATTGTAAATACCATCGGTGCCTGAGCCACAAGACGGAAGACTGTTTTAGCCTGAAAGGAAGGATACAGGGGTTGATCAACCAATGGGTAATCAGTATGAAGGCACCAGAAACAACAACGAGGGAAACAGCAGGGGTGGTTTCAGCCCTCCCCTCGGATAAGAATATCCAATTGCATGCCCTATCTCCTGAACCTGAAGAACCTTGGACTTTGGTTAGCAGCCGGAGGAGGCTCGAGAATCGAAGAAGACTCCTCGACCGCAAGAAGAAGGATAGCCAAGGGGAGAGCCGACTTATAGAGACTCAGGTACATTGCGCAATGGTGTCGTTCATAGAACAGCCATCAATAGAAGAGACATTGCAGGCAGATAAAGGAGAGGCCAATGCCGTCATCCTCCGATCCGGGAGACAGATGCCAGAGCGCATTTGGCCAGAACCAGTCGACCCGATGCAAGAAGACGAAAACCCAGATATACCCGTAACAAGGCCCCAGGGGCAGAAGTTGAAAGAGAAAGTTGTCGAAGCCACGACCAGTCATCCGGAGCCAAGACAAGGGGCAGCACCAGTAGTGTATGATGTCGTGTCACACCTACGAAGGGTCCCGGCCCGCCTGAGCATATACGACGCCTTGTGTCTTTCAAAGGTGTACAGGGAAATGTTGATCAACGCGCTGCTAGACAGTGAAGCCAGAGAAATAATGATGACAGAAATTGAAGCAGAAATGAGCGATCCAGACAAGTTTTGGGAAGGAAACGCGCCAATTCAACAAGCAATGCAAATAGATCATCCCTCTATAATCACATTCTCCGAAGAAGATCGCACAATTGAAGCAACAGACCACAACCGACCGTTGATGGTCACGGGGACAATTAGAGACACGGAGATCAAGCGATGCATGCTCGACGATGGGTCCGCGGTGAATATTATGTCATTAAAGACACTCCAAAGATTGGGTTACAGGCCATCAGCCTTGCGTCCCAGCACCATGGTCATTCAAGGGTTCAATCAGGACAGCCAGCGCACTCTAGGGTCGATCACTGTGATGCTAGAAATTGAAAGGTTGAAGACAAAAGTAACATGCCAAGTAATCGATGCAGTAACAACGTATAATCTTCTGCTAGGGAGACCATGGCTCCATCAGAATCGCGTCATCCCCTCAACCTATCATCAGTGCTTTAAATACAACAGAGAGGGAGTTCAGTACAGAGTGGCAGCAGACTCAAAGCCATATACGATCGCAGAATCATTCTTAGCCGATGCTCGGTATTATGACCTGGTCGACGAAGGAGGAGACACGAAGAAGCCCGGCGCAATGAGGAAAGGGCAAGGGGCAGAACCGAAAGTCAGCAAGTTTGAACAGAGGGCCAAACCTCAATCCATTATTCAGAAAGAAACAAGTCAGGCAGCTGAAGGACCTCAAAGGACTACCAAAAAATTCTACATAGTCCCGAAACACTTGCGACAGCCCGGGCAGTCCGTCCTAGAGATGATCTCGAATCAGCACATGAGTGTGCTCAAATCTAGCTTCAATATGCCAGTGCCAAAAATAGGAAGAGTTAAACCTTTTCCGAAGGCTCCAAACCAGTTTGTGGTACCGCCAAATGCCAATACAAAGAAAGAAATCAAATTTTATTCAGTGACAGATGAACCTGCACGGTCCAAGGACGGGGCTGAGAAACCACTTCGTTTACCTCAGCCCATAGAAGAAGAGAGATACAGTGAAGCCAGCCGTAACATCATGAAGAGTATGGGCTTCTGCTATTCAGAATCAGCCTCGAATGGTAGAATGTTAGCACCGTTCGAGGAAAACAACAAAGTCCATCAAGGAAGAGAAGGGTTAGGGGCAAAAACGAAGATCAGACATGTTAATATGGTGACAATCAATACTACGGAAGAGGTACAACCACAAGAGGTAACTGACGTTATCCAACCCAGTGCCGCACCTGCACAGATAGAGGACGGGGGACAGCCCACGATAGATGAACTTGAAGAAATAAATCTGGGAACCCTAGAAGACCCTAGAAATACGTACCTAAGTAAAAATGTCCCAGAAGAGGAGAAAGAGAAATACATCCGACTGTTGAAAGAAAATAGGGATGTATTCGCTTGGACATACTCAGAAATGCCAGGGCTCAGTCCAACAATCGCGATGCATAAGTTGGGCATCTCGAAAGGGAAGAAGGCGGTCAAGCAGCCTCAACGACGATTCCACCCTAACATAGTGCCCAAAATCGAAGAAGAGGTCGAAAAGCTGATCCAGGCCGGGTTCATCCGAGAGGTTAAGTACCCACAATGGATCTCAAACATTGTGCCGGTCAAGAAAAAGAATGGTCAAATCCGAATCTGTGTAGACTTTCGGAACCTCAACGAAGCATGCCCTAAGGATGATTTCCCACTACCTATCCCAGAGCTACTGATCGACAGCACGACAGGATACGCAGTGATGTCCTTTATGGATGGTTACTCGGGGTATAATCAGATTCGTATGGCTCCGGAAGATGAGGAATCAACAGCCTTTCGTACAACGTTGGGCATATACTGTTACCGTGTGATGCCGTTCGGGTTAAAGAACGCAGGGGCAACGTATCAACGCGCGATGCAAGTAATCTTCCAGGATATGATGCACAAACATGTCGAATGCTATGTAGACGATCTGGTAGTGAGATCAGCCGGGCATGAACAGCATAGGGAGCACCTACGACAAGTATTCCAAAGACTGAGAAAGAAAAGCCTGCGCATGAACCCGTTGAAGTGCGCGTTCGGGGTTTCCTCTGGCAAGTTTTTGGGGTTTGTTATCAGACATCGAGGAATAGAAATTGACCCAACAAAGATTAAGGCAATTAGGGAGATGCCGCCACCGAAGAATCTCAAAGAGCTGAAAAGTTTCCAAGGCCGAGTCGCGTACCTAAGGAGGTTCATCTCGAACTTGTCCGGTCGTTGTCAACCATTCTCGCGCCTCAACAAGAAGGGAGTACCGTTTAAGTGGGACGATGCCTGCCAGAAAGCGTTCGAATCTCTGAAAGACTTGCTCGACAAATCTCCAGTCCTCGCGGCACCGATTAAAGGGGAACCACTAATCCTCTACATTGCCGTCGGTGAAAATTCACTTGGAGCCCTCTTAGCCCAGAAGAACGAAGAAGGGAAGGAAAGCGCGCTCTACTACCTGAGCCGCACGCTGGTGGGAGCCGAATTTAACTACTCAGCGATCGAGAAGATCTGTTTGGCACTGATCTTTGCCGTTAAAAAGCTCAGGCATTACTGTCTCTCTCACCAGATAATATTAATATCTAAGGCGGATCCCCTTAAATTTCTCATGAACAGACCTATGTTGTCCGGACGATTGGCCAAGTGGGCCCTTCTCCTGTCAGAATTCGACTTGACATACATGCCGGCTCGAGCCGTCAAAGGACAAGCTATCGCAGACTTCCTTGCCGCACATCCAGTACCGAGCGGTGAAGAAATAGAGTACGACCTCCCAGACGAGCAGGTCATGGCGACGAATGAAGCACGCCATTGGGAGATGTATTTCGACGGCGCGGCCAGAGCGGTAGGATCAGGGGCAGGAATTATATTCATCAGTCCGCAAGGGGACCTGCTACCCTATTCATTCACATTAGTCCCGGCATGCACCAACAACGAAGCTGAGTACCAGGCTCTTATTATTGGGTTACAGTTGGCCCTAGAAATTCGAATCAAGGAAATACGTATCTACGGTGACTCTAGGCTTGTCATCGGACAATTGACGACAGAGTACGAAGTCCGTAAACCCGAATTATCACCCTATTGTCACCAAGCGCAGTCCATGTTCAATCAGTTTCGAAACAGCAGTATCTCACATATACCGAGGCAGGAGAATGTACGAGCTGATGCACTCGCCAGCTTAGCTGCTGCTTTAGCTAACCCTGGAGGCAGCCCACTTCAGATTACGATTGAAGAAAGAAGAATCCTGCCAACGACTGCGATGCGCAACGGAGAATTGAGCACCAATCCCATTTGCTGCTTCGAGATCACAGAGGAAGATGATTGGAGAAAATCATTCATCGATTATCTGAAGTACGGATTTCTGCCAGAAAATCCCAAAATGCGCACACAGATCAGAAGGCGTGCCAGTTCATTTGTGCTCCAAAATGACATACTTTACAAGCGGTCCTATGAGGGGATATTGCTGCGATGCCTAAACCAAGATGAAGCACGTAGTACATTGAAAGAAGCTCATGGCGGAGAATGCGGTGATCATCAGGGAGGAAAGAACTTACACCACCGTGTACGACACATGGGTTACTACTGGCCGACAATGACGAAGGACGCGATAGAATACGTAAAGAAATGCCACCAGTGTCAGATCCATGCCGATATCATACGTTCGCCACCGGAAGAGTTGCATCAATCAGTAATGTCCTGGCCTTTTGCAACCTGGGGCATGGACGTGATCGGACCAATTAGTCCGCCATCCTCCCAGGGACATCAGTACATCCTCGCGGCAACCGACTATTTCTCCAAATGGGCCGAAGCAGTCGCCCTGAGAAATGTGAAAGCCAAGCATGTCGAGGGTTTCGTTCGTCACGCCATATTATACCGGCATGGTATTCCCGAGAGAATCACCACGGACAACGGGACACCTTTCAAGAATGCTGCCATCGATAAACTGTGCGCAAAATTTAAAATCAAGCATTGCTACTCATCGCCCTATTATCCTCCTGCGAATGGGCTAGCCGAAGCATTCAACAAAACTATTGTGAAGATTCTGAAAAAGACAGTGGCGGAGAATAAGAGGGACTGGGACAGACGGTTGCCCGAAGCACTATGGGCTTATCGAACTACGCACCGCACGGCCACCCGGGCTACGCCTTACTCACTGGTATACGGTACAGAAGCTGTAATCCCGATGGAAATACAAGTTGAGTCGCTACGGGTCGCTCTCCGACACTCCCTGACAACCGAGCATAATGCCAAGAGCCGGATGGTCGAACTTGATAATCTGGATGAAAAGAGGCTCGCTGCCCAGCAAAGGCTCGAGATATATCAAAAGCAAATTTCCGCAGCGTACGATAAGCGCGTTAGAGGCAGATCATTCAAAAGGGGCGATCTCGTGTTAATGATGAAGCGTCCAGTACCGCTCCAAGGATCGAGGAGCAAGTTCGACCCAAAGTGGGACCCCGTCTGCATTATCGACGAAGTGTATTCCAACGGAGCCTATCGGGTAATAGATTGCAAAGGACAGGGTGTCAGTTCGCTAGTAAATGGTCTATTCCTGAAAAGATATTACACCTGACGTAAAACTATCATTGCAAGTTGTAAACACCCCGATAGAGGGAATGTAATAGAATAGATGCCAAAAGAAAGAGTGCCGTGCTATGACTAAACTAAAAAGCTGATCATCTGCTTTATGCTTACACAGGTATTGGAAGGGCCACCAAAGCTCGAGGCACGTCAAGCAAGACGCAACGCCTTTTCGAGAATATTAAAATCAAGATAAGCCTTAAGCCAAGGCTCGGCTACATCCTCGTACAAACGCGTAGGTTCAAGTCCTAAACAGGGGGACGTTCCTTTCCAAATAGCACAATCTGTTTTGCATTCAAACTCAAGAGGAACGACAAACGGGCCAAGAAGCACCATACGAACTCATCATCACAATAGCATACATAATGATACAACACTCATTACAACGTGTTTTAAAACTACAAAAGAATCATTATCATTACATTACGGCCTAACCGTCTAAAGTTCTCAAGCACTGCTCCAGTAGGTTAACCGCGGACCCCGCGATTGCCTTTTGTCTTGCCTCAGCCTCGGCCAGGACTTGAACAGGGTCGGGAGTATCTTGAAGAGACCGCTGCAGCTCCGTGATCCGTGCCCTCACAGCGTCACATTCCGTCTTGCGTTGGT
Source organism: Liriodendron chinense (assembly GCA_003013855.2). Taxonomy (NCBI): domain Eukaryota; kingdom Viridiplantae; phylum Streptophyta; class Magnoliopsida; order Magnoliales; family Magnoliaceae; genus Liriodendron; species Liriodendron chinense. The sequence continues at coordinate 663,211 of PVNU02000525.1, forward strand.
CAATAGAAGACTGCAGGGTTGCTTTCTGACCACCAAGTTTCGAAAGTTTGAAATGGACGACAGAATGTTCGGCACGTAATCAGGCCATCTCATCCTCAATTTCTGCAAGACGCCTGGTGACCTCTTGGTGCTCAGTATCCACAGCCTGCCAATCCCTCTGCACCGTGGCCACGTCTGCCTCGTGCAACTCTAGTTCCGGAAGAAGGGACCGCAACTGACCGCGTTTTTCTTCAATAGAGGGGTCAGTCCTAAAGTGCCTTGCATCGTTCACTTGAGCCACACCGTCTTTGAATTGTAACACATGGTTGACTATCGAAGAGATGTCGACCCCAAGCCACGTAGCAGTGAGTTCCAGCGCCTGCAGCGCCTCATCCAAGATGGACCCTTCGTCTCCTTTCCTAAGCGAATCAACGATGTCGGACAGTAAACTCTTCAGAAGGTTCGCCTTGGTCCTTGATAAGCCTCGGAGAGACGAGAGGAATGCCTCGGGCAGGACTACAGGAGCCGGGACGCTGGCAGGGGCAGTGGCTGGTAAAAGAAACGGTAAACGTTAGCACACTGAAGAGAGAAAAGAAGCGAACAAACGATGAAGGAAAATATTATACCAGTAGGGATTTCATCACCCTACGCACTGGTTGAGGCAACAGGTCTCGACGAGCTGGGGGCATATCCAACCACGATTTCCGCTGTCGGCTCGAGCATTTCAGGAGAAGAAAGAATGACGACCTCCGAGGCAGAGATAGCCCGGGCTGGTTCAGCGACCAGGGGCACTTCGGCAATAGGCTCTGGAACGCTAGTGACCTCTGCAAGCATGATTCCTCGGGGAGGGAGCGAGGCCTCTTCTAATGAGACAACGGGTCTCGCCTCAGGAACAGGACCAGGGTTCACTGCTGCTTCGATATTGACAGGAACGGTAAGGAAGGGGTCTTCAGCTCGCGGCTCACCATCGACGTCCATAGGGACGGGTTCTATGTCTACCTCAGGAACAGATCGCTCATACACTGGCTCGCTACCCTCGCCTCCCTCTACGGGATGATCTCCGCCGAGACCCGCCTGCGAACTCATCTCCCCTTCCTCCCTTGGACCGCTTGCATCATCGGTCGGGACGCTGCCGGCAGCCCCGGGGGGTTGGCTCCGCGCCTTCTCAGCTCTATACAACTTCAGCAGGTCCTTTATTTTCTTACCGCCGTCAGAAACAGAGACGCGATGAGCAGTCTTTATGCGGGGCCCAGAACGTTCAGGAGATAGTTCGAAATCACTATCCTCGGGCGCAAAACGTCTGGACAGGCCCGTCCGACTTGCCGGGCTTTGGCCGCGACCTCCCTGACCCCCGGAGGGCGGGGTGCCTGCCGCCACAACGCCTCCCTCACCACCGCCTTCTCCGTCACCACCATCATCACCACCGCCTTCTCCGTCACCACCATCATCACCACCGCCTTCTCCGTCACCACCATCATCACCACCGTCATTCCCTTCGCCGCCATCATCGGCCTCCTCTTCATCACCGGCATTCCCCGCTGCAGCAGCTTCACCACCATCATCATCGCCAATGTCATAACGCTCCCTCTGCCCCTCTGTCATAGGACCGACAAGTGGGGAATCCGGGTTCCCTTGTAACGTAACCCTCTGGCCATGAGCGACCCACCCTTCGAGTGTATGCTCGGGCTTCTCATGATCTATTATGACGTTCAGGGAAGTCATGAACTTCTGCACGCCAGGGGTAGCCAGTTGGCGAAGTGGCTCTGCTACGTACCCTAAGCCGTCGGCAGGAGTAGGATTAACAATCGGAGGAGAGACGAAGACGGGATCTGTCACGTGTCGGTTATTGCGAACCAAGGAATATTGGTGGGCCCACCACCGCATCCATCCATACGTGGCGCCGGGGACATACTCCGTCCCGGGAACGATGAAAGAACAACCTGACCTGGTAAGCAGAAGCTGTCGCCATATCCACTTCCAATGGATCGGCCCTGTGCCGTATGCCCGCTGCTCCCTTGTCACCGGTTCGATCAATTCCGGTACCCCTTGATCATAACCGAACTGCCTGGCGAATCGGTTCGGGTAGTATGGTTCTCTCCAAAATTTAGCGCCCTCTCTTAAAGGCAACGAACTCGGGCGAATGGACACCAAGAACGAGCGGTGATAAGAGCTGAGACTGTCATCGTCGTCAAGCAGGTCCGGATCCTCGCTGTTAGTCCCCGAGAAGAGGAAGAAGTCGACATCGTCATGGCGGGCTATCTTCGTCTCGATAGTCGCCGGATTTCCGCTGATCATCTTCCGTTTTTGAAAAGCGTGTAGTGGAACAGATCCCCTTTGGATGAAGTCCTTAAGCTCCATGCCGTATACCCACGGGAAGTAGACCCCCAGCCATCCCGAGAAAAAGTGCCACCCACAATAAGCAGAATTCAATCCGAAGGAGGCCGAACCTTTGTTGCTAATGACACCCCCGAAGGCCCGATATATTGAACACAATACTACTGGGGCTAATGCGTAGCGATGACCATCGGCCAAGCTCCCCGCCACGGCGAAACAGGAAACTCGCACACCGTCCGCTTGCTTAGAGCTCGGGAGGGCCACGCAACACAGCCAATAGGCCAAGAACCCGGCAAGTTCGCAGGTAGGGGATAGCTTATTCGGCCGCGGAAATTTCTTCTTCATCTTGGCCTCCAAGACTAATTTATCCTTGCGACCTTCATCGCTCAATCCGTAATCCAAGCTGAGACAGGAAGGAAACCATCAGCGGAAGAAAAAGAATGAAACAGTGCGCGAACAGTGCAAGGCAAGAAAAGAAACTCACTTCAGGCCATGGCTAAAGTACACTAGCCAGTCTTCGAAAGGCACTTTATCTCTGGAGGATAGAAACTGCGGCAACTCCGCGAACAATTCGTAGCAGGCTGCAGAATAAAAGCCTTCATCGACACCCTTCTTCTTCTTGGACAGCTCCTCATCACTAGGAGTCCATTCATCATAGATTCTGCCGCGAATAGGAAGACCTGCTATCCGATACAGATCCCAGAGGGAGATGCTCATTTCTCCGCAAGGCAGATGAAAGGAGTTGGTGATAGAACTCCAATGATTCAGGAACCCCTTATAAATGCAAGGTTCTCGATGGAAATAGCTCGATGTCGCTTGAATGGCCCGAAGGAGACCTACTTGCTTCAAGATCTCTTCGTGCCGCTCGACTATCCGATTGGCCCAAGCTTCATAACCGGGATGAGGGCTCAAATGTCCTCGGGTTCTGAAACCCCCGGTAGGCCAAATTTCTGCATCAGACAGAGGACGAAACCTTTGGCGCAGGGTCTCGTAATAATGAGTCGGAAAGGGCAGATGAGGGTCATGGTTCGGTTCCAGAAATATCATGTCCTTCTCCTCAAGGACAGACTGCTGAGTGCCGTTCTTGGATATGGCACAGTTGACGAACGTCTCTGGAATGGACGTCCAGGAATCGACGCTATGGAAAGAATTCGTGCGACGTATATCGGAGGGCTCGATGCTGGGTAGAGAGCGATATCTCTGGAAGCTTTTAGGAAAACGGATGAACTGCTTCGTATAAGGGTTGCGGATTACAAGGGATGATACTGGCAGCTTCACAGAAGACCAGACAACCCTCATTTTGTCGGACTTCGACTTAGTCTGGTTTTCTATATAGATTTGCTTGGCGCTCTTCCCAGTCGTCTTTGGACGACCGCGCTTGGCAGACTGAGCAGGCTCAATTGGGCTCGCTTCGCCCTCTTCGGACCCGACAACCTCATCGGTCCGAAAACCTTGTAAGGGAGCGTACCACGCATCCCATTCCTCCTGGGTACCCTCATCAGGAGGGGGCGGTAAGACCTTGTCGCAAAGTATCTTTCGCTGGACATTCTTTGGAAGGGTCAGAATACGTTCGTAGAAATTGAATGTCTCGGGCGGGAGAAACCACTGTGGGTTCTCAGCTGACGGTCTAGAAGTCTGCTTGGTGGCGGCCCGCTTACGCTTGGATGGAGTTTGAGACGGACCCGAAGGACCGGCTTGCGAAGGGTCGCTGGCCATTATAGTCTGCAATGGCGTAGAAAAGGGGCTTAAATACAGAGCACGTGAAAATATCCTCATAAAGACGATTAAGCATTCACGAAATCCAAAAGCATAAGAAGCAACAAGTGAACGAAGAACGGGCACCGATCCAGGCCAATGCACAACATCACCAACCAATGAGAATGAAATGAAATGGCAACACCAACATCATCACAAACGCGCAAGCTTTCAAAAAAACAGAAATAAGGCGGAAAAGTATAAATAGCATTCATTAAGCCATGAGGGCCATGCCAAAGCCCAAACCATTCAAAGTCAATTGTTTTGAAAATATAAAAAGCCGACAGTCAATATCAAATGACCCAAAATTGTGGGGACCCCCTCCCCCAAGCCAGAAAATGAAGTTTTCAGTCTTGCACCAGAGGAAGAACTCGAGCCCGCAGCTCATCGACCCTCGCTTGAATCTGGGCCTCCTTGTAGACCAAGTCCACCAAGATGGAGATGCATTGTTGCACAAGGTCGGAGTTCAAATGCTCAGCATCGGCGTAGTTCCTTATCGCAGACAAGTCAATCGCCAAGTCATCATGCTCCCGAAGAGCCGCCCTGACCATCCTCCAAATACCGGCACGACGATCCGGGTATTCGGCCTCCGCCAAGGGAATAAGCCAAGCCAGGAACCTCCTACTCTCCCTCTTCTCGTCCCTTAGGAAGTGGAGACGTTTCGAGAGGGACAGAAAGGAAGCAGCAAGGGAAGGCTCCGCCGCCTCCAGAACCGCCAATTCCTCCAGGAGGGAAGAATCGCCGATGTAGCCAGATATAGCCTCCTTGCGCTCATCAGAGATGCCCGCCATCGCCGAGATATTCTGCATAGCCCGGAGGATCGGGCGGGATTCAGCGCCAAGGCGAGCCGAGGCTTCAGCCACCTCATCGCATTGATTCGCAAGAGATGACCAAGCCTCGGGTTGGTCCAGATCGTTTAATAGCCGCCCCATGCAGTCACGAGCCGCGCGAAGGGAAGCACGGGTTATGACCATCGTCTGCTAAAGAACAAGACAGATGAACCCGTAAGGCAGTTCGACAGAAGAAAAATGCACAAAACCGCTCGTGCAAAGCCAGAAAAGCCAAGAAACGACATGCAAAGGTATACTCGAAACAACACTTTAAAATCGTCATTAATTGCCGATTAAACTAAAAAAAGGCCGGGGAGTCTCCCAAGTGTGTGAGACCCTACGCCTCCATGAGACGACTGGCACGCATACGCGAACACGAAACAGAGGCATGGGGGTTCACGCCCTTTGGAGACACGACGGACCGCCGGTGCAAAACCCGCAGGAACCGCAAACTCCACCGAGGCCCACGAGTTAGGTGCGCGGGGTTTCACATACCCTGGTGATGCTCAAAGCAGATCTGGTTTAGTAAGAGGGTGCCCGAGACCCCTCGCACCCGGAATGAGTCCCAAATATCGTGAGCAATGGTCAAATGAACCCGCAGATGAGCGTGTTAAGCCACGATAAGCACACTAAAATAGGACACCAGAATTGGACAACTTCTCCAATTCAGAGATCAGCGCCTATTGGCCTTAACACACCTTGCGATCAGGCCAATTGATCAAGTCCGCAGGTGCGTGTGGGGACCGGTTTACGTAACAGATTTAGTAAATTTCACTAAGTCCCAAAGTCGCACGCACAGAGCCCAGTGCGTCGAGAAAATCATGTAAAATCACAAGTCCGAAGGACATGACGCGCCGGGCTCAGCGCGTCTAAGAAATGGTAGATTCACCCTAGCGCGTCCATTAAATAAATTTTCCCAGGCACAAGTACGCGCTGGACCCAGCGCATCGAGAAATTACAGAGTTCAACGCGCTGCGCACAGCGCGTCATGAAATTGGTTAATAAAGGCACGGGATGACGCGCTGACCTTAGCGCGTCGATAAAATGGACGCGCTGAGTACTTATTGTGTGCGCTGCACTATGGCGCGTTCAGAAAATCAGAAATCCACAAGTCCAACAGCCGCGCTGTGCGTAGCGCGTCGATAAAACACACAAAGTTGGAATACTTCGACGCGCTACCTAATATTTCGATGCGCTGGAGATAATAAATCGATGCGCTGGAGAAAAATCGATGCGCTGGCCGAGGGCTCTGGTCGAAAATGAACAGTGAAATGACGAAATGACCAGGGATCCCCTATTTATAGTGGGACCCAGAAAATCCGATGCGTCACAATGGATCGCCGCTCGTCCATCCCAACGCATCGGAGGGGCATCTGTTGGGGTCCCAAAAGTGAGGATCCCCGAAATGATAATTCCGAATGCCAAAACCATCATGCGATCAGATTTAGGGCCAGTGCATCGAAAATCGCGGCACGGATCACGATGCATGCATCAGATTTGCCTCAAGCATGAAATTGGGCCGGTAATGGACCCCACCGGTCACCGTGACCAAAACTGTCCAAAATTGGGAGGATACCTCAATTATGAAGAAATAGGAGCAGTGCATCGGCATTCACCGCGATGCGGACCCCGCAAACACCCCAATTTGCAAAACCCAAATCTGTGGGACACGAATACGCCCAGCGCATCCAGAAAATCAATTTATGGACGCACTGCGCCCAGCGCATCCAGAAAATCAATTTACGGACGCACTGCGCCCAGCGCATCCAAAAAATCAATTTATGGACGCACTGCGCCCAGCGCATCCAGAAAATCAATTTACGGACGCACTGCGCCCAGCGCATCCAGAAAATCAATTTACGGACGCTCTGCGCCCAGCGCATCCAAAAAATCAATTTCTGGACGCACTGCGCCCAGCGCATCCAAAAAGTGAATTTATGGACGCACTGCGCCCAGCGCATCCAAAAAGTGAATTTATGGACGCACTGCGCCTAGCGCATCCAAAAATTCACCCAGCGCATCCAAAAATCAGTTAATTTCAGGATGCGCTAGCAGCTGGCGCGTCCTGTAAACCAACTTCCGGACTCCGATCATTCCGCGACGCGCCGAGCGCATTTATCGACGCGCCGACTCATTTTCTCGACGCGCTACACGTGTCGACCGCTTATTGGACGACGATACCTATAAATACCCCGCCCACCACCTCATTTGCATCATTCGGCGAGAGAGAGAGAGGACCTCGTCGCCGGAAAACCTTTTCCGATCGCCGGAATCCTTCTCCGACCGCCGGAACCCCTCGCCGGAAATCGCACCTCCGATCGCACCAGGTCCGGAGGAATGACTAAGTCATCTTTTTTCGATGCGCCAGTCCCAGCGCATCATAAAAGTGACCCAGCGCATCGGGAAAGTCCTTGGTGGATTACACAAACCATCAATTGGGGCATTTTTAGGACGCACTGGCTCCAGCGCGTCATAAAATAGGCCAGCGGATCAGAAAAATGCAAGTTTTAGAGTCAAAGCTATTTTAAGGACGCACTGGCTCCAGCGCGTCATAAAATTACCCAGCGCATCAGGAAATTGTAATTTTAGGACGCACTGGCCCCAGCGCGTCATAAAATTGGCCAGCGGATCGAAAAATTAGATTTTAAGGACGCACTGGCTCCAGCGCGTCATAAAATTACCCAGCGCATCATGAAAATCATTTAAGGACGCACTGGCCCCAGCGCGTCAATAAAATCAGGCCAGCGGATCGCAAAAATCAGCACTTTGTGCATTCATTCCAGCACCTTTAAATCCTCATTTTATAACATTTTTAAGCCCCGTTTGAGCCTATTTTGGGTATTTCAAGCGTTCCGGACGCAATGGAGCAGTCAAACGACCCATCCGGGCTACCCAATGAGCAGAACGCTAGCCTTCGGAGTCCGATCCGACCCAACGAGCTGAATGGAACGATTCTCTCGAAAAGAGGCCGCCGGCGCCCAGAATCATACTGATGCATCATCATTACGTGTACTATCATAATATGACCCGAATCCAGGTCTGGACTAAGCAAAGGGGACTATGGTTAACACGATAAACCACACCAGGAGAGTTCTAAACTATCACACACAATCTGTTAAAAACTGATATTCCAAGAACAGTCGATGCCCTACCCATCCAAACGGCATCCGCTGGTTGAGCTGCGCAGGTACACACAACTGTAGAATGGACTTCCCGAGGTCACCTGTCCCTACATTGACAGGCGCGGGCCCAGAGTTGTCCATCTCAGCCATAAACCCTGACAGTCTCAGCCCGGATCTCCGGTCAAAACATGGGACATAGACATCCGACTCGTACGAAGGTGGATCAGTCTATAACAAACACAGGTCTCCGCGACCATACAAACACAGGTCTCCGCGACCATACCAAATACAGGTCTCCGTGACCACCAAAACACAGGTCTCCATGACTAAAGAACTCTGAGACCATAGTCCCTGCTGACTAGTCTTTTGCCTTTTAATCAAGGGTCATCGATCATTCGATGTAATTAAGGGCTCGTGCCAGATCACGGCCTGGAATGTACAAGATCTCAGAATCTCTGGAATAAAATTCGCCTTGCGATATCTTTTCTCTTGTGTACTTTGGTGAATGCTTGTGATTATCTACGAATGTCTCTATATTCAGAACCCCAGAACAACAAAACACCACATTTCAAGAAAATGTCATCGTGATGCATTTTCTAGTTCTAACACTGGGGCTCCGGAAAATGTTGATCAAGCCAATTAGATAAGGCTTGAAATCTGGCTTTGAGAGTTAGAAGCGTGTTTCCGAGGAAACGCATAACGTCTTCTTGATTGCCGGACGTATCAAACAATAGGTTTTGTGTTAGCACGTTAGGATCTCCCTGAGGAATGCTCGTCGAAGCAGTCTGAGGGAGGTTTGCCGCTGGTTCGGTAATGTCAGGCGGAGGTAGCGTCTGCCTTGAAGTGGAATGATGAACCATCGTCTTGGGAGGCATGGTGGGAGAACTTTAATCAGTGATTAAAATGGCTAATCCTGACGATCGTTTCCCACAGACGGCGCCAATCTGTTTACGTCGGATTTGGTAACAAGATCCTCCAAAAGTTCACCTTCCTTCAAGCCAGCTTCCTTTCGAACCTGAAAGAATATAAGAGAAAAATAAGGGTGGCCGGTGTCCAGCCGTTGGCCGTCCAAAGCTTAAGTCAGACGGGACATGGTGGTAAAAGGAAACAGTGTGATTTGAAGCTTAAAGATTGTGTACCTCTCCAATCGATGAGGCCATCCGTTTATATAGATCCATGTGATCCAATCTGTTACGCAATACATCAAGATTACTGCTGATTCCCAGGGATAAGGTGTTTATCCTGCTGATCCTTAAATAAGGGAACAGCCTGGTCCAATTAGACATCTGGACAATTACGTTTTCTGGTGATCCCCTGAGGTTCGGAGCCATGAGCAAAAATAAGCCCGAAATCGGTTTATATGGGCTGCTGGTACTAAAAAGGCGGAGGATGCTTGGGCTTGGAGGTAGCTGCTCGCATGCTGAGATGCGACCCCTTTCAGCGACCACGAGCCGAGCTACTCGCATGCTGAGGTGCGACCCCTTTCAGCGACCACGAGCTGAGCTGCTCGCATGCTGAGGTGCGACCCTTTTCAGCTACCACGAGCCAAGCTGCTCGCATGCTGAGGTGCGACCCTTTTCAGCGACCATGAGCCGAGCTGCTCGCATGCTGAGGTGCGACCCCTTTCAGCGAGCACGCTCTCTGGTCGCATCTGTCAACGACCAACTTTATCCTACAACAATCACAATTCCACAAACGCTTCTTACCATGGCTTGAGTGGCATAGAATTCAGAATCTGAATGGTTCAAATCATATTTCTCAATGCCACAATTTAAAAGCTAGAATCTTATGATCATGCCCTCGAACCATTCATATTTCTCAATGCCTCCATTTAGAAGCTATAATCTTTCGATCATGCCCTCGTTGATGATTCTTACTCAATATTCTTCTCATACACAATCACAATTCCACAAACGTTTCTTACCATGGCTTGAGTGGCATAGAATTCAGAACCTGAATGGTTCAGATCATATTTCTCAATTTGTAGAATGAGCCAAGGCACATAATACTAAGACCTCAAAATCTCCATAGGTCCTCATATCTAACACTTAATAAAAGCTAACACATGATCAAGTCAACCATTCTAGAATGATGGGCCTCCTAAATCAAAGATTTGATGCGATTCTCCACCATAAGTGTCCACTCAGAGCCCAAAACTAAGAACCCATGAACATAATTAATACTTACAATCCTATGTGAGGTATGGTAAGGCACTAGTAGCCCTATAGTGAAGACTATTCATCTAACTCATTATTAATTAATTCCCATCACATAGGACAACATGAAAAGATGACCACGAGTTGCCCCAATCCTATTAAAGTAATCATGCATGGACATTGAGGGTATTGAGATCCATGAATATTAACTCTCCCTCGGTTAGTAGTTATTTTATTCAATTTCATCTTTCTTAAGGACAAGTAGAGCAAACTCTCTTTATAATCTTCATAATCATAAACAATTAAAGTTTTCCATTTTATTTATGGCATGAATTGTATACACTAAATATAAGTGATCATCTAGATCCATAATCATATTTAGCATTGGCTTTTCAAGACACAACACTAATAACGACTCCACACGAAATGTTTTGTCAAATTGAGTGACTCGGTTGAGTTTTGAGTGGACACATTAAGTTTTAGAATTGTAATTCTAGAGTTTTCCTAAGCATGCATGCTTGTATATATGAGGCCATCCATTCCTAAAAAAGATATTAGTGTGTGTTGGGATAAAAAAAGTATAATTTTTTTTTCTAAGGGGATGATTTGCTACGATGCCAAGTCCATGCCATGACCTTGCCACGTAGACTAATCCGAACCCATTTCTTCCCCATTATCTTTTAAGCCTCTTAGTGTGATGCATGCGCCATGTGGCTTGACTATTAGCCAATTAGGAAGTGACACATCATCGCCAAGCTGCCAAGGAAGTTTATAAATACCCTCATACATGCCATTCGCAAAACAAATCTCTCTCATTTCTCATTTTATTTGCTCCTTCCCCTTAACTCTCAACCCTTAAAATTGTGCATATTTTTCGAGGCGGCATTCAAGAGAAACCACATGAATTTCTTCTATCTTTAAAGGAGGCATGGCCATGCCAATTTCTTAATGAAGGGAAAAGTTGCTCCGCCTCCCGATCGAGGGAAAATTTGTGCCAACCCTCACAAGGCCGTTATCCTTGGAGTTTACTAATTCATTGAGCCTATATGCCTTCGAGCTAATGGCACGGCCACGCCATCATCCACATGAGCAACATTTCATCTCTTTTCCCACATTCATTGCTTATTTAATTTATCATGATCTTCAATAATTGTAACGTCAATCCTAATTTTATGGTCACTCCCATGGTAGTCTAACTAGAACAAGAAAAGGGGTACTTTCTATTCTTTAATCCATTATGGATATGTGGATATCTCCCACGTATAATATCCAATACAATGTTCTAGTACCATTCCTTTAATATATAAATAATGTTTCTCTAATACTGACACAGTTCTTATATAAAACCAAGTTGAGCCGAGTTGAGCTGCGATCAAGATGAACTTTGAACCGAGCCGAGCTTGGGTCAACTCGAGCTCGACTTAAAAATCCTTTCAAGCTTAGAAAAATAACTCAGCTTGGTTTGAACCCAACCTTCAAATCGAGCCAAATCGAGCTGGTTTGAGCCAAGTCGAGTGAGCTAATCAAGCTGGCTTGGCTTGTGTTCAGCTCTAGCCACAAAACCTGAGCCATGGATCGCATAAACAATCCTAAGATTATCACGAAACAGTCATATTGTATGCATATTTTCATATCATACATTTCTTGCATTCTATTGAATATCACATTTTGCCACCATAAATGTATTTATCATTACTTTATCATCATATTAAATTTTTACCTTAGAATTAAGGGTACTCTAGAGAGATGTAATTAAAATTTGTGGCAAATCATAGCCCGAAATATAATAAGAATCTAGATAATAATAAAAACTTTCTAACTATATGTGCTCTTCTCTCTTCTATGAATGTGGTAATGCAATGAGAATATTTTACAGATATGTTATGATATAAATGACGATAAATGTGATTCTCAATGTAATATTTATATCTTATCCAAATTCTAACGAAGAGTGGGTAGGTGCTCTTATTCTATAAATAATGTTGATGCCCAGGGGGCCATGGTTACATTACTGACGTCAAGTCGATGGTTCCTCTAAGGTCCTTGTAGAATAAGTTATTCTGCAAGGACAATGTGTGGGGTCCACTGGGATGTGTGGATGACATCCAGCCTGTCTTATAGAGTTGCCCCACCATCAAAGTTGGACTCCCCAAAAATCGCACCAATCCAACCATCGCGTGGGCTTTGCATGAAAGTTATTAGGAATGATACGATTTCCTTTTTATTTATTTATTTATTTTGTCAAAAATGGATTACGATGTAATTAATTGCAATCTTCTTTTTTAGGCTATTTCTTTTGTATAAATTTAAAGATCTACTCAATGAAAATACACAAGAAATTTTACAAAATTACAATTTAAGTTTTTCCCTTTTTAGTTTCCATTAAAAGTAAGACATTTTCTTATGGTTTGTCATTGTTTTCTATGACATGGCAACTTAATGATTCTATAAATTTGATTTTTAGGGTATCTTATCATCATAGAAGGTCTTAATTTGCCTATGCACTGATTAGATGGGATGTATGCAACACAGAATGCCCCACCATACAAAATAATGGGCAACCATGAAAATCTTGAAATTCACATGGTGGCCCAAATGATTGTTGGAGCGGCCTGGTTTTTTTAACATCTTACTTTCATGGTAGGGCTCACATAATGCATGGATTATCTGTCAAATACACACCTCAACGGGCCCAAACTATACTTCTAGAATAGTAGAATAAGCTTATCCTACGAGGACCTGAACTAGTCCCTTATAATTGGTGGTTATAAAAGGGTTTTTCCAATGTATCCCACTTCTAGCTGATTTTGTTGTCCATGGTCACCTGAATGCATGGCTGTAGATAAGATGGACAAGATTGTCTAATTGATGTGATTTTTAATATATAAGCCATCTATAACAGAGGGACACACGGTTTGGCAAATGACCCAACACTAGCCAGATAGCCGTGTCAAAACTTTGTGGGCCCAACCATGATGTATGTGTTTTATCCATGCCATCCATCCATTTTTCCAGCTCATTTTAATGCGTGGGCAAACAAATGAGGCAGATTCAAATCTCAGGTGGTCCACACTATAGGAAAACAGTATTGATTGAACATCCACAGTTAAAAATTTCCTAGGGTCCACCATGATGTTTATTTGCCATCCAACCTATTGATAAGGTCACACATACCTGGATGAAGGATAAACACAAATATCAACTTGATCCAAAATTACTTCTGTGGCCACCAATAAGTTTTCAACCGTAAGCATTCAATTCCCACGATTTCCTATGGTGTAGTCCACCTGAGATTTGAATCTGCTTCATTTAATGGCTCATGCCATAAAATGAGTTGAAAAATGGATGCATGGCGTGGATAAAACACACACATCATGATTGGACCCACAAAGGTTTCACACCAGATGACCCGAAGGGGGGGGGGGGGGGGGGGGGCTCGGATTAGGTACTACCCCCACCAGGACACACGAGGAGACGGACACATACGTGGCGCATCGTCATTGGCCGACGTAGTGGGTCCCACACTTCGGGTCTGACGCAGAGCTGTCAGACCTATCAAATCCCACTAATACCGAGGTGTGGAGCCCGCTACGCTAGCCAATGGTGACGTGCCACGTAGGCGTCCGTCTCCTCGTGTGTCCTAGTGGGGATAGTACCTAATCCAAGCACGTGTTGGGGTCACTAGCCAAACTGTGTATTGATAGAGCCCTTGTATTGGTGGACACAATTTGCACGGCACCGTGCTAAGTGTGTTTTGTTTAGATCCACCATTTCATCTCCCTCTTAGATCTACCATTTAATCCCCTTTCTCTTTCACAAATGGCATGCCATGCACATGGAGAGAGAGAGAGAGAGAGAGAGAGAGAGAGAGCAACTACACAAAAATAAAAGGGCACTCACTGGTGATCACACAACAATGGGGCGCGAATTAGGTGTTAACCCAGGAATAGCTAAGTGGGAGTTACCCTAACCGTGTGGGGCCCATCTTGATGTATTTTTTATATATCAACGCAGTCTATCTTTTTTTTCATATCATTTTAGGATGTGATCCAAAACCCTAAGAAGATTCAAATCTCAAGTGGACCATACCACTAGAAATAGTGATGAATAACCATTAAAAACGTTTTGTGGGCCACAAAAGTTTTGGTTCAATCTTATCTTTATATTTTCCCTTCATCAAGACCTTATTGACATTATCAAGAGCTTGGATTGCAAATGAATATTACCAAAACCTTACAATGGGTTCTTTGGAATTTTTAATGGTGGAGCACTCAATCACATTGTTTCTAGTGGTATGGTCCACCTGAGATTTGGATCTGCATAATTTTTGGAACCTCATCCTAAAATGGGCTGTAGAATCAGATGGACGGCATGGATATACAAAATATCATCCATGTGGGCCATTCAAGAGGGGTAACACCCACTAAGTTGCTCCCGCGGTAACACCTAATCCGTGCCCACAACAATGAGGGAGAGAGAGAGGGTGCAACTACACAAAAATAAAAGGGCACTCGCTGGTAAGTAACAATTTCCCTACTTTTTTTTCTTTTTTTCTTTTTTTTATGCCATGGCCAACTCAAGTTTTAAATATATCTAATTTTTAGGCTGACATGGTAACATGATCCATTGAATAAACGTGCAGAGTGAGCGTGACATGGCCATCAATGTGGTCTGCACGGAGCCTTTGTCATAACAGCTCCCCAATCTCTACATGCAAAGGAGAGGATATGTGGAGCAGGTTACTTGCATGAAAGGAATGACAAAAATACCCTTGGTTAAAAGGCCTAAGAACATCCCATTGCTCACCTTATATATAGTAAAAGTTATTTATGGACGTTGTATGTCAAAATATAGAGTAAAAGCCAACCAGGTAAAATTCAGTTGCCATTTTCTAATCTTGGTGAACTCCAAGAGTAAAAATAAAATAAATATTCATTAAGGGGGTGTAGACGCTAGTCGAATTGCACGCTACGCATGTGTGCTAAGCCAACCTTCCCTAGATAGCAATAATTATTTATTTACTGCTTCGTAATGAACAGATACGCGTTCAAATGCATGGGCCATCAAGGACAATGTCGCCATGGATTTACTCAGAAATATATATGATAGAATATTGACTACGGCGACACGATACGACAAAGCAATAGTAGACTTCCATGTGCTAAGACAAAACATATTTATCGGCCGATATTTTGGAGCTTGATGTGCCCATTCTTTTGTTCCTAGCCATTGGTGGTGCAAGTGATTGAACATTATTTCGTGGGGAAAAAAAAAACTTTGATACTCTGGCAGAGTGTGATGGATGATAAGCAGGTACTTATAAATTACTTAGAAATTTCAAATGTGTCATAAATTCAAATTCAACTGTTCAATTTATGGATACAAGTTTAGATCTATCACAAACTAAAGTAATATGCTTATTTAATTATCTTGATATCAGATTGTGGACATTTATTGAAAGGTTAAGAACGAAAAATATCCAATGGTCTTATTTCACGAATCAGAAGTTAGGATTGTGGAACTAATATAATTGTTGTGGAATGTTGGCGACAGTGAGATCCACAATTTAGCCAATTTAATAAGAGTTAATGTATGCTGCGTATACCATTTTGAAGTGCCTGTGTATCAAGCATCATAAGCAAGCGGAGTATTAAATAACTCCCTTATTTCTTTTATGGGGACATACCTTCTCTTGTGATTTCCTCTATCTACATCACTTGTCTTCATTCTCCCCTCTCATGTTCTGGTTTGGTTTTTGTGGTTCACGTCTCCTCATTTTCTTTCATGGGGCCATTGTATTCATTTTAGCACATGGGCTGACGTGCAATGCTCGTCTTACACGATTTGTCAAATGTTGGTGTACACGCGGCACTAGTGTAAATCAATGCTAATCGTCCAGAATCCAAATAATGGCCCCACTGTGGGTGGAGCATATCCCAAATTAAATTGGTGAGCTAGCCTCGTATGGTTGTGCTGGTACCGGGCTCAGTGTGGGGTCCACCTCAATTTTTCATCCAATCCACACCGTCCATCATGTTCGCCCACACATGCTCACCGCATGAACGAAAAATCAGGCTGACCCAAAAGTTAGGTGGGTCGCAATGCAGGGAGCAATGTATGATTATGCCTAAGACCTATAAATTCATTTGGTAGGACCCACCTGATTTCTGGAATGGATGTGATTTTTCAAGTTCCATTTAACTAAGGCTGATCTGATGAGTGGATTAGATGGCACATACGCAACACAGTGGGCCCCACAAGTAGTGGGACAGTTTTATTGGTTGGGCATCCCCTCCCAACTGTTCCCGTGGTGTGGCCCATCTGAATTTTCGCTCAGGTTGATTTTTCGACCAATGGCTTAACAACATAGACCATGTCTAATGGACCGGGTGGATCTGATGCACAGTTGATGAGGGCCCCACAACAGCCCAGTGCAACCACAAGTCTAGTGTGAGCACAGCTCATCCCAAAAATCACAATGGTAGACCGATCTTATTAACTTATATCAGCCGTTGATTTAGAATCCTTGATCAGTTTCTTCTCATCCTGGATTTATTGGTTAAGTTCATTCGATGGAATAAGGCCCATGATTTGATCGGTCTAGATTGACAAACAAGCATTGCCGGTGGAGTAGTCATCACCATTTTAAGTTGTGGGAAACGCATATAATAATCTCAAGTCTGAAACATAACCCCTGCCTCCCCATTCTCTGCCTTGATTGCACTTTGAATGAGTGAACGATGCCAGTTTCAACCATTGGATTGAATGTCCATTGAATTCATAAATGCCTTCTCATATATAAATAATTTCTATAGTAAGACCAAAGGAATTATAATTATATGACAAGTATCTGCACATACATATGCTATCCCATCAATGATAATTTTTAAGCCATGTGAACTTGAGCAATCCAGGCAAACAATTTGGCCGGTATGGATTGATAACTTGGTGTAAACACTTGTGGAATAGGATTAAAGGTTAGGATTCTAAATCGAGGATCGTGAAACACACACATACCTAACTCATCATTCGAAAACCCCAGGTAATTATAAAGATCAAGCACATATATACTTTGGGTCATGATCATGATCCAACGATAGATGGTACTTCTTCTAAGTACTTGAACTTGCTAATGAACGGTCTTGATCAGAGGTTCATATGTCACATATGTAGGTCGCTCTTGGCTCTCCTTCTTCGAATTTCTTATCTTTGAGTTTTAGTGCATAAGAAGAACACCAAAAGTCCTTATTTATAAGAATTTAGTGTATTTTCCTTTTAATGCAAGCCTCCTGCATCGGATTATCTATAAGGACTTGTTTGGATTCTACATAAGCTACTTGTGCCTTAAGTATTTTATCTTAGTTTCTAATTCACCAAATAAATATATTTGGCAAACAATTTACTTGTGAACCAAAAATTTGAAAAGTATATTTGATTTTTCAACATCACATGAGTACTTATCCCTTGTGTCTTGCCCAGCAGGAAGACGCCTAGGCGTTTCAACAGCATGTCTCAAGTTCAAGTGTTAAGGAGACACACTAACCCCACCAGTGGGTGGGTGCATTGTGTGACTAACCAAGTAGGTGCATTGCCCAGCTAACAAGGTGGGTGCGTTGCATGACTAACTTAAAAAAAAAAAGAGAGTATTTATCCCTCGAGTTTGTTTGATCTACCCTTGATATTCATTATCTAATGTTGGGGCCCACCTTGGCCACAGGTCCTCCATCATGTTGGAAATTGGATGTAGGTCATCCATCATGTAGAGCCCACCTTTATTGTGGACTGTCCATCATGTAGGACTCAACTTTGAGCTGGGCCATCCATTATGCAGGGTCCGCCTTGGGTGTGGGTCATTTATCACTTCGGGTAGAGCTTTGATGCGAACTATTTGCATGTAGGCCCACCTTGATATGAGTCATCCATCATGTGGGGACCAACCATTAATGTTATTATCCATAATGTGGGGCCCACCTTCAATGTTCATTGCTATCATGTGGAACCCACTTTTGATGTGGACCGTCCATAGTATGGGCCCCACCTTCAGTGCGGGCCATCCATCAATCAAGGCCTGCTTTGGATGTGGATCATTCATCATTAGGGGCCAACCTTTGATGTGGACCATCCATTATGTAGGGCCCACCTTGATGTGAGTCATCCATCATGTGGGGCCCACCTTCAATGTCCACTTCCCATCTTGTGGAGCCCATCATTGATGTGGACCATCCATTGTGTGGGCCCCACATTCAATGTGGGTCGTTTGTCATGCAAGGCTTGTCTCAGATGTGAGCAATTCATCATTGGGGGCCAAACCTTTGATGGGACCACTCATTGTGTGGATCCCAACTATCATGGAGGTCCACATCAATGTTAATTATCCAGCACGTGGGACTCACCTTCAATACCTATTGCCAATCATGTATGAGCAACTTAAGGTGTTTAAGCTATTTTTGAGAAGATATTGATCAAACTAAGTTAACTTAAAGGATATTTTTTTTGGAAAAAATTATGTATGGGTGGCACTAATTTATTTTTTTCTTTTCCACACATCACATGGGCACTCGAACTCATGACATACTAGCCTGCCTGGCTGCCCATCCCTAGCTAGGAACTGACAAGGGCTCTAAGAGGCAAGCGTGATGTACACCATCCATCCATTTTGCCACATCATCATTTTAGGGTACAAACCCAAAAAATGAGACAGATTCAAGGCTCAAGTGGACCACACTAGCAGTGGTGATACTGACACCCACCATTGAAACCATCCTAGGGCCACCAAGATGATTAATTGCAATCCAACCTGTTCATAAGCCCCATAGACATGGATGAAGGGAAAACACCGATATCATCTTATCCAAAACTTCTGTAGCCCCCAAAAATTTGTAATCCTATTATGAGGCCCACTTGAGCCTTCAAACTGCCTCAATTTTTTGGCTTATAACCTAAAATAATACGAAAAATAGATGGACGGTGTGAAACGGTGGCCCCTCAGAGCCCCTGTCCATTCCTAGCTAGGGACAGGAGACCAAGTTGACTGGCTTAAAAGACTGGAGACCTAGTTACTTAAAAACCAAGACAATCCACGTGCATGTGTGCTCAGTCGGTCAGTATGAAGCCAATTTTAATAAATGGAAGCCACACGTGGGCGGCTAATATGTACACAAGTATGTCCCACCATGCTCTAATTGCTCATTGAGACAAAAGCTACTAATCATGCATAGGAAATGCTAGCGTCCTTGAGGGCCCGTTTGGTTGGCATCTAGAAATCGGTTTTTAACCTGGATTACAGTGAAATCTGATTTTAACTGGTGTTTGGTGGCAAATTCCAACTAAACGGGATTCCATCTGTATATTGGCTGGAATGGGGATTAGTGGAAAACAGTGTGAGGGACCGTTTCTATGGGGGAGAGGGAAGAGAAAAGAGGTGGAAGTGAGTGTCACCCACCTCTATGTATGTATAGGCATTATGCATCTATGATGTATGTGTTTTATATCCACACAACCTATACGTTTTGAGAGCTCAATTAAGGGCATTAGACAAAAAATGAGGCAGATCTAAATCTCAAGTAGACCATACCACAGGAAAACAGTGTTGATTGAATGTCCACCATTAAAAACTTCATAGGGCCCACTATAATGTTTATTTGCCATCCAACCTGGCCATCTGTCTTGCAGGACTACTATAGGCCAGGGGTCAAGTTCTCAGGCCATTCCAAAGCCCAACTGGGCCATGCCACAAGCAACGGTTGAAACAGAATCTGGATTACACAGTTTTCAACCAAACTGCAAGTTCAAGATGGAATCTGGTTTCCAATCTAATTTATGCAATTTTGGATTCCCACACTAAAATCTGGATTTTCTTTATAATCTAGATTCTGCAATCAAACAGGCCTAAGGGTCAGTTTGGTTGGCATCTGGAAACCTGTTTCCAGCTTAAAATTTGGATTCCAGCAGAATCCGGTTTTAACTGGGGTGTTTGGTGGCAAGTTCCAGCCAAATAGGATTCTGTCTGTAAACCTAAATTGAGTGGAACCGGGACTAGTAGAAACGGTGTAGGCGACCATTTCTACGAAGGGGAAAAGAGGCGGAAGTGAGCGTCACCACCTCCATGTATGCGTTGTACATCTATGTTGTATATGTTTTATATCTCCACGGTCCATTAGTTTTGAAATCTCAATTAAAGGCATTGGACAAAAAATGAGGTAGATCTAAATCTCAAGTGGGCCACACCACAAGAAAACAGTGTTGATTGAACGTCCACCATTAAAAACTTCCTAGGGCCCACTATAATGTTTATTTGCCATCCAACCTAGCCATCTGTCTTGCGGGACTATAATAGGCCAAGGGTAAGGTTCTCAGGTGGATCTGAAGCCGAAGTGGGCCATGCCACAAACAACGGTTGGAACACCATCTGGATTGCACTGTTTTCAACCAAACAGCAAGTTACTGATGAAACCTGAGTTCCACTCTAGTTTCTGTAATTTTGGATTCCAACAGTAGAATCTAGATTTTCTCTAGAATCTGGTTTTGCAACCAAACGGGCCCTAAGAGTATCGGATGCGATATTGATCCTAGTTGGATTAGGTCACTTGTATAATTCAATCCATTGATCTGGACTGTTCGTTGGGTTTAACGCAAATTTCATGGGCTGCGATGTTTATCACACGGATTTGACAATATCAACCGTTTGATCAATTTACCTTTAATATGGATGGTCAAGATCATTTATACCAAAATAAGGCCAATCAGTATTTGGACCCATCTTTGTGATAGGGACTATCATAGATTGTTTATGATTCTAAAGAATCGCTTCTGTTATGCAATCCTAACCACCTCATACGAGACTTGGAAAAAATGGCTTAAAAAAAGGCTAAATCAAGGATGGATTGGATCATTCTTTCAGTGTGATTTTTCTTGATGGTCTATGAAATATGTTCTTGACTTGATGGACGGTTCAAATCAATTAGTCTGCACTGTCCAAATGACCCGAGGCAGCTAAGAGCTCTCTAACGTAAATTGCTTTGACGCAATGGTCATTTCTTCATATGTCTATAATGCCTATTTCACGTACAACACCCGAGTTGTGGGACCCACGGTGCTGGGTAACTGCCCACAAGTTGTGCCACCTCATGTTAGCCGTACATAACAGAAATCAGTGGGATCCAAAAGTCCGGTGGGCTGCTTCACGGGAACAGTGTAAAAATCATGTTTAAAAACCCCATAATTTCATGCAGTGTGGCCCACCTGAGTTTTGGATCATTCTGAGTATTGGAATGTATAATTCATCCTAGTGGGCAAACAGATTGAATGGTACTAACATTGTGGCCTAGGAAGGTTTCGTGGTGGGGTCAGCACCCTGCGGTTCCTTGTATTGTGGCCCCACCTGAAGTATGCATTTGCTTGATCCCTGTATTTAGTTATTAACATGAGGTGTTGCAATTGATGGATGGAGTAGAACTCTATCGACAGCTGGCTCGCGGCTTTCACAAGGAGGGCTTTTGCACTCGGTATGTTTAGAGCAGTATTGTATATGACTGGAATTGCTACTAGTCAGTTATTTCGAATCTATAGTCGGTTAGATCTTATAGAAACGCTTAAGAGCAAGAATTCGAAGATTCTTAATTTTAAGGTGACTCCTTGATTTGCATCCAAAGATTCGGGGTAAGGACTGCAGTTATAGAGAGGGAAGGTGTTAGGCACCGACTCTTCCCGTACAGATGTACAGACTCTACTTCATAGGATAAAACAAATTCCGAGGATTAGTTCTGGTTCTTGCATACTAAAGATTTGTAATGCCATGCTGTGTTATGATCAATGTCAGCCAGCATGAATTTCCAGTGGGCATACTCCGATTATATAAACAAGCTTCATAGCATATGTCCGTATTGATAGAGTGTTGGCGTTATGCGTTAATGTAATGCAGTGCTAAATGTCAGTCAACAAGAATTTTTGGTGGTTAGGCTCCAATCAAATCGACAAGCCACAAAGTATATGTTCATACTAACAGAGTGCTGATGTGATACGTTAATGCCATGTATACCGATTAGGGTTTCTAACGGGCAAGATCCGATTAAATCGGCAAGCTACAGAACATACACCCAAATCGATATTGATGCATTATAGATGGATGAGATGAGCAGGGGAGTTAAGAAGGGAATGGATGTTGCATAATGCTAACGTAGGGTTGGAAAAAACGGATTGAGGGTTGGATAGCTAGATGAATGGGTGTATCACAAGGACTCAATCGAGTAGCTTGTGCTAGGACTTAGAAGGCTCAGGAGACTCGGACTCTGGTTAGGCTAGGTTAGACCAAGGCTGGACTCTCTCTCTCTCTCTCTCTCTCTCTCTCTCTCTCTCCCCCCCCCCCCCCCCCCCCCCCCCCCCTTGGTGGAAGGATGGAATGGCTAAGGGTAAGGGTGTGTGAGGGACTCTTGGTGAATTGTGGATGATTTTGGTGTGTTAAAATGAGAAGGGGAGGGGACTATTTATAGCCCCCAACCTTAGTTTTCTAGCAATTCCTTCCTAGTTTAGGGGTAAAAAAAGGTTTGAGAAGCTAGGATTAGAGACTTTCATGTGGCAACATTTGGATGGTTGTATTGGATAGTACGATGATAATTTTGGTTCAAGAGGAGGTTAATGAAGTAAATTTGCATATTCCACACACTTGAGGGATGAAAAAGGGAAAATCGCATGATTTGGAGGGGCCCCAGCCTTCACAGGAGGGGTGTCATGTGGCCGGCCCCTCTGGATGCCTCCTGTGTTAGATGGGATCCACCCTCAAGCGTGTAGAGGCCATGCATTGAGGTTTGTTCAGTTGTTGTCTCCCTTGGAACTCCAGTTTGGGCTTAGATCTGGGCTTTGGTTCGGGCCTAATCCTGCTTGGGCTTTTGATAAGGCGAGTTGACTGGGTTATTGGATTGTGTGTGCTGACCGGGAGAGTTGACTCGATGAGTCGATTCACTGAGTTGACTCAAGGTTTTAGGATTCCGAGACTTTTAGGGTTTTTTTATTAGGGTTAGGGTTTAAGATTGGGATTAGGGCTTCGATTAGCCATTGAGTCGAACGGGATCGATCCAACCTTAATCAGCTTGTTGGACCGAGGTGAGGTGTCTACAGATGCCTCTCTTTGGTAGAGGTTGTATGAAACCGAATGCCAAAGCGAGTGGACACCCGATCCTCGCTAGTGAGTCATAGATTGCAGTTTGGATTCATTGCCTGCCTTCGTGTTTGTGTCAATTAGTTGTTTGGAAATAGATAACCCACACGTACCATGGAGGTTTGGAGAAAACGTTGTGATTGTCCCTGCACTAGCTACAATATGCATGTCTAATCGTAACCCTTTCATTCCCAATCGGTACTGACATTAGAAGAATCAGTCACAGTAAAGCCCATATGCTTGTTGCAACCTTACGGGGATATTTTCTGGAAATGAAATATCAGTTGCTTCCTAGATCACTTCTGGAGTACTTGTTTCGCTTGATCGTCAAAGTGGTTAGCTAGCCCTACTTTTTTTGCAGCCTTATGGGGTCACTATGCCGACTTCGACTCAGTCAAGTTCTACAAGCATCCACGCCCAGGTATATGTGCGTGACCCTTTTTCCATGCAATCTTCTGGTTTCCACGCGTAGGTTACAATTTGTCTTTTCCATTGTTTAGATGGTTTCTTCTAACCAATCTTAGGGCCTATTGTTCTTTCTTGCATTAGCATTTGGTACGATGGATTTGTCACTAAAGTTCAGTCTGATCGTACTTTGACGTGCATTTGGATTTGATGATCTCTAGGGAAACCGCGAGACATCAAATCTTATTTAATTTTCCATTGGTCCCCACTAAGAGATATGAAAGATCTCTTAGTACCTTGGGAATCTGACGCCTTACTGGGAAATTCTTTTTGATGTTTTTGAAAGTCACTACACCCTGGGGAGTAATACTCCGTTGGGGTTTTATTAATGTTTTTGCAAGGATGATCCATTTTGCACGGTTTCCTCCACTAGGGATGCCTGTGGGGTTTTAGTGAACTGACTTTTATTAAAAACATGCTAGAGCTAGCCTTTTATTTTTTATGATCCGAGCCATTCTTTATTAGAAGTGCTATTTTTGGTTTAGATGAGCGGTTCCGGTCTATCCTCTCGCAGCTTGAGGATTGCAATTGAGATTGATTCCGTTGGGGGATTTGCAAGATTTTTAGGGTTTTTTAGACAATTGTTTTATTGTTTAGGTGATGACCTTAACTACAGATCTTGATTTTTATTACTTGGGTAATTGATGGTCACAACCCAACTAGAATCCACTAGGGATGGCTTGAAGTGCGAGTTATGATTAGTGATCATGATCAGGATTTTGATTTATTCAGAATGGTTGATCGGTTCCGTCTTCTCACGGAGTAATCGAACTTGCTAGGGATGGTGTAGATCTGACCACTATCAATGGTTAGGATTCCGATTTAAGATTGATCAGGCCCATTATCCCACTGGATGATCAGATTTGTTGAAGATGTAATTCTGCTTCATTGGGGGATTAAAGTATGGCGAAGTATGAGTCTGTATTTTATTGGGGTGATTCGATCACAGATTTTGGTCAAGGTTCCAATCTATGAAGGATCGGATCCGTCATCCCAATTTCAAGGATGCGAAGAGTTTAAGGATCCTGTCAAGGGTGTAAGTACTCACGATTAAAACCCTAGAGTTCTCCAGTAGGGATCAGAAATATATTTTTTGTTAATTTTTAGAAAATGATCTGAACCATTGGATCGTGACTCAAACAGTCATGATCGATGTTGTTTTTTTCATTGAAAGTTTTTAGAAATGATCTGAACCATCGGATCGCAATCCAATGGTCACGATCGATGCTGATTTTTATTAAAAGTTGTTTCAAAAATTATTTTTAATTTTTGAAATATGATCTGGTCCATTGAATCATGATCCAACGGTTAAGATTGATGTCAGTTTTATTGGAAATATTTTGAAATTTGTTTTTTATTTTTTAGAATATGATCTAATCCATTAGATCATGATCCAATAATCACAATCAATGCCAATTTTTATTTGAAAATTGTTTTCAAAATTTTGAAAGATGATCTGGTCCATTGGATCGTGATCCAACGGTCACGATCGATGCCATTTTTAATTGGAATGCCTACTTACCTTGCTATATTTGGCTTCTATTGTGCTTTTGATTGACACAATGATCTTACAAGCCATTGCATGTTGATTGCCCATTTTTTTTACATTAACTCGTGCCAACAGGTGAGATTACTTTGTGGTCGATGGGGCTTCAATACTTACCAACGGTCACGATCGATGCCATTTTTTATTGGAATGCCTACTTACCTTGCTATATTTGACTTCTATTGTGCTTTTGATTGACACAATGATCTTATAAGCCATTGCATGTTGATTGCCCATTTTTTTACATTAACTCGTGCCAACGGGTGAGATTACTTTGTGGTCGATGGGGCTTCAATACCTATAAGGAGAGAAAGAACTTCAGCATAAGGATTGAAGTATTGGAGTAGAGGGAGAGATACTTACCTTCCGGGGATAATGATCAGAAGTAGAGTGCTCGTAAGAGGCACTCCGCAAGTTGATTGGAGGACTGAAGGATGTTTATTTTGAAAATCTTGTATGAATTTATTTATTTTCTTTACATATGTATGGATAGAGAAAATGGACTTTTTTTTCTATTCTTTTAAAAAATTATATACGCAAATCATGCATGAAATGAGATAGAGAGAATTGAAAATTTGTATCAAGTGCTTGTCAGTCTTCGCATGGTTTGGACTTGTGGCCCGTAGTTGTAGGAATCATAATGTTTGACTTAGTCAGATGCCATACTAAGTTTTCTAATTGTCCACCAAGGGTCCCAATCCCCTTACGGTAGTGCGCAATGGTATCCTTCCCCTAGGATTTGAGAAGAGCTTAAAAGAATCCTTGACTCATGGTTGTCATCCTTGCATCTATTGAATCTTCTCGTTGCTTGGTGTTGAGCTCTTAAATTATACATATTCTAACCCTGTTTCATCACATTTCATGCATGAATTCTATGATTAAAGGACTAATCTAATGCATGTTTGTGATTGTAGGAATGAGAGAGAGAAGTTATGAATTTGATGTTAAAAGGGTCCTTTGGAACTACATTGAAGACACTAAAAAGAAGCCCTGAAGAATCACTTCAGAAAGACCTGAATCGGCCAGAAGAAAAGTGAAATCAGCAATATCAGAAGGCCACCGGGCGCTCGACCATCCCATGGTCGGGTGCCTGAAATTTGGAGGATTTCATGCTAAAACCCACTGGACACTTCTGGACCTGACCGGGCGCCCGAACAAAACATGGTGAGGCGCCCGATATTTAAAGTGAATTTCATTAAAAGCCTGCTGGACGAATTGAAGTATGGTCGGGCGCCCGACCAACACCTGATGACCGACGTAAGTGTGTAAATTGTTACGCAATCTGAGGTGGTGCATAGTATTTCTTATAAAATGATACCTTAGCATCCTTGCTAAGGTATCCTAGAAGAGTTCTAAGTTCGTGGGGAGAAAGGGAGATCATCGTGGAGCGATCGCAACTCCTCCAACTCCGATTTTTCTAGTTTTCTATGCTTTTAATTAGTTTTTTCTTTTTGTTTTTAGTTCAAGTATGACAATGCTTGGTTAAAACCTCTTAGCTAGGACTAAGAGGTGAAGCTTGTAACTAGTTTTCATGTTGAATTTGTTTAATACAAGTACCTTTACTTAAAGTTTGGATTTTTAAGTTCTAGTTTGAATAAAGTCGATATTTTTTTATGTTTTATGAGAGTTCATGTGCTTCGGACATGGGTTCCTTGCAATTCTCTGAGATTATCATATTTTGATTGATTAGATTCGAATTGTAATAACCCTAGAGCATACCATAGTCTTTTGGCATGGTTGTTACTTCGAAGGCTATATGTTTTGAATTCTATGAGCTTCATTAGAACTAGAATCTAATTTTCTAACTTTAGTGGGATTGTTTGTGTTTGAATGCTTAATCTTCCAACTAGATGAGAGATAGAATTTTGAATCTAGTTTTGTTTATGCTTGGATGAATGAATTCACATGGAACTACTACAAGTGGATCCTTAAGGCCTTTGTTCCATTAATTAATAGATTTTTTACAAAAGTTACTGTTTTTACTTAGTTTACAAAATCAAACTTCAAAATTGCTTAATTCAAAGTTGCTAGAATAGTTTGAATTGGTTTATCTTAATTCCCTGTGGATCGACCTCAGTCTTACCGAGTTATTACTGTATCGCAAGCCTTACACTTGAGGCGAGCGAAGAAATTTTTGGCGCCGTTACCGGGGAATCTAGGTTAAACGTTTCTAAATTGTTTTAATAACTATAGAAATAGAAGTAGTTAGGTTTTACTGATTTCTTAGAATTAGTTTTCTGAATTATAGGACTAACAAGATTTATTTTGTTTTGTAGGAAGTTCTTCTAGTTCAAGCAAATCGAGTACTATCCTTCCAACTTGAACTCTTTCAGTTTTCAGTTTTCATTTTCATATTTTATTTTTAGGACTTAGGATTAGTTCAAATTTTGGATTGTATGGTCTATGTCCCGTTGGGAATGTGACCACAACAATCATCTCCAAACCGAATGTGGTTTAGTTGGACCACTCTCTGTTCATAGACGAACCCAAAAATCTGTAGAACATTGTGAAAGTTCGAGAAGTATGGATCAAACTCCATTTGGGAATCCTCCCCACCCTACTCCAACTACAAACGTAAATCATGAAGGAGTAGGAGAGAATGAGATACATAATTCTCCTCCAATGAGAGCTCTACATGATTATTTACAACCGGTCCGTACAACTACACCCTCTTGCGTGATCTTACCAACCACCGAGGGGAACATTGATATAAAGTCTGGGGTAATTCAACTTTTACCAAAGTTTCATGGGTTAGATTCTGATAGCCCATATATACACTTGAAGGAGTTTGATGAAGTTGTTGCTACCTTGCAATACAATAATGTTTCAGAAGATGTCATCAAACTTAGGTTATTTCCCTTCTCACTGAAAGAAAGAGCCAAGGGTTAGCTCCATTCTCTTAGACCACATTTGATAGGGTCATGGACTGAGATGACTCAGAAATTCTTGTAAAAGTTCTTCTCGGTTCATGAAACTAACACCCTTCAAAGATCTATAATGAACTTTATGGAAAAAGAGGGTAAGTCGTTCTTTCAAAGTTGGGAATGGTTTAAGAAACTCTTACTCACTTGCCCACAACATGGATACGAAAGTTGGCGTATTATCAACTTCTTTTATGATGGATTAAATTCCAACATACGCCAATTTGTAGAGATGATGTGCAATGGTGAGTTCATGAGCAAAAATTCAGATGAGGCATGGAGTTACCTAGACATGTTGGCTGAGAATGCCCAATCATGGGATACCTTGGACAAATCTAGTAACCTCAAGCCTCCTCAACAAAAAGAAAAAGGAGGGATTTATATACTTAAGGAGGAAGATGATGTGAATGCAAGGCTAGCTAACCTCATGTACACTCTACGCAAGATTGTCCTACAATTCCTGCGTTTCAAGAGTTGTTGCAAGAGCAAGAAAACACCACATATGGTTATCAACAGCCTTTCAATGGACCGGTAGATAACATGTACAACTCTACTTAGAAGAACCACCCAAATTTCAGTTGGAAGAATGCTCCCATGGGCAATCCTACCAACTCTCAAGGAGGGCCACCCATGCAAAACGTGGCCCCACCTCAATTCTCAATAGAGGATACTCTAAAGGCGTTTATGCAAGGGCAAACGCAAATAAATCAAACGAACCAACAAATATTTTAAGAGCTTAAGGTCTCGGTTGATGAGATTAAGGGACGCATGAATTCTAGGGAAGGGACCTTTTCGGCCCAACCTCAGCCTAATCCAAAGCAAGTACATGAAATAAGCATCCCTAATCTTCCCAACCAACATGTGAAGCAAGTAAAATCTGTCACCACTCTTAGAAGTGGTAAACAAATTGACAAATCTATCCCAATGAAGGCTGACAAGCCTAATGATCCGGTAAATTCTGAGAATGAAGATGGATCCAACTTAGCCCCACAGGAAACAGAATGCGTTTTTAAACCTGTAGCACCATTTCCTTCGAGATTGGTTACTCCAAAACCTCTCCCAAACTCTCATGACATTCTAGAGGTTTTCAAACAAGTCAAGATCAATATTCCTTTACTCGATGCAATAAAACAAATTTCCTCCTATGCCAAGTTTCTAAAGGACCTATGCACAACTAAACGCAAATATAATGTGCAACAAAAGGCCTTTTTTAATGAGCAAGTGAGTGTCATTCTCACCCAAAAGACCCCCCCAAAATTCAAGGATCCCGGTAGTCCTACAATCTCATGTATCAGTGGTGACTACCGGATTGAACGGGCATTGCTAGATTTGGGGGCAAGCATAAATTTAATCCCATACTCGGTATACGAGCAATTGAGCCTTGGTGAATTAAAACCCACCAAAATCACATTGCAACTCGCTGATAGATCCATCTGTATACCGAGAAGGATGGTTGAGGATGTATTGGTCCAAGTCGACAAATTCTACTACCTAGTAGATTTTATCGTCTTGGACATGCAACCGGTTATGGATTCTAACATTCAAATACCGGTAATTTTAGGCCGCCCATTCTTAGCTACATCAAATACAATTATTAATTCTCGAAATGGGGTGATGCAATTGTCCTTTGGGAATATGACATTGGAGGTAAACGTGTTCCATATGTGCAAAAAACTAAAGGAATGAGGAGGATGATGAGCTCTTCGAGGTAAACATGCTTAAATCCTTTGAAGAAGAGGAGCTCCTTCAACTTGAACCACTATAAAATTTGGAGACATGCTTGGCACACTTTAAAAATTCTGCGGATCCCATCTTGAGTGATATTGTGCAAGCATTTAGTGAGAAATCGGTACTTGATGCTAGCCGATGGAGGCCTTATTTTAAAAGACTACCTCCAACCACATCAAAGCCTCTACCGTCTAATATCAAGCCCCCGAAGCTTGACCTTAAACCTCTACCATCCAATCTTTTATATATATATATATATATATATATATATATATATATATATATATATATATATATATATATATATATATATGGGAAAAGGTACTATGCGGTCGACCTCATGGGAAGTTCCCATGAGGTCGAGTTGTGTGGGCCCCACCTTGATGTGTGTGGAACATCAAAACTGTGTATTTGATGGGTCCCCCTTAGGTTTGGGGATATCCTAAAAATCATCCGTATACAGAGCTCAGGTGGGCCATACCATCCAAAACCATGTGAAGACATGCCTAAAACATCTAAAAGCACTTGGTGGGGCCCACCTGAGTTTTCGATGTAGCTGAAACTTTCTCTGACCCCTCATCCAAGTGGGACACACACAATGGATGGGCTGGATTTGTGAACCACATCTCGGTGACCCCAATAAATGATCATGAAGGTTTTAATGGGTGGGTAGTCCCTCTCAACTGTTGTATGTGGTGTGGCCCACCTAAGTTATGGATTGACATGATTTTTAAGACCGTGGCCCACCATGGAATGATGCATCTGACTGATGGGGCAGATGTTTGACACACATCACAGCGGGGCCCACACAGCTCGACCTCATGGGAACTTCCCATGAGGTCGACCTCATAGTACCATTTCCCTATATATATATATATATATATATATATATATATATATATATATATATATATATATATATATATGAGTTAAGATGAAACATTCCCAGTTGTCATAGCTTCTCACCTAAGAAAAGACCAAGAGCTCAAGTTGATTGAGCTACTCAAAGAACATAAGAGAGCCATAGGATGGACAATAGCAGACCTCAAGGGGATAGATTCTTCGGTTTATACTCACTGTATACACCTCGAAGAGAATGCGAAAATGACT
Source organism: Liriodendron chinense (assembly GCA_003013855.2). NCBI lineage: Eukaryota > Viridiplantae > Streptophyta > Magnoliopsida > Magnoliales > Magnoliaceae > Liriodendron > Liriodendron chinense. The sequence continues at coordinate 694,310 of PVNU02000525.1, forward strand.
AGACAACCTCAAAGAAGGTTAAATCCAAGCATGATGGAAGTTGTCAAAGCCAAGGTGTTAAAGCTACTAGATGTGGGTATCATTTATCCCATCTCAGATAGCCAATGGGTGAGTCGTACCCAAGTTGTCCCTAAGAAGTCCAGTATTACTATTGTTGAGAAAACCTACAACGAATTTATACCGACTAAAGTGACCACCGGTTGGCGAATGTGCATAGATTATCGGAAGCTAAACATAGTCACTAGGAAGGACCACTTCCCTCTCCCATTCATGGATCAAATTTTGGAGAGGTTAGCAGGTCGCTCCTATTATTGCTTCCTCAATGGCTATTCCGGCTATAACCAAATTGAGATAGCCTCGGAAGACCAAGAGAAGACTACCTTTACATACATGTTTGGCACCTTCGCATATCGAAGGATGCCATTCAGACTATGTAATGCACCCGCTACATTCCAACGATTTGAGTATTTTCTCAAACATGGTGGGTGAGTTTCTTGAAGTATTCATGGATGACTTTTCTGTTTTTTATTATACTTTTGATGAGTGCCTAAATCACTTGAAGTTAGTCTTGACAAGGTGTGAGGAGAAGAACCTTATCTTAAACTTGGAAAGTGTCATTTTATGGTACAAAGAGGAATAGTCCTTGGACATATCATCTTGTCCAATGGAATAGAGGTGGATCGGGCCAAAATCGATATCATTTCCAATCTACCAACACCCTAAAAGCATACGCGATGTGCGGTCCTTCCTTGGACACGCCAGCTTTTTATAGAAGGTTCATAAAGGATTTCAACCATACAAGGCCCTTATGTAACCTTCTCCAAAAGGATAACCAATTTGAGTGGAGTGTCGAATGTCAATTAGCTTTTTCAAAGCTAAAATACATGTTGACAACTGCTCCTATCATGCAACGACCGGATTGGTCCGTCCCTTTTGAGTTGATGTACGATGCGAGCGATTATGCTATTAGGGCGGTGCTAGGCCAAAAAAGGGATAAGAAACACCACGTTATTTACTATGCGAGTAGGACCTTGAATCCTGCCCAAGTCAATTACTTGACTATGAAGAAGGAGCTCCTAGCCGTCATTTTTGCCTTGGACAAATTCAGGTCTTACTTAATAGGATCCAAGGTCATTGTTTACATGGATCATGCAGCTCTAAAATACCTTCTTTCTAAGAAAGATGCTAAACCCTGTTTACTTAAATGAATCGTACTCCTTCAAGAATTCGATTTAGAGATCAAGGACAAGAAGGGAGTAGAGAATGTGATCGCAGATCATCTATCCCGCCTGATCCTACCCAATTTCATTGACGAGTCACCTATTGAGGACTCATTCCTTGATAAGCAACTCTTTGTTGCTATGCATCCACCATAGTACGCTGACATAGCCAATTATCTTTCCATAGGTGCGATGCCGATTCATTGGACTGCGTAGACAAACCAAAATTTCTAAGGGAAGTGCGCAGATTTTTTTAGGATGAACCTTTATTGTTTAAATATTACCTAGATCAAATAATTAGAAGATGTGTCCCTGATGATGAACAAAATTCTGTCATCACCTTTTGTAATAATCAAGCGTATGGTGGTCATTTTTTTCGCCAAGAAAACAACTTGCAAAAATTCTACAATGTGATTTTTATTGGCCCTCTCTTTAAGGACGCTCACGAGTTTTGCAAAGCATGCGAGCACTGTTAAAAGCTAGGAGGACCATCCCGTCGGAATATGATGCCTCTTACCCCAATTCAACATATTGAAGTCTTTGACTGTTGGGGCATCGATTCATGGGACCATTCCCCTCATCTTTTGAACATGTCTAAATATTGCTTGCCATAGATTATGTGTCTAAGTGGATAGAGGCTATTCCATGTAGAACTAACGATCATTGTACGGTTCTAAAGTTCCTTAAAGAAAACATATTATCTAGATTTAGAACGCCTCAAGCCATCATAAGTGATGGTGGCTCTCACTTTTGCAATAGGCCCTTTGAAACCTTGATGAGGAAATATGGCGTTAAGCATAAAGTGAGTACCCCTTACCACCCACAGACAAGTGGACAAGCTGAAATTTTCAATAGGGAAATCAAACAAATTTTGAAAAAGACGGTGAGACCGGATCGTAAAGATTGGTCACTGCGATTAGTTGATGCTCTTTGGGCTCACCGTACCGCTTTTAAGACCCCCATTGGAATGTCTCCCTATATACTTGTCTATGGGAAGGCTTATCACTTGCTTGTGGAACTTGAACACAAAGCCTATTGGGCAATTCGAGCATTAAATTTTAATATTAACAAGGCTAGCTCGCTTCGTAAACTCCAATTAAATGAGCTTGATGAAATTCGGAACGATGCTTATGAGAACTCGAGATTTATAAGAGTAAGATGAAGGCCTTTCATAACAAACACCTCTTTAGAAAATCTTTCCATAAAGGTCAGAAAGTACTCTTGTACAATTCCCGACTTCATCTTTTTTGGAAAAATTGAGATCTCAATAGACTGGCCCATATATTGTTAAAGAAGTTTTTGCATGGGGCTGTCGAGATAAAAAATGTGGCGAATGGTAATTGTTTTAAAATGAACGGACAATGCCTTAAACCATTTGTCGAGAAGTTTGGTTCCAGAGGACATGTCCATCACTCTGAATGACCTTGTGTATCAGGATGATTGATCTCCTAGTCTGATGGAGGTATAGAGTAGATTAGGTGTCGTTTGTTTTTCTGTTTTTAAGTGCTTTAGGTAGATTTTGATACCGGAAGTAGACTCCCATGTTCGACTCTCTCAGGTACTATAATTCTCACTCTCTTTTATTTTACCATTGCTCTTATATTCATGCCCATTGCATATTTTTTTACATTAGGGACAATGCAAGTTTTGGTTGGGGGTGAGATGAGATTCTTCATCATCTAGTAGTTTGTGGACATTTCGAGCAACATATGTAGAAAAATTTTAAATTTTCTGAAAATTCAAAACTCTTTTAGAAAACTTTATTTCTATGCATTCGGATAATATGAGTATAAGAAAAGGAGATACGAAGTGAGTGATGTTGCAAGTCTTGAACTACCCTTAATACAATGGTTTTATATGTGAATTCCCCTATTTATATGATTGATAGAATGTTTGAACACTTGTGCACCTAGTTCACGTTACACGATTTTCATGATTTGAAAGGATTATGTAGTTTTGTTGACTGGATAGACTTAGATTTGAGGTGTTGACGAACCAAGCTGGGGTACTTTGTCCATCCTTATCTATAGGAAAATAACGAAATATATGGATTTCTAAAAATCCTATCTAATATGTATGAAAAGGAAAGAAAATATGGGTATGATTGAAAACATGGTGAAAATTTCCGAAAAAGGGCTACCTATTACCAACCAGGGGATGGTCTACCCGTAACCAAAGCCGGAAACGGGACATGGTGTGAAAGCCGTCGGAAGGACGGTAAGACAAATTCCTGTCATAGGCTTGTTGTTGATCTGTACACCTTTAGATCCATAGTTTAGTTTATCTACGAAGAAGATAATCCCGAAAATTCATGAGATGAACTTTCACTATGCACACTAGGTTGAATTTGTTCAAGTTCTTCTATCCATCAATCAATCAGTGGGAATTCTATATAAATACTTATTATCCTCTGAGAGTTTGAGGTTTCAACTTCTATCGCCCAGTTTCTCTGATTATTGCACTTGTATGTCTTGGAATGAATAAAAGTATAGTTTCTGAAGGAGAGTTAGATTTTGGGGAATTGAACTTGTTTCACGCATATTTTGCTCGAGACTAGCAAAATGCTAGTTGGGGGTGTGTTGAACTCTTAAATTATATATATTCTAACCCTGTTTCATCACATTTCATGCATGAATTCTATGATTAAAGGAATAATTTAATGCATGTTTGTGATTGTAGGAATGAGAGAGAAAAGTTATGAATTTAATGTTAAAATGGTCCTTTGGAACTACATTGAAGACACTGAAAAGAAACCTTGAAGAATCACTTCAAAAAGACCTAGATCGGCCGGAAGAAAAGTGAAATCAGCAATATTAGAAGGCCACCGGGAGCCTGACCATCCCATGGTTGGCCGCCCGAAATTTGGAGGATTTCATGCCAAAACCCGCTGGACACTTCTGGACCTGACTGGGCACCCGACCAAAACACGGTCGAGCACCCAATATTCCAAGTGAATTTCATCAAAAGCCTGCTGGACGAATTGAAGTATGGTCGGACGCCCGACCAACACCTGACCAGGTGCCCGACCAACGCCTGATGACCGACGTAAGTGCGTAAATTGTTACGCAATCCGAGGTGGTGTGTGATTTTTCTTATAAAAGGACACATTGGCATCCTTGCTAAGGTATCCTAGAAGAGTTTTAAGTTCATGGGGAGTAAGGGAGATCATCGTGGAGCGATCACAACTCCTTCAACTCTAGGTTTTCTAGTTTTATATGCTTTTAATTAGTTTTTCTTTTTGTTTTAGTTCAAGTACGACAATGCTTGGTTAGAATCTCTTAACTAAGGCAAGAGGTGAAGCTTGTAGCTAGTTTTCATGTTGAATTTGTTTAATACAAGTACCTTTACTTAAAGTTTGGATTTTTAAGTTCTAGTTTGAATAAAGTCGATATTTTTGGATGTTTTATGAGAGTTCATATGCTTAGGACATGGGTTCCTTACAATTCTCTGAAATCATCATATTTAGATTGATTAGATTCGAATTGTAGTAACCCTAGAGCATACCATAGTCTCTTGGCATGGTTGTTACTTCGAAGGCTACATGTTTTGAATTCTATGTGCTTCATTAGAGCTAGAATCTAATTTTCTAACTTAAGTGGGATTGTTTGTGTTTGAATGCTTAATCTTCCAACTAGATGAGAGATAGAATTTTGAATCTAGTTGTGTTTATGCTTGGATGAATGAATTCACATGGAACTACTACAAGTGGATCCTTAAGGCCTTAATTCTATTAATTAATAGATTTTTACAAAAGTTACTATTTTTATTTAGTTTACAAAATCAAACTTCAAAATTGCTTAATTCGAAATTATTAGAATAGTTTGAATTGGTTTACCCTAATTCCCGATAGATCGACCTCGATCTTACCGAGTTATTACTATATCGCAAGCCTTGCACTTGAGGCGAGTGAACACTTGGACCTTTCGTGTACCTCCTTTTTCCCCCCTTTTTAATCATTGTTACCTGCAGCGCCCTCTCGGGTTTTCACTACTTTCAGCTTGGTCATTATTTTTTCCCGTACCACCCTTTCGAGTTTTCACCATGTCCTGGATGTTTAATCTTGCCTGCTTCTTGGCAACTATGTTGTTTTTACCGTTGGTGCCCTTTCGGGTTTTCACCAAGTCCGATATATACCCATTGTTTTTACTCAGAGCGCCCTTTTGGGTTTTCACTACGCCCATTCTATTTAGGCACGCTTTTCTTTTTATTTTCTTTCTTTAATTTTTGTAGCGACAGAGAGGTTGGATTTCCATCATTACCGACCGATGGGCTACCTCTCCAACCTTATCTTGAGCCACATTAGCAAAGTTGTTGACTCGAGTTAAGATCATCTTGAGGGGAATGGGTGGAGCTGTGCTTCTTTTAGGGGTCAGAGTTTTTCCTCTTTCTTTCTTTTTTGTTTGTTTTTTTTTCTCTTTTTTTTGGACTATGCACTCTTATTTTGTCTTTTTTTTTCTTTTCTATTTTTTGTTGACCCTTCTCATTGGAGCACTTATTTGAGGGATGGGAGGAGGTGACTCTCAGGATGACCGACTTCAGTCACTTGACTTCAGCTTTGCTATTGTAAATCTTGACATGGTTAGATAGACTTACCCATGAAATATCTTCACTTTGTCGGCGTTGATTGGCTCCGAAAGATCATTGCCCTTCAGGTTGGTAACTCGGAGGGCACCTCCCAAAAAAACTTCTCTAATCATTGGGCCATCGTATGTAAACTTTGATCTTATCTCTTGAGTCTAATAGATGCAGTAATGCTTGTTGTAAACTCAATATGACTTTTCTTTCCTCGGCTTCACTCTCCGTCAGCATTCGCATTGCGAGATTTTGACTTGAACTTGTAGGACAATTTCTATTTCACCAATTAGCTTATAAAGAGTTCCACCCATAGTTGTGTGTATGGATGCCTGATTGGCCCAACATGCATATAGAAGCGGTAGAATGTCTTCTGAGTTTGAGCTTCTCAAGAAACTCGTCCATCTTTATTGTCCCATTAGTTGATGTCGACAACATATGGGAACCCTCTAACGGCTAATAATATTATGTCTGTTAGATGCCGTTGAGTTGACTTTCCATTGTTGTCGACATCCCACATAGAGAATGGCTAGGACTTTGTCAGGTTGCATAGTTTCGAAGCATACACATGGATCTGGTGTGAGTGCTCCTAACACTTGAAGTATGTTGACCACCATTTGTCTCCATCGTTAGTTGAAAGATAACCGAGTCGTAGGATCTTTGCCATTATGTATTCATTCATGTGTAGGTGACACATTCTAGTGTGGAATATGGGCATGGTCTTGGCAGCTTCTACTTGACTGACTTGATTTTAGGCTTTAGCAGACGATGTACAACTAGCTTCTCATCGAGTCTGGACAAGTCTTCATAGGATGCAAGATTGAGTAGTCATGGCTTCAAGAATTCAACCATTCTTTGCTTATTTCCCAAGGATAAGGATTCTTAATACGCACCTCTTTAAAGGTTTAGGGAGATCCTGGGTTTACGATTTCGAAACTTTCAACATGACATTGGCTCTTAGTTTTGAACTTTCTGAGGAGATCCTCTAGTTCAAGAGTTGGCTCATCTTCTTCCCCATATCGGCTTTGTCCAAATCCTTAAGTTCAAAGTCCAACTTTATATCGAAATCATGTGAGTTAATTTCATACTCAAGTGCTTCGACAGACAGACTTGGCACATTATTGCTAGGATTTTTAAAAGATTTTCTGAATTTTTGTTGCTTTAAAAAATTTTCTAGTATTTTTAGAATTTTGAAATATTCAGATTTTAAAATTTTTTGAAATATTCGGTGTTATCGCTGAAAACTTGACAACTAATTAGGTGGCTAAACGTCCACCTTGGATGGATAGATGTCGCTGATCTCCTGTACAAGGACCGTCTAAATCTGAACAAGAGGTCCTGTAAAACACAAGGAAAGCTAGGGGTGGTCGGGGACCAACCGTTAACCCTTTGATACTTAAGTCAGATGAGTTTGAAGGAGATGGTAAGGCTAGTTGATAGGTAGACTCGTGCGTACCTTAGGTTAGCAGTGAACCCCTCTTTTTCCAAGCCATCGGAGAGCATTCATGAGCCACGACTATGGCTGCGATCATGGGGGAGATGCCCATTGGGCGGCGAGATTCCTGAAGACGTGGATCACATTGGTAACAGTCGGAGACATGTCCGCCTCCTCCAAACCCATTCCTAGACTCTTGCCCGCTTTTATGGCATTTGCGACCTAGGTCGGCCTGGTAAGTGGTGTAGGCCAAGGCTGAGCCCTTAGCTAGTCGGTCGTGAAAATAGACAACCTAGTTCGGGCTTGCCTTTGATATATTCATAATGTCCTTCTTAAAGGTCGACCTATCGTCAGATCGGTTCAGGTCCTCGGCTCTCTCCCTATTCTAGTCTAGCGTCATGCCGTTGACATCATTGTGTGAGTATGAGGACCTGAACCTGAGCCTTTAGGCTCATAGGCTTCATGGGCATTCCTTGGGAACCTAAGGTTAGCTCAGATTTACCCATAACAATAGCTCACCTTCTTTCGAGCTTGACTTACTAAGCTCAAGAGCAGAATTAAGTAGAACTTGAGGAGAATAGCTGATCTCAACACTCTTTGGTTTTCCATTGTTACCACCATCAACAGAATGGGTGGGAAAGCTGCATTTAATGCATCGATTTGAATTTCAAAGCGTCATCATGACGGTCGTACGACGCAATAGCTTTTCGACGGCTTCGACGAATAGCAAAGCGATGCGTGGCGGAGGTGTGTCGAGGAAGATGCTACTTGTTAGGTGTTGAGGCATGAAAATGATAAAGAATGAAGAAAGCAAAGGAAGAAAGAAGAATAAAAAAGATCAGAAAAGGAAACAGGGAAGAAAACAGCACAAGGAGCAGAAGAAAATGAGGAGGTTCAAAAGAAAATGAGGAGATATGAGGAGGTTTGCAGAAAAAAATGATGAGGTTACTACAAAGACAGATGCTTTACGTGACCTGCGTAAAGCTATTGCCAGATTCGTAATGCTTTACACGAGATTGACCCCCTTTGCTTATAAATACCCCCTTAGGGGTCCTCATTTGAGACTTGCTTCTGAAGTTTTGAGTTTCAAAGCTCCTTCAGATGACTTCAGAGGTACGGAGAGGGCCTTGGCTTCTCCTTCTCCTCGGGTTGAATGCACAAAGTGCAAATCTCGAGGATCAAAGAAAAACGACAGGGAAACTCTGTCGAAATGGAAAATAAAAGATCGAAGATTGAAGTTCACCTGGAGGGTGCTTTACGTGACCCGCGTAAAGCTGCCTAGAAGACTATTTCAGCTCTTGTTCTCTCCTTTTGTGAAGGATGTTAGGGGTGTTTTAGCCTCCGTTTCCCTTTCAATCATGAGGAACATTGAAGATCAAGATCTTGGCAAGGATGGATGCTATAAAGAGAGGAATCTAGACTGGAGAGTTTGTTTCTTTGTGTAGAAAACCAATCTTTCTCCCTTCAGGTTGAGCGTACTTTGTACAATCCCCGTAAGTGGTTGTCTTGATAGATGATGCAGAAGACCTATTTTTCTGCCTTCGGGTCGAGCGTACTTTGTACAATCCCCGTAAGTGGTAGCCTTGATGGATGATGCCAGCATCTTGAAGCGTCGTGGAATTCTATGAAGAGTCAAGAAGGTTTTAGTGCTTTGAAAAAACTTGTATAGCGTATTGACCTTGAATCCGCTACATGACCAAATGATAAGCCTGTCCTTCGTCTATATGCTTCACTCAAAGATCGTAAAGGAACAAAGCCTAGTCTGGTTGACTCACCTCACTCATGAGCAGAAGAACAATCTGATCATTCAGCCATTTCCTTGTTATCTAGACAGGATGAAAGAAGAACAGGGCGAAGCTCTTCCAAAATTACTTCCTAAACATGTTTCATTTTGTATAATATACAATCTATTCTAGAATCAAGGGATAATGTAAATATGAAATGTATGAAGAATTCAGTAAACGAATAAAAATAAAGTGATGAATGCTTTTTTATCTCTCTTATCTAATATTGGAATGTGACTCTTGTTTCCCCTACAAACACAAAGGCAATTTTGTTGTGTAAACATTATCAAAAGGTGACACGTGGCAGAGCAGGTCAACCATCACGTTGACTCGTATTTCAAGGCCGCCTTTTCATGACACGTGGTGCCAATACGAGCTTGATGTTGGTGTACGGATGGGTATAAAAGGAAGGACTTAGAGAAATTTTTTGGATTTCTCTTCTTCTTCCCGGTTTTCTTCCTTGCTTTCTTCCTCCACTGTTGTTGCGTCCGGATCATTTACCAAGGGCCAATCTCGCGCGTCTATTCTTGTCTACCCGTTCTGGAACTAATTAAATCTGTTACGTCCTTCTACTCTGGCCCACTTATTTTGGGGTCTTTCACTGTCCATTTTCTCCCTTTTCCTTTTTCCCTTTTTTTTCATCTTCCTTGAGTTGCGTCATGTCGGATTCGGAGGGTGCAAGTGATACCTCCCTGATGAAGTTTGTCTAACGTGAATCGATGGGGGAATCCCTCCTTAAGAAAATCCACTCTGACCCGAGGGAGGCCCTTAAGGGTATTATGGATGAGGAAGCCCCCTCCAATTTTAGGATAGAGGAGATTCCTCTGTCTGTCATGGAGCAATGGGCTGAGAACCCGGCCTCTACCTCTAGTGCCGCTGGAGCTCCTCGCTTTGTGGTCAATTCCATCAAGTCCAAACTTAGTAATTTCGACCTGAGCAAGCTCAAATAGGACTATCTTATTCTTGGCTCGATAGGGCTCTATCTCCCAGGTGAGGGAGAAGTTCCGAGCTGACCTCAAGGGGACGAGGTCGCGCTCTTCTCCTCATTCTTCAAGCAGGGCTTCTAGCTCTCTCTTCATCCAATGGTGAGGGAGTACTTGTCGATTATGCTTCTGACCCTAGGTCAGCTCACTCCTAACACTTGGAGGACGATTTATAGCTGCATCATCCTATGGGAGCAAGTTGGCAATGCTGACCTGAGCACCTTCAAGCTTATGCATATGTTTCAGTTAAAGAGCAACCCTAGCTCGAAAGGCTGGTACTACTTGGTTCCCTGGTCGGGGATAGGGATGTCTCTAATCGGTGACCTTCCTTCCTTAGTTCATAAGTGGAAGGACAGCTGGTTCTTCACAACTAAGAGGTGGGAAGCATTCCCAGCTGAGGCCAGGACTTTGCAATCCTGAGTTCTCAACGCCTTCTGTTCACCAGGTTGGAGAGTTGTACTTAGTCATTTTTTCCTTTTTTTCCCTTCTGCTTTGTGTCTTAGCCAATCTGATATTTATCTTCCTTCATGTGCACTCAATCGAGAGAAACAGCCCAAGGAGCTCTTAGATGCAAAGGCAGATCAAGGTTGCACGGCATCACCTCGTAACCTTTCAGAGTCAAAAGGTTCTTCTTTCTTCGAATCGTTGCAAGAGGCCAATCTTAACCTGGAAGGTAACTGTTCTGACCTAAACTCTTTCCTTAACATATTGGCGATGAATGTCTTTACTTGACTATTTCTTTTATCTTCTCTCAGGCATATTGGCTCCTCCTCCCGAGCGAAAGTCTTAACACATGGCTGAGGAGAAAGAGTGGTACCACGCCGTGAAGAAACATAGGGCGATACCCAAATGCCCAGAGAGCAGCCAAGCAACCGCTAGCCAAGCCTCCACAGGAGCCACCCCAACGCAATCACAGGCCCCTTCTACCGAAGTAAGGGCTGAGGCTAGGACGGCCATAGATGCCTCATCCAAGGTCGGGATGATTGCTTCCACCACACCCACCTCCCCTCCTCAGAACACGGTAGTCGTCGACCTAACAACCCAGGCAGAGTTGAGCCCTGGAGATGCCGGCTAGTGGGGAGGGTTAGCTTTGAAATCCCCCCAGCCTTCACGCTGCCCGTCTGAGATCCCGCCTCATTTGTACAAATTCTACAAGTGGGCGTACAAGGGTCTTTCTGCAGCCGAGGTGGATGCTTTCACAAAGGGCCGGAGGAGAATGTCTTCGACACAATGGCAATCAATTGTGCTAAGGTGAGGTCTTCGTAGGTGCTTGATCTCTTAACTTGTCTTATGGAACTTTGTTTAAAAATCTAACCCAAATTCTCTGTGACTGTGATAGGTTGCCTTCGATTACCTCACCCTCAAAGACTCAATGACTAAAGCCAAGAGAATTATCTCTGGTCTCAAGGGAATGGTCCGAGGAGGCGAGGAAAGTAATCGGGGAGGTGGCGAAGGTGGCATAAGAGCGTGAGAGGGAGCTCGTAGCTGTGCAAGCTGAGATGAAAACCAAGGAGAAAGAGTTCGCATCCATTTAGGCCGAGCTATCCGAATCGAAACGGGTTTTGGAGGAGGGTCACTTGCAGCTGGAGGCAAAGCAGAAGAGGCTAGCTTCCATCCAAGTGAAACTCAAGGAGAAGACGTCCGAGGCCAACGAGATGTTCGACTTTAGGTTCGAGAAATATCGGGACTTGATCCAGGCACAGAATCCGGAGTGGGACTTTTCCTTCCTAGATGTCATGTCTTCTGATGAGGAGGCTCAGGCCAAGCTAACTCAAGAGGATGTCCCGGCCACGGCTGGAGCTGTCCATGAGGTTCGAATCTTACGATGCTAAGACGTCTCGGACACCGCCGAGGCTTAAGGCCTTTTTATTTTTTCTTTTCTTGCCCAAGTTGGGCTTTAAAATCCTTTCTTTTTGTGGACAATGATTGCTCCTTTTGGTGTGTGTGTGTGTGTGTGTGTGTGTGTGTGTGTGTGTGTGTGTGTGTGTCTATATATATTGAATGGTGCCCTTTTGAGGCTTTTACATCTTATATTCTGCCAATCACTTGTGCTTGTGCTTCACTTTTTTTGCATTATTTGTTATGCATATTTTGTGAACCCCCCCCCCCCCCCCCCCCCCCCCCCCCTCCAATGCTCCGAGGCCGAGCAGATCTCTGCTCTGTTCGTGAGAGTTCAGTAGTTTATTGGCAAACTAGTATGAGTACCTCATTGCCTTGCGTGGCTTGATATGAGGTCTTCATCACCTTGCGATGCTTCTGCCTCTTGGGCTAGGGTGCGCCCTAACTTAGGGCGCATTTTTATGAGAAATGGTCGTGTCCGACCTTTATATCACTGGATGCCTCACTTCGGACCTTGTCCCTGCTTGGTCATCCTTAAGTGGGGAAAACAAACTTGTGTTTATTGATTTTTCAAAACCACTTACAAGGATGTCAGCACACACACAATGCTTAGAGTAGAATAGGCCAATGGCCTTTGTAAACATTTTTATAGATGAGCCAAGGTGATCACGAATAGTATATTTTCAGGTGCTCGACATTCCATGGGTGAGGGAGAGTCTTCCATGTCTTCTAGCTAGTATGTGCTTGGCCGAGCTGAACTGATGACTTTGTAAGGGCCTTCCCAGTTAGGACCAAGGGAGCCCGAGGTCTTCTCCTTGGTTTCCTTGGAAATTTCTCGTAGGACGAGATCTCCTATTCTGAATCCCCTTTCCTTGACCCTGGAGTTGTAATATTTTGCAACTCTTAGCTGGTAGGCGGCTACTCGTACTTGTGACTTCTCCCTGAACTCTTCCAGTAGATCAAGATTTAACCGCAATTGACTATCATTGTCGTCCCGCTGGAAGTGCTCAATTCAGTGAGATGGCATCCCGATCTCAACCGGGACCACAACCTCGGCTCCAAAAGATAATGGCATCTCGCCCGTGGTTGACCGAGCTGTGGTTCAATGCGCCCAGAGCACGTTGGGAAGCTCTTCGGCCCATGCTTCCTTGCATTGGTCGAGCTTCGTATTCAAATGCCCATTGCTGAACTAGGAGGCTCTTCATCTTAACCTTTTATGGTTCAAAGTTGATTTTCTTAGAATACTTCTCTATGTTGAATCTCATGCCGGACGCCATTGATATCTCGTTTCAGATTCTATCTACCTACCAACCTACGCTCTGATACCATTTGTTGGGAAAACCCGTGGAAGCGAGAATCAAATGAGGCAATCACAACGGCAACAAGCAAATTCAACATAGAAGAGACAATCCAAATTTTACCTGGAAAGACCCTTTCGAGAAAAACCATGACACAAAGTGAATCCACTATAAAATCAAAGTTACAAGAGATGAAGAACACTACCCGGATCAAAGCCCGATAAGAGAAACTCAAGCTAACACAAGCTTTTTCTCTCACCCTAGAACTCTCTCAATCCCTCTATGACACCCTTCCCCTTCGGTAATTACCCTAATCCAGCATTACACCTTTTTATATATTAATAAACCAGATTTAAAAATATATTATGCAAAACTGTGTAAACCTGCACAAACCGACATACAATCGATCAATCAATCAACACCGCCCAATCACCACACCTTCGGTTGCTCAAAATAGTGCAAAATCGTCCAGAGAGTTCACTATGCAAAATCTGTTGTGGTCGATTGCCTGGCCAATTTGCTCGATCACCCGACGGCCCTGAGTCAGCATAAATTTAAGTCACCCGATTCCAACGTAACTAACCTTCTTACTGTTCAAACTACAGGGACTAGCATTTTTCTTGCACAATCAGCAAAGCCTTACAGCCATTAAGAATCTATTGTCCTCTACTATTCGCCAACCCCAAGTGCAAGGTTGCGATGTAATAATAATCGATCCTGAGACCGGATCGTCCTCAGGGATTAGAGATTAAACCAATTTCAACTCTTCTAATAACTTGAAATAGTAAAGTTCAAAAATTCAGAGATTTATAACTTAAATAAAAACGGGAAAGTAAATAAGAGAAAATCTTATAATAAAGAACAACTAGAGCGCAAAGGATCCACTTATAGTATATTAATACCAATCCATTCATCAAGTACATAAACACACAATCAGAATCAAAGTCCTATCTCTATCCAACTGGAAGATATTGCATTCAACACATAAATAGTTTAAATTCAATCTAGAAATCAATTCTAGTTCTAATGAAGCATGGAGAAGATGAACTTGTAGTACTTCGAAGCAACAGCCATACGAGGAGATAATGGCATGATTTAGGGTTATTATAATTCAAATCTCATAAAACCAGTATGATCGTTCTCAAAAACTTATAAGTAATTTGTGTTCGGAGTACACAAACTCTTAAAATTATCTAAAAGTATCAACTTTTATTCAAACTAGAACTTGAAAATTCAAAACCAAAGTTTAGAGTATTTGCATGAACGAATTAAATATTAAATCTAACTACAAGCTTCACCTCTTAGCCCTAGCTAAGGGGTCTAGCCAACCATGGACATGATTGAACTAGAAGTAAACAGAAAAACTAAGAAAAACATGAAATAACTAAAAAAATCTTAAGTTGGAGGAGTTATAAATGCCCCACTTCAATCCTCTTCACCTCCAGTAACTTCAGAACTCTTCTAAGATGGATTAAGAAGAGAGTAGAGGTGTCCTTTTATAGCAAAAATTCGACACCATTTTGGAATCTTTGAAACCTGCATAAAGAGTTACGCAGTTTGGGTGGTGGTCGACTGATCACAGCCCCCTGGCCGACCGGTCTGGCTCAAGGGCCAACAAAAAAAAACTGATTTTTGAATCTGGTTGCATAGCTGACCGGTCTAGCGATCAGTCGTCGACCCTCTTTTTATGTCCAGCAAGGTTCGGCAGAAATCAACCTGCCCTCTAGGAAATTCGATCGGTCATCCGACCGGTCGAACGACCAGTCATGAGTGTTGTAAATTTGTAATTTTTTCTTTATTCCCTTTCATTTCTGCTTGCTTCTTTCCTTCACCTCTTGGATCTCTTTCTATTGATCTTTAGTATGCATAAGAACAGTCTTTTTAGCATCATATTCCTAAGGTTACTCTCTTATTCCTACAAACACAAATACAAATATAAAATAGGTCTTTTAACACTCAAAACTATGCATAATGTATGATAAATTAAGGTTGTAAAATATTCACAATTTAAAGCTCAACACCTCTACTTGGGAGATGTGCCTATTTGGTTGGGGCTTCACTCATTCACTTCTTCTTCTAGTAGCCATCTTGGGGTTATATCCAACAACATGCGGACAACTCTTTCTAGATTGTCCGATATCCACATGCACTCCTTGTCCAAATTTATCACGGAGGTTGAGATAGCTGATTTGATGTGATGTCTGACCCGGGTGGGTCCTCATTTTCTTCTCTACTCTGCTTTTCTCTCTTCCCCATTCTGCTTTTAGTTTTTTTTTCCTCCATTGCGCCCGGGGTATAGGTTGCTTCTTTCCTTCTTTTTCTCTACTAGGTTCACCCATCTATTGTATCTTTTCACGCTTTGCCTTGCGTAAGTAATGCGAGAGTATTTCTCTCTTGCTTTTAAAAAAAAACAAAAAACAAAAAAACAAAAAAAAAAAAACAAACAAACGAACTCTTTTATCCAAAGAGGCACTAAATTCTAATGGTGGCCTTACTCATATGGGTCACAAGTAGGCCTTAATTCCGTCGAGGCCACGATGGGAAATACCATCAAAACTAGGCCTATCCCAGCCCATTAACAAGTCACGCACAGCTGGGCAAATAGCCTTGAGTTTGATCCTGACCAACACCATGTCAGACAGAAACCAGCCCCAATTATTGAGATAAGATCTTTTACAGTGTCCTTCCGGTTCTCTGGTAATAAAATTTCGTGAATGACTCAAGGATCCAAACCATTGATATCATAAGACTAGCCTTTTAATGGCACATCTACTCGAAACCCCCATGGCCCAGAGATCCTAGCCGTAGAACATGTGATCCTTTCTGTGTTGAATGTGAACCGTGGATGTGTTTTTGTTAGCCACCTTAAGATTGTATTCTATCCGTAAGGTTTTTGTTGACACAGTCATAGACTGATGACTCGTTTGAGGTGAATACCACTGGTCTGAGTCAACCCGGACTTGGACAAGTCCAGCTGGTTTTGGCACCATGAGTCAGTCCAACTCAGCTGAGTCCCATCTCAACTCATGACCAAACAAGTCAGTCCGAGTCGTCAAATCCTAAAACCATAGATACAGTGGACCCCACAACATCAATAGACCGTATCACTAAACTGGGCCCACTTGTACTAACACAAGCCCGGCCCATTTCCAGCCCTATCTACAGTCCCATATGCAATAGGTGACAAGTAAAGTGACAGGAACAACCCCACTTGAAAAGGAAGTTTCATTGCCTCAAGATATTTGAAGATGTGGTCATGAATCCAAGGGCTTCATGGGCTTCTATGACATGTCCATGTCTTTGTAACCAAGGTTATCTCTTTCGTTATCTATTCTTCAGTCATTCATACAGTAGAATCTACCTCGGACAAGGAGAGACATGGATATGGTACACGTGGCAAGGCGATGCGTCAATCGGGACCCTCCATCTACTGGTCCTTATCATGGATTGCCCACATGTCGAAAATCTCACCTAACAAAGAATCCAAGCCATCACCTGAATGTAAGCTGTTAACCATCTTCGTCTCCTGACGTTTTCTCAAAGGCCATTTAACGGATGGATAGGATGGTCAAATTTTATGTTTGTTTTTGAACAATTTTCCATACATAATATGGGCAACTAAATGGACGGTCCTGATTGAAAAATAAACTGAGCCACGTGTGCTCTCGAGACATATTCTGATTGTGGGGCCCACCTGATCATGTGACCTGGGAGAAAATGTGAGCCCAATTCCTTGGAAGCAAAGGTACATTGTCAGAAGGGGTGATGGATGGAGATGGTTGCCCTAAAAAAACACAAAGGTGAGTAGGGCTTTCTCTTTAATGAGTTGGCTTCACGTGCATTGGATGAAAGAGAGGAGGAGAGAGAGAGAGCTTTGCTCAGCCCACAACCACCTCTCCACGTGGCACAAGTGCCACCCTGGCACACCAGAGAAAAAAGGGTATCTTGTGGGCCCATCGTGTGATGTCCCGATCAGGTGGGCCCGGAGTGGTAAAAGTCCGGCTGAATCTCAGGCCAGGTCATTTATTTGGTGGGACCCACCTAGTGTACGTTTGGATGTATCACACGTGCGATGTTGCCGCTGTATCAGTGGCCGATGAAATGGTCGGCTGAGATAATCTGTGACGGAAAAAAAAAAAAAAAAAATCTGACCATGAATTTTGGACCACCAATCAAGTAGGGCCCACATCTAATTCCCCGCGCCCTCCTCAATAATTATTTTAATTTTATATAAATCATTGATCATGGACGTGGATAATTCATCTTGTGGGGCCCACCTCTCGATTTCAAATGATTTTTCACAATCATTTTGATGTAACGGGTGCAGATGAGAAAGTGTAAAAAAGAGCCGTCCAACATCAATGGATTGGCCATCATCTGACCCAAACGTATGGCCTGAATTTGGCATGGGGTGGTTTTAATGGTGGGTCCCACCTATTCAATGGCTTAGATGTCCATCATCTGTACCACGTGTATAGAACTGACACCATACTCTGACAATGTCCAACATCAGACTGTCCATCAAGTGGGCCCACAATTACGAATGTAGCTGCTATATTTGACCTTTCCTCCTTTGAATGGGAGGGCTGATCTTTTTTATATTTATTTATTGGCATGTCTCACCTACCACCTATGGTAGATGAGAAGCCCGTCCAACGTGGGGCCCACAGTGGTGAGATAGCGAATCTTAACCGTTCAGTAGAGTCTCCCCATCGTGAAAATGGGATGTCCAGAAACTCAGGATGATCCAACCGTTAATAGGCCACCTCTAGGAGGTTTGGGTGGTCGTCTATTGTTTTCTTTGGTGTGGCACCCAAACTCAAAATCACGCAGTGGCTCATCTAATGGTTGGATCGGGCATGATTTTAGAGGCATCAGATTTTCACGGTGGAAAAATCCTGCAGGATTCTTGGATTCAAAGAACACACAGCAGGGTGGACCCTGGTCTCAGCTAATTGTACGGTTTTCTCATATACAAGTAGTTGTGGGTGGTACGTTCCCTTTATTTGTTTATTTATTTTGGGTCTTTGACGGACGCGGATCACGTACGCCCCTTCAGATGCCGGAACGGACAGGGGCTTTGAGGGGCCACCGTCCACACTGTCCATCCATTTTTCATATCATTTTAAGGGCCGAAACCTAAAATTGAGGCAGATCCAAGGCTTAAGTAGACCACACATGGGGAATAAACACTTACAGTTGAAAACTTATTGAAGGCTACAGAAGTTTTTTTTGATATGTTCTACCCTATTTTTGGTAAGCCTTCGAAGGCCAATTAGAGTGTAACACGTGGCGTTGTTGGCAAAAGCACAGTGTCAACAAGCACGGAAAAGGTCTGGTGGCCGATATTGTATGGGTGCATTAGGCGGTTCTAAAATGTGCCATGTCAGGGATGATAGGGCAAGATAGGAACAAATCAAATGAAAGAATGGGAGACAACATGAAGAATGATGATGATTAGAGAAAGAAGAACCTCGGATTGATTGTAGGGCAAGATGGTTACGATAACCATTAGCGTCTAGAGGATTCTTGACTCTATGGAATGTCTATAAAAACATAGGGGCATAACAGATCAAGGAGTCTAACACTAACTAAATTAAATCAAACCAAAACTTATCTTCTCAACTGTCATGTTTCTTAACATTGTGTTACCTTAAGCTGAATAGTTGATTAAATGACTAGATGGATGGAGGTTCATAATCCGGTCTATCACCCAATCCAGATTCCAAACCTTAGGTTCAAATCCAATTGACTCACTCATCCAAACCCTAATTCATAATCCAAGCTCAACCTAAATCCAGTTAACTTACCTTGAATCATTAATTTGAAAAACTATCCATAGAAAAAATCAAGCTAAAATTCCCCAATAAGTTAACTCGGTGGGTCAACTCACGCAATCAAACCAGCCCAAAAGTCATCAAAAGTGCTTACTCACATCATGCTACTCGTCATCTCATCGTCTCATACTTCTCATCTTCTCATTGAATATTCTACTCATCATTTCATCGCTACATTACAATTAAAATTTACATCTTTTTTTTTATTAAATGTTCTTCATACCTTTCAAACTCAAGTTACTCCTTCAGAGTACCTTGAGTTTGAGAAGGATATTAGAGTAAATTGAGATAATCTTTTATATTATGATTTTTTTTTTATTTGTCAATATGTATATTTATCAAGATCCCTACAAATCTCATCTCTTTTATATATTTTCTTCATTATTAGTAAAATTAACAAAGTCATAGTTTTCACGATATAGTCTCTTGTTATTTAATAGGCCACATCATTACAACATCGAGTCCCACCTGATATGTGACTCATTTAACAAAAGTTTTGGTTGCGTGTAGGCTATTAAAGGGTAGGTTGCAGTGGATGAGATTTTAGTCAAGTCCAGGCCAATCTTACTATGTGTATATTCTGTTGAGAATAATAAGAACATTTATAAGATTGGACAATCTTAACATATATACATATGTCCATAGTCTGTCCCATTTACTAAACAGGCCAAGAATTCATTATGGCTTAACATATATATATATATATATATATATATATATATATATATATATATATATATAGATGTCTATAGTCTGTTCCGTTTAGTGGCCAAGAATTCATTATGGGCAAAAAACCCATGGTCAATTAGCATCCGGCCCATCTACCCTGAATTCTTCAAGCCTAAACAAAACTCTCCAAATACTCATTTAATTTAATTTAGTTGAGTTCAAGCTAAATAGCAAAATTTTATTTTAAACTTCATATTTTAGAAAAAGTGTGTAATTGTTTAAACATATAGAACTTCTTATGTTACAGAAGATAAGGTCAAATACTCATTTTTCTATTTAAATCAAATTAAAAGTGTTTTTTTTTTTCAAAAATAACTTCATTAAAAAAATTTAAGGTGATTCAAACACATGGATTGGTTATTACTATCCTTCAATAAAATTGAATAAAAAGTAAACTTTTAATGACAAGTTATCAATTTATATTATGAATTTCTTAAGTAAGAAGAATTTGAAAAAATTAAAAACAACATTTACGTGCTATATAATTACCTATGTGCATTGTTAACCACACAAAGAAATTTTTTAATTATTTTAATACGATGAGCTATCAATTTATATATAAATTTCTCCAATAAGAAATTTTGAAAAAGTTAATGTTAGAGTGAGAATATTAGGTATTGGAAAGTTTTAAGGACTACCATTTTATTTTGGATATTTTATTAATATAAATAAGAAAGAAGAGTGGGAAAAACACTAACGCTAATTACCCTAATCATGTTTGTACTTCTTATCCTCGTAGTGTCACTAAAACCAAGTCGATTTTTTAATTGGTTAGTCTTTGGTGGCTATCAAAAGTCAGGATCGCCACTCTTGAATGTGGTAAGTCTTTGGTGGCTATCAAATTGCAAGGCTAAGAAAACTAAAATGTCCAGCAGTCCCTATTCAAAGGACCAAATTGGAGGGGTAAGATTGCCCAGTCAGGATGATTCTCTCTCTATCTAGCATGCATCGATGGTGGACCCTAAGCCAGATTCATACCACTTGACCAAATGCCCACTTCCTTGTGAGAATTGAATTTTTTAATATTTTAAAATTATGTATTTAAAAGCTCTTCGTCTTCGGTGATCCAACAAGGAAAATGGTAGAGCCATCTCTCCGTACACGTGGCAGTGTGATGGACCAAAAAGTGGTATCCATCATCTACTGTGCCGTTCATGGATGGTTTATGATTCAAATCACACACCTATTAGACAATCTCTGCTTCCCCACAGAGAATGTTTCCACACTGACCATTCCCGTTAACCACAGGTGCTTTCAAGGCTGGAATCATCGGATCCAGGTTCATTTCGGACCATTTTCCATCCACGGTAGGGCAAAGAAGATGGACGGTCCCAAATGGTAAGTTACCCTGACATGTGTACAGTTGAGAGATGGCTCTACCATATTCCACTTCTTCCTGCTCCACCCCAAATTATCTTTTGCATTACTGGAGTAATATTTATAGATTGGTTAGTAAAAGAAGAACAATAGTTGCCATCATGAGCACCGAGCACCGATCTGCGCCGTGCATATTGTGGGCCTCATCTCAAATTTCCAACGGCCAAAAAGTTACCTACATTAGGCGATCCTAACCATCCAATTAGGATACTTGAGCCCAAGCCAGACCCAAAATTGATCAGGTTTGCATGCAAGGGTCAAGCTCAGCCCGGCCCACAGGGTAGGAACAAGCTGGGCCCAAAGCAAGGTTAGGCTTGTCAGGTCCGACTGGACTACCCTGTCATTCGTGAACCCTTGTCATTACCATCTAATCCGAAGCGATGTGGTCATGGGTCTATCTTGGCAGATGGCCCATTCATTCCCACCCTTAGTTCCCATGGAGGGTCTAGACTCCGTATTACGATTACAAGTCGGATGAAAGGTAAGCAATTGCGATTTCAGGGCTATTTCCTCATTATGAATACCAAGACAATTACCATCTGGACATTCCTAACCTATCAGATTACTAACTTTTTGCAATTCAATTTGCAAAAGAATGTGGATCGTGGTGTTATTATGTACTCCTGCAGGCTACCTTAACTAGCCTTTTTTCCGTTTATGGTTAAGTGAATATAAATACCAGACTCCTTATTGAATAAGCTTATTCTATAAGCTTATTCTACAAGGTCAGGTACTCCGCATGTAGTTGTTCACCTGCATATTCACCTATTCATTCATGTGGACAGCACTTGCATGAGGCCTACTTGCATGAGGCTAGGATACTGACAAAGGACCTGCCCTATAAAGACCCCAGATATAGCACAATTGTGACATTCAGACACATCTGGGATGCTTGTGTTTGCTGTGTGCAGATGCTGCAAATAGCATTACTGTTTAAAGAAACATGAGCACAAAACAAAAGGAATTTTGCATACACTACCAAAATACATGAGACATTAAAAGTCCAACTCATCATTTTAAACTCAGCCATGTAAGTGGATATTTTCAAAAGATAACCGATTGCCCACAACAAGCATGGTACAGTCCATTTTTTGCACTCCTACGTGAAGTTTTAACCTACAGCTGGTCGAAGGTCAGCAGCCCTCTTTTGGAAAGCCTCAACATTGTAATTTGTACAATCTAGAAAAAGACCGATATAAGAATTTCACAATTCCCAAATGGTACGATTGTTTCCACACGAATACTAGCAGATTAGCAAAAACCAAGGGTTCAAAGGTCCATCATTTTCCACAGGCTGTTGCATATCTCCAAGTGGGGTATCTTTGCGGATTCAAACTCAAACCTCTCAACAATCTTTCTATCCCTTTCAACAATTTCTGTATGTTTTGTTAAGGAGAAAAATACATATATCTAACAGAAGCCAAGGCCACTGTCCACCTGGAACTGAATTGCCTGGGTTAGCAGCCTACCTCATCTAATGAAGTTCACAAACTAAGCAAAAGAAGAAAAAAAAACAAATGAAAGCAAAGCAAATTTCCATAGCACATGAATATTTAAACAGAGAAGGATACGGCCAGAAATTCTGGATTGATCGCCTAAGTCTGGGATGATATTTGTCACTGAAGCATACATAGAAAGCTTATTCCTGCATGATCAAACAAAATCACTGTGTTTGTCTTTCTCCTCCTTTTTCTTTTCATCAATTGGTATTGAAGCATTGCATAGGCAGCCAAATGTAGTTGAATAAGGTGGTAAATCACAGATTTGATACATATTGTAGAGCAGATTGTTCAGTATCACTCATAAAAAATGTTGTTTGTTGCAGATGAACTTTGTTAATAAATCAGCATATCCATGAATAAACAAGATGCATGCTATTTGATGAATTATCGAGCAAAATCGGAGTGATTGGACCAAACAATGCTGCACAACTTTTTTGTGATAATAGTATAAACTTTGCATCTGTTGCAAGACAGCCTGATTAACAGGGTTTTGCAACAATAAAAATAAAAAAATAAAAAACAAGGGACTAGTGTTTGAAATATGGGAATTTGGCAAACTTGAGTGGAGATTTGAGCCAATCATTGGGTGGGCCCAAAGTGTAGACGCCTTGGCCCAAAAGTACCAGTCCGCTAATCAGGTGGGCCATATGTGAACAAAAGAAATCGACAGTTGCAAATATTGATAACGACCCACATTCAAAGTACATATTGCCCGCCCGACATGGCAGCTTGAATATGGCACATCATACATGTGTGTCACACTGGCATGAGTCAGCCTCCAGTCCCTTGGAATTGGGATTTGCATGACTTCCAGTCATAGCTGAGAGAATGATTGCATGAAAAACAACCTGAACTCTTCTGGTGATCATGCTGACATTGTAATTACCTTGAAATGGAAGTTAACACAAGCATGCTGTTAGAGTTCAATATTAAAATGATGAGAAATTTCATTGGACACTAGCCATGTTGATAAAAATGCAAAAAGAAAAAGAAAAAAAAACGTTGTCAAATGTGGTTACAGCCACATGGGCATCAAGCTAGATGAAAAGATTCACAGAAACACCAAAAGAATATGTAGGTCTGCACAACTAGATATGATACAAAGTTATCTCAACCAATCGTCGAAGTGCTAGAATGCCTTGACTTGTGTCTGCAGACCCTGATTGGGAAGCATTGTTGTATGAAAAAAAAACCATTTAATGGGTTAACTGTGACAAGTCCTGTGCATTATGAACTATTCTTGAATGGGCAGGAGAAATTGATGTTAATTGTCAAAATAGAAATTATGACGTAACATTCATAAAAGTTGCAAGAATAGTGATTGGTGGAAGACTTTCAATGGGTCACATACATGAAAAAACCAAAGAGCATATGGGGAATGTTCTAACTTTCCATGCAGTATAATGAGCGGAAAAACATTTTTCATTAAAACTGGAAACAGAATTTATACAAATTGATCAAGGATAAACAGAAATTGGAATAAAGAATTTTAGGAAATAGAATATTGGCATTGCAAAATAACAGCCATCAAGAACATAAAAAGAGGTCATGCCGTCACAGTACTTACTGTTGCCTTAAAGCATCTTTCTCTATTTTCTTTAGATTTCCCTTTCGCTCTTCAACAGACACCCTTTGATGTTCCAGATCATCAATCTTGTCCCTAATTATTGTGTTGATGTAAAATGGAAAGTAAACCATCAATTGGAATGCAATCAGTGCCTCTGCCCAAGATTTCTTAAATAGACTATCATATAACCAACTGGGTACTTATCTAAGTTCCTCACGAAGCTGCTGTTCCATTTTAAGTTCTTCTTCCAACTCATTTTGAAGGCGCTCTAGTTCTATATTGGTGCCAATTTCATTCTTTGCTTCGTCTATGTTTTGCTTACATGCATTTATCTTTTCCTGATAGTCTGCGGCACAAAACAAGAAGTCAGTCAGAAAAGGGAAACACCATTGTGAGTCTTTGTAAAACAAAATAAAGATTTTGGGCCCTCTTTTACAGTTTTAGTTGTGTTGAATCAAATCCTGATTACTGTTTCATGGATGAGAAGCACAATGTAGTTCTCTTGGTAGGCTGTCAGCTCAGTCCATTTTGGGATCACTTTGAGCCTCGGTGTCCAAGGACCAGGCCTTGGCTCAGCTTTAGAGGAAGATAATGCTCTGGTGAGGAATGTATGCAGTTTGGGAGGAATTTCCATATCTCACTACTACCAAATGAGCCATTATGTTGTTTGAGTAATTAGTCGATCACCTTGGAGTTGTGTATCACACCTTAAGGTACAACAAGACTTCAGTCCTCACCAAGTAAGGGGATATCACTCTCTACTAGAATAAATATGTTGACTTTGAGTGGAATGTGTCACCTAACTTGAAAACAAAAAAAAAGTAATAATAACAATAATAAAGGGAATTTTGCATTTAGGGGGATAATCTTGTATCGTAGAAGAATATGAGGCGAATTATAGCATCAAGATATAGCAATGTCATATAGGGTAATTTCCAGCACTGCTTGCAAGCTAATATGGAGTAGTAACTCTCAAGTGTGGTGACCCGATCTCTATGATATGAGACAGCCAGATTTCTGTCCAAATTGCTGCATATCTTGCATTCAACAAAACAACAACAACCGGAAGTAACATTGGCAGGAAATCTTTAGCCCTTGTAATAAATAAAGGATTGGGTAGGTGACATCATAAAAAACACACTTGGACATGACATATTTTGATATTCTAGTGGTTATGCTACAAATGAGAGATCAAAACCCTCCAGCTTGAGCAAGTGCTAGGTACATTCAAATGCATCAGCAATTTTTGTTGTTCTAGTCATTTTTTGTTTGACCTATTGTTTTTGTTGTAGGATGAGTGAAACTAGCCCAGGGTGAAGGACGTGAGATCAAACTACGTATCAATTTAAGCATTCAACAAGTAAAATCAAGCACATTCACATTCTAAGTTAAGAAAATTCAAATTAACAATGGACCTAGGCTATCACATACACAGTGCATGAAAGTATAAAATATCACAAGAGTGGCACACTTGGAAGTTGGGACTTCCAATCTAGCATAGGTAGGGCAACATTCACATGAAGAAACAATGGCACTATAAAAATCAGATTCGGAAAAAAAATTGGGTTGTTTAAAAATCAGATTTTTTAGGGGGTTTAGGGATTTAGGAATCGATTTTTGGGAATTTTGGGAATTAGGGATTTAGGTTTAGGATTGATGCTAGAATTAGCAAAAGGGTGTAGAGGATGATGTAAAGATGAAGAAAATGAGGGGATAGGGCACGTTCGGACGTGCATGTGGGTTCAATGGATGGTTGGGTTTTGATGGGGAAAGGTAAAAAAATGTGGGATGAAAAGGGTTTTGGGTTTAGAGGAGTTGTAGAAGGAAGAAGAAAAGTGCAGAGGGTTGTGTTCCTTGTTAGAGAAGAGAGGAGTCCACTACCAAGCAATTTTTTAACCCTTCCACAACCTGATTGGAAGAAAGGGTTTTCTCACAAACCCTAAAGGAAGATAAAGAAAGGCTTTTCTCAAGGAGAACAAGTCTTTTGTTTTCTTTTGCTCAAACACTATATCAGGGTTGAACGTCCACCCCCCCAGCTTTTATAATAAAACTTTAAAAAATTACGAATATGCCCCAACTTAATGTTCCATGGGCCAAACTCAAAGTAAAATATCCAAAGCAAATAAAAGTGATCAAAACCATCCATCATGTCCTAAAAATAACATAAAATGAAATAAAATAAAAAAATCAAAGTCCATGCAGCCCAGATCTGGAAGATTTGACTGTCCGATGGCCTGATCAAAATGGTCCAACGGTCAGATAGACCCAAAACTAAAATCCTATGGCTAAAAACTCCTAAGCAACCCACACGCTTCATCCCAAAGTGGGTCTTCCTTATGCACGTCCAATGCATGTGGAGTCTTCAAAATGGCTCCGTGGGCCCTATCCGGAAGTCATCATCCATTCATAAAGAAAATTATGCTGATGCAGGTAGTCACCTCTGCCTCTAGTACACTTGAGTAGGTCCTCTGATGTCCTCATCAGCCCGCCATGATGGAGCTTCTAGTTTTGCCATCTATAAAACTCAATGTAATCTCTCTTTCGAATTGAATGAAGCGCTTCATTAATCCACTAGCCTTTTTTTTATCTCGTATTGACTTTTTTATTCTCCGAACTTCACCTCTGTAACTATTAAATCAAACAGATGCCGGAAAACTTGGTTATCTCATGAAGAATTTTGTGCACAACCACCTCCAAGGTTTTAAAACATAGTGCTTTTTCTTGTCTGATGTATGAGGAAGCTCTTTGCGATCTTAAGTAGCATTGCCTAGCACGATTTGATCAAAATACAGTAGATTTAGGCAAACAACGATAATTCCTCCGTTTTCTTACACTATCTGGTTTACAACATTACCTTAGTACTTATTCTGATGATGACATCTGCATTTGGGAAATGATGATCTTGCCATTGTGAAATTAAGGGCCATTCCCAACATTATCTATAGGTAAACGATTTGGTATTTCTCATATCATCTTGGCATTCAGATTGCTTGATCCAAGGGAAGATATACATAAATCCTCAACTTATCAATGACACATTTGTTGTTAATCTAGACTTCAATGTCAAGGAAAATCAGACTGAAGGTGATCTGCTTCCATTATCTATGACCTATCAGCAGCTCCTTCAAGGACTTGTCTAATAATTGTGCACCCGTATGTTACTCATGAAGCTCATTTATCCAAGCAATTCATGACTTCTCAACAACATCCTTATCTGATTGCTATAATATGGTTCTCCACAACCTAAGATCTTCTCCTGGGCATGAAGATTATGGGTGCAACTGGGGCAGGTTGGGTCAGGTTGAGGGTCAACCCAACCCCAAGGGGACCAAACTTGCAACCCAACCCGACCACAAGGGCACCAAACCTGCAACCCAACCCGACCCATATTTCAACCCGAGGTGGCCAATCTGAACCCAACACAAAGTCCTCTATACTTTACCCAACCCGACTTCAACCCAACCCAAGTACATGTGATAATTCCCAAACTGACCTAACCCGACCAGAATTTGCTCAGCCCAAACCCAACCAATATTCAAATCGGGTTGCCATCTACCACCCCAAAGCCAAACCAAGGGAGATGTTATCATTGACATCACTTTCTCTTATGCTAATGCAAATTGGGGTTGAATATCATGAGTGATGCCACTTGTCATTCCACCACCGCCTACTGCATGTCCCTTCATTCTTCACTAAGATCTTCGAAGAGTAAGAAAGAACAACCAGGTCATGCTTTTGGACTGCAGTGAAGTTTGTTGGGTGATTACACTGTTTCACACCATGGCATGTGCCCCCATGCACTGATGGAAATCATATGTCGCAATAAGGCCATCGATCAAATTGGATCCAATAGTTATAGTCATGAATGTGAATACATATATTGCAGTGCACCACCATTTCAATTGGAGAAAAGCTCATGTCTCTTTGTTAGGTTTCCTCTATGTTGTGGACCTTTCCACTAAATCACTCAAGAGTGATTTCTTTCCAGTTGAAAAGCTGTGGCTTATTAGTTAAAGTAAGCCCTCAAGCCCAAGGGTACTTCTTTCTCCCTTTATCATGTAAGTTGTAACTTTTTCTTTCTTTCTATCTTCTTTGCTTTTTCTCTTCTTCTTAGTTTCTTTGTAAAGGTTAACTCCTCTCTTTTGATTAATATGGTCATAAATGCTTAGGCCAACCTCTCAAGGTAACAAGCTGCTGATGACAAAAATGGGTTTCACGAAATTTGGATTCCATCCCTAATTTGAGTTACATACTCGTCAATTTTGGATTTGTTCAAGATGGGTTTCGAATGAACAATGGCTGAGAAATTAAGAAGCTATGACATCCATGGTTCAGACTTAATGAAAGTTACGTGTAAGAATCTTATGATATTTAACATAGACAATTGGGATTCCTCGAAGAGATGAGGCATCAAGTCATGATTTTTACACAAGGACAGAACATCTTCATACCATGAATGCATTCCAAAAATCTTCCAGACTCTTGTTTATTTTATGTCAACATGTTCTCCTGATGATCAAGGGTATTAATTATTAAATAGAGGGCTTTTTGCTCCTAGCTCATTTCAATAGGTGCCCACTTGAAGTTCCAAACTGATGACCCAAATAGCATATAACATCTTTAGCCGATACAAAAGTCGTCCAGCCTCAAGTACACCTTGCCAACCTCAGAATTCACCTTGGAAGCATGGAACAACACATGAGCTCCAGGAAACCACCCGGACATGCCTTCAATTACATGAAACCACACATACGGTTACAAATAGGCCAGGTTACTTGGGCCCAACCTGGTTTTGGAAAGGCCAATGAGTTGCGCTTGGGCTGAGAGTTCAAGCCCAATAACATTGAACGGTACATGGGATTGAATCTGCCTTTGCTCGACGGTCGCTGACCCAGACCGACTTATTTAAGCCATTTGACTGAGAATTTGGCAACTTGCCTTCCTGGCAACCTTGTTTCTCAAAGTGTCACCAGCCCAAGCTTTAGGGGTTGTTTGGTTGATGGTAAACGGTTGTAAGCAGTGATAAATGGATGTACATGGGCAAAAAGGGTCGTTTGGCTGATGGTAAACAGTTGTAAGCGGTGGTAAATGGATGGGCATGGGCAAAAGGGGATGTTTGGTTAATCGTAAACAGCGGTATTAGAATCAATATGAAATGAATGCAGCAAAATCATGTGAATTAGAATCCTCTCAAAAGGCTGAGAATCAGATGCAGATGCCAAAAACAGTTGGATTTTCGAAAGTGGGCCCACTTTTATGGCCCACCCGAGTCTTAGAATTTTGCTTTTTTTTTTTTTTCCAAAGTATATATTTCAATGAGTTTATTACAATTATTATGTCAAATGTCACATATACTAATTTGGGGTATTAAAACTGATTTACTTAATGCATTCCAATTACAGCATCCAAACACAATTGAGGATTCCAATTTGCATTGATTCCATTTACCATGTGATTTGGATTCCAACATATTCCAATTACAAGCATCCAAACAAGCCCATTACCAGCAAACCGTGTCAAAGAAGCGTATCCATTCCTCTGCAATGAGTTTAGACTTTCTCAAGCCTGCCTCCTAATTCCCAATTACTTAACTAGATATAAAAATCTTTTCTTCGAAGCAAACTCCACCTCAACCCTATGAGGGGCACAATGGTCATTTGTTGATCCAGCACATGTACTCCAATAATTTTATACAACAACAAGCCACCTAATTGCTCTCACTACAAATCCTAATTGCAAATTTCTCCAATCTCCCAAGGCCACATATTCATTCTGAAGCCAGCTACAATTGGGACTGTTATTGAAGTTTTGGACTCAGAATCTCCAAATAGGATTGAAAGTGGGCAGGGCCACTAACCCAGTCAGCATTAGGATTGATTTGAGCCAAGGCAGAAGGTCCGTGGTTGTGGCTGGGGCTGGGCATTAGTTTAATCAAGATGGGCATGAGATTTGGAATGTATAAGGTCCTCATGCGCGGTCCACCCCAGGCTCCCAGCCCAATTGAAGATAATTGGGTAAATGAGCTGGGCCAGGTATAGGCCTTTCTGTTTTGGTAGCTAGCAAAGCAGGACCAACTTTCGGCCTGGATATCTATGCCAATGGCAGGGATCGGATGAGCCTCGGGCCCCACTCAACACAGCCCATTTACAAAACCTCCAGCTCCAAAACAGTAGGACAAACATGGAGAGTTACATACAGTTTTACTACAGTTAGAAGATGAAAAATCTCGCCATTAACTACCAACATACAAAGATTAGGAAACCCTAATTCCAACATTTGATGTGACTCGAAGGGGCGAAATTCGCAAGATTTTCTTTATTTAAATTGAAAAACAGCATGTTTCGAAAGATAATGAAAGAGAAAGATGGGGGAAGGGAAATCGACCTTGTATTTGGATATGAAGATCGGATCGATCGGCCTCGCAAGCAGATCGGAGCTTCTTCGCCCCATCCAGCGAGTGAATCAAGCTGTTGATGTCCTTCTTGTTCTTCAGGACCGAAACAAGATCGTCGCTGTAGGAAATGAGGGACTGAACATCGATGGTTTTTGTGCGGATATCCTCCATCCGAAATGCCCTAATCCTCTTCTTCGTGAAAATGGAGGAATGGGGTGTATAAGCGACAACCCTAATACCTCCTGAGGGAAAGCGCGGGAGCTTTGCTACGGTTTCGCTTTCGAAATGGGGACGCGGATTTCCTGCGAAGAAGTTCCTGCACTGGGAACCTAGGTGGGGCCCACCGGGATGTTTGTGAGGAATCCACCACGTTCATCCGTTTTGTGACCTCATTGTAGGACGTCGACCAAAAATTAGCTGCATCCAAGACTCAAGTGGGCCAAAAACGCGAGGATTGAACGTCCACAGTTGAAATATTAATGGGGCCACTAATATTTGTGTTTTCAGTTCATCCAAGTAGGAATTGAGTGTTGATCAGGGAGGTTTCAACGGTAGAAATTTCCTTACCCACCGTTCCTTTAGTGCGGCCCACTTAAGTCTTGGATCCATCTCATTTTTTGGTCTCACGCCCTAAAATGAGCCCACAAAACGGATGGACGAGGTGGATTTCTCACAAACCGTCCTTGAAATGGCCCCACCATGATGTATGTGCCTTAAATCCACGCCGTCCATCGGTTTTGAAAGATCATTTTAGGCCATAATCCTCAAAAATAAAGTTGATACAAATCTCAAGTGGACCACACCATAGGAAAACTTGTTGGGGGCCACCGGAATGTTTATTTTCCATCCAACCTGTTGATAAGGTAACAAAGGCATGGATTGAGGGGCCACATAAATATCAGATTGATCCAGAACTTGATTGGCCGCAAGAAGTTTTTAATGGTCAACCGCCATTGGTCCACCTGATAATTGGATCCACTTCATTTTTTGAATCATGCCCTAAAAGGAGATGTCAAAACGGATGGACGGCGTGGATTAAGTCACACTCATCACAGTGGGCCCTGCATTTAGGGATCCACCGGAGCCGCGCCCTCATCTCATGTCCGTTGTCAAGATCAAAGAAACATACATGATATGGCCTTTCCATCGGATGCCATGGATCAGTAGACATATCGACCATGCATTCTTAATGCAATAGCCCCGAGGTGTTATTTCTACCAAAAGTTCAATTTCTCATCAAGCCATCTTTTTTGGCCTTTTGACGAGATTTTAAAATTTTATCGGATGAAAATCCCCCTCTAACCACCTGCTTTGCGTATGGTAAGGCTTTCGCAGGAAGGCTTTCAAAGCTTTTTAAGGGGGGGAGGGGGGTGTGGGGCCCATGAAATCAATGATTGTGGCTACGATTGGCCAATCTGATTTGTTCACATTATAAGCAGCATTTTCAAATCTACAGGATGGATTTTCCACTTATCTTTTAAAGTTGTGCATGGCGACAACAATGTCAACGTTCTCCGTAATACTAAACTATTTGCTCCAGTGTGGTCCACCCTATTAATCTTTGGCTTGAAACTTTGTCCAAGGACTCCAAATTAGAACTCCTTTGAATGTGAATGGATTAGATTTATTTTACTACCATCTAGTGGGCCTCACGTAGGATCACGTATGGTTTTAAAGGGTGGGGGCATCGGTGTGAAGCACGTTGTATGGGGTTTCTCCTTGTCTTCGTACCTTGAAAGGGGAAGACAATGTTTGGAAATAAGGTTTCTAAGTCCCACCAAGGCAATGTATCTGATCCGTTCACCTTCCAACATCAGTGGACTTTGTTGTGCGACTTCAATGGTCTACTTCCATTGCTCCAACTAGTGATGCATATCTAAGCTAATGGTCGAACCAGATTGTAATAGAGATGAAAGGATAGGCCTACAATAACGGTCCAACAAATGAAAATGATAGGTAAACCATCCTTTCAACACGCCATCTCTTAGATTGTTTGTGAATGGAAATGTGAATGTTCATGTGGATGTGAATGTGCATAGGGAAGTGGAACTGTGAAGGGTGGAGATCCACATGTGGATTGGATCACCCTGAGCACTATGGTCTCCCCTGAGAACTCTGGGATGACCCTGAGCACTGTGGATTCCCCCTGGCACTATGGATTCTTCCTAAGCATTGTGGATTCCCACTGTGCAATATGAATTCCCCTTGGCGCTGTGGATTCTCCCTAAGCATTGTGGATCCTCCTGAGAATTGTCGATTCCCACTGAGTACTGTGAATTCCCCCCCCTGAGTACTGTGGATTCCCCCTGAGCACTGTGGAATCCCTTTGGCACTGTGGATTCCCCCTAACCATTATGGAATCCCCTTGGCACTGTGGTTTCCCATTGACCAATGTGGAATCCCCCTGGCACTATGGAATCTCCCTAGCACTCTGGATTTCCCGTGAGCACTGTGGATTCCCCTTGAGCATTGTGGAATCCCCCTGGCATTGTCGATTCCCCATTAAGCAATGTGGAGTTCTCCTGGTGCTATGGATTCCCACTGAGCAATGTGGAATCCCCCTGGCACTGTGGAACCCCCCCCCCCCCCCCCCCCCCCCCCCCCCCCCACACACACACACACTATGTGAAAGTGAAAGTAAATGTGCATGTGGTTGTGTATGTGGATGTGAAAGTTGAATTGTATCTTCTAAGGCTAACAACCAAGCTTTTTCGTTTCAGGTATAAGAGTAGTTAAACATGACAGCTATGTGGGTCATATGTTACTATTATGATGGTGAATTAGTAAACGAACAAGGCAAATGGGGGTACAATGGTGGCGACTTTCAATTTATCATGGCAAGCAATGAAATAAAATACGAGGATCTTTTATCTAAAATCTACAGTATCATCGACATGACATGAGAGGAATATGAAGTTAGAATAAAGTTTGTCTACCCCTCGCCCAACTCCGTATCACTTCATCCACAACTGATCAGATACGATGACAATGTGGTGGCATATATGTTTATCTCCAACCAGAACCCGAAAATTCATATACCTGTGTTTGTGGAGGAACTCAGACATACAGGTGTATTCCATGATCCTGTGGAAGTAGATTTAAATGAGCATGTACCAACTGTGGATACGTCCGTATATCTGCATGGACATTCATTCAACGGTCCATGAAGACGTCCCTAGTTCATTTAGTGGGGCATGTCCAGAAGATTCGAGGACACGCAATTTCGACGCGCCATTTTTTCGACTTATTTATAGCCAAGATTACACGCACTTCCCTTCAGTGGCTAGTGCAGACATTCCTACTCTATCGAGTAACGAACGTCCAAAAGATCCGAGGATGGACAATTTCAATGCGCCATCGTTTTGACACATTCATATCCAAGACTACACACACAACCCTTCATTGGCTAGTGCAGACATCCCTACTCTATCAAGTGATGCACGTCAAGAAGATCCGATGATGGACAATTTTTATGCGCCATTGTTCCGACTCATTCATAGCCAAGACTACAAGTGCATCCCTTCATTGGCTAGTGCAGACATCCCTACTCCATCGAGTAATGCACGTCAAGAAAATCTAAGGATGGACAATTTTAATGCGTCGTCGTTCCGACTTATTCATAGCAAGATTACATGCGCATCCCTTCATCAGCTAGTGCAGACATCCATACTCTATTGAATGATGCACGTTAAGATGATCAAATGCTCGATAGATCCTACGTGCCATTTTTTGGAAGCATTAATAGCCAAGATTGCACGTACTATGATAAAATCCTAAATGTTGAAGTAGAGGTCACCGAGATGCCTCTGCATCAAAGAATGGATAATTGGTCCATGAAAGATGAATTATTTTTCATTGAAGTCCAACAAATATCCGAAGCACGTCGATTTAAATAACTCTCTACATTTTTCGCACTTATCAAATGCCTTCTTCAATGGAGATAGAAATTCAATTGAACATTTCGCAGTCACCTTTCTAACAACATAGCTTGGGTAGGGACCTGGCTTTCTGTAATTCATAAGACCTGTGGATATAAGTTGAAACAACTATTAGCATGAATAACATCTAATAAGTTGAAACAACTATTATCATAAATAATTTAGAGGGAATACACAATGCTAAGGGGGAATCCACAGTACTCATGAGAAATCCACAGTGACAGGGGGATACCACAGTGCCAAGAAGATTCCACAATGCTCAGTGAAAATCCACAGTGTCAGTGGGATTCCATAGTGTTATGAGGATTCCACAGTGCTCAGTGGGAATCCATAGTGCTCAGGAGGAATCCACAGTGCTCAGGGGGAATCCACAGTGCCATGGGGATTCCAAAATGCTCAGGGGGACTCCAAAGTACTCAGTGGGAATTAGGCTTAGCAACGGGTCATGTTGAACCGTGTTTGTGTCGTGTCGTGTCAAAAATCTGCTCACCCAAACTCGGCCCGTTAACTAACAGGTCAAAGTCTAAAAACCAAAACCCATTTATTAATTTAACAAGTTACCCGTAACTCAACCCGTTTAACCCGTTAGGCCAGTCTACTCATTACATGGCCACATCGTTGATGAGGACAATTGATAGTCTGACCCAACATATAGTTGTGGTCCACCTAGTGGGCCCATTCTATCACCGGAAACAATAGGATTCACTAGTGAGACGAGGAGGAATCACCTATACATTACAATATTGTATATGATGGAGTGTAAGGTTCATAGGTGGGCCATGGTTTGGTGACCTAGACCATTATGTTAACAGGTTAAACGGGTTCGCAGGTGAAACACTGACCCGACCCGTTATGTTAACAGGTTTTAACAGGTCAACCCGGTAGTGACCCGACACGATAAAGTTGGACCCGAACACTGGTTTTTTCATGCGGGTTTCGTGCGGGTTTACGGGTCATGTGGAATTGTGCCAAGCCTAGTGGGAATCCATAGTGCTCAGGGGGGTTCCAGAGTGCTTAGTGGGAATCCATAGTGCTCAGAGGGGTTCCAGAGTGCTTAGTGGGAATCCATAGTGCTCAGAGGAAATTCACAGTATTATGAGGATTCTACAATGCCAGAGGGATTCCACAGTGCTCAATGGGAATCCACAGTGCTCAGGGAGAATCCACAGTACGTAGGGGGAATCCATAGTGTTCAGGGGGATCCAACAAGAGTTTAAAAAATTAAAAAAAATTAAAAAAAAACTACATATTCTTACCTCTAGCCGCTATATTAATCGCAATGAAGGAAGAGTTGAGGTAGGTCACCTTAAACAAGTAGGAGGATTACGGGAGTGGGTCCCACGGATAGGGAAGCAACGGTCTTAACCGCCTTCTTTGATGGTGGTCGCTTTCTTGCAAAAGGGATGTACGACGATGGTCCCCTACATCAATGGCGGTGGTCCCCTACGACAGTGGTGGTGGTGGTCCCCTCCCTCTTCAAAAAAAAAACTTAGAAGGAAATGACTTAGAACGTGGGGTCCAACCTCACCTATATATCTATTAACTGAGAATGTGGGGCCCACTATGCATCTCCATTGAAATCCACTTCGACCATTATCTCAAGAAAAAGATTTTAGGGCATTTTCCCAAGAATGGGGGATGAAGAAATCAGGTATGAACCATTACCTCAGGAAACAAATGCAATCGAAAGGCCACCGTTATTTCTGTTAGGGACCTAGGAGGCTTTTGTTGGATATGAAATCAAATCCCTCCTGTAGGTTTAAAAATGCTGCTTGTAATGTGAACGGATCAGATTGGCCAACTGATGGGCACAATTGTTGATTTCATGGGCCCCACATTCCCCCCTTGAAAAGGCTTTGAAAGGCTTCCTGAGAAAGCCTTACTGTTCCCGGAGCAGGTGGTCAGAAGGCCATTTTCGACCGATAAAATTTCAAAATCTCATCAAAAGGCCAAAAACGATGCGCTTGATGAGAAATTGGACTTTTGGTAGAAATTGCAACAAGTCGGAGCTATTGCAGTAAAAATCCCTATCCACCATGGTTTGGGTGGATCCCCGGATCCACCGAGGTGGGTGGAGTCCCTGGCCGTGGCGCCCACTGTGATGTATGCGCCTTATATCCATGTCATCCATCCATTTTGAAAAGTCATTTTAGGGCATGATCCCAAAAAATGAAGCAGATCCAAATCCCACGTGGACCATAATACAGGAAACAGTGGTAATCGACCATTAAAAACCTATCGTGAGCCACAAAAGTTTTGGATCAAGCTGATGTTTGTGTGGTCTCTTCATCCAGGATTTTGTGACCTTATCAACAGATCAACAGGTTGGATGGTAAATAAACATTCCGATGGCCCCATGAAGTTTTTAATGGTGGGGATTCAATCACAAATGTTTCCTGTGGTATGGTCACCTAAGATAATTAGATCTGCTTCATTTTTTGAATCATGCCCTAAAATGAGCAGTCAAAATGAATGGACGGCTAATCTGGCTAGTTTGCTCATTAAGTGGGCCACACATGTAAAAGAAAAAAGAAATTGACAAAGACTGACTAGCCATCCATATTTAATATACACATTTGGCTAGGTCATGTTCATGGTGGACCGCAACTATTAAATGGCTCATATTTCATGAAAATGTGCCATGTTGGCGCACATGCTGCAAAATCTTCCTCTCATCTCATGTGAAAGATTATGCTAGCGTGATACCTTAAAAAGAGATAATTCAGCATTCAAGATCCATGCACAAGAACAAGATTTGTATCTTTCATTTATTTAGGCCGCACCTACTGGTTAGAAGACCATCGAGGTGAGTCCAGCTCCATTGGCTGGATGGTAAACAAACTATGCTTCAACACTGAGATCATGAGATTAAAAGAAGAAGAAGAAGAAGAAAAAGACCATTGAAGTTTACATATTGATAGTTAAGGCGTGTTTGGTTTTCTAATTTATAATGTAATTTGAAACAGTATATAATTTTTTTATTATGTGATGAGATGACAGTACAATCTCAAAGCAATTGTTCGTATGCATTAGGGGCATTTGGAACGTAAGTTACTTAAGATTATCTACTTATGCCTCAAGTACCTTATCCTAATTTTTACTTATTAAATTGAAGTGATTAACTTTAAATAATAAAAAAAGTCACTTAGGGCCCGTTTGGTTGGCACCTGAAAACTC
Organism: Liriodendron chinense; assembly: GCA_003013855.2. NCBI lineage: Eukaryota > Viridiplantae > Streptophyta > Magnoliopsida > Magnoliales > Magnoliaceae > Liriodendron > Liriodendron chinense. The sequence goes on from PVNU02000525.1 coordinate 731,962, forward strand.
GTTACCAACTTAAAATTAGGATTCTAGCATAATCCCATTTTAACTAGTGTGTTTGGTGACAAGTTCCAGCCAAACAAGATTCCACATAAGCTTAGTTTGGCTGAACCGGGTTTCGATTAGTGGAAATGCTGCACTATTTCTATCGGAAGGGAAAAGAGGCGGAAGTTAGCGTCACCCACCTCCATATATGCGTTATGCATCTATGACATGTGTTTTATATCTACACGGTCCATCCATTTTGAAAGCTCAATTAAGGGCATTAGACAAAAGATGGGGCATATCTAAATCTCAAGTGGACCACACCAAAGGAAAACAGTGTTGATTAAATGTCCACCATAAAAAACTTCCTAAGGCCCACTATAATGTTTATTTGTTATCCAACCCGGCCATCTGTCTTGCGAGACTACAATAGGCGAGGGATCAAGTTCTTTGGCGGATCCGAAGCCCAAGTGGGCCATGCCACAAGTAATAATTGGAACATAATCTAGATCACACAATTTTCAACCAAACAGCAAGTTCCATATCAAACCCGGTTTCCTTTCTAGTTTCTAAAATTTTGGATTCCAACAGTGGAATCTCATTTTTATCTAGAACCTAGATTCTGCAACCAAATGGGCCCTTATAAGTGATCATAAACCAAACTTATCTCAAATAAGTTACTTATCTACTGCTGTTGTAAGTAGAAAAAATAACTTATTTGGTAGTATCCAAATTAGCCCTTATTAGCGGAAAAATAGACAGTTGTTGATGTCATAATCTTTTATAGAGCAGCATTTTTGTCATTTAAGATAAAAGGCTACTTAACCTTGCTGATATAAAGGAAAGGAAAGGAAACACCATTTTCTATGAAATAATCTATTCATGGTGTACACAACTTGGCTGCGACCCTCAAAAAGCGCTCAAAACAGTGGAAAATTTCAGGCAAAAAGCCTCTAATCCCCCCCCCCCCCCCCCCACCCACCCACCCACCCATGTGGGTATTGACACCCACCACTGCAAGGATGCAGTGGTGATAATGACCTACCATTGAAATCTACAGAAGTCCCACCGTGATTGAGTAGATCCAAATTTCAGGTGGGCCACACTGTTGGATCTTTTTATCAGTGGAAAAATACCCACCGTTGACACATCCTTGGGGTCCACTGTAATTTTTATTTACCATCCTACCTGTCAAGGGGGGTCCAACTGTGATGTTTACTTGTCATTCAACCTTTAGGGACCCACCATGATGTATGGGTTTTATCTATACCTTTCATCAAATGGACCCCACATAAATAACAGTGGGCCCTCAAGAAGATTCCAACGATTGGGTAGGGTCCACTGTAATGTTTGTTTGCTACTCAAATGTTGTGGGGCCCACCAGTACATGGGACCCACGGTATTGTTTATTTGTCATCCAACTTGTTGTGGGGTCTGGTGTGCGTCCCACTGTGACGTTTTTTTTATGCCATCCACACTATTTGCAAGGTCACCCCTACTAGGTGAACTAAAAATGCAAGTATCAGCTCGATCCAAAATTGTTGAGGCCCGCTGAAAGTGAGGCTCACCGCGCATTGGTGCACTATCCATTTAATAGTGGGGCGCACCCTAATGGGGTGTTTGATCCATGTTGTTCGTTGGACAGCAAGCCCCATTAAACGATGTGAAATTGTGATATTGTGGGCAACTAAATGTTTGTGAAATTGGAATTAAATACACGCCATTAATTTTGGGTAGAGCCAACTATGACATTTAGTGCTCGTTTGGCATCTCTACTCTAATTCAATAAGAGCTACTCTAATAAGCTCTTTTTGTTCTAATTCTTATTTTAAATAAGCTTGCTTAGCAAAATCACTTTTTTCAAAATTGAAAAAGCTATTTGAAATGAGCATCGTTTGGCAAAACATTTAAATAAGAGCTTTTTTAGTGGTAGTTGATGTCATTTTTAAAGATTACGAAAGCTCCATTATAAGAGCAGTCCAGATGGTTGTTTTGGTGAATTTTACATAGAAGGACCTTGCCCCAATGGCAAAAAGACTGGATGTCTATATACAATCTTCATGTTTAAGACATTTGAGTCATCCATTATGTCATATATTGAATATAGATCATCTATATATGGAGCCCACTTTTATATGGACCGTCCATCATATGAGTCAAACCTTCAAAGTGGGTCGTCCATCATGCAAGGCCTATCTTGGATGTGGACCATTCATCATTAGGGGCCCACCTTGATGTAGGTCATCCATCATGTGGGCCCCACCATCAATGCTAATTGTCCTTTATGTGGGGTCTCGTGTTCAATATGGATCGTTTATCATGAGGGGACCACCTTTGATGTCCACCATCAATCATATGGGTCCCACCTTTGTTGTGAACCATCTATCATGTGGGGCCCACTTGATGTGGATAGTTTATCATGTGGGGCCACATTTTCATCCGAGCAATCCATCATGTGGGACCCACCTTTAATGTCCACCATCCATCATGTAGGTTCTACCTTTGTTGTGGACCGTCCATTATGTGGGGCCCAACCTTCAATATGGGTCATTCATCATATGGGCCCACCTTTAATGTCAACCTTCCATCAAGTGGTCCTACATTCAATGTCCACCATCCATCTTGTGGTTCCACCTTTAATGTGTATTGTCCATCAAGTAGGGCCTACTTGATGTGGATCGTCATCATATGGGGCCACACTTTGATGCGAGCCATCCATCATGTGGGCTCACCTTTGATGTGACTGTGCATTATGAGGGCCCACCTTTGATGTAGACCGTTCATCATGTGGGGCCCACCTTCAATATGGCTCATTCAATATGTGGGCCTACCTCGAAGAGATTGTAAAGAGAAGAGAAAAGGGCAAGATGGGAATTACTTGAAAAGTTTAAGTATAAACTGGTAAAAAAATTAGCCAAAAAGATCTTTCCGCTTAGGCCAAATAAGCTTTTTTTCAAAAAGTAACCCCTCCCCAACTTATCAAATTGAAGCCTATTTGCTACTTTGTGTTTGAAATTGTCATTTGAGTTATTTCTATTCTAACATTGTTTATTTAATTGTTAATTATATGAATGTTGGAATAAAATGTATGCTATGGATTGATAGGCAGATTCCCACACACATCTTGTAATTTCACTTCTAGACTAATTGCTTAGGTAGCTATAACATTTGTAGTTTAGATAATTGCACATTGATTAGAAGCTCAACATGTTGCATTATTATAATCTATGTGTTTAGGCTAGTTAGTTTAAATGCTTATCTTTGCTAGCCATTGTAATTGGACCCATTTAAGCTTGGAAGCTAATTGTTCTTGTTTAATTCGTTTATAATTGTTAATTTGGTTTAATTAGACAAGAAGTTTTTAAATTTATTTTAAAACGGACCTAATTACCCTCCCCCTAGGACTTAGCCATTATTATAGTAGCTCCGCAAAGCTTCCGCGTAGAGCGTAGGGTGTCGTGTTAGACGATCCGACTCAAGTTCAAGATGCTATCGAAATTTTAGCGTGGCATTTAAATGGAGAGATGTTGTCAAATGGGCATTACAATCTATCTGGTCTTGGATGGTGACTGATTTAGTCAGTTAGGTAGATATACAATAATATAATTAATAATCCCACTATCCTGTAAGACATTACAGTGCATGACGAATTCAAATAGGTTAAGTTTCGTGTCAGTGTCCAGACATTACAATCTAACAATTTACACTTGTAATTAAATCTTTCTTCTTTTTTTTTTGTTCTTTTCTATGTATATAGATACAATGTTGTAGAAGGGTTCGCCGGATTCTCCTTCTACCACTCTAGGACCGGAGGAAATTCGTGTGTCATTGATCCCACTTACGACATCTACTCTGGAGTTAACACCTATTGTCGCTTCTTTCTAATCCACACCCTCACCCCCTTACAATACTACATTTAACAAAGTGTGTCACCGTGTTGATTTCAACATTCTTGGGCAGTTTATTTGGGAGAACCTGCTGGACTTTATTACGTAAATTGGTCAGTGTGTAATGAACAATATCTCTCCATTGTACACTTCATAGAAAAAAGTCCTCACTATGATGCTTGATTTACTCTGACGTCTTATTCAGGTAACGTTCGAAGACTTCATTGGGGTCTTTAAAGCATTTGTTTCATCTCACAAAATCACTTTTTATTTAACAAATGTGAAATCTGTTTAATTTGATCTATTTCATCATATTCTTCACAATCCCATTATGGATGTGTCAGAGGAAAATCGAAAATATGTGTTAAAGAACCTTGATAAAGCCTAGAAAGACTGAAAATTCGGATTAGGAAATGATTACCAGGAATCTGGTGACACTAATGCGGAGCGGAAAGAAAATAGACGGAATAAGTGGGTGAAGTAAGAAAATTGGGAGAAGTTCGTCAAGTTGAAATTGACGCAGGAGTTCTAGGAGATGATTACGAAGTTCAAGGAACTTCGCACTAAGATGAAAATCCCACACACTATGGGAAGGAAGGGTATGGTGATTAAAGCCAAAGAGTTGATAAAATTTTAACACAATAATTATGAATTTCTAATATATACTTGATTGTAAATTAAGGCGTATATGTCTATTTTTTATTATATAGAAAAAGCATAAGATAGAAGGTAGTCTGATCATTAGGACCGAACCATACATCAACAACCATAGTAGGTCAAACAGTCAAGCTTTATCACCCGAGGAGAACATAGCCATTATGAGTGTTCATAAATTTATTTCAGTTAAACCCTTGTATGGTTATCCAACTTTTTATATTTTGATGATTTTTTAGGCACAAATAAGAAACCTTATTGCGGCTAATTCCACATTTATACAATGGAATTTAAAGTATGATGACGTTGCAATTATCTTAGGAAAAGATAAGAAAAGATGAGTTGGTATATGAGAGGGAGGATTACAAAGTGTGGGTTGAGTCATACATCTCTTTTTCGGGGTTGACTATAAATGATGGATAGTCATTTCTTACATTTGATTCAACAAGTGCAGACGATGGCCATGGAGATGGCCACGATGAGACAACCATCTACGAGGTCTTCCTCTATGCCGATCGTGAAATCTTCTCAATATAAAGAATCTATTCTTGAAAGGCGAGCGGGCAAAGAACTAGCATCCTCTCCCTCCCCCCACTAGAGATCGGTGGTAGGTGCTTGTTGAAGAATTTCTGGCCATCTAAGACTTTTGCTATTGAAATTGTGGTTGATAGAGAAGTCCCTGATCCAACTTACGTCACATCTGCCTCAAGGAGATCTTCAACCGTATTGCGGAGCTGTAAGATAGGGATTTACCTGAGAGTGACGTTTACAGATGTTGATTTAGGATCCATTATTAGGTAGCCTCCAAATATGATTCCAGTGGTTATGGGTTAGCATTTTTTTAACTTGTCTTTTAATTTTTTTTTATACTTGTTAGTTGATGCTTGGATGAGTTAATGGATTTGAATAGATTTGTTCATTTTTTTGTGGATGGGTTTATGGATTTGTGATTGGGTATGTTTGGATTTCTACTTTCTTTTTTGTCAGATGTTACTTTGTGATTTAGGTTGTCGATTCGAAGTCAGGTACAGTTGATATTAATGGTGTATTTGCAATGGATAACATGGATCATCTTTCGTTAATGGAATGGATGATAATCCTTCTTATCGTCCATTCAGTCACTAGAAGATAATCGACGTCTTCCACTTTAGATCCACCATCATCATTAACTGTAGTCGGCTTTGAATTGGCATACGAAAATCCTAGAGGGATATTTGGTAAAAGAGAAAGATGAACTATAGTGACATGATCTCACCACGATGATAAGTATGTAGGAAGCTCTTCCATTGTTTACGGAGAGTCCAGTAAAAAAATAAACAAACATTTTTTCTTTTCCACAAATGGTAGTATAAAACTGCTTTTAAGTGTGAATGGTTCTTCTGTCTATTTCACTGTAAGATTGAGGACAGCTTATGCAGCCTTGTGTATTTTTTTTTACTAGCTTAAATGGTAGTCGATGATGGAATTTCCCCAGACAGGCCTCCCGAGCTTTCGGCTAATAATTCGAAACCAGTTTCTAGATGTTAGCTTTAAATTGACAACTGAAAAGTTGGGAGGAATGTCCGGAAAACTTTCATCACTAATTCCCTCTACACTATTTGAACTCGTACGCAAGCTCTCATAAATCTTATAGTGAAATAGACCAAAGAACTATTCATACTCAAACGCAGTTTTGTGTTCTCGTCTAGGAAAAAGAAATGAACTACAATGACCTAATCTTATCATAATAATAAGTATGTAGATAGCTCTTCCATTGTTTACGGAGAGTCAGATTAAAAAATAAAATAAACATTTTTTTTTCCCCAAATGACAATACAAAACTACTTTTAGGTGTAAATAGTTCTCCAATCGATTTCACTACAAGATTGACGACAACTTGTGCAGCCTTGTGTCTTTCTCTTATGAATTCAAATGGTGTAGGAAAGTTGATGATGAAATTTCCCCAGACAGGCCTCCCGGGTTTTCGGTTGTCAATTCAAAGCCGATTATTTCAAATCATTAGCCAAAAATCCGGGAGGAATGTCTGAAAAATTTCATCATTGACTCCCTCTACAACATTTGAGCTCATATACAATCTTTTATTGATCTTATAGTTTTCAAGACCAGACTCTCCATTCATACTCGAAGGCAGTTTTGTGTTATCGTATGAGAAAAATAGATGAACTACAGGAATATGATCTTATCATAATGATAAGTATGTAGTCAGCTCTCTCGTTAGTTATGGAGAGTTCGGTTAAAATAAAAAATTTAAACTCAAATCCTCATTATGAACTAGTTACAGTGCTATTTAATGGCTTAATAATAAGTTACAAAGCACTGGGGATAATGTTGCCTACCGTTGAAAACTTCCTAAGGCTAACCAGAGTGTTTATTTTCCATCCAACTTGTTCATAAGCTCAAACAAACTTAAATGAAGGGAAACATAAATATTAGCTTGATCTTGGTGGGGTCGATGCCCTGTGCAAGGACATGTGGTGGGGCCCGCATCAGCTCGGGAGGAGCATCTAGGGGAGCTAACACTTAGGGCAACTGAATTTAGGGAGGCCAGCAGTGACGATCAGGATCCAGTAACGGCCAATGCATCAGACCTAGTGATTGCCGGGAAGAAGCAGTGGTTGGAGCACTCACATGAATACACTGTCAGTTTCAAACTGCCTCTGCTCAAGGTAATTGCAGAAGTCTATATGATTTCATCCTTCTATTTTTTTTTTATTGAAATGATGTATTTATAAATTTTCATTTACGTAGGTTTTTCTTTCTGCAAAATATTTGGTTGGAATGAGAGGTATTCCTAAAAATCTTAATGCTCTAAGTGTAAAATGTCAACAGTCTTCTTTTACTGTTCATCAGCTGAAATCGCCTGTCTTTCGATTGCATTTAGGTGTATTGTTTATATTAAATTACATTAATTAATTTGTGAAATTGACCAAATTGTAATTACTTGAGCATTCTCGTCGTTGGACCCTTTATTTTACATTTAATATATGAGTTTGTGTCATTTTTTAATGTTCATGTAAAAGAAAAAAGAAACTTTCATAATTTGAAATACTTTAATTGTATTGTATTTTATTTGATTTGAAAATGAAAAAAAATAGTAGATTATAGTGCTTTTAGATTGTATAAAATGTGTTTATTAGGTGTACGGTGGATTATGGTGATTTTAAATAATATAAAATGTGTTTATCAGGTGTACGGGCATCGCCATAGCCTTGAGTAGAGCTGTACATGAGTCAAACTAGCTCAATTGGCTTGCTCGATTGGTTCGAACTAGCTCGATTTGACTCAGTTTGAATGTTGGGTTTAAACTAAGTCGAGCCACTTTTTTCCGGCTTGAAGATTTTTTAGCCAAGTTTGAGTTGTCGACTCGAAGCTCGGATCAGGTCGACTCGAATCTCAATTCGTGTTTGCTCGGTTCAAGTTTAGCTCGACTCAGGTTGTTAGAAAGTGAGATTTTTTTAGCCCCACATCGGATGTGAGCAAAGGAATGAAAGGGAAACTCATCTATAAAAGTAGTAGTAAGGGGTGTTAACGGGCCTGGTTACCTTTGGTCCCGAATTTTAAATTGTTTTAGGATGGGCTTTTGGGCTGGGCCTATTCAAAATTTGGGCTTTTCCAGGTTTGAAATCGGCTCGAAGTGGCTCGAACTTGGCTCGAAAGCTTGACAAAACAAAGCCGAGCATGCCATTCCAACTCGATGGCTGAGCTGAGCCGAGCTCGAGCCAGGATTGTCTGCTAGTCGAGCCAAGTCAAGCAAGGCCTAACTCAATTCGATTCAGTTCGGCTCAGTGTACAGCTCAGGTCTTGAGGCTCTAAATTCACCAAATTTCGTTGTTTTTTATAGCCAAACAAAATTCAACATGCTTAGGGCTATTGAATGTTGAAAATTTGCAGTCCAGAATGACGGATCTGAGCTATCAAATTCCTACCTAGAATGACGACTTCAACTTGTTGATTTTCTACCCCCTGACAACCTAATTCGATATCTCCAGTAAGATTGACGAAAATAATGTGGCGCCCCAATCGACCGTTCTTGTAGACCCAACCCTCGAATGACAGGTGGTGGATTTCTCCCTCCTCCCCCCTCGGGACACTAATAAGGTGTCGTCCGGAAATATGCATATTTGCTTCTGGGGCTGCTAGCTGTAATTGTTGGTGGATACATTTTGGATCATTTAGTTATTGTATGAGCTGAACGGTTGGCTATTAACATATATACATATTTTATGATGGTAATATATAAGTTAATCCTAGGAGTTCTGATGTGACAGGATCCAAGTGTCCGATAAGCCACAAATCAAACTTTCCCTCTGTGGACGCTCGTCGTTCCGCGCTCCCGAACGTTCTCCCTTCCTTTCGAAAAAAGAAGAGGGGTGCGTGCGCGCGAATTGCCGCTTGTGCCACTGGCTTGCCTCGTTCTCGAGGGCTTTGTATCTGTTGTCGTGTTAAGCTGGATATGTTGAGATGAGTTTGTGTAAGACCAGAGTCCCCACTAGCCAGTTACTTCGAATTTACAGTCGGCTAGACCCCGTAGATACGATAGAGAAGGGGATCCGAAGATTCCTTCCTCTAAAATGACTCCTTTTGATCTGCGGCCAGAGATTCGAGGTAAGGGATCACGGTTACAGGGTGGGAAGAGGTTAAGCACCCAACACACTGCCCGTACCGAAGTACGGTCTTTACTTCACAGAATCGAATTAATATTTGAAAGTCTGTTTTAATCCTCATACATTCTCATGGATGACATAATGCATGAATGCAGGTCTGAACAGTAAGAGTTTCTGATGGGCAGGTTTCCATTAACAGGCAAGCCCAGAGCGTACGCTGGAACTAACAGGTGCTTTATGCAGGATGTATGCTATGTACTCAAATAATCGAAGTGCTTGTAGTGATATGATAAGCAGGGGGGTTGGAAGAAAAGTAAATGTTGCACTTATGCTAGATGTGAATGAGATGATGCTGGTAAAAGAGTAGCTGGATGGACAGAGGTGTCGCAAGGGCTAGATCAAGACTTGGCTGGCTTGAGAGACTTAGACCAGGGTCAGGCTGGGCTGGACCAGGGCTAGGCTCTTCTCACTCGGGCTCTCCTTGGTGGAGGAATGGGCTAAAGGGTGGAGATGGGCTCGGAATGAATAGGATTGCGCTGGACTTTGAGGGATGCTTGAATGAGAAAGGGCGGGGGGTATTTATAGCAGCGGGCAGTGGCAGAACCCGTAAATATTTTTGGGCGGCACCTAGGGGGCCACCCGTACGGTCATTCTGCTTCGGGTTCGGAGCGTACGACCTCCGAACCTGAAGCAGAAAATCCCTAGGTTCGGTAGTACAGACCTGCTCCGAGGCTGCGGTTTGGAACTCGGTGAGTTGACTGGGCTTGGAAGATGGGTTGACATGATGATTTGACTTAACGGGTTGACTCGGTGATTTTACTCAGCGGGTTGACTCACCAAGTTTGGCTTTTTTTGAGATTTTTTGACTGGTTTTTCTTATGGGGGGTTTTTCAAGCTGATGGTTAGGGGTGAGTTGACTGGGTTCAGGCTTAAGCTGGGCTATGGATTTGGGCTTACAAGGGTGAGTTTGGCTGGGTTTGGACATGGGATCTGGGTGTATGGTCCTCCATTCATTCAGTTATCTCTACCAACATTGTAGCCGAAGGTGGGGTGTCTACAGATGCCCCTCTTTGGCAGAGGTTGCGTGCAACCGAATGCCAAAGCGAGTGGACACCCCACTTCTGACCCTGACATTCATAGATCATGGTCTGAAATCTTTGCTTGCCTTTGCATCTGCGTCAGTTGATCGTCTGGAAATTGATCACTCGCATATACCGCGAGAGTTTGGAGAAAACGTTACGATTGTCCCTGCATGCGCTGCAACCTGGGTACCCAATCGCAACCCTTCCATTCCCGATCGATACTAACATCAGAAAGGTACGGTAGAGCCTTTGCGTCCGTCATAGTTTTACGAGGTTACCGACCTTGGGATTGATTGTTTGATGCTTTCCCGGATCACTCCAGGAGTACTTGTTTCGCTTGACTGTCAAAGTGGTTAGCTGCCCTACGTCCTTGTAGTCTTATGGGAGATCACTACGCCGACTTGGACTCAGTCAAGGTACTTCAAGCATCCACGCCTAGGTATGTGCGGGTGAACTCTTTCCACCCAATCTGCTGGTTTTGATGATTGGTTTGCAATTCATTCTTTCCTAGATTGTGGTTTGGAATCTTTATTTTCCTTTGTATCTGAGTCAGTTGATTGTTTGGAGTTTGGTAACTCGCACATACCGCGGGAGTTTGGAGAAAAAGTTGTGATTGTCCCTGCATGCGCTGCAACCTGGGTACCCAATCGCAACCCTTCCATTCCCGATCGGTACTAACATTGGAAAGGTACAGTAGAGCCTCTGCGTCCGTCATAGTCTTACGAGGTTACCGACCCTAAGATTGAATGTTTGATGTTTTCCCAGATCACTCCAGGAGTACTTTTTTTGCTTGACTATCAAAGTGGTTAGCTACCTTGCGTCCATGTAGTCTTACGGGATATCACTACGCCGACTTGGAATCAGTCAAGGTACTTCAGGCATTAACGCCTAGGTATGTGCGGGTGAACTCTTTCCACCCAATCTGCTGATTTTGATACTTGGGTTACAATTCATCGTTTCCACTGTTCAGATGGTTTCTTTGACCGAGCCTTTTGGCTTTCATCTTTTTGTATCTTGGCATGTGGTACGATCGCACTGACACTAGAGTTTAGTTCGACCGTACTTTGAGTGCATCGGATCCGATGATCTCTGGGGAAATCGCGAGACATCGGATCTTATTTGATTTTTGCGTCGGCTCCTACCCAGAGATATGGAAGATCTCTCGGTGTTTTGGAGGCCGAACGCTCTACTGAGAAAATATTTTTGGATTTTGAAAAGGTACCCAATCTGGGGAGTAATACTCCATGGGGTTTTTATTTATAAATAGGAAAATATGTTTTTGGATTTTCGAAAAGATACCCACTCTGGAGAGTGGTACTCTGTGGGGTTTTTATTTGCAAATAGGAAAATATATTTTTTTTGTCTTTTCGAAAAAAGAAATCTGGCTTGCACGTGCCTCCACTAGGGATGCCTGTGGGGTCTTTGGCTAACCAGCTTTTATTTTGGACGCAGGTAAACATGATGATTGATGCGATGGATGTTGATGCATGGGGATGCATATTTGATGATGGAATGCATGATTTGGCTCATTCTCTTTTCGTTCGATGATTTTGCTTTTGTTGGGGATGCAGAGAACTTTGAGCTTATTGCTTGTGGGGTTATACTCCTCTGGGGATTTCTTTTTTTCTTTTTTTTAATGCGGATGTTTGGTCAGCGGGTTGGTCAAAATCCTGACCCGTGGTCGATCAGGTCCATCTTCCCAAGATGCTGTTTCTTTGCTAATGAGAATGGAGGAAGGATGTTATCAGACTTCAAGATATTCTTCTGGGCATAGATGTGATTGGGATGGTGCTTAGTCGCCAGTTTTGGTCAAGATTCCAATTTGCGGGAGATCGGATTCGTCATTTCAAACTGTGAATTTGAGTGAGCGGAGTTTGATACTCCTGAAATGCAGGGGATATTAACATTTTTTTGTGATTTTTGCAAATATTTGGTCCAAATCTTTTACCTGAGTAGTCATGATGGAGATCGGTTATTGAAAACAAAGGAAATATTTTTGTGATTTTGGAAATATTTGGTTTAAAAGCAAGGGAAATATTTGTGATTTTCGAAAGATGATTTTGCAATGTTTTGGTATTTTTCTGATTTTTCTGAAATGCGGGAAAAAGTATGGAACTTTCATCCACTTCCAGCTTCTACTGCTGGTAAGGCACTTGATCCGTTTCACGTCAGCGAGCAAGACGAATCTCACACAGTTAAGTGCCATAGGTTTACATCTTCGGATGAAAGGATTTTGAGGGTTTTTAGTCAACACACCCTGTAAAACCCCGTACTTTTCTATACTCGGGTGTTAACACGGGAATTTAAAGTATATGTGTATGTGTAATGCGCTTCCGTGGCTCTTTCGTCAATGTGCGCGCGCTCCTGGTGCCTCGGATTGGCAGTGCGTAGTTTGCACCCAAATGACCGAAGTCCTGAGATCCCAAAACCTCTATCATATTGACCGCGTTGTCCTCGCGATCGCAATGGTGAAAACAGTGCATCGATCTGATACCCAAGCGCAAAGATATGGACATTTAATCAAAACACCCAAAAAATGTTGTTGTGCACACTCGTGTGGGGCCACCCAATGTGGAGCCCACTACACGGTCTCCTAGGCAATCATCTCCCTCTCCTTGACATGATTGTAATAATTACTAAAAATAATAATAATAATAATAATAATAATAATAATAATAATAATCATATATGATAATAATGGAAAGAAAGAAATGAATAAAATAAATTAATAAAATAAATAATATAAAAAAAAGGAGGGGTAATGATGACTAGCATCTCAACCCATGCCTCACCACTCCTCTCCCACGTCACCCCTTCCCCCTCCATTCCTTCATTTAATAAAACAAATAAAAATATATATATAATAATAATATATTTGTTAATAAATTTAGATATGGGGGAGAGAACGATTTCACTTCATCCATCCTTCTACTCCATCCATGCCTTCCCCATTCATGTGAGGGTGCTTGTATGAAAGATCTGAGTGGGCCATCTTCGATCTCGGCCATTGATCAAGGAGATCAAGGTGAATACACCCTCTTCACTCAACATTTTATATTTTTTTATGTTGAATTTGCTTAGATGGATGATTGTGATGGTGATGATGAGGTGGGCCACCCCGATATACATGCATGAAATCCTAATCCTACAAAAGGGGTTACACCTTTGGATGGAGGGATGATATAAAATCAGCTTGATCCAAACTATCTGTGGGACCCACTGATTATGGGCCCCACCATAATGTTTAATAGCCATCCAAGCCGTCCAACCCTTTGGCCATATCATTTTGGGTTGGGGACCCAAGGATGATGTTGATCGGAATTTTAGGTGGACCCCACTGAGGGAACGATCGTCCACCATTGAGAACTTCCTTGGCTCGCCTTGATGTTTCTAAGCTGAATCACCGATCCAATATTGGACTCTATGGGTTCCTCATCAGTTGGGGAACCTAATGCATGGCGTGGATCGCCCCCAAGTGGGCCCCCCTTGATAAATAAGAGAAAGAAAGAAAAAAATATATAAATAAATAAATAGATAAAACGTCCAGACACTGGACGTTCAAAGCGTCAGAGACGCTGGAACAGTCCAGCGTCACCGGACGGTTTGAATGGGTCCCCACTCGTGGGACCCACCTTGATGTTTACGTTGTATCCACACCGTCCATTTGTTTTCTCAAATCATTTTAGGGTCAGGGCCCGAATATGAACCAGATCCAAATCTTAAGCGGACTGCACCACATGAAAACAGTGAAAATAAGGATGTGCACGGCTGAAACTTCTTTGGCCCATCTTGAGGTTTCTAGACTGAATCAAATACCCAATATAGGGCTCTTCGGGTCCCCCATGAGCTGGGAAATCTGATGAACGGAGTGGATCATCCTTATGTGGGCCCCACTCGATGAAAATCAGAGGAAACAAGAAAACAAAAGAAGAAGAAAAAAAAATTTATGATAGGGCTCCCAGCGTCAGAGACGCTGGGAGCACTGTCAGGTTGAGTAGCTATCTCGCTACTGACGTGCCGTCACCAACTCTCATGGGCCCCACCGTGTTGTACGTGTTATATCCACGTCGTCCATCCATTTGGGGAGATCATTTTAGGGTATGATCTGAAGAATGAGACAGATCCAAATCTCAAGAGGGCCCCACTTGTAAGAAAATAGTGAGGATAGTGACCCTACCGTGGAAACCTTCCTACGGCCCACCATGATGTTTATTTGAGATCCAACCTGTTCATGAGTTCACACGTGTGCACAGGAAGGGAAAACAAAAATATCAGCTTGATCGAAAGCTTCTGTGGGCCCCACTATAGTGATGTTTATTTGTCATCCAATAGAAGGGGGGGTGCTGGCTGGGCTGCCCAGCAGGTGGCCCACTAATGGGACCCACCTAGAATGTATGTGCTTTATCTATTCCGTCCATATGTTGTTCCAGTTCATTTTAGTGGCTCAGCCAAAAATTTAAGCATATCCAAATGTCAAGTGGGCCATGCCGGAAGAAACAATAAAGATCGTTGAATTTTAGTGTTTTGGGCCATGTTTGGCTGTCCTTGGTGGGCCCCACGTGGGAGCAATGTAGAAACCACCATTTAGACCTTGAATACTGTATGTATGGCTACAACAATGACATTTTACCTAGGCCAAACCGGACCCCACATGATCAAAAATTTAGTTCCAAAATGGGGTCGGGCAAAGCTATGCAGGAATTTCTGTGCAGAAATTCCAAGTGCTCATGTTTGGCCCCGCACCAAAAAATATTTATACATATCCAACAGACCCTACCTTATGGGTTTTAGAGACCATGCATGGGTCTACCAGGGGGACTTGACAACACGCTGAAAGGTGATCCCGTTTGATGGCAGTACGTGCCCAAAATTGGGCCAAAATCATTTCTGCACTACCATTTTTGCACAGCTCCAAGTACCCACGTTTGGGCCTTTGTTAAAAATTGTACACACGCAAACAAAGGGATCCGTCTTATGAGTTTTGAAGACCATACATTGGTCTGTGAAGTGGTCATTTTATTTCTCAAAAAGCTAGCCCCTTTTGATCACGAATTGGACCCAAACTTAGCCAAAAACCATTTGTGCATGTAAAGTCTGTTTAATTAAAAATCTACGTGGGGTCACATCTATGGAATCCACCACCTTCCTAAAGTGTTAAATAGGTCATTTAGACCATAAAACTTGAATTTAGATTGTATAGGCCAACTCCTTAAAAATCTAGAGCCACCACTATAGGGTTGATCTTAACCGTATAAATTATGGATATGACAATCTAACCGCATAAATGGTCTAAAATATGCTAGGGTCGAATTCTAGCGAGCGTGTACATGTTTCAAGCAACATTAGAAGACGCTTCGATTCTTAAGGTGATGATTCCTCCCCTTGAGCTTTCCGCCTTCATGTTAATTAAGTAATAGTTTTACTCATATATGACTGAAAATTTTACTCTGTCTCATGATTACCTCTGTTGTTTGATTTTGTCATAAATCATATGTTTAATCTTGTTATACATGAATTTCTTTATAACTGTGAATTATTTACGAATTTTGGAATTGTCATTTTCATTCTTCATGTTTGGAATATGAAAGTGGAATATGAATTTGAATGGTTGCGATCACCTATATTTGATGGGACCTTAAACTGGTGGCCTTTGGAAGCGATTTATTGGAAAGATTCCTGATGGTGTCCTTAGATGGAAGTGTTGGACTAAATGTTAAATGAGATAAGATCTTGATTATGCCCCCAGCTGGACTAGTATGGAAATATTTTTGATGGCGTCCTTATATGGACTTGTTGGGCTGAATGTCCTATTGAGATGAGTGGTTGGGATTCCCGATGGACTTGATGGACTAATGGTCCTGTGAGATAAATTATTGATTATGTCCCTAGTTGGACTCGTGTGGAAATATTTTGGAGAATTATTGTGATGAAAGGTCACTAGTTGTAAGGAAATGTCATAATTGGTTTGATTGTAAATTGGAATAATAATGGGTGGTTTAATCATGCATATCATGGCACAGACGGGACGTGTGGTGACTAGCCATATTACCGTCGAGTGGTTTGGTTGCTGAGAGCACGTACCCTCGAGGTATTTTCGCTGGCTCTAGACCACCATAGAGTGTGTCATTCACTGAGAGCATGTACCTTTGGTATTTTCGCTGGTGATGACCACTCGTGATATTGTGGGGCTGATGTGTGTCCTTAGTGACTTCCAGACCGCTGGGTGAGGCCGATGTGTGACCTTAGTGACTTTTGGATCACCAATTGGTGGATTTGCATTGTGGGGCTGATGTGTGTCCTTAGGGACTTCCAGACCACATTTTCCAGCTGGATGTGCATCCCCAGGCTGAGGGACATGTGCATGCATTCATGCATTTAAGAAAGATTGCATTATGGATGTTTTGTACATTTTTTTTTATTATTCTTGATTAATGTGTTAGTGTGTAATCTTGAGGGGACCTCACACTGAGTTGGCCACTCATGTTATTAAATTTTAACTGTACAGTTGGTGCAGGTGATTTAAATAATGTACAGGTTGTACTGGAATGGAGTAGGATGCTCAGGTTATGCTGATGTCATGGATCAAAGAGTTGTGTTTAATGGTTGCTGCTTTAAATTTTGTATATAATTGTAATCGCTTATTAGTGTATTCTGAATGAAATTCGAGGTATTCAGGTTTATATAAGCCTTATGGGCACCACTCTGCGATATTTGTTGTATCTTTCCTATATACATGGTTTGTTTTCTTCCGCGGTGAATACCCTTCTTGGAATGGCAGTTGAAAATGGACTGAAATGCTTGTTTTCTTCATAGGCTAACGCCCGGGTCTTCAAAACATGGATCTAGAACTCGAGTTGCGAAAATCTGGGGCGTTACACACCCACAAAGTTACCTGTTCCTCATCTGCAATGCACATAGACCATGTATCGTCCGACGGACTCCTTCGTCCATAAAATGAGCCACATCCTCACATTTCCCTTTGTCAATCCAGTTTGGGGCCTTAAGTTGCTCACAATTCCGTGAGGGTGCACTTCACCTCCCAACTGCCTTAATCCCCTTCATGAGTTTTAGGAACAGGGAATATCCATCAGATTTAACAGCGACTTCCAAATCAAGGTTGTCTATCACGTTGCGTTCAACACGAACAGGATTACGGGGTTCTGCTCGCCTCAGCCTTTACCTGTTTAGAAGATTCCGGACACCCGTACGATCAGGTGTCAGCCATGTCCGGAACAGGTTGGGAAAGAAAGCCCCCGAGAAGTTAATCCCAGTGTAATTTTAGGTCTTCGGACCGTTGGGGATAAGTTTATGCAGTTAAAATTGATGGTGAAACTCCCTTTTTTTTTTAAAAGTTCCAGAGTTCAACTCGAGCGATCGAGATTGATACTGGTTTTTATGAAAAGCTTAAAATCTTTTTGGTATTTTTAAAATGATCCGAGTTACCGAACCTTGATCTGAACGGTCGAGGTTGATGCCGCTTTTTGGTTGAAAGTAGGAAAAGTCCCTCGAGAAATTAATCCCAATGTAGTTTAAGGTCTTCTGACCAAAACTTTGTACAAGCTGAAAATACATTCTTTTTGTGATTTTTTTAAATGTTCCAGGCTGTTAAATCCCGATTTGAGGGATTAAGATTAACACTTGTTTTTATTGGAAATCTCTCGAGATTTTGGTCCCGACGTAGTTTAAGGTCTTCGGACCAAAACTTATGTACAAGCTGAGATCGGGGGTACATTTTTTTTTTAAAGTGTCCGGTGTCGTCGGATATGGATTCGAACGATCAAGACTGCTACCGGTTTTTATTGAAAATCGTTCGGAATGTCGATCCCGACGTAGTTTAAGGTCTTCGAACCCAACATTATGTACATGAAGCACAACACATTTTTTTTGTGTTTTTTTTTCTTCAAAAGATCCAGTCTATCTGACCCCTACCTTAATCGGTTGAGGTCAAATGACGGTTTTTATTATGAAATCCCTCGGGATGTTGATCCCGACGTAGTTTAAGGTCTTCAGACCAAAACTTATATACAATAGGCAGCAATCAAGGTTGAAAATTCCAGGGATTTTTCTGAGGATGATACAGATCATCAGATCATGACTTTGGATGGTTGAGATCACTGTTTGACCAAGTCATTTCTTTTTCTTTTTTCTTAAAATTCCATGGAGCTTTTTCCACATCATCAAACCAACTTCTCCCAATTTCTCATAATATGAGATTTTGGTGAGATTCCTTACTTTTTCTCCTCCTTCTCTTCCATCACTTCATTCTTACATGGAGGTACAAGATTATCTTGCAACCACCCTTCCCAAGGAGGAGTTCTTCCCAAGGAGAGAGGGTGAGGGGTCGTTTCAACCAGGTAGGAGGACAGACGGCCCCCTTGGTGCCGCCCAAGCTGCCTCTGCCCACTGGTTTTTCCAGTGGGTCGGATAATGGGGTGTCCTCCCCTTTTTTATATAACATGGGGCACCCTTGGCCCCTCCAACGTGCAATCTCTCTCTTCTCTTTCTCATACTCTTTCTTTCTTCAAGTTCCTCTCTTTCTTTTGGTGGTCTCTTGCCCTTTTCAAGTGGTGGACCTTAGTGAAGCTTTGAGATAGCAAGGTGGTCCTCCTTTGGTAAGTGGTGAAGGTATGGACCACTCCCTTTTCTTTCTTGTCATTTTTCTTGCTCATTGTCTCTTCTCATGTTCACTTTTTTTTCTTCATGTAGATACTCCAAGGGAGTCGAGGTGGGCCCAAATCTTTTTGGCATTTTCTTCATCTCTAATCTCTTCTCAAGGTGGTGCATGGAGAAAGACATTACAAGCTTCCATTTCATTCTTTCTTTTCTTTTTTCATACTCCCTTCATGTACATGTAAAGGGTAATTTCGCCATGTCTATCAAGTGTGCATGGTAAAATATCATATCTTTTCTCATGGGAGTTGGGCCACTTTTCACGTGTATCAAATGGGCTCAACGTGAAGTCATGGCCCTTGGTGTATTTGATTGGCCCAAAGCTTCATTTTGGGCTCCCTCATGCTCTCTTCTCCTTGTCATTTTTCTTGGAACTTTCTTTTCTTTTTCATCTTCTTTTCAAGGTTTGGGCCCATGAGATTGGTAGGGCCCACCTCAAGTTTTGGGCTCATAAGGCTCACTTTGGGTGGCCCCATCTTTTCTTCACATGTGTATGGACAAAGGTGACTAGCCCATTCTTCACTTGGATCTCAAGTAGGCTATATTTCTTAGTTGGGCCTTTATGGACAAGTAGCCTAAATCTTCTATCATCTCTTGAATATGATGTACATCCTTATGCACAAAGTGTGGTGGGTTCCTTAGAATTCCTCCATATAGATGGGCTTTTGGGCCCTCTTTGAAACTTGTGTATTTCTTTTAGTCATGTGTGCACCACTACACTTTGTGCATGTGGGGCTCTTTCCCTTTATGCTTTTCCTTTGGATGGATGGAGGACTTGAGTTACTTGATCATCTACAAGTCCCATGAGTGAGTTGTTTCAACAATCTCACTAAGTTCAAATGGTTTTCTCATGTTTGTAGGAAATTTATTCTCAAGAGCTTAATGTTCCCAAACTCAAATGGATGACTCTTCTTCAAGTGAGTTATCCATGCAACCATAGCTACTTGAACTTCTCTTGGGGTGCTTGGCGGGTCATCCACCATCATTCTCAAGCATGAGTGATTTTTCTTTCAATTTTTGAGAAAGAATGATACCCATAAGTTGCCCAATTTTGTCCCATGTTTTGGGGCATTTTGGATTTTGATTTTCAAGTGGGCTATGTATACCATTCTTAGCCATTTTCATGATGGTTGGGTGACTCATCAAGCCATGCCCTCTTGTGCTCAAATGGTCCCCTTTTGTAAAGCAATTGGTACACATAAGTTGCCTAAACTTGTCCTTGCATGGACATTTCCAACTTTGGTTCTTCATGTGGGCTATGTGTATCAATTTTTTACCATTGGCTTCTTTGATTCATATATTTGTGGGTAGACCACCATGTTATACTCTCATGGTTAAAACATTTATCAAGATGATGCACATAGGTTGCCCATGGTTAAGCCATGAATGGGTTCTCATGTTTCTTCAAGTGGGCTATGTGCTTCTTTCAATCCAATGAGGTGGGGCACTTGAGTTGCTTTTCGGGACCAATTTCCTTCCTATCCCCATTTGTCCATGTACATGTGCAGAAAGATGAGAACACATTAAATGAGGATCATGGCCTTGGTATGGAAAGTGAACCACTTGGTGACATAAGGACTTTGAAGAGGAATTTCTCATGTGAAGTTGGATTCTTATCCCTTGTTGATCTCATGGCACTTAAGCGCATTTGTTGTCGAAAATGTGTCTTTGGATGATGGACTTCCTTATCTAAGGCATGGCATGCAACCCTCTTTAAGGTGGGCCTTGCTTTCTTTGATGGGCCCAACACATATCCTAGGCAACACATGGATATGGACATAGGATTTTTGCATTTGAATGTGAGTCCAAATCCATGGGTTTCCTGGATAATGATTTGGATTTTAACGGGTAACGAATAAGGACTTACCTTGCCAAGCTTGTAGGATTTGATGGCGGATGGTACAAGGGGGCGAAGGGTGGTCGACGAGGATGACCCAGCCTTCATTGTTCGTCGAGGGGCTCATATGTGTTCTTTAGCCAAAGAGCACCAACCTCTTCCCTCCATAAAGGGCCGAGGTGAAAATGCGTCGGGTAGTCTAACACGACACCCTATGCATACACGTGCGGAAGCTTAAAGAGCAACTAGAATTATGGCTAAACCTATAGGAGGGGGTGATTAGGACCTTTTTAAAACTCTTTTCGCCTACTTAAACAATTCAACAAATTAAACTACGTAAGCGATTAACACTTCGGCTTTCAAGCCTAAGTGGGTCCAATCAAAAGACTAGCAAATGATAAGTGCAACCAGCAACCTAGTCTAAACAACTCATGTGGACTATAGAGGATGGATCAAGAAATGCTCAAGTCAACATGAGGTAGTGAAAGTACATCTTGTGAGTGTGGATGTGCCTATCAAGTGCCTAGCATGCATTCCTAACTAATCATTCATAATTAAATTAAATACAATGCATAAAGAGAAATGTGATCAAGAACAATTACAAACACAAGGATGTATAGTGGTTCGACTACTTGTCTACTCCACTCCCGGTTCAAGTACTCAACCCCTCTGAGCACACCGGCATTCACTGGGGAGTTTAAATCTGGTTCCTCCCAACCAAGGTGTTTTAATTCGGATCCACCCAATCGGGGAGTTTACAGGTTCCTCCCAACCTACACGTTTGCACCCGTGTTGGTGGCTCCCCCTTGGAGACTCTGTTTAGGCCGACTAACGTGCCAAGGAACGGCTGACGTCCCTAGATTTTAGGCCCAACTAATAGGCCAAGGATCGGCTAACGACCCTAGGTCGAGTTTTTCAAACAAACTCTACACTCAACTCCCACAGGGAATTGAGTGGTTGGACTCCTAACAAGACAACCTTACTTGTCGGATTGAGCCCCTTTGTAGCGCCGCTTCGGGTTGCTTCTTCTCACTCTCCCGTGCTTGAATCAGCTCCCCTAGTGCTCCCCCGATCTTTGACGCCGCCGCTTTGCCAAGGCTTCAGCTCCAAGATCAGCTACCTTGCATGTGATGCTCCATTGGAGATGCCCAAGGTGCTAGGGAATAGTGAAACCTCTACAAATGGTAGGAAATGGGTTTCCTAGAGGAATACACCTATTTGGACTCCTAGGTAGTGTTTAAACAAGGGATTTAACTATCATCAAGGTGTCTAAACCCTAGGAATCAAGAGGGAACAAGTCCATTCTCAAGATGCCATTGAATGGCCTAAGCTTGTGATGAAAACACAATGAGAATGACTTGCTTTGGGTTTGGAATAGAGCCTCTAATGATCTCTAGCAATGGTGGCTTCTATTTCCTCAAAATCCCCTTACTTAGCTCAAAAACGAATCCCCCATATTAAATAGATTTTCTTCCAACGGTAAAAAAATGGGCAGATTCGCGCATCTCCGATTGATCGGAAGAAGGTCCGATTGATCGGAGACAAGTCCGATTGATCGGAGACAAGTCTAATTGATCGGAAATCTATCCAGTGAAGTCTCTGGAAGAGATTCCGATTGATCAGAACACTGTCCGATTGATCGGATGGACCGCTTCCGATGGATCGGAAGACTGTCCGATTGATCGAAAATATGTCCAGTGGATTTTCAAGGTTGCTGAAAAATTTTTCGATTGATCGGAGCTTCTATCCGATTGATCGGAGTCCTATCGGAGCCAACGTCCGATTGATCGGAGATCAATCGAAAACTACTGTTTTGAGCTGTTTTGTTCACAGTAGCTTCCACCTCTTAAATTAGTCTAACTTATCATGTTTTTCATGGAGTTCTAAGACTAATGATGATGACTAAGGGTATACCTAGTTGGTCCAAGTCACCTAAGAGATTATGGGTTAGGTTTTGGTCAAGGTTAAGGCACACCAAGGCATCACTTTTACCTGTTTCTTCTTCCTTGATGCAGCAGGGCCACTTGAGTCTTCGGTCTTCATCTTCATTAAGCTCAACCGACACTAGACTCACTGACCTAAGTAATTGACAAACAAGGTACACTAGTATGCCACAGAAAAGTGCACTAACACGAGGTACCCGAGATCTTTGAGATGATTGGGTGAAACAACCACAGCCTTTGCTTGAACGTGTTCTGGCCGATACCCCTTTTGCAGGCCTTCTTACCTTGCGCTTTCGCAACAATAACGCCAACCGCATGCTGCTTGCGGCTCTCTGTGAGAGGTGGCGGGATGAGACCCACACCTTTCAACTTCCCTGTGGCGAGTGGGAGATAACTCCCCTAGATATATATATGCAAATTGGCTTTCCATTTCATGGGGCAGTTGTTCCCCACGTCGGCTCTCTTGCTCCCATCACTTCCACTAACTAGCTACGGCTTATGGGAGCCATCCCTCCTGAGCACGAATTCCAGGGCCACCAAGTGAAACTACGTTGGTTTTACAACACTTTCGCTGCTGTTATCCCTACTACCGAGTTGGAGGCCCTTCACAAAGCACGGGCCATGATTACTTACGCCTTTGGGTCATTCCTTTTTTGCCATGCGAACGAGAGAATTGACCTTAAATTTCTTCGTTTGGTTGAGGATCTTCACCATTCATATAATTGGAACGGGGCTATCTTGACTCATATCTTCCTAGGTTTAGATAAGACCTCTCAGAGTAGCCGGTCCTACACAGGTTTCTGGCCCGTCGTGGAGGTACTCTTTTTAACCTTTCTTGGAGACATTTGTCTTCTTTCTTTCTCTGATCGTTGTGTCTGCCCTTGGCCAGACCTGCTTTTATGATCATTTTGCTCATCTCTCACCGAGGATACGAGATGATGTTAAGCCATCTTTGTACCGCTTCATGCACTGGCATCAGCAAAACCGTCGACGAAATTCTCGAGTGTCTGGGAACAATTGGCGCGCTGACATAGACGGATTGACCGTCGACGACGTAAGCATCTTATTTTCCTTATCCGTCGTGCTACTCTGTGGCTGATTGTGATGAACTTCTTCATTGTAGTTTGCTCGGATGCCATACGCCAACTTCCCTCTTTACTACACCCCTCAACGTGTGGAAGCATATGATTCTTCATGTCTTCGGATCATGCTTTCCGACGCTGAATCATTTCAATGGTATTTGGGCGAGAGGTTGCTTTGACAGATTCACGATCCCGGATCGTGACTACAATGAGTGGTACTTGTTGTACGGGTAGGGGCCTCTGCTTCCTTCGCTCTATGTTCCAAGGGGTCGTCGCAGATATGTTGGCGGATCGGTGACAGCTCCTCTGATGGACCTTCATCGTCGGGAGCGGGATGAGAGGAGGGATGATGACGACTATGTTGGTGATCTGTAGTCTGCTTCTGTGAGGATGTATTCAGCTTGCTTGATGTATGATCTTCTTCTTTTTTCTTTTACTTTTTCTCTGTATCGAAATCTTCTGAATGAAAATACAACCCCTGATCTGCCTCAAAATCTCTTGATGATGGTTGGATGTCTTGATTTCTGACTCATTCTTTAATGATTTACAGAAGATGAGGCTTCTTAACTGCATGGATGACGACTTGAATGGTTCAGATTGCTTGATTTAGCCCTGTGGGCCCTTTCCAAACTTCAGCTTTGCTTTGAAGCACCTTTTATTGATGTTTTGTGAGGTGAAGAAGGCTTTCCATGGTGCGGATGATGACTTGAACGGCTCAGATTGCTCTTTTCAGCCATGTGGGCCCACCTGATGATCAAATCTTAGATCCTGGCCCTCCTTTTGATGATTAAACCCTTGATCTTGCTATTTTGTGACTCATGTGAGCTTTTCCATGGTTTAGATCATGATGACCTAGCCTTTGAGTTGCTCAGATTGCTTGTGGGCCTCTCTTGATCAGTTTTCCTTCTCTTTGACTTGATCAGACCCATGTTGGCTGTGATACTTCATGATTAGATAGGTGGGGTACCTTCTAGATGATTCAGATCAGACTCAAACGAAATCTGGAGTTGATTGGAGCTTTGGGCGGCCCTCAGGGTGTCATTTGCTGACGTGGACTGTCAGCCTCACCTACCAACGACTGTGGAGCCAATCCCGAGGAGAGAGAGGGAAAGCGTCCGTACGAGCGGCCCACAGCGGGCCACCCAAACCTCGCCTCTTGTGCGGCCTGGGCTGACCCGTGCTCGGACATTGCCCTCTGTTCACTGCTCCTGTCCCCACATTCTCTGTACTGGAGAATTCAATTCCGGCCATGAATCCTCTTTTCTTTGTCTTTTCTCTTCATCTTGTCCTCTTCTTGCTTTGTTCTTTCTTGGGCAGCCTTTGATGGTGATTTGAGGGCCATTATGAGAGAGGTTGGTGGGTCCCACACTTCAGAAATTGGTGAAGGCTTTAATGATGGAGAGATCTTTTTAATGGATGGGGTAGATGAAGCCTTAAATGGGGTAATTGATGGTGGATTAGGGGTGGTTGTTGGGGAGGCTTTGAATGGCCCCATTAATGGCAGCCATGCTGAAAACTCAGATTTGAATGGGGCATTGATTATGGGAGAAATGGATAGTATGGATGAGATGGGGAGATGGGATATAGGTGAGGCTATGCATCCTTGGAGTGTGGGCCGCATGGATGATGTGATCGATGGTGATGATGTGGCCACGATGGACATAGATGGGCCGATCTCATGTTTGGATGGTATGGATGGTTCAGATGATACCTTTGACGGCTTGGATGCTCTTGATGATGGCCAAGATGTGCGGCATACTTGCTTAGGTAGACTTGATGTGATCATTGATGATGTGCCCTTGATGATGGACGATGTGGATGTCCCGATGATCCCTTTGATTGGTCAGGATGATGATTGGATTCACGACTTCATGTTGGAGAGGGTCGCAGGTCCAGATTTGACCGTTGATTCTTTGATCAGGATTGCCAGGACCTTTCTTGATGATTCATATGCTTTTTTCAGCGGTCAGATTGGTCAGGATGCCACGATGTGCGTTGTGATATTTGCTGATAGCCCTTTTGATGGAGAGTACCATCTTTCTCCTGATCGTCGGTCCTTTATGCACTTGGTTCACGAGGTGGGCGAGTCTTCTCATGCGGCTGAGGTCGTGACAGTTTCAGACAGCGATGCGACTATATCAGACATAGTCGCTACTGGGGATAGGTCAGGGGCTATTGAGTCTGTAGAGGTTCCAGCTTTTCCTTCTCCTTCGCTTGTTGACCTTCCAATCCTTAATGAGCTATCATCGATTCTTAGGCCTTTTGTTCTGGAGGGGATTCCTGTGAGGACTTGTCAATTGCTTCCTCGTCCTTCTTGCTCGCCACGACTCCTTGCCTGGCTTGACAGCTTGTCAGCTTATGAGATTCGCGATTTGGAGTCCTATGGCTTCGGCAGTCTGATCCATATGGCTAGAGTTGACATCGATTGGAGGATGCTCGGGGCTGCATTGATTGACTGGGTCCCTTCGTTGAACTTGTTTGCGTTCAATGACATGGAGATGGGACCTTCTTTGGAGGAGCTTGCGCGTTTGACCGGTCTTCCTTGGGATTATACTCAGTATTTTTCGCCGAAGACTTTGCCGAAGACTGCTACACCGCAGAACTGGTTCGGGATCCCCTATCTTGTTCAACCTGTAGCTGCCGGCAAGGATGTTATGGTGTTCTCCTTAGATTTGTTGTACGATCTTTTCTCGGGCCCTCGGAGTGTGGTAGGGTCCCTACTTTCTCGGAATGCACTGATGTTCTGTTTGATAGCTGAGGTGCTATTTTCAAGATGGCGCATATCTCAGACTCCTTTGCTTTTTGAGGTAATGAGCCGAGTTGTTCGTCGTTAGGGGATTATTTCTCTCATCCTGGCTGAGCTATTTAATGGGCTGACTGACTGTGCCCTGGGCCGCACTCGTGTCCTTCGCGGCTGCTGTGCATTTCTTCAGGTATCTTTTCTGCACTTTTCTTTTCTTTTCCTGTCTTTTGGGAATTGCTCTAGCTGAATTTCTTTTCCTTCTTGTGATCAGGTTTGGCTATGGGAGCGTCTTTCGCTGACTATTCCTGTATCATTTCCTAGCACCCGTCGCCCAGACCTCATGCGACACATCATGGAGTTTCTTTCGCATACGGTTAGGATGAGTGAGCCCTTGTATCGCAGGATGTTTGCTGAGCTGCGTGACTGGAGTGTTCGTTGGGAGTCATCTTGGCTTTCACTTCTTCCAGTGGTTTGTGATGTGCACCGCCTTCCTCTGATGCTGGTAGGCTTTCGATCTTACTTTTCTTATCATCCTATCCGGTTCCTGCGGCAGTTCGGGTATGAGCAGGATGTTTCTCTTTTCGCTTTCACAGGTATTGGGCGTCAGACACTTTCGTTTAGATCATCTTACTTTATGACTCAGGTTGGTGGATCCTGGGCGAGTCACTTGACTGCTGATTTGCTTTGTTTTGAGCTGCGGACTTTTCCGATGGCGACCGCCCCATACCAGTATTGGGTCGCTGAGCAGTCTCTGTACCGACGCATTCCTTGTTGGCACCAGACTGCTGATGAGGATAACCAGGATATTCTTAGGGATGCTGGCTCTTCATTTGGTTCATATGAGCCCTTTGAAGAGCGCCCATTCATCGATCCCGGTTTCCTTCTGGCCACTCATGGCCACTTGCTATCTGAGATTTCTGCACTTCGGTATCATTGTGAGATGATGTCGAGGAGATTGGCTGCCGATCAGAGATTGTCTGATGAGGAGACAGCAATCCGTAGCCTTGAGCGAGATGAGGTACATTACCTGCGTATGGAGGTGAGCAGGTTGAGAGCGAGGCTATTTCATTATGAGTCAGAGGACTTACCTGACGTTGCCGAGGAGGAGGGCAGAGATTGATTGTGTCGATTGTCTGTACGTCCCTTTTTGCATAGTACACGATTGATGATGATGCATTTTTTTGTATTTTTGAAAAAGATGACATGATATATGTAAAAGAAATACGATGCATTTAATAAAAAAGAGAAAGCTTTTTGAGAATTTATTGTGCCATGAGTTATCTTGTGAGTGTATCTGGATTTCGTGCTGGGTCATAGGAATCAGAATTGTGGCTCGGTCAATGCTTTGACCGATGTCTCAAGATTGACTTATGTGAGATCCCTTTGGTTCCTTAAAGGTGTAGGCAATGGAAATTGTTACTTCCTGAGATTGTCAGAGTTTTAGGGTTTTTTTTTCTCGACTGTACTTCTTCTTGTTCTTGAACTGCAACTGCTTGAACCGATCTGGGCCGTCTGATTTCTTGGTACCTGCACTTTTCATTTTTCTTTTTCTATTCGAGTCATTTTTGCTTGCAGCGCTCTTTCGAGTTTTCACCACAGCCGGCCTTTTCCCGTCATTTTTGCCCGTGGCGCCCTTTCAGGTTTTCACTACGTCCCAGGTATTTGATCTTGCCTGCCCGTTGGCAGCTATGCTGTTTTTACCCTCGGCGCCCTTTCGGGTTTTCACTAAGTCCGCTGTATGCCCACTGTTTTTACTCGGAGCGCCCTTTCGGGTTTTCACTCCTTCCTCTTTGTTTAGGCACACATTTTCTTTCTCCTTCTCCTTTTTTTTTCTTTTTCTGGATAACTGCGACGGCTAGAGGTCGGGCATGTGTCGTTGTCGGCCGATGGCAGCCTTTCAGCCCTTATTCTAAGTTACGATGATAGAGCTGTCGGTCTTAGCTATAGACCTTTCTGAGGTGGATGGATGGGTGACAGTGTTTCCTTTTGGGTTGATTTTTCTTGGGTGGCTTGTTTTGGCTTCCCATTTCTTTTCTTTTCTTCTTTTTCTCTCTCTTTTTTTTGTATTCTTTTTCTCCTTTTTTGTGTCTTTTTCTTCTCTCTTTTTTCTTTTGAATTCCTTATTTGAAACACTTATTGGTGGACGGAAATGACTTCTCAGAGGTCTTAGCTTCGACCTCTTAACTTCAGCTCTATTAATGTAACTCTTGATAAGGTCAGAATGACTTACCCGTGAAAGATTTTCACTTTGTCGACATTGATTAGCTCAGGAAGATCCACCCCTCTCATGCTGGTGAGTCTAAGGGCGCCTCCAGGAAGTACTTCTCTGATGATCAGCGGTCCGTCCCACGAGGGTTTGAACTTTCCTCTGAGATCAGAAAGGTGTGATGGTAGGATTTTCTTCATGACCATGTCGCCCACCTTGAAACTTCTTTTTCGGACTCTCTTGTTGTAAGCCCGAGAGATCATTTTCTGATAGCATTGGGAATGACTTAGCGCACGCATGCACTTCTCATCTGCTAGTTACAGCTACTTCTCATGCACTTCTCATCTTCTTGTTGTAAGCCCGAGAGATCATTTTCTGATAGCACTGATAAAATGTGGCCCGTTGCCATTCTCCTTCTTCAATTCCGCTTCCTAGTAACACCCGTAGTAATGGTATTTTCACCTCGACTGGTAGAACTGCTTCCATTCCATAAGTAAGCTCGAAAGGAGTAACACCTGTAGCAGACCGTACAGACGTTTGATGGGCCAAAAGTGCATATGGGAACATATTTGACCAATCTCGATAGGTCACAACCATCTTCTTGAGTATCCTGACGATTGTCTTGTTTGCGGCTTTTACCCCCACCATTCATCTGAGGACGGTAGGGGCTTGATCGATGACACTGAATCTTAAATTTGCTGAGGAAGTCATCCATCTTCTTGTTGACGAATGGGGTCCCATTATCTGTGATGATGGCATTGGGGATTCCATACCAGCATATGATGTTGTTCTTCATGAATTTGATCACCTAGGATGCTACAATCATGGTGTAGGAGGCTGCTTCAACCCACTTGGTGAAGTAGTCGACTGCCATAAGTATATATTCATGACCATTTGATGCTTTAGGACTAATCTTCCCAAGGATGTCGAGTCCCCACATGGAGAAGGGCCAGGGAGTCATCAGATTGTATAATTCTGAGGAGGGGGCATGAATTTGATTCGCGTGCTCCTGACACTTGAAGCATTATCTGACGTGTTGGCAGCAGTCTGTCTCCATGGTGGGCCAAAGTAGCCGAGTTGTAGAATCTTCTTTGCCATCATGTGCCCGTTCATGTGTAGGCCACAGATTCCTTCATGTATTTCTTTCATGATCTTTGCAGCTTCTATTTCATTGACGCATCAAAGGAGGACTTGATTATAGGATCGTTTGTACAGGACTTCGCCACTGATGGTGAACTGGCCGGCCAAACGCTTGATGGTTCGGCGATCTGTTGTTGTTGCTGACTCCGGATACTCCTAGGTTTCGAGATATTGCTTAATGTCAGCATACCAGGGTTTGTTAGGGACAACTTCGGCTTCTTCTATTTGCAGGCAGAAAGCAGGTTTATCTTGAGTTTCGACTGGGAGCTCCCATTCTGAATCTCCTTTCGGTATCTCGAGCATTGATGCAAGTGTAGCAAGAGCATCTGCAAACTAATTCTTGGCTCTGGACATGTATGAGAAGGTGATTTCTTTGAATTCTTCGATCAGATTTTCAAGGTACACGTGATATGGTATCAACTTCTTATCCTTGGTTTTCCATTTGCCATTGGTCTGATTGATGATAAGCTGTGAATCCCCAAATACTCGTAGCTTCTTGACGCCCAAGATTATGGCTTCCCCTAGACTAGCAATGCATGCTTCATACTCTGCCATGTTGTTGGTGCACTCGAATGTTATGCGCCTTGAGATAGGAATAGGGACATCGTCTAAAGAGTAGAGGATTGCTCCGATACCACTCCCTTTAGAATTTGCTGTGCCGTCAAAGAATAACGTTCACTCATCTTTTTTCTTCTTTCTTCATCTTCGATAAGCAGGAGATCTTCATCAGGGAAGAATGTCTTGAGCGGTTGATAATCCAAGAGAGAGTGAGTGGCAAGATGATCGGCGAGGGCCTGCTCCTTGATTGCCTTCTGAGTAACATAGGTGATGTCGAATTCAGACAGGGTAGCTGCCATTTAGCTATCCTTCTAGTAAGTGCCGGTTTCTCGAACAGGTACTTGAGCGGATCCATGTGAGCGAGTAGGAGAGTAAGGAACGCAATCATGTATTGACGGAGTCGCTGAGTTACCCAGACTAGGGCGAGGCAAGTCTTCTCGATCGGGGAATACCTGGTCTCGTAGTCGGTGAACTTTTGGCTTAAATAGTATATTGCTTGTTCCTTCTTCCAGGTCTCATCATGCTAGCTAAGAACACAGCCAATGGCTTTTGCTGTTACCGAGATGTATAACAATACTAGTCGTCCAGGAGTGGGTGGCACTAGAACTGGAGAATTCATGAGATACTTCTTGATGCGATCGAAGGCAACTTGGCAATCGTCATTCCATTCTTTTGGAACGTTCTTCCGAAGGAGCTTGAATACGGGTTCACAGATAGGTGTGAGCTGTGCGATGAAGCAACTGATGTATTGGATTCTGCTAAGGAAGCCACGAATTTCTTTCTCTGTTCTAGGAGGGGACATGTCGATGATTGCTCTAGTTTTGGTTTCATCGACCCTGATGCCATCCTCGCTCACCATAAAGCCAAGGAGCTTGCCTCCCATTGCACCGAAGACACATTTCTGAGGGTTGAGGTGGAGCTTGTACTTTTCTAATCTGTTGAATAACTTCTTCAGATCTTAAGTGTCCTTCGATCGTGCGAGATTTAACGATCATATCGTCTACATATACTTCAAGCTCTTTGTTCATTATGTCGTGGAATAATGCTGTCATTGCTCGCTGATATGTTGCTCCTGCGTTCTTCAGACCGAACGGCATTACCTTATAACAGAAGGTTCCCTAGGGAGTGATAAACGATGTCTTCTCACAATCTTCGACGGCCATCTTGATCTGATTGTAACCTGAAAATCCGTCCATGAATGAAAAGATCTTGTATCCGGCAGTGTTGTCGACCAGAGTGTTGATATGCGACAAAGGGAAGTCATCTTTAGGACTGACTTTGTTGAAATCTCGAAAATCGATGCACATTCGAACCTTACCATCCTTCTTCGGTATTGGTACAATGTCGGCGAGCCATTCAGGGTAGTTGGAGACTACCAAGAATCCCGCATTGTACTGCTTGATGACTTCATCTCGGACTTTTAGAGCCCATTCTGGCTTCATTCTTCGAAGTTTTTGCTTCACTGGCTTCATATCCGGCTTGGTTGGCAGATGGTGTACAACGAGCTCTTCATCGAGCCCCGGCATGTCTTCATATAAGAATGCGAAGTTGGACAATCTTAGAGCTAGGAACTCTATCATTCTTTGCTTCATCTCTGGTGGCAACGATTTTCCAATGTGTACTTCCCTAGGGATCTCAGGTGTCCCCAAGTTTACTATCTCGAAATCATCGGCTACAACATTGGCTTTGGATTCGAACTTTTTGAGGAGATCCTCTAGTTCGGGAGCCGGGTCATCATCTTCCTCATCCCGAGCCGTCTAAACCCATGAGCTCGAAGTCTAATTCGATGTCAAAATCATATGATTCGACTTCAAACTCATGCGAATCTTTAAACAAACTCGGCACATTATTGAATGTAGGAAAAGAAATGTTTTTTGGTTTTTGAGAATTTTCTGGAATTAAAATGCTAGATCTTTTTGGCTTTTGAAAGTTTTTTATTTTTTTGGATTTTTGAAATTCACGGGACCTTGAACAAGCAGGCATTGCAGACTATGATTGATCTCAGCTTGTCCCAAAGTTCCGATCGCTGCTTAAACAGGCATTTTTTTAGAAGCCAGAGCCCCCAGATGACTCTTTGGCTGATTCAGAAGTTAGGGGAACGGATGACCATTTAGGACCCCACACTCCTTCCCCTGAAGAGGTAGGGGTTGATGATTTGGGCGAAGAATCACAGTCTGGCTCAATGACCATGATTTCTCGCTGGTCGAGATCTGAGTCATACTCAGTCCCTCCTGGATCACTTACCTCGCATTGTAGTTCGTCTGGTTCCATAGCGAGACATGAATTCGGAATTTGGACATCGGACCAATCGAGGGCTGGCCATTTCCCTTTCTTGGTCCAATGGATGGGCTACTTCTGCCCCTGGCTGAAGGTTGACGATGTTGGTTCTGCTGAGATGGGCGGGTCGTGCCTCTTGTTGATCGAGGCTGAGATGGGCAAGTTATGCCCCTGGTTGATTAATGCTGAAGTGGGCAGGTTGTGCCCCTGATTGGCTAGAATTGAAGTGGGCAGGTTGTGCCCCTGATTGGCTAGAATTGAAGTGGGCAGGTTGTGCCCCTAGTTGGGAGCAGGTATCAGAGTACCTTGGTCGTGAAGCTGTTGTATTTGACTTTCTTCTTCGTCTTCATCCTTTCATTCTTCTTCCTGAGGCTTAGATGGTTCGAGAATCGAGTCTCATCGAATGGGGGGCCATGTGGCCCAAGCTAGGCTCATCGGGAGGCCTTTGTGTAGTGCAGTCGGTTGATTCCCTCTTGGATTTTTGCAAGGTTCTCCTGGCTTGATGAATGGAATGGGAGAGCAACGGAATTTCTTCTTTCTTTTGTCCATGAAGATTACCCTGTACCCGAGTCCTCATTTGCGTTGATTTTATACCAACGGTATCTTTCTAGATTTGAAATGATTCTTCATTCGATACTTGAGGCTCAAACGTTCTGCTGGTGAAAAGACACGATCCACACTCGTCGGTTTCGGAATGGCGATAGCGTTCACAGTCTCGAATTCGAAACTTTGAAACAAGACGTCTTCTTCAGATTGCTGGATGTCGATGACAGGGATATCTGGTTCGGTAGCAGCAGCATTGGAAGGAATGATGAGCTCCTTCTCTGCATGGATAAAGATCACTTGATTTCCACAGATGTATTTCACCCGTTGATGCAGGTTGATGGCACAGCTCCAACCTTGTGCAGCCAAGGTCGTCCGAGCAACATGTTGAAAGAGGCTGATATATCCAGGATTTGGAATGTGATGGTGGAGATTTCTGGACCTATCTGTACTTCTATGTCGACCTCTCCTTCCACTGATCGGCGGGTGTTGTCGAATGCTCTGACATTTATAGTGCTGGGCCGGAATGAAGAGGGACTGATTCCCAAGTGTTCCGCAGTCTTGAGCGGGCAGACATTTAAGCTTGAGCCGTTATCGATAAGGACTAGGGGGACACACAGGTCTTTATATCGTAAGGCTGTGTTGAGGGATCGCCCATGGTTACGCCCTTGTGGTGGTAGCTCATTATCGGTGAAGGTGATGGCGCGCGGAGCTAGGAGTTGTCCGATCATAAATGCTATCATTTTTGGTGCCGTATTGGAGGAGACGTGAGCATCGCTCAGGGTTTTGGCAAACATTTCTTTGTGTATGCGCGATGTGCAGAGTAGCTCTCATACTGAGATTTGAGCAGGGGTTGACTTGAGCTAAGTCGCCACATCATATGCAGCTTCGTTTT
Source organism: Liriodendron chinense (assembly GCA_003013855.2). Classification (NCBI taxonomy): domain Eukaryota; kingdom Viridiplantae; phylum Streptophyta; class Magnoliopsida; order Magnoliales; family Magnoliaceae; genus Liriodendron; species Liriodendron chinense. Next base: position 766,062 of record PVNU02000525.1, read on the forward strand.
TGTTGCCCAAGCCCGAGAGAATGCTTTTGGGATCTCCTCTGTTCTGATTATCTCTTCGGATGCAACTCCCATTGGGATTCATGTTTCCTACCTCCGCACATTCTGGATAGTACCATGGGACTTCTTTATAATTTTCCTCTCCCTTGCCTTCTAGGATCACTAGTTCTTGTAATGGTGCTGGTGTGGATACCAGATCTTCCTCATATAGAGCTTTTGCCTTGAGGACTACATTGTTGCATGTGCTGAAGGGAAAATATCGAGGCTTGTCTTCATAGATTACATATGGTCGCGGTCCTGGCCTGACCTTTCCTAGAGCGGGAGGTTCCCATGGAATGAATACTGGTCCTCTTGATATGGCGAGGGGTTTCTCTGTTTGTCCCAACTGTCGTAGTGTGATTGACACGCCTCCGGGATTTGCCCCTTGCAATATGACTGGCTTGATTGGAGGAGCCCCTTCCAGGACAATGGGTTCTTGCTGCTGATGAGTATAATTCCCCCATTGCAGATTGGATTGTTCTTGTGCTGAAATTGCCCCTTGCAAGATGACAGGTTCGTATGTGGGCTCGATGTATGACTGTACTCCTTCCAGGATTACTGGTTCCCAACATGAATGGTTGTATGGTGCCCCTTGAATAACTGGTACATCATATGGAGGTGCTCCTTCAAGTACTAACGGCTCGAAGACTGAATGAGGAAGGGGTTTGCCCCTTGCAGGATCGGAGGAGGATTTGTTGGCCCATAAGTGTAAGCATGAATGGACTAGATAAGGGAGAAGAAGCGATCGAGACGCTCTCCTTCTTCTATGCTGTTGACGGCAGGGCCATGAGATGAACTGGGGTCCATCGAATGCTGAGGCAGAGGATTCTGAAGGATATTGGTAGAAGCTACTGGAGGAGTTCCAGGGATCGAGATGACGATCTTGCGGTCATCAATCAGATCTTGTATGGCATTCTTCAGAGTCAGGCATTGATCAGTGGTGTGGCCACGCCCTTGATGGTAGGCACAATACTCATTTTCTCGGTAGGTTGGAGGCAAAGGATTTAGAGGAGGCCTGGGTGCCATCAAAGTGAGTAACTGCTTCTGTACCAGCATAGCCATGACTTGACTGAGTGGCTGAGTGAGAGGAGTGAATTTCCTGAGCTCCCTGTAATTCTGCCTATTCTGATATGAGTATTGGCCATTCCCCCTAAACTGCTGCTGCTGTTGAGGTGGTTGTGGCTGTGGTTGAGGATTTGGTCGTGGTTGATACCACTGAGGTTGGTGTGGAGCCTGCTTCTGCTGATACTGTTGACGTCCCTGTGGGGGAGTATATTGGCTATCATGAGCAGTGGCGATGATGTTGTTTACCTCTGTAGGGTGAGGAGGAGAACCGCTGAGGTTTCCATTCCCGTACCCGATAGGTCTTCCTTCCACTCTGTTCCTCTTGGCTGGAGTGGCTTGATGAGGCCCTGGGGAGATTGTTCCGGCGCGGATTCCTGCTTCGACTTGCTCGCCGGCACTGATCAACTGTGAGAAATTCGCATATGGGTGTGAGATGAGATATCCAGCTATGCCAGGATATGTTGAATGAACAACCATGGAGATTTGTTCTTCGTCGTCGATAGGTGTCCGCATCCTTGCTGCCATAGCTCGCCAACGTCCCACATAAGCTGATAGCGTTTCATCACTCTTTTGCCTAAGAGCCGCAAGGTCGGCTCTTCTGGGTGCCATGTTGAGATTGTACGCGAATCTGTCGACGAAATCCTAGGAAAGTTGTTCCCAAGTCCTGATACGATGACAGTCCAATGATGTGTACCAATCTAGGGCATCGCCTTTCAGAGATTTTTGGAATAAGAGAATGAGGGCCCCTTCATTTCCTGATATTGCACTCAGTTCTCCACAGAAAGCCTTGAGATGTGCTGTGGGACAATCGTTGCCGTCGTATCTTTTGAATTTTGGTACCTCAAAGTTTTTGGTATCTGAGCATCTAGAAAAGGAAACAAGTCTCTGAACTTGGTCGAAGGTAGATCGATTCCTTGCTGTCACTGAAGCTGATTTTGCAAGATCTGGAACTGCTCCCGCAACTCGTCCAGTCCTGGGTGATCTGTTCAAACGACTGGTGCCTCTCGGAGTAAGGCACGTTCTTCCTCGGCATAGTGGTCGATGTCTTCGACCCTGTAGGCTTGCTGGAAAGCAACTGCGGGTTGCTGAAATTGATTCAATGATTGAACTGAATTCTAACGAACTTGTGCTTGAAAGGACAGTAATTGAACTAGAGATTGTACTGAAGCTTGAGCTGGAACTTGCTGGAAATTAATTGGAGATTGCTGAATTGAAGACTGCTGGAAATTAACTGGAGTTTGCTGAATTGAAGATTGCTGAAAATTAACTGGAATCCCATCGGCGGGGATGTGCTGGAATTGAAAAATGATCCTGTTTGTAGGAGGCTGAGATGCTGGGAAGTGACCCCCTTATTGGGTATTCGCCACTGTCCACTGATTGATGTGGGCTTGACACCGACCCCCATTGTGGGCATTCGCCAATGCTGTCCCTGCTGCTGGAAATTGAATTGAAATCCTATCAGCGAGGATGTGCTGAAATTGAGTAAAGGTCCCATCGGCGAGGACATGCTGAGAAAGGAAAGGAGTCCCATCGGCGAGGACATGCTGGAATCTACTGAGATTGTTGTTTGCAAGATTGATTAGAAGCTGATTGGAAGTCCCTGCGACTGGGAATGCTTTGAGACGGTCTTGTTGTCGCAGGAAGATACTGAGGAGGATGCCCTATAGCAAAGGGCTGAGATGACTGTTGTCAGTAGTCCTGGGCAGACTCCGATGGTTGTGCTTGATTTGAACTAGAGGCCGGAGGGACCCGACATGGCTGCTGAGATTGCTGGACTGGGCCAACTTGATTGTTGACTGCCGCGGTAGCTTGCGCTTGCATGAATTGCAAGAGCATTTCTTGCATTGCTCTCATTCCTTATGCCAATTCTTGCATGATTGGTGTATTCTCAATTGGTTGCTACGCTGGTGGTTGCGCTTCGGCCATCTCAAGGGGTGGGGAAGAGGTGAGTTTCCTCTTCGTGGTCAGACATGGCTTGCTGAGCACGAGTGCGGATTATGTTGCGGAAGGGAAGTTGTTTCCGATTACGTTGAGCCCGAGGAGGCGCAATGGTGATGACTATACTCTACTCTTTTTTGGGTTTTGGGATTTTCTATATCTATATTTTTTTTTTGTTTTTGGGTAGAATGCTATGCAGATGAGATTGTATGAGGACTAATGACTTTCAAGCATAGGAAGGATTCTGTTTTTCAAGTCGGATCACGACTAGTGGGACTAGCATTTCTGACGCAGGGAGGACGTGGTAGGTCGATCACCGTCTCCCTAACCGATAGTTTCTCGAATCCACGAGAAGAAATAAAAGATAAAAAGAGGAAATAAATTCCGAATAATTGAATAATTGATAATTGAATGAATGATCAAATAAACATAATTAACTTACTTTAAATAATAAATTAAATCCTAAATTCGTACTTAATACTAACTTGCAAAGGAAGAAAAGAATCCTAATACAATTAGAAAAGAAATAGAAAAATCTGCGCAAACTGTATAGCGCCTATAGGGTGTCGTCTTCCTTCCGCTGATACGAGCAATCCACACATCTGATTGCCACAAAACTTTGTGGTTTTACTGATATCGATGTACTCTTTAAGATGGTCGGCTTAGATTCTCCATATCAGTAGTAGTGGGCCACCTGGACCATCTCCAGTTTCAGTGGGCGGAATTTGGAACTTTCTGGACAGTTCGTACCATTTTGGACGCCACGATCAATCCGTAACTCGGATCGACGTGAACTTGTTGGGTTTTCTCGGCATCGAGCAGCTCTACAAAATGGACGGAATGGATCATCATAAATGATCAATATGGGCCCCACAAGTTGGGCCAAAGTTCAAAAACGGGAATAACAATTTCCTGTTTGAGTTGAAACTCCAAAATATGAAATTCCTTAGTTTTCTCTTGTTTTTCTTCCTGTCCATCTCCCGCAGGAAGGTGCGTGATCCACGCCCTCGATCATGGGGTTCTTCCCCTACATCACTTTTTCTGAGAAAGGACAATTTCCTTCACAATGAACAATTCATCAGGAAGTTCGGCAACTCCGATCGCCTCGATTTCCTGCATTGCTGGCGTGACACTTTCTGAGATGCTCATGGATTCCGTCAAAACTGACTCTATAATGTCAGAAATAACTTTAGACTCTCCTTCCCTATCCTTTAAGACTGAAGTATTGATTTCCTCTACCCCCTCAAAATTTTGAACATCTTCTGAGATGGTGGTGGGTTGTACTTCAACGACCTGATTCAAAGTTACATTACCTCGAAAAGCTCTTTCAACATAATCCCCACGATCGTTCCTACACGCAAGCCGTCGTACGATGATGTCTTCGACTTCTTTATCGTTGAGTTTTGAATCGTCTGGGGTAGCCCTGCAATAGGCCACCTGGGGTGCTCTACGGATCATGGGGTTATTCCGTACAGCAAGCACAGGTGGTTGTTGACTGTTGCCTTGGGCTTGGGGCAGATTTAATGCCGCTGCAATGCGGTTGAGGGTTGCCTGTATACCTTGCAGGATCAACCGATTTTCCTGTTGTGCTTCATCGAAAGCTGCCGCCGTGACATAATCCCTTGGAGCACCGTCCTTAGGATGAAGATCTAACCCTTTATTAGAGGCCATCATCCTGAGGAAGAAACCTCTCTCTGATACCAATGACGCAGGGAGGACGTGGTAGGTCGATCACCGTCTCCCTAACCGATAGTTTCTCGAATCCACGAGAAGAAATAAAAGATAAAAAGAGGAAATAAATTCCGAATAATTGAATAATTGATAATTGAATGAATGATCAAATAAACATAATTAACTTACTTTACATAATAAATTAAATCCTAAATTCGTACTTAATACTAACTTGCAAAGGAAGAAAAGAATCCTAATACAATTAGAAAAGAAATAGAAAAATCTGCGCAAACTGTATAGCGCCTATAGGGTGTCGTCTTCCTTCCGCTGATACGAGCAATCCACACATCTGATTGCCACAAAACTTTGTGGTTTTACTGATATCGATGTACTCTTTAAGATGGTCGGCTTAGATTCTCCATATCAGTAGTAGTGGGCCACCTGGACCATCTCCAGTTTCAGTGGGGGGAATTTGGAACTTTCTGGACAGTTCGTACCATTTTGGACGCCACGATCAATCCGTAACTCGGATCGACGTGAACTTGTTGGGTTTTCTCGGCATCGAGCAGCTCTACAAAATGGACGGAATGGATCATCATAAATGATCAATATGGGCCCCACAAGTTGGGCCGAAGTTCAAAAACGGGAATAACAATTTCCTGTTTGAGTTGAAACTCCAAAATATGAAATTCCTTAGTTTTCTCTTGTTTTTCTTCCTGTCCATCTCCCGCAGGAAGGTGCGTGATCCACGCCCTCGATCATGGGGTTCTTCCCCTACATCAATTTCCCCAACAGAGTCGCCATTCTGTGGACGCTCGCCATTCCACGCTCCTGAACATTCTCCCTTCCTTCTAGAAAACGAAGAGGGGTAAGTGCGCGCGAATCGCCGCTTGTGCCACTGGCTTGCCTCGTTCTCGAGGGCTTTGTATCTATTGTCGTGTTAAGATGGATATGTTGAGATGAGTTTGTGTAAGACCAAAGTCGTCACTAGCCAGTTACTTCGAATCTACAGTCGGCTAGACCCTGTAAATACGATAGAGAAGGGGATCCGAAGATTCCTTCATCTAAAATGACTCATTTTGATCTGCGTCTAGAGATTCGAGGTAAGGGATCGCGGTTACAGGGTGGGAAGAGGTTAAACACCCCACACACTGCCTGTACCGAAGTACGGTCTCTACTTCACAGAATCGAACTAATACTTGAAAGTCTGTTTTAATCCCCGTACATTCTCATGGATAACATGATGCATGAATGCAGGTCTGAACAGTAAGAGTTTCTGATGGGCAGGTTTCCATTAACAGGCAAGCCCAGAGCATATGCTCGAACTGACAAGTGCTTCATGCGGGATGTATGCTGTGTACTCGAATAATCGAAGTGCTTGTAGTGATATGATAAGCAGGGGGGTTGGAAGAAAAGTAAATGTTGCACTTATGCTAGATGCGAATGAGATGATGCTGATAAAAGAGTAGTTGGATGGACGGAGGTGTCACAAGGGTTTGCTTCGAGTGGCTGGATCAAGACTTGGGTGGCTTGGGAGACTTAGAACAGGGTTAGGCTGGGCTGGACCAGGGCTAGGCTCTTCTCACTCGGGCTCTCCTTGGTGGAGGAATGGGCTAAAGGGTGGAGATGAGCTCGGAACGAATGGGATTGCGCTGGACTTAATTTGAGGGATGCTTGAATGAGAAGGGGCTAGGGGTATTTATAGTAGCGGGCAGTGGCAGAACCCGTAAATATTTTTAGGGGGCACCTAGGGGGCCGCTCATACGGTCATTCTGCTTCGGGTTCGGAGCTTACGGCCTCCGAACCTAAAACAGAAAATCCCCAGGTTCAGTAGTACGGACCTGCTCCGAGGCTGCGGTTTGGAACTCGGTGAGTTGACTGGGCTTGGAAGATGGGATGACACGGCGATTTGACTTAGCGTGTTGACTCGGTGATTTAACTCAGCGGGTTGACTCACCAAGTTTGACTTTTTGGGGAATTTTTTTTACTGATTTTTCTTATGGGGGGTTTTTCAGGCTGATGTTTAGGGGTGAGTTGATTGGGTCCAGGCTTGAGCTGGGCTATGGATTTGGGCTTACAAGGGTGAGTTTGGCTGGGTTTGGACATGGGATCTGGGGGTATGGTCCGCCATTCATTCAGCTATCTCTACCAATATTGTAACCGAAGGTGAAGTGTCTACACCCTCATAACCCTAAAATAACAATTTGTACAACAACTATAGGTGGAGGCTTCATAGGCCTAAATCTGAAGCATATCTAAATCCAGTTGAAACTTGATCTTTAGACCTCCCTTGCTAACTGTATAGAGGGGGCGGGAAGAAAAGATAATTATATATGTACCACCATCAAAATACTAACCTTTAAATGATAGCTATGCAAGGTAAATAGAAATCAGAACGAAAAACAGCAGAAAATGTTTTTCCGATGGAAAGCACAGAAAGGAATAGATCACGGAGTTTTTGGTTACTCATTTTAGTCACGTTTTCTGATACAGAGGATCCTCAAGAGAGGCAACTACAAAGCATATTTTATTTGACTGATAGAGCGTATCCTACTTACCCAAGTGTTCAAAGCAGTTGAGTTGGAAGACATGTACAGGATGGAAGAGGAAGGAAACAAAGTACGTAGGTTTGCAATATAAAAGAATAAAAAAGAGTCAAAAGGCTGAGAAAAGTTCAGTTCTCTCTCAAAATTGGGAGCCAAGCTCTCTGCTCTGAGAAACGAAGTCAAGTAAAGCAACAAAGTTTCTTTCTCTAAAGTAGTAAAGTTTCTCTCTCTAGTCCAATCGCTTAACTCTAACCCTTCTAACTTTCGAAACACTCTCTTTAGAACTCTAATAAGCATAACTCTCCGCCTTTGACATCTTTGCCCTTTCTTTGGTGTGGGTCCCTTTTATAGGCAGAGCAGAGAGGGACACATCTTCCCAAGCCTCAGCTTCGGAGTGGCACGTACCTATTAGCGATATGCTCTGGTAATTAAGTTAGGCTTGGGTGGTCCGAAGCAGATAGAAAATACGTGTAAATCAGGGATTGGCCCAATGAAGAACTGAGCAAAAAACCCATGCATGGCTAACCATTAGCTGTTTTTGCATGAAATAATTAGCCATTTCTATGCATTGGTATAAAGTGTATTTGCGGCACATTCTTGAAGGGCCTATGCTGGGCTGTCTCTTAGCTTCTTTAGACCTTTTAAGAGGTGGTGTTCCTACCCGAAAGTGGGCCTGCCCAAAAATTGCAAAACTATGTGTCGTGTTTTGATTGTGGGATGTGTGTAGTTTTAAACTGTTAAAGTAGGTCTCGGCCGAAATTCTCGTTCGAGGTTCTTCTAGACTGCCAAAAATGATCAGACAGTTCTAAGAGGTTGAATTTTATTTTCGACCTCAAAATATTCGATGGTCGTTTTGGCACTGGGTCCGTGGAATTTCCTAAAATTCAACGGCTGGCACTGGGTCCGTGGAATTTCCTAAAATTCAACGGCTATAGGCCGTCAAATTTTGGCCTTTTGCACATAGTTCCTGAGTCCACCTAGATGCATGCTCTGTATATCTACGCCGTCCATCCATTTTGCCAGATTATTTTATGAGATGGGCCCAAAATTCTAGCAGATCCAAATCTCAGGTGGACCACACCACAATAAACAGTGGTCATTGAACGCCTACCATTAAAAACTTCCTAGGATCCACCTTAATTTTTATTTTCCATCCAACCTGTTGATAAGGTCACATGGATCTAAATGAAGGCTCGATCCAAAACCTTTGTGGCACACAAAATTCACAATCTTCATTCATCACTTTTTTTTGTGGTGTGGTCCACCTGAGATTTGGATCTGCTTAATTTTTGGGCCCACGCCATAAATGATCTCAAAAGACGGATGTACGGCATAGATATACAACGCATGCATCTAGGTGGGCCCCACGGTCAGGGTCCCACCCACATTGCTGGATCCCGGGTAAGTTACGTTCATCCACGGTGGGCGTAAACAGTTCCAACGGTTTGGCTCTTCGAACCATGGGACAACGAGTTAGTTCCTATAACCCTAAACTCAGTGGGGTCCCAAGTGATAACCGTGTGAGATCCTTCATCGGTTTATGAGCCAAAAAATGAGGTAGATTCAGAACTCAAGTGGGCCACCGTGATGTCCATATGCCATCCAACCCAGTCAGAATGTAATACCCGCCTAGATGAATGGAAAACACAAATATCAGACTGATTCGAACTTCTGTGGGTCCCAGGAAGGCTTTGATGGTAGGTATTCAATCCCCACTCTTTCTTATTGCGTGCCCACTTTTGCTTTTGGATATGCCTCATTTTTTTACACAACATCACAATATGAGCCCGTAAAACTGATATACGGATTGGATGTGACACAGACAATACGTTGGGCTCACTGCCATAGGAACCCATTTAGAAGTATGGTTTTATAGAAAAAATTTAGAAAAAGTTTCAACATTATCAGAGTGGCGCAGCGGAAGCGTGGTGGGCCCATAACCCACAGGTCCCAGGATCGAAACCTGGCTCTGATAAGAGAAAGCTTCCAACCACTATTTTTTTTATTTTTTTATAGTTTTATAAGATGTGCCATAGGCTTCATCAGACACATGCTTCTAATGGGACCCACCTGAAAGTGGTTTCGATCTTCCCCAGTCATAAGATGGGCCATAGGCTTCATCAGACACATGCTTCTAATGGGACCCACCTACCTGAAAGTGGTTTCGATCTTCCCCAGTCTGCCATATGGAAAAGTACAGGACATTAGAGAAGGCAATGGGTTGGGTCGACCTCTCGCCCACTAACCCAAACCTGCTTAAAAGCCAGGCTTGGGTCAGAAAATGTGGCCCACTTACCTTGGCCCAACCGTATCCGCTGATATCTAGATGATGAATGAATAATGAAACACTTTTCAACAACAGTGAGATGCCTTTAAAGTCATGTTTTGGGCTTGGTCTTAAGAAAATGTTCATTTGGGCCTGCTTGGGCCCAATTCAGGACCCATTTTGTGAACGGGTCTGCACCACTCTGACCCTAGTCTGACACAAAGTCGACCCATCACCACTCTGAAAAGAGGTTCTACACGGTATATAAATGTGCCATGCTTCGATAATGAGTCCTGGTATAGATGGATATGGCTGTAAATGGGTCAGCGGACCCAGTGGGGTACCCAGACCCAACCCGTTTGTTAAATAGTACGGGTCTCTGGGTCAAAGAACAGATTCAGTTGCTACACAGTTCTGGATTTGGTTTCCTTTATATTAGGCCTGACCCGACCCGACCTGAACCCATTTAGTAAGTGGACGGGTTTGTTCTATGTTACAAGGGACCCATCTAGGCTTGAACCCGTCCAAACCCAGTTTTAATCCTAAGTAAAAATGCTTGCATACAAAATCTAAACCTAGACCCCCTCTAGTAGACCCAGACCCAGATCCATTTATAAATGGGTTCAACAGGGTTGACTCAAACCTGTCTATTTAGTAAAATGGTTTGGGTCTGAAATTTGGACTCAGACTCATTTAGTAAATGGGTAGGTCTGGTTTGGCTAAACGTGCCCCAAACCCAACCATTTACAGCCCTATAGATGGACGCGGATTGGCTAGTGATCCTGTCACAAGCCAATGGCTAGTGGTCGGTGCTATGTAGGTCCCACCATAATGTATATGTTTCATCCATGCCGTCCATACATTTTCTGGTATAAACAAAAAAATGAGGTAGATCCAAATCTCAAGTAGGACTTATTTGTAAGACTGTTTTGAACTATTATACATTCAGATTAAGGAAGGAATTAATGTTTTCTAAATGAGAAGGCAGTCTCACCTTCAAAGAGTTGATGATACGACTGTTGGAATGGTGGATGCGAGTATAAAAGGGAATTAGCACCCCTTTAGAATAGATAAGAAGAGCACTCTCCCATTGCGATCACCAGTCTCACGGCATTCCTCTCTTTTTACTTGGGTGAATTTCAACAGTCCAGATCTTTGGCTTTATTATTATTATTATTATTATTATTATTATTATTTCATTCACAATGCTTCACGTGTTACACATGTGTGATCTGCCACCCTTATGGGACAGCTTGGTGTTCATATGGTGGTCCCGCCATTGAGATGAATTATTGTAAAGACCAGACTGGTCCACCCACATATATACACAGGTTCAATGATCATCATATGCATTCGAATCTATTGCATATCACCATGCGTGGGATCCACCCATGATGTATATGAGAAATCCAAACCGTACATTTTGTGTCTCCACATGTTCATCGCATATCCCAAGAATCATCCATCTAAAAAACTCAGGTGCAACACGCCACATAGAGCAATCTAAAATCATGCCTAAATTTACTTTTTGTGGCCCATCTATATTGTTGGATTGGATTGTGTTTAGACTTGTCCCTTCCTCTTGGTGGGGACCCCTGTTGAATGGGTTGGATGACAAATAAACAACGCAGTGGGCCACAAATTCATCATGGAATTTTCTATGGCAGCGTCCAGTCAATGTCACCCATTTTCCCGGATTGCTGTGGTCTAGTTGATTTATGGATTGGATTGTGGGATCTGCGCCTAACGTCGGCGAAGGAGGCATCCAATGGACGGGGTCAGATGGAGTATGTAGGCCCACCTAAATTTTGGAATGACTTGAGTTTAGGTGTGTTCCTTTCATCTTGGTAGGATGTATGGTTTTGGATGACATATGAACAACACTGTCGACCCACATTCCGGCTTGAAGTTTCTACACTGTAGATCCCCCTCAATGTGGGCCCCACCTTCAATATCCACTGCCCATGCACCAACATTGTCTATTCATGTGGGGCCTGCCTTGATGGTAAACGACATGCCTATCATTTGCCTATCTTGTCCTGTTCCACTCTTCCGGAACTTGTGAAAAAGTGAAAAAGCTAAGCTAAAAATATTGACTGAAATGATTATGTGCTTTCAAGTAAAAAAGCTACTTATTACTAAGCATAAACCAAACTTACTTATCTGAAATAAGTTACTTATCAAATGCTGTAAGTGGAAAAAGTAACTTATTTGGTTGCATCCAAACGGGCCCTTCATGTGCACCATTCATTATGTAAGGCCCACCTTTGATGTTGGTCATTTATCAAGTAGCGCCAACTGTCAATGTTATTATCCATCATGTGGGGCCCCCCTTCAATATCCATTGCCTATCACATGCACCCACCATGCACACCAACACTATCTATTCATGTAGGGCCTGCCTTGATGGTAAACAACCTGCTTATCCTTTTCCTCTCCTATTCCTCTCTTTAGAGACTTGTGAAAAAGTAAAAAAGCTAAAATATTAGCTAAAGTGATTACGTACTTTCTAAGTAAAAAAGTTGCTTATTAATTATCATAAACTAAATTTACTTATCTGAAATAAGTTCCTTACCTACTGCTGTAAGTAGAAAAAGTAACTTATTTGGTGGCATCCAAACGGGCCCTAAGTTTCTTAGAAACGCATAAACAATTAAGATGTCCAAAAGAAAATAAAACTGCACTTGGTGTAGCAAAGGTCGCAACCGTGCTCTTGAGCTAAGGTTGCCATTCAAATCCTGTTGCAAGCATTTCGTATTTTTAAAGTCAAACAGTTAACTAGCTGAGTGACTTGGTTGAGTCCTGGTAAGTTGAATCGAGTCGACTGAGTTTTTGAGTCAACTTGATGTGTCCCATTGAGACCCGATCGAATCAGGCTATATCTAACAAGCCTCCAAGAGACAACTTGAAATCTAGTCAAGTTGACCAAGTTTCTGAGTCAACCCACCTAGTTTTAGAATTATGCTGCAGTCCACATCCCCTTTCTACCTCATGGCAGCTCTCACTCTGGCCTTCTAGGTGACCCTTTTCACTTCTGGACTTTGATCCAGGTTGCCCTGTCCACAGGTCACCCCTTTTGTGACTAAGAACACAGAGACCAACATTGGCCCTGATACCAATTCTTAAGAACCTAAACAGTACGCCTAAAGCCCCAACATTGATGGAATGCATCAAGCTAGGCCCTTAAAACCACTAGGGATCACAACAAAGACACAGATGACTATCTAGACCAACATAACAGATGGGACCCACCTGTTTTACTGCTGGTCTCCATCAATGAACAGGCCTTACTCAGCCATCACATACAGCCTCCATTTAAAACTAGTCAGATGAAATGAATAAGACCAAGATGTCCCTAGAAGTCAACAGTATTTATTCCTAGAAGACATGTCAACTAACATTGAAAGGGGCATATTTGCCATTCAGCTTACTATTAGTTTAAGCAGTAGCTATGGTAAACACAGCCAAATAAGAATTTACAACCTACCTCAGGAACCAAAACAAAAAATGCAAAAAGATTTGTGTGATGTTTTAAATAGCTTAGAAAACATTGCATGGTTTTCAGAGCATCCGGGGAGTGTCCATAAAAATTCTTCCACCAACATACAAAGCCGCTTCTCATGCCAGATTCTTGGCACCTCTTACTTGTAGAAATCGAAATCCGTATCAGGCTTCTTCACATTTGTTCGGTAGCCTTTCTCGAAGTCCTTTGGAAGAATAACATATCGATTCTTTCGGACGGCATGCATTCCTGCTTCCTGACATATCGCTGTAATCTGTAGCCATTTCATGGAAGTAGAAACCATTTTGAGAAGACAATTACATCATAAGTTAGATTAAATAGCGAAAGAAGAAAATTTGGAAAAGACAAGTTTTTGTGCTTGAGCATATAATTTCCAGTGTTCACAATCAGCATGCATGGACACAGCCACTGAATATGCATGTGCGCCTATTTGGATGGAGAGAATCCAAAATATGGAAATGAAAAACCCCTATAAAATCCTCGGGAAATGAAAAAGTGCACAATCCAACAGTAATTTTGTTGTTTAAGTTACATGTTGCTCTCCATGGAAATGTTAAAAGGTAAATGGTAAAACTGAAAGGCCTATCTCTCATAACCATGGAAATCTACATTTAACAGTAGTGTTGCTGTTGTTGTTCTCTCTTTTCTCTTTTAGGAAAGCTGGGCTAAGGAAATTGATTTACCTCCTCTTTTCAGTCTGCCAAACAGAGGAAACTGTCACATTGGGGAGACTTGTATTCCTTTCAACAGTTTTTACCTAAACAGATGGGTTATTGAAATCACTGGAATCATATTGCGAGAGGATTAGGGGACCTGAACAGTGTGATAGGTGAGGCGAGGGCAATCGAGGCTGATTGCGGGGCTGGTTGCAGGGAAGATCATCAGGGGTTAGCCAAGGATGCTCTCTCTCTAAGGCGGGAGGTGTGCAAGAAGATCTTCGTCGACATCGCAGGGAATGGTCCGGGTGAGAACGCCAGGTTAGTGCAGGAGCAGAGGGAGAAGATTGAAGCATTGTTCTTCAAGAGGGCAAGGTAGATTGGGGGGTCAAAGCCGGGGTAGGGGAGTAGGAATGGGGATGAAAGTCAGGCAAGTGGAGTGAGAAAGGACTTGCTAGTAATATTGGGGTGGGGAAGGTATCAGAGGGAGATTGGGGGAAAGGGTATTGATGCTTCAGGGAGCCGAGGAAAGTCAGCCAGTGTGGAGGAGGATTTGGAGGGGGAATGCAGGTAGAGAAGGAAGCCAGAGGAAAGAAGGCAGGGTTGTCAGCCGGGACTCTCCTAGAGCTCCCCACCCTCGTCATGAGGGAGAATGCAAGCAATGGGCTAGTTGTGAGAGTCCACTTGAAGGTGGTGGAAAATACAAGGGAGGTTCTCTGATGGAGCCTGGTGGTGCAGGTTAAAGGCGGAGCTACAATCAACAAGGTGAAGAAGTGGCTAGTTGATAGCGGAGGAATTACAGAAGATCAATGCCTCCTCAAACCCCTCTCAGATAATGAGATTTGGGTCTCCTTGAGTCTGCAGGTGGTGGACAAATTCCTTATCACTGGGGTGTTGTTCAAGGATGGCCAGTGAAGTGGCTCCACAAATGGGTCGATAGGTTCTTATTCGGTTGGGAGGAGGCATGGTTCCAAGTGTGGGAGGTTCCGCAAGAAATCTGGTTTATGGAAGCCATCACATTGATTGGCTCATGCATTGGAGAGGTAGTCGTGGTTGATCTGGCGATGGGAGATGGCGCAGAGGTTTGAACGGCGAGGAAAACGGAAAGTCACTCTGAAGTAAAGCAAGGAAATCCCCATCAATCTGCTATGGAGATTTGTGCACAAGCTGGCAATGCAGAAGAAAGAGAGAGAGGAGAGAATCCAGGAAGCCAAGAGGGCTAGATCCACATGGAAATAGAATGAGGAAGGTGTCGCTGGTGTCGGGGAGGATCTTCACCATGATCGAGGAGGTTAGGAGTAGCTGTAAGGTTGGTGAAAGAGGAGCCTGGGCAAGTATGGGGGTGGAAGGAGGAAGCTGCGAAGGCGATCTGCAGTGGAGGTCAGTCAGTGGTGGGTTCTACGTCGAGTTGGGGAGAAGATGGTGCACTGTCTCCATGTTCCAACAAAGCACCAAACCTTGGGGAGGACATGAGGCCTTCGGCTCACTGTAAGGAACCAGGCAGTGTGATGGTTGGTGCGAGGGAGACACGGTCGGGTCGATGCCTTCTCTGAAACGACGTCAAAGGGCGACGCCTCAACTGAAGGGATGGTAAGGAGAGGCGGCAGGTAGCCTTGGTGATGAACCTTCGGTGCAGGAGGATGAAGCTCGGGAAGCATGTGGAGGCTCGGAATGCTACCTCATGCTGGCAGTCGCAGGTTCAGATGAAATGTGTCTTTAAAAGAAGGCGTCACGGACTCATGTGTTGGGTGTGCGGTGGAGAGCTCTCCATGCCTCAACTGAAGGGATGGTAAGGAGAGGCAGCAGGTAGCCTTGGTGATGAACCTTCGGTGCCGGAGGATGAAGCTCGGGAAGCATGTGGAGGCTCGGAATGCTACCTCATGCTGGCAGTCGCAGGTTCAGATGAAATGTGTCTTTAAAAGAAGGCGTCAAGGACTCATGTGTTGGGTGTGCGGTGGAGAGCTCTCCATGCGTCTCTGAGGCGTTTCGAGTAGGGAGCTCAGTGCGTTCGATCTTCCCAGCTCGCGTGACCCTCTGCTGCGGCATGTGCAGCATCCACTTATAGCCCTCCATATACTGCTCGAGAGATGCAATATTATTTCCCAAATTCGACACCCACTGTCCTTTGAGTCCAACCTTTCCGCTTGAAATAATGGTGGCTTTGAGGTTCTCTCTGTCGGCAGCGGGTGAATTCATGTAGGGCTGTGAAGCTGTCTTTAGCAGCTGTGGGCACGAAGAAGAGGCAATGCAAACAATGGTGGATGTGGTTCAAGCAGGCAAGATGGAGGCGGGAGGTCCTCTAGTTGAGATGGTATCAAAGCGTCAGCAACGTTGGAGGGGGGCAAAGGGATGTCCTTGAATCATCTGAGAAGACTAATTTGAGTCACCTTCCGGGGTTGCAATAAAGACTACTATACTTTGTTTCAATTTGTCGAAGATCGCAGAAGTCAGAAGCAGCAACCTATCGCACCAAGGAAGATACAGCGATCTCCCAAAGGAAGCAGAGAACTGGTAAGCCTCGCCTCTGAAGTCGATTATGACTCTGGTGGTGTGTCAGTGAGGATGACGATGGGTCGATGGTGAAGATCAATGCCCAAATGAATATTTTGAGTTGGAATGTAAAGGGTGGGATGCAAGTTGAAAAGGAGGCAGATCAAAGACATTTACAAAAGCCCATGTGGTACCATTTCAGGAAAAACTAAAACTCAGACCTTCAATAGGAAGATGTTGGACCCTTTGTGGGACGTAAGTGATAAGGAGTAGGTGGCCATTAATGCTGTGCGATCTGCCGGGGGAGTTGTGGTTACGTGGGATTCTAATATTTAGGCAAAGGAGAATTGTGGTGTTGTTGAAGAGTGTTTTGTCTATGTTCATAGCAGTATGTGGGCCAAATCTGGCAGCAAAAGGGATGTAGAATTGAGCTCGGTTCGCAACAAGGTCAACTGGCCTTGGTGCGTGGGGGGGCAATTGTCATTAGATTTACATTCGAGAAGTCAAGTGGCATGAGAATCATTTGGAGCATGTAGATATTTTCAGATTAGGTGGGACTCGCACGAGCTGATTTAATCTCCTGATGGTTGGCAACAAATACACTTGGTCCAATGGGCAAGATCGAACGGTGATGTCAAGACTTGATAGATTCCTAGTTTCGACAAGTTGGTGGAGAAATTCCCGCTTGTTTCTCAGCAGGGACTACTAAAGCCGTCTCTAACCATTGTCCTATTCTGGTGTAGGTGGAAGAGAATTGGGGCCCGAAACCTTTCATATTTGAGTTGATGTGGTTAGAGGTGGAGGGGTTTTCCAAGCTCATGAGACTGGTGGGTATACTTCCATGTTGCAGGCTTCGTAAGGTTCAAACTAAGTCAATAATTGAAGCTATTGATTCTTGGAAGAGATAAGTTCTGGGAAGGCGGAAGATAGTGAAAACATCCTCAACGAAATCCAGGCTCTTGACATTAAGGCAAAAAGGACCGAACTGTCTAAGGAAAAAAAGAGATTATGGTGAAGCTATCTCAAGACTATTCGGACCATCTAAAGGAGGAGAAGATCAAGTGGAGGCAGTGTAACCACTTGGCTTAAGGAGAGCAATGGAAACACAACATTTTTCAAAACATTGCAGGCGCAGGGGCCAGATGCAACAATATCAGTAGCATTATTGTGAAAGGCAAAAAAACTCGAGCATAAAAATCAGGTGTGCGATATAGTGGTCCAGTTTTATAAAGAGTTGTTATCAAGGGAAGAGTGGAGGAAACCAAGCCTGTATAACTTTAAACTTCAATAGTCTTTTAAGGGAGACGCCGACTCACTTGAGAGGCTCTTCGCTAAGGATGAAGTGAAGGCCGCTGTGGACTTTCTGAGAAGGGACAGCCCCAGGCCCTAATGGGTTCCCTTTGGTGTTCTTCAAGTGTTTTGGGAAGTAGTGAAGGTTGACATTATGAGCTTCATATCGGAATTCTTCGAAAGGGGTCATCTATCAGCAGTGCTGGGGGCATTCTTTATTGCTATTATTCCAAAGGTGACGGGTGCGGAAAGTCTAGGGGACTTCATGCCAATTAACTTTATAGCAAGACCGTACAAGATCCCTGCCAAAGTCTTGGCTTCTGGATTTCGTGCAATCCAACCGAGCAAGGTGCATTTGTTGTGGGGCAGCAAATTCTGGATACTGCACTAATAGTACACAAGCACATAGAATTGAGGGATAAGGATGGTCTAAAAGGAATCACCTATAACCTAGACATTGAAAAGGCCTTCGACCATGTTGACTAGGGCTTTCTGGACTATATATTGGGCCGGAGTGGTGTCAGAGGAAATGAAGAGGATAGGTTAGAGAGTGTATTAGTTCACTAAGGTTCTCAGTTTTGGTCAACAACTCCCCCAAAGACTTCTTTAAAAGTTCGAGAGGCATAAGACAAGGTGATCTCTCTTCCTTTCGTTTGTCACGGTGGCAAAAGCTTTGGGAAGAATGCTAGACAGAGAGCAGGAGGTTAGTCATTTACATGAGTTGGGAGGGATGACTTCTCTGATATCCTACCTTCAGTTTGCTGATGACACAATCATCTTCTGTAAGGCTAATGCAGCTATGGTGGACAAGTTGAGAATGCTTATTAGATGCTTCAAAGTCGTGTTGGGGTTAAAAGTCAACACTGCCAAGAGTGAGATGATAGGAATTCATATAACTATGGCCTATGGGAGAGGTCCAGCAGGTGTGGGATCTTTAGTTATGGGGCGGGGTCTTTACCCTCCACCTACCTTGAACCGCCCATTTGCATTGGGAAGCCGGCCAAACAATTGTGGAACAAAGCAGTGGAAAGGTTTGAAATAAAGTTATCAAGGTGGAAGAGTCGATACTTGTCTTGGCAGCCAAATTACTCTAATCAAAGCAGCCTTGTCAAACCTGCTCCTATACTTCACGTCTATTCAAATGCTCAGAGTCTATGTTGGTAAGGTTGGAGAGGCTAAGGTGCGACTTCTCGTGGCAGAGTTCGGAAGTGAAGAAGTTCCACCTGGTTGGAATAGGGTGAGGTGTGCAAATCTTATGAAGAGAGAATAGCAGGCATCAGGACTCGGAGTCTATGAACCTCACACTATTGGAAAAGTAGCTATAGAGATTTGGGTCGAAAGAAAATGCCTTGTGGAGAGAGACTATTACTATCAAGTATGGGTGCAAAGATGAGGGTCGGTGGACCAGGGACTCATCCCTTTATAAGGCATCTGCAATTTGGAAAGGGGTAACCTTCATGATATCTAAGTTTACTAGGGAATTGGATTCTCTCTTAGAGATGGGGAGAAGATCTACTTCATGGAAGATGTTTGGATCGGGGAAACCTACTTGAAAATCACATTTCCGAGAATAGCCCGCCTCTCTCCGAATCACAATATTCTGGATGCTTCTCGCTGTGTGGAGATGCAACCATATGATTGCACCCTTGTTGAAGGTACCTTCTCGACAACGAGGTGGAGCATATATCAATCTTAGATCGCCTCCAGTTATGCTGCCCAGTGAGAGGGGATCCGAAAGGATGGTTTGAGTAAAAGACAAGTTTGAGTGTTTCTCAATCTACCTCTACTATTTGCTTTGAGTTTCATGAAGGAATGGTCACGGTTTTGAAAGGGTCTTGACCATCAGCAATCTTCAAGACGATTAATGATGATCCCTAACATTTGCCTCGCGTATGACGAGTGTTGAATCAGTTGGTCATCTCTTTGTTAATTGCCCATTCGCATGGCAGGTGTCGTATTGTCTTTTTAGGTGCTTCAACATGTCTTAGACAATCCCGATCTCAATCAGGGACAAGGTGTTCTGTATCCGTTACGATACGCCCGTAAAGGCCGATACGTATAGGTAACGGCTATGACCGTTACGCGATACGGGGGTGAAATGGGGCAGTTGGTTTTTTTAGACCATATCGGCCGTTACGGCGGCCGTAAAGGCCGTTATGGGGCATAACGACCATTACCCCCCGTAACGGTCGAAAACGACCACTTGTTTTCTATTTAAATCCATTTTTCTCCTCCTGTTTTTCACTTTTCTTATACCAAAAACTCTCCTAGATCATTTTACAATAGATTTCGACCACTCTTACTATAGTTTTTAAGATTAAAACCGTAGATTGAAGTGATTTGAAAAAATAGAAGCTCCGAGGGTCTTCTTTTTTTATTTCGAAAAATTGAAAAAGTAGCATATTTGTCTTTTTCTTATTTCTAGTTCTAATGCTTGACTGTGATGTTTAAACATTAGATAGATATAATCAAATTCACTAGATAGCCCGATACAACACACTCACCAAAGAGTGGACCGTTACACTACCATAAAAATGTTCAAAACAAAAAATGAATACATATTTGGAATATTTACATTATTTTGGATTTTCTATATATTTTTTCAGGATTTTTCGGGCAAAAGAAAATTTTCAACCGTTATGGAGCTCGTATCAATCGTTACACCCTCGTATCAGCCATAACAGCCAATACCCGTATCGGTAATGGTGGTGACTGTTACGGCCACCGTTACCGATACAGAATACCTTGGTCAGGGATCTTTTTATGGTTTGGCATGGTGTGGGGCTTAGGAAGCAAACAAGGTAGTTTGGAGGTTGAATATGTTGGCTATCTTATGGGCGATATGGGGGGAAAGGAATGGAAGATGCTTTTTATAATGAGAGCAATGCGGGAGAGCAGATCTTTAGCAAGGCAAAGTTAGATGTTGTGGAATGGGCCTCTTGTATAGATGTTTTGAAGGATTGTAATTTTTCTTTCTTTGGATTGTAGCTCTTGTGCCATCTCAAAGCTTCTTTTAATAAAATTATTGTTACCTAAAAAAAAGTAGCTGAGGCATTGCTCCAAAATCAAATTGATTTGATAATCCTGAGTCCCGACCACTGACATTTCTACCATCCATTCAGTGGCCACCAATAGGACTGTGTCATCCGCTCATTGCAAGTTTTGGGTTATGACACATCAGGCAATCCCAGAAATCTACCATTGGCCTGAAAATGAGTGTTGGAAAGGAAATATAGCCAGTGGTCCACAAGCAACAGAAAATGCCCAATTGGAATAATGGGAGTCTTGGTAGAGTAATCTTTTGTTAATCAGTCAGCAAAAGTTGGGTCCACCAGATGGGACGGTATGGGTCACCTGTAGATGGGCCTGCCTGTTTGAAATGCTGGCCTGAACGGAATTGCCAGTAATTCAGACAATACATTGCATATTAACCCCTTAAAAATACAAGCTATTGATAGAATAATGGCATTCAGATGATCTATTGTCCTTAAAATACAAGCTATTGACAGAATATTGGCATTCAGATGATCAATCGTCAACATTAACGATCCACACCACACAGAACATTGGGCAACCAATCACCTTGCAGATTACTGTTATGTAAAGTTAGCCTACTCTTATTGTTCAGGATCTTCAGATGGCATCAAACATTAGATGGAAACAGCACCACGAATAACTGTGACCAAAAAAGAAAAAACAAAAGAAAATCTGATTCGAAGTGGCAAAGAAGAAATGTAAGATCCACATACCTCTGCAGCACTGATTTTATCCGGTCGAGAAACATAGTCTTCCAAGTCAACCTCATCACTCAAGTTCATCTTAGCTGTGCACACCTATAAAGAGACAATCCACAAATAGCAATCAGCTTACAATGAATGTAAACTGTCCACCATAACCAACAAGGCAAGAGAATAGTAAAAGGGTGTTTGCTAACTCCACAGGCATATATACCAATTACCAACTCATCTACCCACCTCCTCATGTGCCAATGTGGCACGTGTAAAGATCCAAACCATCCATCAGGTGTAGGGCTGTCAATCAGCTTTGGGTCGGGTACAGGGATACCCATACCCATTCCCTCTAATGGGTATGCCTCTCCCAACCCCCCCACAAGTCTGAAATGGGCACCTATACCCATACCCATTAAGGTACGGGGTATCCGTTAGGGTATCACATACCCATTTATGATTTGAATTTTTTCAACAAAAAAAAAAAAAAAAAGCCATTAATTTAAAAGCTTAGATTTTATAGCATAAAAAAAAATACAAAAATAAAAACCTACGGCTTTTAGAATCTAACCACGGATCGTCAACTACTCCTCGCTGAGAAGTCGAAGGGGGATTCAGACCAGGAGGGACATATAACTGCCCTTAACACTCGCCAGCCCTTGGATGCTGTGAATGGCTCAACCCCAAAGGAGGCTCGGGGTACATTTTGGAGTTAGACACACCCAACCAAACTCGATTAGGTTGATCTGCTTATCTCACGCACTTCCACACAGGTTTTTTAGAATCTAACCATAGGTAGAAACCAAACCAAACTCAATTAGGTTGAGAGGATCTGATTGTTCCACATGCACTTCTACAGATTGGCCAGTCATCCTAACTTGGACCATTTGTGAGACATCCAAGCCGTGCATTTTGTAAGAGATCCAAGCCGTGCATCATAGGGTTCCACATTTAGATGACCATTACAGCTATTACATAACCATTTTTAATACCATCCATTTTTAAGACCATGATCAAGTGGGTACCAACATGTTTATGTCCTAGCTAACATATAGTTTGGTTCACTCATTAGGTGGCCACAATGTACAAAACAAATGGACTACTAAAAACTCGCCAAAAAATTGGCCAAATTTTCTAGCCTTCCATTTGTTTCCTAAACTATGGGCCACGCACCCAACCATGGTTTTGAAAATCGGTTACAATATAAACACATCATAACAGTATCAGGCAATCAGCCACCCCTATCATGCAATACAACCTGGTCACCCACCTGGTGCATGGATCATCAGATTTACTCTCAGGGCATATAAATATATGTACAGGAACCACCATGGTTTTGAAAATTGGTTACGATACGACCATATCATAACCCTATTGGCCATCGCCATTATGCAACACAGGTGTAAACTGGTCTATATCCACAAAATAAAAATAAAATAAAATAAAATAAAAGGCCGAATCAGGATGTATCAGCCAATACATGTTGTTACAGGCAATATCGGTGCCGATACCGGGATGATACAGCCATGAAGGGCACCATTTCACTTTTTGTTTTTCAACTTCTCTCCCAATTTTCACTTTTTGCTTCATTTTCACCATGGAGGAAACTTAAAAATTCATTTTACACTAGATCTAGGCTTACTTTCGGAAGCAAAACATAGAATTTAAGTGAGATTCAATGAATCTAAATGGAATGAACCAGTATAGGAAAACTTGGAAGGAGAAAACTGTTATTTTTGTTCTTTTCTTCTTCTTTTTTTTTTTTCCTAATCTTTTTGTTGTATACTTGTGTTTCAATATAATGGGCCCTAATCTACTAGGTCATGCTTGATTTGTGTTCGATTACGACATATATTGGTTGACTTTCAGCAGGTCAAGTCAACAAACAGCATTTTGTAAAGAATGATCAATGATCTGATACATGAATACATGTTAAAAACATTAAAAAAATGATAGATTACAGTATTTTACATTTTTCTTATTCTCCTAAAAGTTTCAAAAAATTTGGGCAAAAAAGAATGGCTAATACGGGCATATCATCCGCTATTGGTCCCAATCCGACCAATACACCCCCAATACTGGTATTCAAAACCTTGGGACCTAGCTGCTGGACTGCTCAGATGCTCCACAAAGAAAGATATGGCAGCATGTTGAGGGACTAGGATCAAGGTGGATGTGGCATTAGCAAACTTCTACTAAATCCCTTCAGATGTTCACATTGGGTCAACCAATACTTGAAAGAGAAAGATAACACAATTCACAAATAAATAGTCTGTATTGGCATTTTATGATTCATAGAGGTTCTAAATTATTTCCTACACTTTCTGAAATTTCTTGCTTTCCCAAATTTCAGATTATCAGGTCCTAATTTTCTTATTAGATATAAATCGAGTATTAAAAAAGTGCATGCATTAACATGTAAATGACTGGATGGATTGATCCTCTTCAATTGTGTTGATTCAGCTTTGCCAGCCACCAGTCATAAGAATGACCCTGTGACAATGGCAAGTGAGAAAGATGACAAACGCATAAGGCTGAGAATCTTGTTATAACATCGAAACAGTATGAAATACGAATACAAAATTGGTTCTTCACAACATTTCCTGTGGGCAGCTCTGGTAATTGGTTAGCTAGTTAGTGTTATGGGGAATCAGTTTCCAGTCACCACATCATGAAGCTATAGTTGCAAGGCATAATGAAAATATTACCGAGCACATCTGCTATTTCATAGGAGTCTAAAGTGTTCTCTCACCAAGAATTTCTAACCTATATGGAGATTCTGAAGATTCAATGAAAGAACAAGTCACCATGGCCATAAAGGGGCTTGGAGATAAATAATGAATGGCCATCTGACCTATATCCAACAAAGAGAATGTTCCTACACACTTCAATGATCTACAACCACTTCTATTAACAAAAGATATCATCAGTCATTCAGTTATAATCGTCAGCCAGTGTTTTAAATAGCTACACTATGTAGCATGTAGTTTACAATATGAAGAGTAGCCTAGCCTAAACACCTCGTAGCTCATAAAAATAGCTTAAAATAGCTACAATCGGTTATCTTTCAAAAAAAAAAAAAAAAAGCTTAAAGTAGCTTTAGTCGCATGTAGCTTACGCTACATGATAATTTGCATACACTACAAACTACTTTGACTACACTATACGGGACATAGCTCACATTACAAGTTATTTTTTACTACAACATTAAAATCAATTAATGTCTTTAATGATTTATTATATTTTTCTATTTTCAATAAAAATTACTTAAATCTTTTCAATGCTTTTAGTAAAATAATATAAGTGACAATATTGCATCAGTTCCGTTGCTCTTTTTTACCTTGATACTTAATCATTGCCCTTTCCTATTACTTTAGGTTGCATTTCATTCCATCAAAATATCATGAAATTTTGTTAAATTTCATTATTAATTATTAATTATTAATTAGTCTAAGTTGGTGCAGAATATCAAGAAATTGGTACAACCAAGCGCAACCTTGATTAAAAATCCAGAAGTAGCATGTAGCTTATGCTATTCGCTATGTAGCTCAGGCCTCATGCTTCAGAGAAGTAAAGGCTACGCCACACATATTCGCTATTTAAAACATTGTCTTTGGTTACCACCTTCAATGAGCAAGTGCAGCATCTCAAGTATACACTTCTAACATAAAAAAGACTGCAAGGCCAGAAAAATAAAAATAAAAAATAAAAAAATTGAAGTTGTTAAATTGCAAGACCCAACTAATTGGAACTAGCAGATTACCCCACCAAATGCTCCCAGCAATGCCATCAAGAGGCCATTTTATAGATCTCATTGTAAATAAACAACATATACTCCTGTTGATGGTAGACAAGAGCCTGTTGTACAAGATCTCGTGGTAATGACGAGCAAATTTGGATACTCCTCCCAAAGATGAAGCAGATTAGAGATTGTACATGGAAGTGCCAACATGACTCACCTGAAAAACAAGCCTCTTCTGTCGCCTATCTGGCAAAGGGAATTCAATCTTCCGGTCAAGTCTGCCTGGACGAAGAAGCGCAGGGTCCAGAGTGTCTGCTCTATTAGTCGCCATAATAACCTTTACATTAACAGTTTGGTCAAATCCATCCATCTGCAAAGGCATTCAAAGCAAGTCACCAGAAGTTGAGCATACAAAATTAGCACTGTGGAATGCATGATGGCACAAAATGGTGATTTTTAGATACAAGCACATGCATCAATATCAGCCACAATGGGCCGATTGGCTGCAAAAGCCAGACAAGCTGAGAGTTCCATAGATTTACATGAAGGGGGCTTGTTCCTTACGAGCAGTAGAGGGTGATTACAATTCATCAACCAATGTTTGGACAGAGAGATCCATTATATAATGGTAAACCCATAATTTCTTCATTCGTTTCAAGCCTTTTACTTCTGTTATATTTACAACATTTCCATTAAGAATAGCACTTGCACTGAAAGTGAAAAAGAGAAACTTGATACAAAGGAGTAAAATGATCCGTAGATATCCATGCATTCAATGTCCACGAGGAAAACATGTAGGCAGCCCAAACCATCCAAATTATGGACCCTGATTTATGCAGTATGTCTGTAAAATCAAACTGAACGGATGATCCTAGCTCTTTGCTGATCAGGAAAAGGAAAGAAATGAAAAAAAGAAAATATACAAAGGGTAAGTCTAACCTTCAGTCAGTTCACCTTTCTGTTGAATTAGGACCATTGAACGTTTGATTTCCATCAGTGGTAATGTTTTTTTATCAGATCCACCAATGGTATGGTTAGAATCATTAATTCATTACAATTTTTTATTATTTCCCATCCATAATTGGTCCATGATTTAGATGGTTTGGATTATGGTCAATGTATGGCACGTGCATTATGTCTATGCATCCATATGGAAATTCGTTACCTTCCTAATCAGTTACCCTTTGCTTAATTGGACAAGACTGTGCTGATAGTTAACCACCACTTTCAAATTGTGGTGTCTAGGCCACTTCACATATGGCAACATGCATGTCAAGGCAAACATGCATGTCAATCTAGCCCTTCAACTATTGATACAACATGGCCTCATAATTACACCAAATCAAGCAATCTCATCAATCAAATTGATGGCTTTGAAATGGAAGGTCAGCAGTCCAAATTCATTGAGCAAAATCAGATGGCTAAGATTGTTCCATCAGTGGGGTATGCAACATCCACAATGAGGCACACAAGTTGGACAGTTTGGACTTACTATAAATGCACAGTATGGTGGAAGAGACACAGCTACTTCAAAAATGGTGCCAACTATCACCATAGCCTCTAACCCTTGTCCTGGCAAAAGGCACAAGGAATGCTAATTTCAGACGCCCTAGCTTCAACTGCCAAATAGAAATATCCCACAGATGATAATGTGGCCCATGAGTGTGTGAGCTGGGACTTTCATAGGATGGTCCCTGTGAATATTCTTTTAGCCCCAAAATCCAGCTGGTCCATTTATCAGGTGGGCCACATATTTACAAAGAAAAATGGGTAGCTATAAAAACAATAACGAATAGTTTGCTTTCAACGTGCTCGTTTGATGAGTGGCAGCCTGATCTCTAGGTTTGGTACACATGCACCATGAGGAATCGAAGATCACTCTACGGACATCCTAAACCGACACATATGCCATGTTGGCATGTGGTGCGTAAGTGATTGTCATTTACGATGGGGCATCTGTAATCAGTCCTAGTTTCCCTTTGTGGCTGAAAAATTCGAAACCGAGCATGAATATTGATCACTAAGCACCCAGCCACTCTATGCACAGCATACATTCACCTAAATTCAAACAATCCAGCTCGTGGGCCCATCTTTGGATGCTGCAGCATAAAAAGATTACAACCAACAAAGATGTGCTTCTTTGGGATCTTATGGAGTGAGTGGAATGAGAGTGATGCGGACATCAGACCCTTCAAGGTATATCAACGAAGGAAGCGAGCACCTCAAGCATCTTCCTTATGGCTAAACGACTGTTGAAGAGCATTGAAGACCCTATATACGTGATTTGGTACATAGAAGACCCCACAATGGGAAGAAACGTCTGTAGGAAGAACCCAAGAAGAGCATGGAGCATGAGTTGAAGAAGACCCGTCAGATTATTGTCGGGCCCCTGACCGTTGTCCATCTGGTGCCCGAACGTCTCTAGACATTTTGGACTGTCTTCAGGCGCTCGACATCCCGCCCGACGACCGTGCGAGTTTTTTTTTTAGTTCGCTTTTACTTGAGTTTCAAGAGTAGTTTTGTCTTTTCTTTCTTTGTTAATGTTTATTTAAAGGCATTAAGCCCTAAACACGAATTTCAATTGATTATTGATTATGAAAAGCTTGGTGGCTCCTCTTCCTCCTCTCCTTCTCTTTGTGGATCTTCATCTTCTTTCTTCTTCCCTCCTTCCAACTTTCCTCTAAGGTAATTCATTTTCTTCCCTCTCTCTTCTAAACTTATTTTCTTCCATTATCCGCAACCCTAAAATCTGAGAATTGATCCCTAAACCTGTTTCTCTCAAATTTTCATTCTCTAATCCGAAAAATCCTTCGATCTCCCGAACTAGTGAATCTCATTGCACATTTGGACCATAATCATGCAAGATCGAGAGGTTTCATCCCTCGCCGGATCCAATCCATGCAATACTTGAAATCCTTACTACGTGTCTGTGATGATGACCCACATTATTGCATGTCCTTTTGATTTTCTTAGATTAGGATGGTGAATGTTGAATCTTTTACTGAAGCTGGTGGATCGACGAGAGTACGCCTAGCCAGGAGTGTGGTTGGTGCCACCTCCCCTGCCTGAATGCCTTTGCAGGATGCTTATTCGCCCACTCCTTCATAGAGCGATTGTTGCTTTGTTATTCCGCTGAATTATCTAATGATTATACACATGCATCATAATTAGGGCATCCTGCATCAGAGAGGAATACTAGAATTTTCAAGAATAAGACCACATCAGCTGAGGAATTCTGTGGAATTCATAGGAAGATCCTCCACATGATTATCAATTGGGCACTTACAAATGAGCAATTTCACAGCCGTTTTAAGTTGGATCATTTAGGGAACTGGGGGATTGATGTAGAGCGGGCCGCAGACTATTTCATGGCCCAGAGGAAGCCCAGTCAGGGTCGAAAGTGATCCAGGCTGTCAGGACCATAAAACGGTCGTATCTCACAATCTAGGATGAGTTGATTCACACAGGGAGGATGTGGTAAGGTCGATCACCGTCTCCCCCACCGGATAGATACCTTGAATACACAAGGTGTTCTCAAATCCACGAGAAGATAAAAGCAAATAATTCCTAGAAAATAATTTATTGAATGAATAAAATCATGTCTACAATGCTTTAAATAGAAAACCAAACCCTCGGACGAAATATTAGACTCCAACTACAGCTAAAACACCTAGAAATCCCAACTTATTATAAATAGTAAACTTACTATTTATAGGCGTCTCTCATTCCTACTAGAACTCATGGTTTTCGGCCAAAAATAGAAAGTTTCCAAACCGGCCCAACCACGTGATTCTACACACTTTTCAAGCCCTTTCCATGTTGGGTACGACTTCTAAAACCCTACAGATAAAAAAAAAAAACTGACTATTTATAATAAAATCAAACTAAAACTAGGCTAATGACTGACAATCCAATCGAATCTCGCAAACCCGGCATGGGCAACCTTGAGTAGCAAGGGTTGGTTGGCTTAATTAGCTCGAGCTACCCCCAAAATCATATATTATACGTCCAAAAAGGGCTTAGAAAAGTGTTTAGAATCACATGGTTGGGCCGGTTTGGAAACTTTCTATTTTTGGCCAAAAACCATGAGTTCTATTAGGAATGAGAGACGTCTACAAATAATAAGTTTACTATTTATAGTCAGTCAGGATTTCTAGGTGTTTTAGTTGTAGTTGGAGTCTAATATTTCATTTTAGGGTTTGGTTTTCTATTTAAAGCATTGTAGACACGATTTTATTCATTCAATAAATTATTTTCGATTTTCTAGGAATTATTTCCTTTTATCTTCTCGTGGATTCGAGAACGCCTTGTGTATTCAAGGTATCTATCTGGTGGGGGAGACAGTGATCGACCTTACCACGTCCTCCCTGAGTCAGGGATCTCGTAGCAGTTTTGGCTTTTGGTTTTCTTTTTGTAAGTGGTGTTGGATTTATGTTGGACCTAATTCTTTGAGTGGTGAGACTTGAGAGGATTGATGTTTTTGTTTTGGCCATGTCTACTGTTTCTTTCAGATGAATAAAGCTGTCAACTTTCCAGAAAACAGAAAAAAGAAAAAAGATTACAACCAATGATCTGATTCATGGTTATCAAAATAGACGGTTGTAATGATAAAAGTCAATGGTCTAGGTTCAACAAAGAAGTGACAACTCCTGATTTTCAAGAAGTGGTACCCACAAGTTGGATGTGTTTGCCACATGTACAGTGGCTGCAGCATACATAAGAGTTTTTTTCTTTTTCTTTTTTTCCTTTTTTTTGAAGATCGCAAGTATATATTAAAAATTCAAATAATATAAGAGTAGTTTCACTTTGCAAAATTCCAAGTTCCTTCTCTTTATGTATCTCTTTCATACAAAAGCTATTTCTTTACTGCGAGAAGCTGCGAAGGGGAAAAAAAATCAAATCATCAATCATAATAGCCTTCTCCTAGTTACCTTGATCAACTAAAAGGGATCCTAGACATATTATTATATGCTACAAGTGCCTATATGAAAATGTTGAAAGATCTTTATTGTATGAAATATTAGTTTATAAAAGAATATTAAATAGAAAAGAGAGTATCGTGATATTCATTGTGGGTAGTGAACACATGGCCTCTATGTTGCACCACATGGGTGGGCCATAACCACTATCAAGTTGAAGCACAACCACTATAGAAATAGAATCATGTCAAAATCATATAATTAGTATTTGAATAATGCTAAAGCAACAAGTTAAAAGCAGCAGAAAAATTAATTTATCAATAAATAAAATTGAAAAATAAACAAAATTTTATTATTATTCTAATAATAAGTTCCAACTTTTTTCCTAATAACTAAGTCGACATGTGTCCAGCATGTGTATCCAACAAGCTGATTTTCAGAAAACTGGAGTGTCCTTCTTATATAGGTCTGTCCATGAGCATTGTCGACATGTGTAGCTGAGCATGGATATTGGCTTTTAAGTACAGAACTGACTCTAAATTGATCCAGTAATGAATCCCAATCATGCAACTCGAGGAACATAGTTCTTCTGAACTAGCAAGGAAATTTTTCTAGCTTCTGTTCTCCAACTAGTCATTCTTACCTGATTTAGTAGTTCCATGAGGATTCGTTGAACTTCTCTGTCAGCTCCAGTTTGAGCATCAAAACGAGCAGTAGCAATAGCATCTACCTCATCAATAAATATAATTGCTGGAGCATTCTCTTTGGCAAGACGAAAAACATCACGCACCATTCTTGGACCCTAGATAGAAGAATAAGGTTAATCATGATCCTTACTAACATCCAGCACACTGGCAAAAGAAAATAGGAGACCTCCAAGAAAATAGGAGACCTCCAGGAAAAAAAAATAATCATGCATACATTTATTGACTTTAGAATAGAAGACAACAACGCATCCTAAAGTGTTAAAGAAGTTACATCATGCCACACATGAAAAATGTGATGGAGAAAAGAGTAGGGGGACAAACACTAGAAAACAAAGAAAAAACAAAAGAGAAATCCTCCAACACACCTCACCCAAATACTTTTGAACAAATTCTGACCCAACCACTCGTATAAAAGCTGCAGTTGTGTGATTAGCCACGGCCTTGGCAAGCATGGTTTTACCTGTACCAGGGGGACCATAAAGCAGGACACCCCGAGGAGGATCTATACCAATCTGTTTGTATAGCTCGTGATGCGTCAAAGGTAACTCAACTGCTTCGCGAATTTCCTGTTTTTGAATGTCACACCCTCCAATATCCTGAATGACCAAGAACAAGCATTAGGATGACAAGAAGGTTTGAATCAAAGAAAAGACCAAATTTTGAAACAAAAGGCAACTTCCTACGCCTCGAAATGGCAGAACGAATGACATGAATAAGTATAATCCTGACAGTTAAACCCTAAGAACTAATGGGATTAGCTAGAGGCTACTTGAAAATCCGAATTTAATAATTAGTTCCTAGAGCTATGGAGGCTGAATGTACCTATATATGAAAAATGAAAAGACAAATTACAATATGATCCACAATTCTAGCATAAAATCCCAAATCATAGACGTAAAAAATTCTCCAAAATTTTCTATTTGTCAAGCTTATGATTAAATCTATCACATTTTTTCATAGAATATTCTAAACCCTATCTCTCTTTCAGAAGGTACAAAGTAATTAAGAATCTAAAACCCACAAGCCCGAAAGAAATCCTACAAAATGAATGGGCCTAGCATCAAGGGTTAGCAGTCGACCCATGTTAGGTAGGTAAACGTCACAACGTTAATGTCTTCACTTGACCTACTTTACCCTCCCAAAAAAAAAAAAAAAAAAAAAACTCACAATATATGACCAATAATAATGAAAATACAAATATGCTAGGCATGATAATATCCTCACTTGGGAGTTTTTTAGAGCATAACTAAGAAATCAATCAGGGATTGAATGGTCCCGACCAATTGCAGCCTTCAATGTGAAAGTAGAGGCTAGCCCACTACTACTGTCTATTGTACAACACAAAATACATTGGATAGCCCACTACTACTGTCTATTGTACAACATAAAATACATTGCATAACTTCCACTAAAAAGTCAGTAAATAAACCCCAAAATTCAGCAACTAGTATTGATTGCCATCATTTTTTTTTTTTTTTTTGGGAATATCGATTTCCAGCATCTAAACAATTTCCAACAACTATGGATAAATTCTAGCAATCACAAACACTTAATCATTAATCTTAAAGGATGGATGTTTCAGCTTAACTAAAAGGGTCATAACCAAGGTACAGCAACTAGAGTTGTACATGAGCCAAACTGAGGAGCTTGGTGCAACTCGGCTCGGTTCGGCCAATAGCCTACCCCAGCTTAAGTCGGCTCGAGCTGACTTCACGCCGAATTCGAGTTCAAGCTTTTGGGCCGAGTTCGGATCGGCTAGGGAGAAAAGGAAAAAAAAAAATGGGCTCAAGCAAAAAAAAATTTAAGGATAGGGATTAGGGCGCTCGAATTCGATCGATATTATATGTATATTATATATATTTAAGGTATTTAAAACTGGGCCGAGTCGAGCCGAGTCAAACTTAGTTAAGTTCGAGCCAAGCTTCGAATCGAGTCAAGTCAAGCTGGAGTCAACTCGAACTTTCGAGCTCAAAAAAATAGCTCAGCTCGGCTCGAACCTAGCTTTCGAGCCAATTCAAGCTTATTCGAGCCGAGTCGAGCGAGTTAACCGAGCTAGCTTGGCTCGTGTTCAACTCTAACGGTAATTGTGGTCATAATGGTCAGCATCGTTACCTTCACGATGTGAACTATAACGGTTGTTACGGTCTCTTTTTTTATTGAAAAAAAAACTAAAAAAATCTTTATTGGTCCCGTAATGGACCATTACAGCCTTTACGGGTTGTGACCATTAAGGGGGCATAACAAGCCGTTACGGGGTTGTAACGGCCTTTACGGGTTCGTAACACGTAACTCTTGCCACCGTTACCTTTAAATAACAACCTTCATGACCCCGTTACGGCCATTACAGCACACCATGGCCATAACTCATAATCTGCTCATATGACTGATAAATATCCCTTCTATAACCTTATAAACCAACCCAAAAGCTACTTAATCCTAGCCATCGGCCTAATTAAATTATCATCATCATAATCCTCCTCTAAGCCTTATCCCCCAACTAATTGGGTTCGGCTACACGAATCCTTTTTCTGCATTCCACTATATATCAAAGGTCTTAACTTTAGTTGGACCAGAAGTTATCAAGTCTTTTCTTACCACCTCCACCCATGTCCTTTTGGGCCTCCTCCTTGCCCTTTTAGAGCCTTAACCTGTACCAACTCACTCCTAACTAGCATAGTTCTTGGTATCTATAGCACATGACCAAACCATCCAAGTCCGCTTGGATTCTATGGCAACTCCCTTCTCAATCTCTCCACTCTCATGAATTATTGACTCGTAATATCGGAAGTGGTCACTTCGGGAAACTTTTGGATCAGCAATCTTAAATAATTCCTCATTCCCACTTCCGTTGTTACTAAAATTGCGTTCCATATGCTATGTTTTAGTCCAACTAATTTTAAATACTTTAAATTTTAAAGCACCCGTTCATAAATCTAACTTCGTGTTTATGCCCTCCCTCGTCTTGTCAATCAAAACTATGTCATCTGCAGACAATATACACGATGGGATCTCTTCCTACAAATGCCTTGTTAACTCATCCATAAAACTAAACAAAGACCAGTTAGCTCCAAAATGAACAATAGAGTATCTAATTTCAAGAATAAGAGAGATAAATATCCAAGACCCCACTTTAGTGCCTATTTTAAGATCTCGCCGATGTCCCCTTCTGATATGAGATTTTTCCAGAGCAAAGAGGCGAAAATGCATAATCCTTCTGTGTGAGCAGGGAGTGATGCCTAAAATGGATTCGCACTATCAACCAAATTGGAGAAGGACATAATCTCCTCCCCTCTATCATTCCTCAGGGTTCCACCAATTCCTAAGGGCAAATGCAAGCCCTTATAACATCTAGAAAATTTTATCTTAAAACTATTTGGAGGAGGCAACGACCATGGGATCGTCAGCCTCATCAAGCTAGCCCCACTTTTCAATCCCTCTTTCCAATCCTTCATGAGGCCCACCCGTGACGAACCTTAGAGTTCCATAGTGGTCAAAGCCCATTCAAAGAATGAATATATCATTCTAGTTTAAATGGGTTGAGAGATGATGCCTTGTTATAAAAGATCCTATAGTTTCACATCTATCATATGCACGCAACATAGGAGAGGCATTATATTCCACACAATCCTCCCATTTGTCGAACATGCCGGGAGGACCATCCACCTATCATTGCAAGACAATCCTAACTTCACTAAAGAGGCCAAAAATGTGGTTCCAAATAAATCATGCTAAGAAGCAATGAAGAAACACATGGTCAACTGATTCCAAATCAATTCAACCAAGGAAGCAAATGCTAGGAACTAACGCTTCTTGAGAATTTTTTTTAATGGTAACAAAAAAATTTGTCGCCATAAACTGAAACATAGCAAGAATAAAAAACAGAGAGATGATGAGAAATCATCTCAACTACAACAATCATTTGAAAAGGAGAGAGCGCATTTCAAATTAGCAAATTTCCCCAATGACGTTATGATCCCACTACGAACAACTCCCATAACTATTAATTTCTTTAAAGGTAAGAAGTAAATGAAGCCTACTCGAACACTATGGACTGAATCTTCCTTTGAAGAGAGACCGAGGAGGCGAGGATATAAATTTCTCTTCAAATATCCTTATATTTCTCTTTTTTTAATTATGACAACAAGGTGTCCCCGACCCTTTTTTAAGGCGAGACTAATCCCTGCGGATGTAGGCAATCACCCGCAAAACACGTGCATCGGGTAATCCCGAGGAGGGGAATTGAAACCGTGTATGTGGGGAGCAAACCCACGACGCTAGCCATGCGCCCAAACCTCGCGCGTGTATCCTTATATTTCTCTCTTTCTAATTCCCCATCATATTGCATGGTGGAACATTTCCCCAGGTGAAAGGACCTTTGTCCCATTCCACTCAAGATTGTCAAGCGTTAAGATTTTGTTGGCATGGCTAACCGCGAACAATTGGACTATTGGAGGAATAGGGGCTTTCCTGGCTTCAGCCCATATGAAAGCCTCCATATCACTGGCAAATGGCTTGGAAGAGGGATTTAGAGGAGAATCTATCATCAAGGTACCAACTACCAGGAAAATCTTCCTATCTTCAGCATAGGCATTTATGAAGACCTCATTGAGAACATACATGAGGCTTTCAAACTCCACCATTTTGTCTTCCTTTAGATTTATAAAAATTTCCAAGCGTAGAACCTCCCAA
The DNA here is from genome assembly GCA_003013855.2 of Liriodendron chinense. Taxonomy (NCBI): domain Eukaryota; kingdom Viridiplantae; phylum Streptophyta; class Magnoliopsida; order Magnoliales; family Magnoliaceae; genus Liriodendron; species Liriodendron chinense. The sequence goes on from PVNU02000525.1 coordinate 801,328, forward strand.
AATCTCGTACCAATCAATTACTTTAGAATATTTGCTTCATGAAAGAAGAGAGAACTTGGAATAACAACCTGAATCTGTGAGCAGCTCCTTCGGGTTTCCCCAGACCTCCACACCACTATTTACCAATCAATGCCCCATTCTTTTCCAATAATCTCCTAGAGGATATGCCTCCTTTTTTTTTTCAATTTTGGGACCTAATGCCAATTGAGTAGGTGGAATTCATGGCCATTGCCCCTCCAATCCTGAAGGAAATTCCTTTGCAATCGCTCTAAATTTTTTTAGCCAAAGCCATGGCATCCTTTTCTAGCCATCCCATAGGCATCTTCTTTAGCCACAGCCATAGGCATCTAAGAAGAGAAAGATCAGAAGGTTCGACAGCGTTACCTTGATGACAGTTATATGGTCTCAAGGAAGATGATTGAGCCGAAGTTCTTTTCCATTGGCCCTACAAAGGTGTCCTAAAAGGAGGGATCTTTACAGTTGCTTCCATAAGGGAGCCCAGAAATTGAACTGGAGATGTATGCATTACAGCCCATCCCCTTACCAGGATGATGAACTTCCTCTTCCCTGATAGTCACAACAGCCAAGGCGTGTTTGCTGATATAAACACTAAGCCCAGAAACCACTTCAAAGTAGCAACACTGCTCTTAGATTCATAATCTTATTCAAGGGGGCCCCACACATGATGAGGGTGTAGCCAGCAAACTGAAAACGAGTTATCTTTAGCTCTAAGGAAACATTGCCAAAACCTTTAATTAGCCCAATATTGGATGTGCAGTTGATCAACATGATGCAGCTTTCAGGAATTAACAAGGATATGAATGGTAACAGCAAATGACCTCGCTTGAGCCCTCTAGAGCTCAAAAAACAGAAAGCCATTCACTAAGATAGAAAATGAGACTAACAAGAGACATTCCTAGATCACCTCATCCATCCCCAAAGCCCATTATGCTCACCTTATAAAGCAGAAAATCCCAATCCAAGTGGTTGAAGGCCTTCTCCACGTAACTTTTGCATACGATAACCTGCTCCTCCCTGCTAATTCCCTGAGTAAATGCAGTGGCAGGGAACTAGAATACCATCCATAATTTGTCGCTCCTTAATGAAGGCACCCTGGTTATATGAAACCACATAACCCATTACCTCCCTCAACCTAGCCAAGAGTGTTTTCACCAGAATTTTGTACACACTCCCCACAAGACTTATTGGTCCAAAATTCTTGATTCAGTAGCTTCTTCAACTTTTGGAGATGAAGGTTTCATTTAGATCTTCTCCTAGGCAAGATCTTTTGTTAAATTCAGGCAAAAACCTCAGAATATCATCCTTCAAGATATCCTAACAGTTTTGGAAGAAAGCAATTATGAAGCCGTGCACGTTATCCCTATCCATTCCAAAGAATGTCTTTAGAGCTTCATCCCTAGAAGCCACTTTCACACCACTCAATAAATTTGAGAGCGGGTCTGTTAAAGGAGAAGCCTTCAAGTAGGCCTTCTGAATCCTTCTCCAGAGTATAACTTCCTATAGAACTCATTGCTAGCTTCATTAATCTAAGACTGATCCTCCACTGAGAACCAATGACAAGGAGTCTGTAGATGTGATTACTTGAAGAAAGCCGCTAGAGAACCAATGATAAAACATGGCTTTCTTCCATACAATAGCTAATGATAAGAAAACCATGTTTTTATCCCCTTGTGAGCCACGTCACCCTTGATTTATGGAAGAAAGTCAACAAGATTGTTTACTGCTGGATAGCAAGCATCAAATTCCAAAACCAAACAAAAGATAAAAGTAAAACAAAGTATATAATGAAAAACTATTCCCCAAATCTTAATCACCTCACCAAAATAAAATAAAACCCCAATTCCACTTAAACAAAACTACTGATGCCTCAACAAACCCAATTTTTTTATAAATAAATTAGTCTCACATAGCCTAATGACACAACCAAAGCATAACATTGGCTCCAACTCATCTAAACTTCCCAAACCTTAAGGGCTTGTTGGATAATGGATAAACACCCAAAAATGAGTTCATCTCATTTTAGTTAATTAAAATAAAGTTTAGAGACCATGGTTGTTGGTTACCAAGGTTATTTTTAATCGTTACCCCCACAAAAAAAAAAAAAAAAAAACAAACAAAATACCTCTAATGCATAATTGCGGTTAACTAAAATGAGATGAACTCATTTTTATGTGTCTATCAAAAAGGCCCTAAAAGGTTTTTTTCAACTTTTTTTCTACTAAAGGTCCCTTAATTCTCTATTAGGATGTATAGGTTCAACTTGTGGCCTACAAATTAATAGTTGAGAAGAGAAATATAGCAATGAGTCCACATTCAACTTACAAAAAAAAAAAAAAAATCCCAAATATCAGCAGCTAGGTCTTCCTTTTAGGGCATGGTACGTATTACAGTGGAACCCAACTGAACGACAGATGGAAGCATGTGCTCCATTATCCAAACATTAATCAAAGACAGCATGTAGAGCAAAATTAAAAAATACATAAATAAATAAAAAAGATATTGAGAGTGATAGAGAAACGCTAACATTGTAAGTAACGTCGGGCTTCTCCGATTGACTCAGCAGCGAAATACTGGAATCCGCCTCTGGAGGTAGCACGTCAACAAGTGCATTCGAGTGCCGGTGCAGCGCCACCGACGCCGAGGGCTTCAAGAGCTCCCGGTTGATCGTGCTAAGGATCCGGACGTAGTAGTTCGATCCCGTTGTCGACCCGACAATCCCGTTGTTCTGATCAACCATCTCCATGAACTGGCCAATCACAAGCGGCACCGACTGGATCCGCTTCACCTCTTCCTGGGCCCGCAGCAGCTCGCGCTTGAGGTTCTTCTGCTCGTCCTTGACGTACTCCTCCTGGATGTCGATGAATTCGATCTGGCGCTGGAGGGACTTGAGGCGGGAGTAGAGATCGTCGTCGTCGGAGCATGGAGAGGGGGTGGGCTGGCCAGTGTCAGATCGGATGGCTGGGATTGAAGGAGGTGGCGATGGCTTGGGATCGAGGACCATGGCCGAGGCTGCCATCTGCTTTTTCCTCCCTCTCCCTCTCCCTCTCTATATATATAGACACGGGGTTATTGAGTTTGGAAAGGAAGCGGATTGCGTACAGAGTAAACTCTGTGGGGTCCACCATGATTTATATGTTTTATCCACTCCTTCGATCCATTTTACCGGATAATTTTATGGGTTGAGAAATAAAAATAAAGCATTTATTGTTTACCTCATATTTGGTAACAGGATCCTCCATATGTTCACCTTCCTTCAAGCCAACTTCACTCCGAACCTGAAAGAATAAAACTAAGGGTGGCCGGCGTTCAGCCATTAGCCCTCCAAAGCTTAAGTCAGACGAGACACGGTTATAAAGTGAAAAGCTGGATATGAGCTTAGAGATTGTGTACTTTTATCGTTTATGGGGCCATTTACTTATATAGATCCAAGTGATCCAATCTGTTACGCAAACCGTTAATATCACTGCTGATTTCAGGGGATAAGGTGCTTATCTTGATCACCCTTAGATAAAGAGATGGCCTAACAACCTTAGACGTCCAACTGATTACGTCTCTTGATGGAGATGCTCGAAGTTATGAATAGAAACGAACCAGAATCGATCTATACAAACTAGTGATACTAGAAAAGCGGAGAATGCTCGGGCTCGAAGTTAACTTCTCACGTGTTGAGATGCGACCCCTTTCAACGACCACGAGCCGAGCTGTTCGCGTGTTGAGATGCGACCCCTTTCGACAATCACGAGCCGAGCTGCTCGCGTGCTGAGATGCGACCCCTTTTCGACGACCATGAGCCGAGCTGCTCGCATACTGAGATGAAGTATAAATGGAAGGGCTCGCGATTGGACAAAGTGGTCGCGACTTTTGTTGATCACTCTCTATCCATGTTATTTTGACGACCAACTTTATCCCATAACATATACAAAGCTCAAGTCGACCACACCACATGAAATGGTGTCAATTGAACGTCTATCGTTTAAAATTTCTTGGAAGATACACACAAGTTTTGGATCAATTTGATATTTGTGTTTTCCCTTCATCCATGTCTCTGCTATCATATGAACAAGTTGGATGACAAATAAAAATCACTCTGGGCCGTAGGAAGGTTTCAACGGTGGAAATCATTATTCCCACTGTTTTCAGTGGTGTGGTCCACTTGAGATTTGGATATAATTCAATTGTGGGATCAACCCACAAAATGATTGGAAAAACGGATGGACGGCGTGGATAGACTACATGTGTTCACAGTGCGCCCAACAGAGTTTACTCACTACGATAAAAGCGCATTAGCAATCCCGATTTCGTTTGGAAAAAACTCCTCACGTCTCATACGCATCGGGTTACTTTCATCCGTCCATCACATACACCCCGAGCTAGACCTGGAGCAAAATTTTCACAATGATTCAACACTCGGATGCGCCACCCAAAAGTTAAAGCCTCTAAATTCAGGAGGAATGGCCCACCTGAGTTCAAGAACATTGATTTTTTTTTTTTTTTTTTGTTAATTCTTTCATCCTGTTGGGGCACATAAGATGAATGTACTAGGATGGTGTTGGTCCTCCATTGGATCAATGCCTCTAGCATGCAGTGGTTTTTGTGCAAGTATGCTATAATTGATTGTGCGGCTCGATTCCAGCCGGTTCAACTTTGACCCCGCATCGAAATAAGCAGATACGTTGTGCTGAACCGTATATGACTAAAGCTTAAAAAGTTAGTTGCCTTTTCAGCCACTTGCTATCAAGTTTAAAACAATCAGATTGACAAAGAGTGGGATTCATCCTCCGTTGATGGGTTGCGCCTTGCCTTTCACCATATGTTATAGGCAAAATAATGGAGATCAACTCAGCTATTAAGATTTTACACGAGTGCCCATTCGACTCTCGAGAACATCTGATCGAGAGTCGCAGATCGGGTAAATACGGAAGTGCCCATTCGACTCTCGAGATCATCTGCTCGAGAGTCGCAGGATGGATAAATACGGAGCACCTATTCGCAAGGCTTCGAGTTCCCATAGATGATAGTCAGATGAAGCAAAGCAGAGATTCCCTTCTCGATCTGCGAGCAGACCTTCTCACAAGTCATTGAAAAGTGTTACATCTGAATGAGCGAGCACTTGGACTCGCGACCATCTTCCAACATGCGAACAGTTTTTCTGTGGTGACATCCCTTAGCCTTCAGTACCAGCACCCGATTCCTGTCGAGCAGCTTGTCCAATCCCTCTGTGACACCAAGTAGGGTTACACCCAGTTCGGTGGTCTCCGCCCCTTCGGCGTCTCCTTCCTCTTCACTGGCTATGACTCCAACTACGGCTTCCAGCTCAACATGAGCAATCAGCGCTACTACTACGCCTACCAGCAGCCTGTATAGGTTGATTTTGGGCTTATCTTCTCGTGGTTCCGAATCTCAAGGGATTGCCATCAAGGAACGTGATTGCCGAAATAAGTAATTGGGTTAGATCTCGCCTCTAAGGATAAGGATCTTATCCCACGAAATCAGCAGGATCTCGTATCGTACACGAAATCAGCGGGATCTCGATATCTTACGTAACAGATTGGATCGCTTCAAATCTATATAAAGGGATGATTCCATTAAGAGAAAGGTACACAATATTCAATCTCTGGCCTGCTTTTGCCTGGTTTTTCTTCTTCTTGCTTTGCCTGACTTAAGCATCGGAGGGCTAACGGCTGGACACCAGCCACCCTAAGTTGCTTTCTGTCTTCTTACAGGTCTATCGGAGGAAATCCCTGCTGGAGAGAAGGTGAACAACCGGAGGATCCTATTACAAAATCTGACGTTAACACCATAAAGAACCTTTTTCATATATAAAACCGATAACATCGACAAACGGTTGAGTAGATCGATTGTGGAACAAACAATTTGACAGAAGGAGAACTGATTGTATTGAGATAGATTGTCCAACGAGCGTGGATGAGCAGTTACAACTAAGATTTACCCAGCGAGCGTGGATGAACGATTACAACCGCTCCTAAATTACAGATTATGCTAAAGATAAACTAAATAAAAATAAATAAAGTTTGTTGTTTGATTAATATGAGACACCTTCCTTTATAGATTTCATCCTCTATTTATAAGTTAAGAAGAACAATTTAGATCCCTTCTTTACTCCGACTTTGACGATTGTTGAATTTCCTTGAGACCTTTCCTCTTCCTCAAACACTTTCACTTCCTATTATTCCATATCTTTCTTCGTCATGCTTAGACCACTCCTGTGTCGATCGTTTGCTTGCTAAAAGACGTGTTCCAATCTCTGGTCACCATCTGTTGCTCCAAGAAATCTGCTTCATGTGATTTTGTGGATCACACGCGTGTTATACCGTCCTCATACAATGCCACGTGTTCCTTCCTTATTCGCTCTTTTGAGCCTGGTTAGAAATAGGGTACAACATTGCCCCCCATGTTGCCTCGCCTTTGATCAAAAGGAGAGTGAGATGTTGATTAGTGCTTTTGCCATAAATACAGTCACGTTGCTATTCCACATGTCAACTCTCTATTGCCTTCATACAATCAAGATGAAAACTAAATGATGGTTTTGTTACCTATTTCTTGGCTATAGGCATGACATGTAGACTTTTTTCCTTGAATGAGCACCTAGTACGAGGGGTCATCACCATTCCATCATAAATGCTCATATCTTTGACGATACATACACTCATTTAAAAAGATTTCAAATTCTACTATTCTACCTTCATGCGTTACTCCTCCTTGTCAAAACTCCCTTGATAACATCATGGCTACTTCATCATCTTCTGCTTTTATTTACCATCAAGATCACTTTGTTGAAGAATTAGAACATATGCGTCTTCAGATTGTGGAAGAAATCATCTACTCTATTTCGATCGATTAAAATTTATCATATCTTGCCCTAGGCCCAGTCTTTGATTCCTCACTTAGTCCTGATAAGTTATCATCGTTGTTGTGGATAATTTCGAGCTAACCCACGGGTCAAGAGGAAGGCCCGGTCCACAGGAGCTCAGTTGAGCCCGAGCAGCATACCTTAAGGGTTGAGCTACTGGGCATATTACGAGTATTCCTAGTCGATGCCCATCAAAAGGGGATCTGTATCAAGGTGCGAGCTTGCAGAGCAAGATGTTCGGATAAAGATCATGACGAGCTGAGCATGGATGGTTGGCTCAGTCAGATGAGCAGGAGTGCGACAGGTCTAGAGGCGGCCTCCCTGATGTGGACTAAACAGACACCCGGGATTATCTCAATAAGGTATCCCTCTTATCGTTATGGGTTATAACTCCCACTTAATACGAAATTCCCTAACGCGCCTTAAATTGATTTTATTACTAAATGGTCTATGAACCCTAAAAATAGGGGCTCTCTCTACAGGACAAGGTACACAACTATTCACCTTACACACCTTAGGATTGTCCTATTCTCCTGACTTAGGCATTGGAGTGTCCCCTGTCAAACTCCGGCTCCTCTCCCCCGCCCTCTACTACTCTGTGCTGGTTTGGACGATTGCCATTCCTTGCCTCAAAGGGACCTGACGCAACCTAGAAGATCATTAGACCGCCATTAATCGACCTTACTTGTTGTCCAGATTTCAGCGACAACAGTTGGTGCCGTTTTTGGGACTTCGAGTTCAACACTACATTTGATTGTGATAAATCACCATGATAGAATAAAGGAAAGGCATCTGGGGTGGTTGGACCACCCCAGCCTAACTTAAATATGGAAGAGGAGGCTCCGTAAATGCCCCTCCCTTAATTGGCTCCATCTCAGCACTCCTCGCACGGGACTGGGCGTCAAAGGTCTTTAAATCGTGGAGCCAAAATCATAGCCCTTGAGGAGCAGTTCGAAGGGATGAATGAACAACTGCTCCACATCAGAGTACTACTAGAAGGGCGAGCCTCTCAACGACCGCTTAACTCGCTAGGGGCAATTGATGAGCCCTTATGGCTGATCGACGGGACCAGCCACCCTAGGGCGGCGAAGCTAGACCCAAATTTCAAATGAAGACGATCACATCAACCGAGCTACCCCAGCTCAGGCATGGACTGCGATAGAGATTGACACCTCTGGCCTACGCCACACATTGGAAGAGATGTGCCAAGCCCGGAAGGGTAAAGCCCCAAAGTATGTGGCGGAAAGCAATGCCCCCTAGGAAGTCGAGCTTTAGGAGATTAGGGGGTCAGCTCGGTGATATGCAACAAGCATACCAGGCCAAGGTTCCAGTCTCCATTGATGCTCTCCTGGAGCAGGTTGAGCCCCCATTTACTAGCGGCATAATGGCAGAGCAGCTACTGAAGGGGTTTAAAATGCCCCAAATCAAGCACTACACAGGTGTGGGGGACCCTGCCAAGCACCTAAAATCGTTCCAAGTTTGGATGGAACTGCATAGTGCTACCGGACCCATTATGCATAGAGCATTCCTTTTAACACTAACTTATTCTACTTGAATATGGTTTTGAAACTTAAAGCTAAAATCCATGAGCTCGTTTAAGAAGCTCAGCAAAGCCTTTGCCACACAATTTATTAGGAGCAAGGACACACAAAAGCCACTAACTCACCCTGTAACGGTCAAACAGAGAAACGACGAGTCTCTTAAGGATTATTTGGCCCGGTTCAATGCAAAAGCCATTTAGATCGAGGACTTGACTGACCAAGTGATTCTTCTAGCTCTGGTTGCTGGATTGAAGTAAGGAAAATTCCTTTGATTGTTCGAAAAAAACCTGCCAGCCACCATGTCAAAGCTCCTAAGTAGTGCTAAAAAATACACAAACGTCGAGGAGCTAGTCAATTCCCATAAGGGTGTGTAGACACCCCACCTTTGGCTACAAAGTTGGTTGAGATAGCTGAATGAATGAAGGTCCATACCCCCAAACCCTATATCCAAAACTAGCCAAACTCACCATTGCAAGCCCCACTCCATAGCCCAACTCAAGCCTAAACCCAGTTAACTCACCCTAAACATCAGCCTGAAAAACCATCCATAGAAAAAACTAGTACAAAAATCTTTAAAAAGTCAAACTTGGTGAGTCAATCCGTTAAGTCAAATCACCGAGTCAACTGACTGGGTTAGCCCAGCACTTGCACCCAGTCGACTCACCTTGTTAAACCTATCTTTTAAACCCAATTGACTCACTTGGTTCCGAGACACAACTTTGGAGTAGCTCCAAACCTCGAACCTGGGGCTTTCTTGCTTCAAGTTCGGAGGCCATACGCTCCAAAGCTAGAACAAAGTAGCCGTACGGGCAGCCCTTAGAGGGCCACCCGCCTCTATTTACGAGAGCTGTCACTTCTCGCAATTATAAATACCCCCCTTCCCTTCTCATTTCAATCATCCATCAGCTTCGAGTCCTTCTCTGTGAGAAACGACTCATCTCCACCCCCTTAGTCTATTCCTCCACCAAAGAGAGCCCGAGTGAGAAGAGTCTAGCCCTGGTCCAGCCCAGTCTGATCCTAGTTCAAGCCTCTCAAGCTACCTAAGTCATGATCTTAGCCACTCAAAGCAAATCTTTGCGATACCTCCGTTCATCTAGCTATACTTACACCAGCATCATCTCATTCGCATCTAGTATAAATGCAACATTTATTATTCTTCCAACCCCCCTGCTTATCATTCCAATACAAGCACTTGATCAGGTCATAGCGTATGCTCTGAGGTTTTACTCATCAGAAACTCTAACCGATCAAACACACATCATGCATCTCGCATAAAGCACATCTCAGTTCGAGCGTATGCTCTGGGCTTGCTTGTTTGATCGGAACCTGTCCATCAAACTCTTACGGTTCAGACCCATATTCATGCATCATATCATTCATGAGAATGTATGAGGAATAATTCAGACTTTCAAGTATCAGTTCGATTATGTGAAGTAAAGATCGTACTTCGGTGCGGGTAGAGTGGGTGCCTAACACCTTCCCACCCTGTAATCATGATCCCTTACCTCAAATCTTGGACCTCATATAAAAAAGAGTCATTTTAGATGAATGAATCTTTGGATTTCCTTCTCTAACGTTTCTACGGGGTTTAGCCGATTGTAGATTCGAAGTAACTGGCTAGTGGCGACTCTAGTCTTATACAAACTCATCCAAACATACCAATTAACCTAACAGTAACAAGACAACCGAAAAGCCCTCGAGAAAGAGGTGAGCCAGTGACAATGGCGCAACCCCTTTTCAAAAGGAGGGTCGGAAGCGCGGAAAGGCGAGCAGTCCACAGGGTGGGAGCGGCTCTGCCAAAGATAAGAAGAGAAAAGAGGCGAAAGAAGAGTCCAGCCATGACCGAAAGTAGCAGAAGGACAACAATCAAAGCAGCGCTTTTCGAGCACCCAAGACCTCGACTATCCATTTTGAATGATACACGCCATTAAACACCCCTGTCGAGTAGGTGTTCATGGCGGTTAAGGAAAGGAAGGTCCTTAAATGGCCATCCAAGATGAAGGCAGGCCTAAAGAAGAGGAGAAAATCAAAATACTGCATCTTCCACAAGGACCATGGTCACAACACTATAAATTTTTTTGACCTGAAAGAACATATTGAGTCCCTCATCCAGCAGGGTTTTGTTGAGCTCTAAATTGTGTATTTAGACCCCAATTCATCACACAATTGCATAAGTTTATGTGTTAAAAGAATAATATTAACTATGTATTTATGTTTGTAGGAAAACGAGAGAGGCTTCATGAATTCATTGTTAAAATGGACTACTTAGAGTACTTTGAAGATCAAGAAAAGAAGGAAAGAGAGGAGGAATCTAAGTGGAAAAAGTTCGGAGTTCAAAATCAGAAAAAGTGTAGAAAAGACAATTTTCGATTGATGTTTAATTGGTCTTCAATCCATCGTAAAATGACTTCGATTGTTCTTCGATCCATTGAATGATCCATTGTACATACCTGAAATATCAGATTTTTTAACAACTCTCTAAATTGATTTCGATCCCATTGAAAAAGAGTTTGATCCATCACAAAATACCCTTCAATCTTCGAAGTGAAGTTCGATCCATCATAAATTGGGCTAAAAAGTTTGAAACTCTCTGGATTACTTTTGATTCCATTGAAGCATTGTTCAATCCATTGAAGCTCCCATAGAAGACTGATGTAATTGCGAAAATCTTACGCACTTGGGAGAGGAGGTGCGCGATTTTTCCTATATAAAGACACATCTACTCTCTTCCTAAATCATCTTAGAGGAGTTCTAAACGTGCTAGAGGTGGAGAGATTTGAAGAAGAGCTTCTCCTTTATCAATTTTCTGATTTTTTTTAGTTTTAGTTCATTTTTTTAGTTCAACCATCTCTATGGTTGGCTAAACCTCTTAGCTAGGAGGGGAAGCTTATAGTTATTAATAATACTTTAATCTATTTAGTTCAAGTACTTTGGTTTTATTAGTGAACAATTCATGGTTTTGGTTTTAATAAGATTAACAGTTTTAGTTTAATCTTCCATCTTTTATGAATGAGATTACATGAAATGTTTTGATTTGTCGAGATTGATCAAGGGGTTGATTAGGAGTTTTGATTTGTGGAATTCTAAGATTCATCACAATAATAATGAATGCTTTGTAATCGTACAAGTTAAATATTCAATGCTTTATCTAGAATCAACCTATGGAAGTTCATATATTGTTTGGTTTATGATGTATGGTTTAACTAAATCTATCTTCCAATTGTATAGGGATAGGACTCCGAATCCAATTGAGTTATTAGCTTGAATGAATGGATTAACATTGTGGATATTTATAAGTGGATCCTTGAATTCCTAGTGTTTTAATTTTCTTAATTTTCTTTTTACTGTGTATGTCTCTGAAATATCATATAAATCTAGAATTAGATAGTCCTAGTTACTATTATCTAGAATTGTTACTACAATCCCTGAGGACAATCTCGGTCTTTACTGAATTATTACTACATCGCGACCCTACACTTGGGTTGCCTAACAAGTTTTTGGCACCGTTGCTAGGGATTTAGATTAACGGTTCTGAATGTAATGATTAGGTCTTAGTTTCGATAGGTTAGGATATGTATTATTTTGTTATTAGAATTTTTCATATCTCTTTAAACACTAACAATTTTTACTTATTTTGCAGCATTTTTAACTAACATAGTTTCATCAATTTGGTACTACCGTTCTAACTTAGACCTCTTTAGCATATTTATCTTTTAGTTTTTGTTTCAGAATTTTAGAATTTGGGTTTAAGTTTTGTTGTAGTGCTTGTGTGGTTCATGCCCAATTGGGTAAGGGACCATACGTTGAGACTTCTAAGTGAAGGTGGTCTACTCAAAGGGCTTTCTATTCAAAGACGAGTTAAAAAACGTCTAGAGCCATCCGGAAACATGGCTGAGAATGAACCAAATATCTTTAAGAACGTTGAACATGATACACTACCAACTAAGACGGAAAATAATAAGAATGAGGTGCACTATGTTCCTCCAGTCAAAACTCTGCATGATTATCCACAACTAGAGAGAACAAGCACACCTTCCTGTATAATTTTTTTACTCAATACAGGAAACATAGACTTTAAGCTGGGGCTTATACAATTGCTCCCACATTTAAGAGAATTTGAGGAGATTGTTACCACCGTGCAATTCAATAATGCCTCCGAAGATGTAATTAAATTAAAATTATTTCATTTTTCCCTCAAGGAGAGAGCCAAGTCATGACTCTACTCTTTAAAACCTAGAAGTATTGGGACATGGCCTGAGATGACTCGAAAGTTTCTTAAAAAGTTCTTCCTGGTTCACAAGAACAACACGCTAAGGTGAGCTATAATGAACTTCTCCCAAAAGGAGGATTGGACATTTTTTCAATGTTGGGAGAGGTTCAAAGAACTTTTACTTGCGTGCCCACATTATGGTTATAAAAAGTGGTGCGTGATTAGCTTCTTCTATGACGGATTAAATTCAAACATGCGCCAATTTGTTCAGATGATGTGTAACGATGAATTTTTTAACAAATAGTTCGATGAGGCTTAGGATTATTTTAATATGCTAGCTGAGAATGCCCAATCTTGGGACATATCCAACTAAACTACTAATCCCAAGTTAGCGCCAAAGGGGAAAGGACTACATGTGTTGAAAGAGCAGGATGATTTTAATGCACGGTTGGCAGGTCTCATCAAGAAAGTCGAGGCCATAAAACTAAGGAGTGTAAATATGGTGAATACCGACGAGGACATTGAAAGTGTGTGTGGTATTTGTAAGAGTGATGCTCACCAAACGAAGGGTTGTCCCACGATTCGTGCTTTTCAAGATGTATTGCAAGCCCAAGCAAATGCTACGAATGCTTATCAACGCCCTTTTAGTGTACCAAATTCTAAAATGAACAATCCTGATTGGCGGCATCAACCAAACTTTAATTGGAGGAATGAACTCATGGTAAATGCAAATAATAATTTCCAAGGGGCTCCACCAAAGAGTACCCTTGAGGATATGTTGAATGTATTCATATATGGACAAATGCAGATAAATCAGTATACCATGCAGGCCATAAACGAACTCAAAATGGCGGTTGTAAGAATTGAGACACACCTAGGAGTTAGGGAGCAAGGGACTTTTCCAGCCCAACCTCAGCCTAACACCAAGACACAATTTGAACTGAGTAATCCCAATTATTCAATCCAACATGTGGAGCATGTTCAATCCATCACCACCCTATGCAGCAAAAAATAGATCATCAAAATAACTCCTAAGAAGGTTAAGAAACCTGAGAAAGTTAAAAATTCCGAGGGTGGGGTGAATCAAGCAATGCTCCACAAAAGCGAAGAGCCAAAGCATGAATTTAAACTGGTGGACTTGTTCCCCCAATGTCTTCTCTCAACAAACGGGCAAGTGAAAATCAGGATATTTTAGAAGTTTTCCAACAAGTCAAAATTAACATTCCCTTATTTGATGCAATAAAATAAATTCCTTTATATGCCAAGTTATTAAGGGATTTATGCGTGGTTATGCATAAGCTAAACATGCAAAAAAGGGCATTCTTGATAGAAAAAGTGAGCACGATCATAAAATAAAATGCTCCCCTGAAATTTAAGGAATTAGGAAGTCCAATGATCTCTTGTGTAATCGGTAACTTCTGGATCGACAAAGTGCTTCTTAACCTTGGGGTGAGTGTTAACTTGATACCCTTTTCGGTATATGAGCAACTTGGGCTTGGTGAATTAAAACCCACCAAGACTACTTTACAACTCCCAGATCGCTCAATCAAAGTATTGAGAGGGGTGGTTGAGGATGTGTTAGTCCAAATTGATAAGTTTTACTATCTAGTAGACTTTATCATATTGGATACATAACCGGTTACAAACGTATGTACTCAAGTTCTTGTCATTTTAGGCCTTCCTAGCTACCGCCAATGCCATAATCAATTGTAGGAATAGAATCATGAAGACATCCTTTAGGAATATGACGATGAAGCTGAATGGGTTTAATTTACATAAACAACGAGAGGATGAGGATGAGGATGAGGATGGGGTCCACGAGATAAATTTCCTTGATGCGTTTGTGGAGGAGGAGCCTCTTTTGACAGAGAACCCTAAAACTTTAGAAGTTTGTTTAGCCCACTCTCCAAATTTTGATGATGACTTGATATGGAAGATGGATGCCCTTTTAGATTCTATATCGGCACATGAAACTAGCTGGTGTGAGCCTCAATTTAAACAAGTTCTCGATGAAAACTTGGGATGGAGAAAAAAATTTAATGATCAAACACTAAAATTTTCCTATCTCGAAACTCCCTACTCTTTAGAGGAGTCCTTGGCATTGAAGATTTAAATGATCTCATGATTAGGGATATTGTTAATGCCTTATGGGAGACCCCTCTGGTGCTTGAAAAGTCTCTTTCCATAGGGTGTAAAACTGAAACATCAATTGTAGAAGCACCAGTGAATTATGATTTTGTGGAGACGATACCATATGAAAAATTGATTAAAGTCTCCACATCTCTTTGGTTTATTCAAACGGATAATCAACAAACCTAGGATGACCCATATTTAATCAACCATTACCCAGGGAATACATTAGGGAGATTTATTTTTAAAGTGAAACATGAGAATATCTCCTTTTCTCATACATGTGGTAAGAAATTTTGAAAATCCGTTGAAATTCTTTGGTGGGATTTTCAATGGCGCATCATGACAAAAATCACCCATGTATATTGTGCCGCAGGATGGTGGATGACACTAATGAGAAATCTTCTAAACCACTTGATGATCTTGCTTAATTTTATAATTTTAGATGATCCTGTTTTATCATGATTGATCTCTTAATCTGAAGGAGATTCTCTTTTTAGAAGTAGGATTAGGTTTGTTTTATTTTTCTTTGCTTTGCCTTGATTAAGTTAGTTTAGTTTCGTTATGTTTTCGAAGAAGAAGCACTATTTTAGAATCTCTTAGGTACTCTCTTTCTCACTGTCTTTTATTTTGTCATTACTCTCATATTGTTGCATATTGCATATGTTTCATACATTGGGGACAATGTAGGATTTAGGTTGGGGGTGAGATTCTTGCTGAATCTACTAGTATTTGCAACATTTCGAGCAAAATTTTTGAAAAATCTTCAATTTTTTTATTTATAAAATTCTCTTAGAAAGTTTGATTTCTACGAATTTTAAGTTTATATAGATATGAGATGATAAGATATGATGTAACTTGAGTTTAAAAGTTTAAAATCCTTTGGTTTAGTAGTTTTTAATTGAGTTCCTTCTGTTAGTGCACTTTTCTGTGGTATACTAGTGCACCTTATTTGTCAATTACTTAGGTCAGTAGGTCTAGTGTCGGTTGAGCTTAATGAAGACGAAGACCGAAGACTCAAGTGGCCCAGCTGCATCAAGAAAGAAGAAACAGGTAAATGTGATGCCTTGGTGTGCCTTGCCTTGACCAAAACCTAACCCATAACCTCTTAGATGACTTGCACCACCTAGGTATACCTTTAGTCATCATCATTAGTCTTAGAACTCCATGAAAAACATGATAAATTAGACTAATTAAAGAGGTGGAAGCTGTTGCAATAAAAAAAGGCTCAAACAGCAGTTTCCGATAGGACTCCGATCAATCGGACAGGTGCTTCGAAAGGACTCCGATCGATCGGACAGAAATTTCGATCAATCGAAAATTGTCCCAGAAAAAATTGAAAACTCACTGGACATATTTCCGATCAATCAGACAGTCTTCCGATCCATCGGAAGGGGCCGTCCGATCAATCGGACAGTGTTCCGATCAATCGGAATTTCTTCCAGAGACTTCTCTGGATAGATTTCCGATCAATCGGACTTGTCTACGATCAATCGGACTGGGCTCTGATCAATCGGACACTTTTTCCAATCAATCGGAGATGCACGAATCTGCCCATTTTTTGATCGTTGGAAGAAAATTTATTTAAGAGGGGGATTCGGTTTTTGAGCTAGAAGAGGGGATTTTGAGGAGATAGAAGCCACCATTGCTAGAGATCATTAGAAGCTCTATCCCAAACCTAAAGCAAGTCATTCTCCTTGTGTTTTCATCACAAGCTTGGGCCATTCAATGGCATCTTGAGAATGAACTTGTTCCCTCTTGATTCCTAGGGTTTAGACACCTTGATGATAGTTAAATCCTTTGTCTAAACACTACCTAGGAGTCCATTTAGGTGCATTCCTCTAGGAAACCCATTTCCTACCATTTGTAGAGGTTTCACCATTCCCTAGCACCTTGGGCATCTCCAATGGAGCATCACATGCAAAGTAGCTGATCTTGGAGCTGAAGCCTTGGCAAAGCGGCGGCGTCAAAGATCGAGGGAGCACAAGGGGAGCTGATTCAAGCACGGGAGAGCAAGAAGAAGCAACCCAAGACGGCGTAACAAGGGGCTCAATCTGACAAGTAAGGTTGTCTTGTTAAGAGTCCATCCACTCAATTCCCTGTGGGAGTTGAGTGTAGAGTTTGTTTGACAAACTCGCCCCGGGGTCGTTAGCCGATCCTTGGCCTATTAGTTGGGCCTAAAATCTAGGGACATCACCCGTTCCTTGGCACGTTAGTCGGGCCTAAAACAAAGTCTCCAAGGGGGAACCACCAACACGGGTGCAAACGTGTAGGTTGGGAGGAACCTGTAAACTCCCCGGTTGGGTAGATCCGAGTTAAAATACCTTGGTTGGGAGGAACCAGATTTAAACTCCCCAGTGAATGCCGGTGTGCTCAAAGGGGTTGAGTACTTGAACCGGGAGTGGAGTAGACAAGTAGTCGAACCACTATACATCCTTGTGTTTGTGATTGATCTTGAGCACATTTCTCTTTAATGCATTGAGTTTAATTGGTTAATTATGAATGCTTAGTTAGGAATGTATGCTAGGCACTTGATAGGCACATCCACACTCACAAGATGTACTTCCACTACCTCATGTTGACTTGAACCTTTCTTGATCCACCCTCTATAGTCCACATGAGTTGTTTAGACTAGGTTGCTGATTGCTCTTATCTTTTGCTAGTCTTTTAATTGGACCCACTTAGGCTTGGAAGCTGAAGTGTTAATCGCTTACGTAGTATAATTTGTTGAATTTGTTAAGTAGGCAAAAAGATTTTGAAAAAGGTCCTATTCACCCCCCTCCTATAGGTTTAGCCATAATTCTAGTTGCTCCTCAAGCTTCCGCACGCGTATGCGTAGGGTGTCGTGTTAGGCTACCCGACGCAATTTCACCTTCATTACCTGACCGATAGAAAGTTAAAACATCAATCAGACTAGTTTACATTACAACTTTCATTAGTAAAGACTAAATTGAATGTTATGATAGTTTAATTGGATTATGGTTTGAGAGTGCTGAGAAATCAAGCCAGGGAGTTTTGTTTATCTTGTTCATGAGAAAATATGTAAATATGAGTAATTATCTGGGGCAAGGATTTAAATCCTATGTTGTTACCATTACAAGAAAGAATGCTTTAATACAAAGTGAGCCTTTTGAAATATTTGGTTATAGATTTTTGAAAAAAAAAAAGAAAGAAAAGATTGAAAATAATTGAGTGTATCGGAAAGGGCTACCTATGACCACACGAAAAGGGAATGGGATTAGTGTGAAAGCTGTCGATAAAATGGTAAGGCAAACTCTTTTCATAGGCTTGTTGTTGATTTGTGCACTTTCTAGACTTTTATTCCGATTAAACATCTAATGGAAGAGTAAACCTTATTAATGAAAAGTTGAAAATTCATTGAGCACACTAGGCCGTGGTTGTTTATATTCATTCTATTAGTCAATTGATCAGTTGAAACTCATCTTAATCACTTAATAAGTTATTGGAAGCTAGGCGTGATAACATCTTTTACTAAGTACTTTTGAACTTCATTGTCTACATAACTTAAGCTGAATAGAAATTAGTTTTCTAAGAGAGGGTTGAAGTTGGGGATTTGACATTCTTTCATGCATGTTTTGATTGGGACAAGAAAAATGCTGGTTGGGGGGTGTATTGAGCTCTAAATTATGTATATTTAGACCCAAATTCATCACAAGTTGTATAGGTTTGCATGTTAAAAGAATGATATTAGCTATGTATTTGTGTTTGCAGGAAAAGGAGAGATACCTCATGAATTCATTGCTAAAAGGGACTACTTAAAGTACTTTGAAGATCAAGCAAATAAGGAAAGAGATGAATAATCCAAGTAGAAAAAGTCTGGAGTTCAAAATCAGAAAAAGTACAGAAAAGACAATTTTTTATTGATGTTCGATTGGTCTTCGATCCATCGTAAAATGGCTTCAATTGGTCTTCGATCCATCGAACATACCTGAAATATCAGATTCTTTAACAACTCTCTGGATTGATTTCGATCTCATCGAAAGGGGGTTCAATCTATCGTAAAATGCCCTTCGATCCATCATAAATTGGGCTAAAAAGTTTGAAACTCTCTGGATTGCTTTCGAATCCATCGAAGACACTTTCGATCCATGGAAGTATTGTTCGATCCATCGAAGCTCTCATCGAAGACCGACATAAGTGCGAAAATCTTATGCACTTAGAGAGGCGATGTGCTGTTTTTCCTATATAAAGACACATCCACTCTCTTCCTAAATCATCCTAGAAGAGTCCCAAATGTGCCAGGGGTGGAGAGATTCGAAGAGGAGCTTCTCCTTTATCGATTTTTTGAGTTTTTCTAGTTTTAGTTCATTTTTTTCTTATTTTTCTTTGATTTTAGCTCAACCATCTCTATAGTTGGCTAAACCTCTTAGCTAGGGCTAAGAGGGGAAGCTTATAGTTGTTTACAATGCTTTAATCTATTTCGTTCAAGTACTTTGGTTTTATTGATGAACAATTCATGGTTTTGGTTTTAATAAGATTAATAATTTTAGTTTAATCTTCCATCTTTTGTGAATGAGATTACATGAGATGTTTTTATTTACTGAGATTGATCAAGGGGTTGATTAGGAGTTTTGATTTGTGGAATTCTAAGATTCATCACAATAATGATGAATGCTTTACAATCCTACAAGTTAAGTACTCAAGGCGTTATCTAGAACCAACTTATAAAAGTTCATATATTGTTTGGTTTATGATGTATGGTTTAACTGAATCTATATTCCAACTGGATAGCACTACAACAAATATGAGTTTTTACAACATCATTTTAACCGTGTTCGTCTAATGCACATTGTTAAAAGTATAATTTACCGTGTTCACTAAAAAAATGCTGTCATTTGAAAGTTGTAATCAAGCAACTTTTTTATAGCAGTCGGAAAACATTGTTAAAAGGAATTTACAGTGGTCGAAAAATGTTGGTAAAAAGAATTTACAACGGTCGAAAAACATTGTTAAAAGTAATTTATAACATGCGGACAAATGCTGCAATAAGTCTTACATACCACAGCGGTTGGAAAATTCTATTGAAAGGAATTTACAACAGTCGAAAAAGTTGTTAAAATGAATTTACAACGGTCAGAAAACGTTGTTAAAATTAATTTACAATGTGCGGATGAACGCTGCAATATGTCTTACATACCACAACATGTTTAATTCATTGTTAAAAATGCTCGTAAGAACGCTGTTAAATTCACATTTAACCACGTGTTAAAATCATTGTTAAATATAATTTCCATCTGCCATGGAAATCCTCACTATGGAAATCTTCCCCTTTTAGGCTTATTCCCTAAAATGACCTGTGAAAATGGATGGACGGCATGGATAAATCAGATACATCACGGTGGACCCCATGGAGACTTGACAGGACCGTCTGCCTCTAGCTTGTCTTGGTGGGAGTATTACCCAATCTGCGCACACCAAAAAAAGAGGGAGCGAATTAGCTGTTACTCGGGTAACACCTTAATGGGTGTTACCCCTACGGTGTGGGGCCTACCTTGATATATGTTTTGTATATCCACTCTGTCTATATGTTTTATATCATTTTAGGAGGAGATCTAAAATCACAAGAAGATCCAAATCTCAGGTGGACCATACCAATAGAAAGAGTGATGAATAACCGTTAAAAAACATTTGTGGGCTATAAAAGTTTTGGATCAATATGATCTTTCTAATTTCCCTTCATCCACATCTTCTTGACATTACAAAAAGGTTGAATTTCAAATAAATATTAAGAAAACATTACGATGGGTCCTTTGGAATTTTTGATGGCGAGGCACTCAATAAACACTATTTCATGTGGTGTGGTCCACCTGAGATTAGGATCTATATACAATTTGGTATCCCACCTTAAAATTGTCCGGAGAAACGGATGGATCGTGTGGATATACAAAAAATCATCAATGTGGGCCCCAAGGTAGGGGTAACACCCACTAAGCTGTTACCCGGGTAACACCTAATTCACTCCTAAAAAAAGAGCCCGGGCTCTTTTTCATTTTCGCGCCGGGCTCTCTTCCCTTTTCAATCCCCCTCAAGAGAGAAGGTGATTTCCAACCTCTTGAGACAAGCTCGTCGACGACAGATGGTGGGCTCTCGAGGAGCTTAGTCCCAGCTTCAACGAGCTGGTCTTCTAGCTCTCTCTCCTCCATTGTATCAGATCCTCCCTCTCAATTGAAACCTTAAAAAACCCTAGAAATCAAGATTCATAAAGCATATATATGCCAAAATAGCTGGGGCGGCTGCACGTGGGGACTTAATGGAAAGCATAAGCCTCATGCACATGTGCCAAACGCCGTCCATGGATGACATGCTCGCACAGTTGCAGACGTTGGGGCCTAGTGGGCTGCCCCGTCCACCAACGCTCCGGCCAACTTGGTCATTTTCGGCTCAGCCACAGCCAAGGTAATTTGGATATTTATGAAAATATTCTTAAATCCCAATTTTTATATTTACTCTATGCCCTCTTTGTTTTTTTTTTTTTTGTTTTTTTTTTCTTTTGGGCTGGGGCTAAAATGGAGAGAAAGAAGAGTTTTTACATGGTGGGTATTTTCCTGTCTTATAAACGAAATAAGTTGTTGGGAATTTGGAGGTGGATTTTGAATTTATTTTTATTTTTATTTTAAGGGGCCGTTTGGATGCTTGTAACTTCTATAAAATGTAACAAAGTCACAAGGTAAGTAAGTTACGGATGGTGTTTGGGGGAAGAAAGTTACAGGCAACTTTCTCTCAACCTATAACTTTCTTATAGGAAAATGATGTGAAAATCTCACAAGGAGAAAGGTCATTAATCAAGTTACCCGCAACTTTGTCACATGCAACGGTTGGAAATTTCAAATTCAAAATTTCTTGGGAGAATCGCAGCTGAATTGAAGGAAAGGGCTACCTGCTTTGAGATGCGGCCATTGAAGGCTTTTGAAGAATGAGTGGCCATTGAAGGCTCTTGAAGGATGAGGCAGCTGGTAGGTTTACCTGTATTGAAGCCAGTAGCCCTCCCTCTCTCTTAGCAGTCTCCCTTTCTCATCCAGCTCCAGCAGAACTATGCCCTAAAACCCTCTTTTTTCAGACGAATTGTTTTTCTTTTCTTTTTTTCTTTCTAGTTTTGTGTCGGGTTCGAGTCAGACGCGGTTTGGCTACTGACGCTACTATAGCAACATGGCTACTGGTTGATGCTCCGTGGGGCCTACCATCTTGTACGTGTTTTATCCACGTCTTCCATCCATTTGTCCCGATCATTTTAGGGCTTGATCTAAAAAAAAGGCAGATCTACAACTTAGGTGGACCACACAATAGGAAAACAGTTGTAATTGAATGTCCACCATTAAAAACCCCCTGGGCAACTGTAATGTTTGTTTGACATCTAGGTCATAAGGACCTAGATGAAAGGAAAAAAAAGAAAAGAAAATCAGGTTGATCCAAAACTTTTGTGGCCCTCAGTTTTTTTGGCTCATGCCATAAAATTTTATGGAAAAATGGATGGACAGCATAGATGAAACACATACATCATGATGGGGCCCATGGAGAAAGAAAATGAGGATTTTTAATTCCTTTTTATTTATTCTTAAGTTTTTTTTTTCTCAATAAAGGCATTTTGAATACATGGGCCCACTTTTATGCCTTAACTGACCATTAGTTTAGTAAAAAAATTAGCCCAACTATTCATCTAGATGAGCTCAATAAGATGGCATATTTTTTTTTTTTTTTTAGCTTGCTTATGTGTTAATTTGTTTTTTAATTGATTCCCTACTCAAAGCTCTTGTTGACGTGAATATACATCTTCTTACTTGTAACTAAGTTACAGGTTATCCAAACACAGAAACTAAGTTACCCGTAAGTAAGTTCTAACTTACATCCAAACAAGATTACCTGTAACTTACTTACACACCTGTAAGTAAGTTACCTGTAACTTACAACTTAAAAAACCTATAGGCATCCAAACGCAGCCTAAGTGGGGTGATGTATATAGACATGTTCTATTTTGAGAGAGAGAGAGAGAGAGAGAGAGAGAGAGAGAGAGAGAGAGAGAGAGAGAGATGGGGGTATAGGGTTGTAATTGTGGGGATACTTGGGGGTGCATTCATATAAACATTTGCTCTTTTATTCTTTTTGAGGAAGTTTGGGGGGCAAAGGTGTGGCCTGGATCTTCATCTTAATTCCTGAAATGTGCCATATCTATCTGATCAGTTACATATTAGCCTTTACATTAGATGTGCCCTACTGATATTCACCTAGTTGAGAGAACCAGATTAGTCCACATTGGATGGTTAATGGTCTAGATTTAAATATTCACATACGCTTTGAATAGCAGAATTCAAGCGAAGCATGTAAATATCGCTTGGAATTTATTGCATAAAGGTAAGGGAGAGAACCATTTCTATCCAAACACATGGCAGACCTGATAGGTTAGGGTCGTAGCTGTTGGATCTACTTCTTTTCAATGATCTAAACCTTTTATATGGTAGGCATTTGCTTCGTCAAAATGACTCTAAGATTGGGGATTATCTTTTTTGGATTTGTGGAATCTGTAAAGTAGATTTGGAAAATAATCATGTTGTGAGCTATCTTTCTAGGAAATTTAAAAAGGGATGAAATTTTTTGTGATTGCTAATCTATCATGGGGCTACTAGATGAATGATTTAGATCATGATAAAGTGGGCCCTGCTTTAGAGTAGCCAAGCTAAAGACTTTCATTTTTGGTTTTGCCTAACAAATCCAGTGGTGGTGCCCACTGATTTCTATTTAATGATTAGTCAGCCTCTTCATCGATTGTCCATGTCAAAATTTTCCATTTAACTCTTTTGAAAAAATCATGAGAGTTCTTGTTTCAAATATGATTGGCAAAGTAGGATTCATAAAGTAGATGCCAAAATAGCTGGGGCAAGGCTAGATGTTATCTAGGTTTTTCACCTGTAACGTCACATGAATTTACACACACCTACGCGTGAGCGCACACAAACAAACAATACTTAAGGTGTGCATTAGCTACTACCCATATTTCAATTATGAAATATTATACTTGGTTGCCATAATGATTAAAGTGATTTGTTTGACATGATGTTTAGGCTTCAAGGGAATCCTGTATGTACTAATGCAAATGAACTTAACATAATCTTGTATGTACTCACTCACCCACATTATCATTACTCTTCATGTACTATGAATATGGTGCTTGAATATTTGAATGCCATCAATATAGGACCCACTAGATGGACAATCTGTTGGTGGTGACCCCTGTGGGGAAGATTGGAAGGGAATATCATGCTTTTGAACTTCAATCCATGTATTATAACTACTGCTTGTTGCGCAGCATGCTAACAACGCCGGTGAACCAAGATCCAATCTCCGGTCTCACCCACAGATGATAAACAGGAAGAAATAATAACTAGAAGAGGAATCGAAACAAACCAACAAACCATAAGACATATTTTACATGGAAAAATCTCAAACAAGGGTAAAAAACCATAGTGCAAAACTCCACTATGAAGAAGACAAAGTTACAAGCATAATACTCACCTTCACCAATGCTCCCATGCATAGAGATTGCCCTTTTTGCTAACCTCTCGCCTCTTTCTCACCTTGGACATATAGAAACCATAATCTCATCACCTAATCTCGGATTACACCCCTTTATATAGTAAAACCCGAAAATAGAACACAAAATAGGAAACCCGCACTTACAAGTCGCGGCCGGTCGGGCGCCCGCCTAATGCCAAATATATCCAGTGAGCTACAGGCCAAAACAGCCTATTATCGGGCGCTCGGTCCACTAGACCATTGGGCGCCCGACTATTCACAGAACAGTCCAGAGACATACTGTCTCAAATTCATGAATATCGGGCGCCCGGTCCAAAGACCGTCCGGATGCCCGACCATGCTTTGGTGTGATTGGCTCCACACTCAACACTGCTTTGTTTTTTAATCCAACCAATGCTAATGATGGGGATCAACCTTGGACTTGCGTTCAACATGATTTTCGATGACTAGATGATCACTGTCATTCTAATTATCCTCTTTTTTAAGTAATTTTCATTTTGATTGTATCATTATCTGGACGTTGTGAGCTTGATGGTTTTTGTTGGTTTACAATCACTTCAACCAAGGCTTTCTTCAAGGGTGTCGAAACATGGAAGAAAGAGACCATAATAAAAAAGCTATTGTACCTTTATCTGCTTTTGTTCTACCAGGTGGAATCACCTAATGCGTCTTAATCAAAAACCAGTTTTCATCCTGATTGTCTGTTTTATATTTTAGGAAGCTGCAAAATGCATGCAGTCAAGTTGTAAGTTGCTATATTCTCTCTATGTTGTCATTTTTTTTTTTTTGGTTTATTACACACACCCCACTGTTAGTACACCCACCCACCCTGTTAGTCACACTGTAATGTTAGCCACTTCTCTTGGGAATCGATAAACAGTGCTTTAAACTAGAAACTTGAGTTAGGTTGATTGAGCTTTTAGTAGTTTAAGATATTTTTCAGTAGTCTTTTTAGTTTTTAGTTGTCAATCAAATTCTTTTTAATTTGAAAAATCATGTCAAATCGTGATGCAATTACATCAACACCTTGCAGTAGACTGAGATATTGGTCATAAAGAATCAAAGAGTACGCGCATTGTGTTTTTTTTTTTTTTTTTTTTAAGATTTACAATTCATTTTCCCTTTTGAAATAGCCATTGGCAATGAAGAGGTGGAGTACAAGCCTATCCCTGTTTTTCAATCCTTTCTACTCACAACCAACTTCTGCCACCTGCAGTGGTACATTCTGTGAATGATCCTTCTATCAGATACTCCATTGAAGTTCTCTAAGAGGTATGATAAAATGTTGGGGTGGAGAGGTATAATAATATTATAGATTTTTCAGTTTGTAAAGTGGGCTCAATGGTTCAATGATTCAAATGTTGATTTGATAGGCCTAATCGTCTATGGCCTGTGCACCAAAAATCCTAAGATTGGAAGAACCATCTGTATAGAGTTTCGCCTTATTATTGGTTGACTGTGAGCTATTGTTGTAGGCTCTCTCTAGATCTATTTGTTGACTGCCTGATGAAGGATCAGGTGCTTCCAACCTTTGGTGGGCTAGATTGGGATTGCCAAACTAAACTGGTGATATATTGTTAAGGATTTGATGGATACTAATACTATGGACCTATATGGATATCAGGGTATCTCAGATGCACACCATTAGTCTTAATTTCTATGCATGTTTTGTTTTTTTTTTCTTTGGATTGGAGTTGATTGACATGTATTTTTCTGTAATTTGAAATGTTGTAGAATAAAGTTGGTCGTCGAAGGAACTTGAAGCCTACAGACCTCGAACATCTTTATGGTCACACATATACGATCCGCGAGCGCCTTTGGTTTCCATAAGCTGTGAGCAGATAAGCCGTCTAGCGAGCCAAATCGGTCGCATCTTATATTAGAGGAGCCTGCTCATTAACTGGTGACCACCATTATCCGAGCAACCCTGGTCTTTGGTCGTTGAGTGGGGGCACCCCCGTTATCCGAGCAGCGCTGGTCTTTGGTCGTTGAGTGGGGGACACCCCCGTTATTCGAGCAACCCTGGTCTTTGGTCATCTGGTAGGGACGTCCCTCATCTCATAGTCTCAGCAGCCCATATAGGCCAATCTAGGTTTATTTATGCTCGTAGCTCTGAACCACAAGGGATCTCCCCAAGGAACGTAATCAGCTAGCTAATTCGATCACGCTAGCACCTTATCTGAGGATTAATGGGATAAGCACCTTATCCCCTGAAGTCAGGAGTAATCTTAGCAGCTTACGTAACAAACAGGATCACCCGAATCTGCATAAATAGATGGTCCTACAGATAATAAAGGTACACAACCTCTAATCCCACGTTTCACACTTCATCTTACTCTCAAGCCATCTCTAACTTAAGCTTCGGAGGGCCAACGGCTAAGCGCTGGCCACCCTTAGTTTTCCTCTTTGGCTTTCAGGTGAGGAGAGGAGCTAGCTTCGAGAAGGTCTTATAATTGGGGAGAACCTGTTACCAGAATCTGACGTTAATAGATTGGCACCGTCTGTGGGAAACGAGTATTTAATTCGTTCTTATTATCAATTGTTACCTCCCACTATGCCTCCTATGAAGATGACTCATCCTTCCACCTCAAAGCAGATGCTGCCTCTAGCAGATATCTTTGAGCAAAATCTCAACCTCCCTCAAGCTGCATCGCTAGGAATTCCTTCGGGGCAGCCCAACCCACCTGATTCCGTACCGCAAAATCTATTCCAAGATATATCTGGTGGTTTCGACGGTATTATGCGCTTTGTAGGGGATACGCTCCTTACTCTCCAAGCTGGATTTCAAACCCTCTCTAATCGGTTTGATCAACACTTTCCTGATGCTCTGGAAGGACCGCCATCACAACTTGCGCCTGCGACTTTTAGACACTCTCTAGACGAACCACAAGTTTAGACAAATCCTCCTCTAAACTGTATCTCTCATGGCAATCAAATTCCTAATCAACACCTGCAATATATCCGCTCCAGTGCTTCTCGACAACGTTAACCTGAAGAACAACCTGATGTCGAAACATCCAGTTATACTTTGCCTTGGGAAGGAGATCTCAGGAGAATCGAGGACTGTTTCGCTGATATGGAACAACGATATCAGTCTAACCTCCCGACTTCCACTCTGGCATCAATTCATCGATCTGAACCTCCTTTTACTCACGAGGTAATGGAGGCTCCTTTGCTTAAAAAGTATCGAATGCCCAACGTTGTTCCATATACCGGTATCAGTGATCCCCTCGAACATCTTGAGACGTACAGATCTCTTAGGGGGCTAGAAGGATATAGCTCAGAGATTATGTGCAGGGCCTTTTCTTTAACTCTAAAGGACGCAGCGCGTACTTAGTTTCGCGGTCTGAAGCCATGGTCCATAGAGTCTTTCTCTCAATTATCGAATCTTTTCCTTTCTCAGTTCATGGGAAGCATCCGTTTCTCATCTATCAGATCTAAAGCAGCAGCATGGAGAGAATTAAAGAATTCACAGTTCGATTTACGGTAGAAGCAGTCCAAGCAGAGGGTTATTATGAAGATAAGGGTCTTACTGCCCTTATAGTAGGCATCACGAGCGAAAAATTCCAATTTGCCTTAGATAAAAATCCTCCTAAAACGATGACTGAGTTTCAGGTCAAAGCTCAAAAATATATTAACGCTGAAGAAGTAGCCTTGGCTCGTCATGGTATTCAGGGAAATGAGCTAAAGTTTGAGGAAATTTCTCCAACAGACATAAAGTATTGGCGTGATCGACGAGATCTCTCTCTTAAGAAGTCTTATCCTGGAAAATATCGCAATTATACTTCTCTCAATCATTCTCCAGAAAAGGTATTGATGGAGATTAAACATAAGTCATATGTTACATGGCCTTCGAGGATCAAATCGGATTCTGAAAAAAGAGATAAGAGAAAGTTCTGTTACTTCCATAAAGACCATGGGCATAATACCCAAGACTGTATATCTCTTAAAGATCAGATTGAAGCCCTCATTCGAAAGGGACATCTCCGAGACTATGTCGCAAGCAAGATCGTTCGCCCAAAGGGTCCGATGCCCCAGCGCATCGTGAACATCAAGCGCGAAGGAAAAAGTCACCGCAATATCGTCCTTCACAGGAAGATGTTGAACCTGTGGGAGAAATTTGGACCATTACAGGTGGTCCGGCTTGTAGAGGAGATTCCCAAGCCTCAAGAAAAGCATATACTCGAAAGGCATGTCAGAAGCCTCAGCACATTTACTGGGTGGAGAAATCATCCAGCACGTCAAGCTTGAGCCATCATCCAATCTCTTTCTCTCATGAAGATGCTGAAGGAATTCATTTCCTTCATGAAGACTCCATCATAGTAGCGTTAAAGGTATCAAATTATTTAACTCACCGTATTATGTTGATACAGGTTGCTTTGCAGACGTCTTTTATCTTGAAGCTTTTAACAACATGACTCTCGCCAAAAATCTACTCAAACCAAGTCTCGAACCCCTCATCAGTTTCGGAGGTGAGGTGGTAACACCAGAGGGGAGTATCGACCTTCCCGTCACTTTTGGAGAAGCTCCGACCAAAGTCACTGTTTTCATCAACTGCCTTGTGGTCGATCGAAAGTCGGCATACAATGCCATTTTGGGCCGACCCTTGCTCACCAAGATAGGGGCAGCTCTACACCCCCTCTACTTATGCATTAAGTTCCCCACTCCAAACGGAGTGGGGTTAGTTCGAGGGAACCAGAAAGAAGCCCGGGCATATTATTAAATCGTGGTACAAGATCGAAAGAATATCCAAGTAGCTCCTATTATGGCGATCTCAAGAGATTCAACTGACTCTCCAATAACAACAAACCTGGACCCAAGAGAGGATAATATCAGACAGGAGCTCCCATAGAAGAAACTGGTCGAAATTCAGTTATCTAAGGATGATCCTTCCAAGAAGGTTCATGTCGGTTCATCTTTGGATTATATCTTCCGAGCCTAACTGACCGATTTTCTTGTCAAATATTAAGACATATTAGCCTAGCCTCATAAGGATATGCCTGTAATAGACCCCGATGTCGCAGTTCACCGCTTGAATGTTGATCCAAAATTTAAACACATCCATCAGCATCGACGAGTGTTCACAGCTAAAAGGCAGATGGTCATAAAAACCAAAGTCGAAAAATTGCTTGCCGTTGATTTTATTAAAGAGGTCGATTATCTGGAGTGGGTCACAAATGTCGTTCTCATACGCAAAGCAAACGGCAAGTGGAGGATGTGCGTGGATTATTCTGATCTAAACAAGGCGTGCTCAAAAGATAGCTTCCCAACTCTCTGCATTAACCAACTAGTTAATTCAACAGAAGGACATGCCCTACTCAGCTATATGGATGCCTATTCTGGTTACAACCAGATCATGATGCATCTACCTGATCATGAGAATACCGCCTTTATCATTGATCGATGTTTGTACTGTTACAAAGTGATGCCTTTCGGTCTAAAAAATGCTGGGGCCACCTATCAACGCCTAGTCAACAAAATGTTCACTGCACAGATTGACAGGAATATGGAAGTGTACGTTGATGATATGCTTGTAAAAAGTGTTGTAGCCAATGATCATCTTGCGGATCTCCGAGAAGCCTTCAATCTGATGAGGAAGTACCAGATGAAGTTGAATCCAGAAAAATGTGCTTTTCGGATTTCCGCTGAAAAATTTCTTGGGTTCATGGTTGGTCAGCGGGGGATCGAAACAAACCCCAAAAAGATTAAGACCTTGATTGAAATGCAATCTCTCTCCACTCTCAAAGAAGTCCAACGATTGGCCGGTCGCATTGTATCGTTAAACAGGTTTATTTCACGTGCCTCCGATAAATGCCTTCCTTTATTCAAGCTACTCCGTACGACTGCAAAATCCGACTGGGCATGGACCCAACAATGTGAAGAAGCATTTCAACAACTGAAACAGTATATGAGTACACCTCCCATCTTATCAAAGCCTGTTCCACATGAGCAGATCTTTCTTTATTTATCTGTATGTTCTACGGCCGTTAGTGCCGCCTTAATAAGAGAAGACTCCGGGGTGCAGAGGCCCGTTTATTATGTCGGTCGAGCAATGGTGGTGCTGAAACCCGATACTACGATATGGAGAAACTCACTCTAGCATTGTAACAGCAACATAGAAGCCACGGCCTTATTTTCAGGCCCATTCTATAATAGTACCTACCAATCATCCGTTAAGGCAAGTCCTTCAAAAACCTGAAATATCTTGGCGATTAACTAAATGGGCAATCAAATTTGGAGAACATGATATTACCTTTTGCTCACGAACCGCCTTAAAGGCCCAAGCCGTAGCAAACTTCATTGCCGAATTTACATATTCGACCCCTACTATTCCTACCTCCAGTGATGACCCACTGGAGAGCGAGCAAGCACCTTAGTCGCTTTACGTAGATGGATCATCATGCTCCTATGACAGTGGAGCCGGATTAATCCTAATCGCTCTTGATGGATCGCAATTTCAATTGCTTTGTGCTTCGGCTTTCGTGCCTCAAATAACGAAGCAGAATATGAAGCCTTAATTGTCGGTCTCGAATTAGTAGATATACTTGCAATAAGGAACCTGCTCATTCACAACGACTCTCAGCTCGTCGTAAATCAAGCGCTCAATGAATTCGAGGTGAACGAAGAGCGGATGGCTTCGTACAAATCCCAAGTACTTATCCTGCTCGCGAAATTGAACAAGTATGGAATAACTCATATTCCTCAAGAGGAGAACAAGCTCGCAGATTCTTTGGCAAAATTAGTTTCTGCACCTGAGCTCGATCTGACGTGAGCTATTCTTATCGAGCATCTCTCTACCCCGAGTATCGATTAAGTCGCTCCAGAGCAGGTCGCCACGTTGCATTTATCTTAATGTTGGATGGACCCCATCATCCTTTACCTCCAAAGTGAACAACTCCCAGATGATAAAAAATCAGCTCGACAAATTCGCTATCGTGCTGCTAGGTACATCTTACAAAATGGAAAATTGTTGCGTAAAAGTTTTACTTTACCGTATTTAAAGTGTCTCCATCTAGAAGAAGCCCACCGTGTTCTAGATGAAATACACCAGAGGGCATGTGGTAATCATCTCAAAGGACGGTTTCTAGCGTACAAAGCAATTAAACAAGGGTACTATTGGCCACTATGAAGGCAGACGCCATCGAATTCTCAAAGAAATGTGACAAATGTCAATGATATTCTCCAGTCCTTCATTTACCATCTGAAAAAATGACGCCGATGGACGGCCCTTGGCCTTTCGCTCAATGGGGAGTCGATATAATCGGATCATTACCCACGAGAAAAGGACAAAACCGGTTCACAATTGTGGCGGTCGATTATTTCACCAAATGGGTTAAGGCGGAACCTCTGGCCACCATCACCGAAAAGCAAATTACTAGATTCATATGGAGGAATATTATATGCCATTATGGACTCCCCATATTATAATTTCTGACAATGGAAAACAGTTTGATAATGCCGCATTCTTCGAGTTTTGCGAAGAAATGGAAGATACGTAATATTTGAACTTCCCCATATCATCCTCAGGCTAATGGTCAAGTAAAAGCGGTTAATAAAATTGTCAAGCACCATATGAAGACCAAGCTTGATAAACATAAATGCATATGGCCAGAACTCTTACTATAAGTCTTATGGGCTTACAGGACGACAACTCACACTTCAACAGGAGAAACACCTTTCTCATTGGCATTTGGCATCGAAACAGTCGTCCCCGTGGAAGTTGAAGTACCCACTCATCGAGTAGAACATTATGAAGCAGCGCATAATGAAGAAGGTTTAAAACTTCACTTCGATCTCCTAGAAGAAAAAAGGACATATCTCATATTTGAGCAGCGGCTTATCAACAACGTATAGCCCGTTACCACAATTCAAATATCAAGCCTAGGGCTTTTCGGCTCGGTGACTTGGTGCTCAGGCAAAACATCAGAATAGCCACTCGATCGCTGGATTTTAATTGGGAAGGCCCGTATCGAGTCATCAAGGTTGTTCGACCAAGTACATATTATCTGGAAGACATGCGAGGAAGACCCTACGTCGCCCGTGGCACGTGGAACATTTACTTCGATATTTTTCATAAGCATTCATGATGTGAATACGAAATCATATCCAAATAAAGACAATCTCTTTCATTCTAGTTGTTCAGTTATGTAACCTACAATTTGGTCGCTACTCCATTTTTTGGACCTGAATAACCTTGAAGAGAATACAAACATTCTCTTGACTAAGTCTTTTGCTCACGACAGAGCCAAATACTCAATTGATAGGCCAGCCTATCTCTATGTGGACATGGTCACCAAGACCTCCTTAATTGAGCCCAACTCATTTTCATGAGTTGAGTAAACATTCAAGCATGAATTCATTCCCATGAATCTAGAAAGAGAAGACAAAATATTTCCTTTCCATTAAAAAATTATCCAAATTACAAAAAAAGAGAGTCACCAAACTATTTTTTAGCAAAAGAGAAAGGAGAGATCAAGATTACATAAGCTGCTTATTCCTGAGTGTCGCTTGGAGGAGGTGCACGACTCTGTACTTTAGGTTCCGTCTTAGGAGCTTCCACAGCTTCGGTAGCCTCTGTGACTTCATTTTTAGCAACTGCTCTTTCCTCAGCAGCGACGACGATAGCGACCTTGTCGAATTCCTCTAGGTTGAATGCTGAAGAAATTCGTTACATTACTTTGATCGCAAACTCACAACCAACGTCGTACGATTCGTACCGCTCATCTTCATAAAGCTGCGAAGTCCAGAACTCCAGAACCGCGCGGGGGCCTTCTTCGGATACCATCTTGACATAGGCTACCCTCTCCTCTCCCCAGTGGATGGAGTCAACCTTTAGTTTTGTGAGGGCCGTCTTTTTCTTTTCCAAGTTTTTGCTGACCTCCTTGAAAAGCAACTTGCACTCTACGAGATGCTCTTCGAGAGAGATTTTATCCTGGTGAAAGATTTTCTTCTCCTTCTCGATCTTCTCCTTCACCTCAGTAACTCTCGCAAACTTGAGATCTAACGATTAATGCCTTTCGGTCAAAGCTTGGATCTTGCCGATGAGGATCTTCTTCTCCTCATTTATTTTGGCGATCAGAGTCTAGCGAACTTTTATTACTTGATCCCTCCCTTGGATCGAATTCTCCATGGCCTTCTTCTTTTCTTCGCCCTCATCTATAATACGGCGAGCAGCAATGGTGTCATGTCTCGTCCGTAGGTAAGGTCCAGACTATGCTTGAAAATCAAAGAAAGCGTCACTAAAGGTATAAAAGCTTCCTTAAGATAAAAGAAATGATGAAGTATTTCATACATACCTGGACTAACCTCACCCTTGTATCCAGAGAGAGATCCTCCGGACCGGGCTCAGGAAGAGCACTGAAGGATTATGGAGTAATATTGTCAAATAAAAACTTGCAGATAGGGTGCAAGTGACCCAAAATGGTAAAAACCCCAACCACTGAAGGCTGGGCTACTACCATCTCAGAAACGCTTGTCTCACGAGCGAAAGATGACTCCCGATCAGGAACTGACTCCTGAGCAGGAGCTAATTCGCGAGTAGCAGCCGGTCCACGACTCCCTTCACCCGTATGATGACTTAGTCTCGCCTCGTTACCCCTCGGGGAATTATCAATTATATCAATCACCGGCTGGTCATGAAGACCAGCCGAAGGGATCGCTGCAACTTCCACTAGGGGAGGGTTGTGTGGCTGCGAGCCGTGAGCAGGCTCATCTGCTCGTGCGGTCGGATTAGAGGGACCAGCCGCTGTCCTCTTCTGCCTCTTCGAGGCAGTGCCCATCAAACGAGGCAGCACTCCCCTTTTCTCTCCAACATTCACTATCACTTCCTCTTGGGAGATAAGGCTAGAAGCGGCTAATCGTGGAAGTGAAAGGGAGAGGCTAATATCTTTGTCGTCCTCTGACAGTTTGAAGACTTTGACAATCTTTTCGTTAATTCCTTCTCTCGTGCTGAGTTTCCTTCCAGCTGCAATACTTGTAAACACGAGAAAAATTGAATAAGTAAGAGAGATAGAACCCTGTTCGTACTCACACAGAAGTGAAGATTCACCCACCTTCACAAAAGAAGTGACTGATGTTATGACCCCTGGGGTTGGACCTCACATCAGATTCCCAGTTACCAGAGACATAAAACCACTATCTCCTCCACCTGGGATAATTTGAAGAGGGATTCCCCAAAATGAAATTCTCCCTATGCCAGTAACACAGGTAGTACTAACCCTCACTGGCTAGGGCCTTCTTGAGTTGGAACATCTTCAAGAACTTATCGGTCGTTAAGTCATCGTTGCCAGCTTGCTTCCAAAGGACAAAGGCACTCAGCACAACTCTTCAGCCATTTACAATGAGTTGTCCGGGGGCTATCTTATAAATGCGGAGCAAGTTTTGGATAAAAGGATGAAGGGGGAGATGTACCCCAAGCTTAAAAAAGTATTCATACAAGGCCACGCAGCTCGGCGGTGGAGAATCTGGAGTTTCTCCCTCTCCGGACAATAGGAGAATGACGGAGTTGGGAATCCGGTACCTTGCTTGTAAACCATTCAACTGTTCCTCCGTCATTATAGAGGGATATCCAGATGCGGAAAACCTCCTCGCTGGCACCCTTGCGTTGGTCGATCCGGAGCAATCCAGAGTTTCATTTCCCAGATGAACAACTTCATTATCCGAATCCACCGCCACGAAAAGGAAGAAAGAAGAAAAGAAGAAAGGAATACCTTAGTAATGAGGTCACGCTAGAGACAGAAAAAAGGAGGGATTTTCGAAAATCTCCAGCAAACTTCGAAATAAAGAAACCCTCCGCAGGCTCCAGATATTTATAGGCAATCATTCCGTCAAGATTTGAATGACACGCGACGACTCTTCGTTTGACACGACAATCGAACGGGCACGAGTATTAACTCCTGAGACACGTGGTGAGCGCCACTTCATTTCTTTCGGTCGAAAAGCTAGCACTCATCAATGCAGGATCACTCATGTATGACTTCTCCTTCGAAAAACGTGCTAGGCGGTTGCATACGCAGTCAAGTCTTTAGCTTAGCTACTTAACACGAAGGACTTAGGGGGCATTTGTTGTAGGATAAAGTTGGTCGTCGAAGGAACTTGAAACCTACAGACCTCAAACGTCTTTATGGTCACGTATATATAACCCGTAAGCGCCTTCGGTTTTCATAAGTTGTGAGCAAATAAGCCATCTAGCGAGCCAAAGCGGTCGCATCTCATATATTAGAGGAGCCTGCTCATTAACTGGTGACCACTGTTATTCGAGCAGCCCTGGTCTTTGGTCATTGAGTGGGGGACACCCCCGTTATTCGAGCAGCCCTGGTCTTTGGTCGTTGAGTGGGGGACACCCCCGTTATCCGAGCAACCCTGGTCTCCGGTCGTCTGGTAGGGACATCCCTCGTCTCATAGTCTCAGCAGCCCATATAGGTCGGTCTGGGTTTATTTCTACTCGCAGCTCTGAACCACAGGGGATCTCCCCAAGGAATGTAATCAACTAGATGTTTAATTCGATCACGCTAGCGCCTTATCTGAGGATTAATGAGATAAGCACCTTATCCCCTAAAGTCAGGAGTGATCTTAGTAGCTTACGTAACAAACTGGATCACCCGAATCTGCATAAATAGATGACCCCACAGATGATAAAGGTACACAACCTCTAATCCCACATTTCACACTTTATCTTACTCTTAAGCCATCTCTAACTTAAGCTTCGAAGGGCTAATGGCCAAGCGCCGGCCACCCTTCGTTTTCCTCTTTGGCTTTCAGGTGAGGGGAGGAGCCAGCTTCGAGAAGGTCTAATAGTTGGGGGGAACCTGTTACCAGAATCTGATGTTAACATGGAATATATTAATTTGGATTTGGTTTCCTTCCCTCGATGCCTGCCATGTGCTCTTACATTACTGTACTTTGTATTTACTGTTTCCCAAATGTGTTTGTACATCAAGAAACATAGTGCAAAGCTTGCATTGCATGACATACATAGTGGAAAGCTCCCTCAAACCATTAATACTGTCCTTCCTCGTCTTGCCACTCATCCACATCAAGATTCTCATTTCAGCTACCCTTATCCTAGAATTGGGCGTCCGTAAGCTGCACACTTAGCAATAATTGTTGTCGTAGTCATGGTAGTAACCATGGGTGGGGTAGTAGGGTTAATCATGAATTTGGCATGTGGTATTTAGGGCTATGCATATAGCAATGAACAAGAAGTAGTGAAGTACCTGGCAATCATGATGCCTGTGCTTGCAACCTCCAACTTCATGGATGGAATCCAGTTCGTGCTTTCGGGTATGAACTACTTCTCACACAACTATTATCAACCTGGAGTGTCGACCATTCATACCCATGCATGTTGACAAGTGTATACATAAGATACATATAACACATTTCAAACCATCTAAATCATTCACAAGACTGTAGATGGGTCATATCTCCAAAATGACAATCCTAACCTTCTATTAATGGATATTTGTTTTTTGAAATGAAGTTCACCATCCAGTTTTTTGGTCACCAATTAGACAGTTAAATGATCCTTTATAGTGATCCATCCATAGTAGGTTCACTGTTTGAATAGTTTGGATTGGGATACATTTGTGAATTTTTTTTTTCTTTATTGTGAGGGGCGTTTCTTGTGCAGAATGTTGGATGGAGCTGCAAGCAATTCTTTTTTTCTTTTCTGCATTTTTCTTTATCAGGTGGGCCACACCATAGGTATTTAATGTCTAAGCATAAACTTACAATTCTGCATGGCATTTCATTAAAAAAAGTCTGGATTTTTTTATCGCTTGTTAGAAATTATTTCACATGATCATAACGGTAGATGCAAGATACATAGATGGATATCTGGACTAGGGCCCATAGCTTGAACTTTGTCTAAAGTGGCAATATTCTGCTGATTGTCTTGGAAGCATTGACCTATAGATAATTTATTTAGATGTATGGACACAATTAATTCAACCAAGAATATGGGAACCCATGTCACTAATGTAAATGCTCTCCCACTACCTGAAGGCATTCTCTATGCTACTCCAGGTAAGATCTAAGTTGACAATTGACACATTGGCTTCCAATATTAAATTTATTAGATGATGGCAGATGGCAATTAGCTTTAGTGAAGGTAGTGACAGTTTACTATGAAGCCACACTTTAACTATAGTTCTCTCAAGTATTCTTAGATGGAAAGTTTCTCAGACTTCTCAAACTTTCTCATGCAGTTCTGATGGAAAGTTTCTAACATCCTTAGGAAGTAGTGGTCCTCTGTTTATTCTAAAAGATGAGCATTCTTTTTCTGAAAGTGCACAAGAAGAATTGGCTGAAGTGAAGATACTCTCAAGTGACCATCAAAGATCACTGTAGGTAATATTTTGAATTCACCATGGAAGTGAGAGTGGTATGATTCTGGTCTAGATATCTCAT
The DNA here is from genome assembly GCA_003013855.2 of Liriodendron chinense. Classification (NCBI taxonomy): domain Eukaryota; kingdom Viridiplantae; phylum Streptophyta; class Magnoliopsida; order Magnoliales; family Magnoliaceae; genus Liriodendron; species Liriodendron chinense. The sequence continues at coordinate 839,057 of PVNU02000525.1, forward strand.
CTTTCTTTTAAAAAATAAAATTCAGTCCTTTGTTTAAAAAAAAAAACGTAAGTTTATTCTTAGATGCCTTGAAATTACTATTTGCACATTGTTGAGTGACAAATTTTGCATGTTTAACCCTACGTTTATCTTGCATTTACATGAATTATGTGGCTAAAGTGATCTAATTACATGAGTGTTCATGTTTAATAGTGATTGTGTGAATTATGATGAATTCGAGCTAAAAAGGTGATTTAAAGTCCAAGAGATGGTGATACGATGCTTGAATGGTGTAGAAAATGTCATGAAAAGTCCAAATCCATAACTACAGGGCTGGAAAAGCAATATGCAGAAAGTGCAGAAATAGCCTTGGGGTTGTTAAATTGTGAATTTCGAGACGGTGCAAGTCTATAAAAGGGGAACCGAATTCCACAAATTCTATTCCCATTTTTTCCTTTTCTCTTAGATTTCTTTCCTAAGAGTTTTTAGAGAGAGAGAGAGGGAGAGAGGGAGAGAGAGAGATTTTTTACTTGATTCTTTATTCATGCAAGTTCATTAAGGTGTAATTTCTTTAGATTAATTCAAGTTCTTTTTTTTATTATTGCAATTTTCTCTTCTTTTATTTATTCTTTTCTTGTCCCTTTTCATTTTCAAACATGTGCTTCTAATTCTCTTTTAGCCAAAGCTAGAAGGAAAGCACATGGTTCAATAGATTGTCCATCATGATGATTCCTTAATGATTTCATGATGGGATCTTAAGATTGATACATGTTATCATGTATTAGGAAAATCTTTGATCCATCATGTGAGAACCATATGATGGATGCTTAGATCTAGCTAATACAGATTTCTTAGATGGGAGAGGCTTTTAACCTTTCACATTGTTTGATTTGTGATCTCATGGATCTCAAATCCTTACAATCCCTGGAGCTTATAAGTATGTTTTAATGATGTAGAACTTGAGATTTCTAATCTTTGACAGTTTTCTACTCTTTTTACATGCTTTAATTGTTAAACATTTCGACTAGACAGACCATAGTGTTCTGATCTAGTTGAGTTATCATTATCAGTCATGATAGATGGTTTGTTAAATCCATGTGTGGAACTTCGATGCTTTGGTTTGATTTTCCATATCAATCAAAATCCTTAATCTATTTAGGATGGATCCTTTGATATCTATTTTCATTATCTGTTTAGTTGATCTGTAAGAAGATTTCTCAGTAGACTGTCTTTGTGGGATCGACCCTGTACTCACAGGAATATTACAATTGACCCTCTGCACTCGGAGGAAATCAACCACACATCTTCCCCTGATTGGCAGGTTGATGCTCCCCAAGAATTTTGAATTTGTCACCTAACTTGGTATCTATTATTATGTAGTAGTTTTATTTTTTGTCTTTTTCATTTTAAGAAGGTTTCCAGTCCAACCAGTTGGACCATTAGTTATTGTCCACCTAGTGACTTACTTCCAACCTGTCATGTTCGTACAATATCGAAACCCTTCCAAAATCAACTCCATCCACTCATTAGGTGGGCTGGATCATAACAATAATTTTTACTCATTGATAAATAGAAAAATATAATTATTTATTTATTTTTAGGTGTATAAGGGACAACATTTACTTCAGTTTATTCCCACGTGAGCTGGGGAATTTGGTAAGTCCGCAAAGCTATAAGTTCGTTTTTTTCCTCTTTAAATTCTATTTAGTTGTTCTTTTTCAAAATTGTCATATGATGTCTTTATAATTTCAAAATTTCCACCCAATTTATAATGATTACCCTTTTAGCTACTGAAACTCTTGCTGACATATAATGCAGGGTTTGGTCCAGGCTGTTGATGTGAGCAACTATGGGCTGAAGCCGCTTCTTGAGATTCACGATTACCTCAAAGCCCTCGAGGTATTCCCCTCTGCTCTGCTTAGGTATTTTAGGAAACCATTATCTTCATAGTAGTCATGGTTTTTTTTCTTTAATCTTTTTTTATGAGTGTATATGAGAAATCATCATTTGTGATGCATTGGGATGTTGAGTACATGATTAGTTTCCTAATGCACCTAGTCCATAGAATTGAATCTAGATAGCTTGATGTTGGCCTCTTTTCCAATATACTTTGTGCTGCTATAGGTTTGTCTTTAAAAAGTAAAAGAAAGAATATTTGGCCCGTGGACTCTTAAGGACCCATAAAAATTAATTATGCTTTTTTCTCATTTGATGGAAATTTAGTTTAATTTGATGTACTGAATTAGTGTCTATTGTTGCTAACTTAAAAATTTTGGATGTTAGTTTTATTTTATTGATTGGGTTGATATATTGAATTAGTTTTTATTATTTTGATAATACCAGGTGTAAGAAATCCAAGATGCAGGCACTTTGATTTTTTTTTTTTTATAAAATAATTGAATAGGTAGTGGCATTACCAATGAAATATTTCCTTGGAGAATGTAGTATTTCCAAGAAAGTATTTCATTGGTGATATTACTAGGTTTTTACAAGGAAATATTTAGTCAGTAATTCTTGTACTTTTTCAAGGAAAAGTTTCCTTGGTAATAGTCTCATCATGAAATTATGGACTTTCACCAACGAAAATTTTCGTTGATAAAAGTCATCTGTGGTAACATAAAATGCATGTTGTGATAGACATTTTAATGTTTTAACAGCATGAACTCCACACTGTGAAAGTCTTTTTTTTATGGCATTCTTTGAACGTTATAAAATGTAATGTTTTAACAGCATGCATTGCACGACGTAAAAGACTTTTTTTTATGGCATTCTTTGTACGTTGTAAAATGTTCGTCACTTTTAACAACATGGGGTTCAATAACATTTCACCGCACGTTGTGAAAGCCATTTCATAATGTTTTTTGAACATTGTTAAAAGTGATATTTGTTGTAGTGTAGGTATATGACTCTGAATCCAATCAAGTTATTAGCTTGAATGAGTGGATTAACATTGTGGATAATTATAAGTGGATCCTTAAATCCCTAGTGTTTTAATTTTCTTAATTCTCTTTTTACTGTGTATGTCTCTGAAATATCATACAAATCTGGAATTAGATAGTCCTAGTTACTATTATTTATAATTGTTACTACAATCCTTGTGGACGATCTCGGTCTTTACCAAATTATTACTACATTGCGACCTTACAATTAGGGTTGCCTAACAGGTTTTTGGCGAGAATACATTGCCCAACGACAGGATGACATCAGGTTTGCTCCTTGGTAGGAGCAGCGAGAGGAGAGAATCAACAATGAACTAGTAGGGAAAATCTATACAATCATTGGTGGACCTGCTGGTGGCGACTCCAGCAATGCACACCTAGCTTATGCTCGGGGCGCACAAGTTGCCAAGGACATGCACTTTGTTAACTTTGTTAGTCAATTGAGCAAGGATCCCAGGGTCAACTCATGCCCATTACTTTCTCAGAGGAAAGCGCCAGAGGGGTCATCCACCCCATGATGATGCAATGGTGGTGACCATTGTTGTCGCCAATCAGAAGATGTTTTGGATGCTCGTAGACATTGAAAGCTAAGTTGACATCCTTTATGCATCGGCCTTTAATAAAATGAAGATTGTGACAGATCAAGGATTCAACCGGTAAAACCCTCGCTGATCAGATTTGTTGGTGAGAGCATCATGCTAGAAGGAAGCATCACCCTCCAAGTCACCACAGGAGAAGTTCCTCACCAGGTCCTCATCATGGTAGACTTTCTGGTGGTGGACACTCCTTTGTTCTTCGATGCCATACTTGTCCAACCTTCCTTGAGGGCTATGAAAGTGGTCATCTCCATTTATTATCTAACCATGAAATTTTCGGCCTACGGAAAGGTCGGAAAGGTCAAAGGCGACCATGAAGAAGCTCGGCAGTGCTACATGATGGCCCTCTGAGGAAAAACTTAGGTATCGACAGTTATGCTGGTCACCTCCTTAAATCCTAAAGAGGAGACCCTGGAGAGAGGGTCACCCTACCGAAGACCTGCTCACAATGCAGGTTTCGAGGATGACACAACAAGAACAGTGCAGATAGGGTCTCTGCTCGATCTTGGGCTCCAGCAGGAGCTCAGTAGTCTCCTAAAAGAGCACTCAGACGTGTTTACTTGGCCTCACCAGGACATGCTTGGTATAAACCCGAACATCATGGTCCATTGGCCAAACGTGAACCCTCATCACAAGCCCATTTGACAGAAGTAATGACTGTTTGACATAAAAAGGTATGCGGCCATCAACGAGGAAGTTAACAAGTTCCTCTAAGCTATATTTGTTAAGGAGAACTACTACCTTGACTGGCTCGCTAATGTCATGATGGTCAAGAATGCAAATAGAAAATGGGGGGTCTGTGTGGATTACACCGACCTGAATAAGGCCTGTCTGAAGGACAATTTTCCCCTCCTTAGGATCGATCACCTAGTCGATGCGATGATAGGTTATGCGTTGCTCAATTTCATGGACGCGTATTCAGGCCACAACCAAATCCGGATGCATCATCATGACAAGTAGGAGACAAGCTTCATCATTAATCGAGGCCTCTACTGCTACAAGGCCATGCCCTTTGGCTTGAAAAATTCGGGGCTGACCTATTAGAGGCTGGTCAATTACATGTTCTCTGACCAGATCAGCAAGACAATGGAAGTATACATTGACGACATGCTCGTAAAGAATATTAGGTCATCGGTTCACATCATTGATTTGCGCGAAATGTTCAGCACCCTGAGGAAATACTAAATGAAGCTCAATCCGAGCAAGTGCACCTTTGACATCAGCTTAGGAAAATTCCTCGGCTTTATGGTACATTGATGCAGGATCGAGGCAAACCCCAAAAATATATGAGCTCTGATCGAAATGAGCTCACCCAGCACAATCAAAGAGATCCAGCGCCTTCCAGGACAGGTCGCCGCCCTAAACAGATTTATTTCCAAGGCAACGGATAAATGCCTCCCCTTCAAGAAATTAAGGGGGGGCTAAAAGCCGACCTAGACTAATGAATGCGAGCAAGCCTTTTAGGAGCTGAAAGTATTCCTCGGGTCATCGCCCTTGTTACCTGTTCCAGGGGAAGAACTATTGCTCTACTTATCTGTACTTCCAGGCACACACCAGTATTGTCATGAACAACCAGCCACTCCGGCAAGTTCTTCAGAAGCCAGAGACCTCTGGTCAGCTCATTAAGTGGGCAATAGAGCTCGGCGAGTTTGACATATAATTCAGCCCACGAACTGCCATTAAGGGGCAGGTTGTGGCAGGACTTCATCACAGAGTTTACTGACTCAGCAGTCGCACAACCCATGAATCGAGGAGGAGATGAGGACCCACTAACACTGACGTGCACTCTCCATGTAGACAGGTCCTCCAACACCCAAGGAAGCGGGGCAGGACTGATCCTGACCTCATCTGAAGAAATAAAGGTGGAATATGCTTTAAGGTTTGGCTTCCGAGCTTCCAACAATGAAGCCGAGTATGAGGCTCTCCTAGCCGGACTTCGTCTTGCTAAGGCATTAGGAGCTTGAAGATTAAGGATACATAACGACTCCCAATTGGTGGTCAGTTAAATGATTGCCTATGTGAACTGAGTTCAGGAATTACTCAGGCAGTTTGAATATTTTGAGATCGTTCAAGTCCCCAGGCTGGAGAATATGAATGCATATTCACTGGCAAAGCTTACATTAGCTGTCGATGTCGATCTCGCTAGAGTGATCCCAATCGAGTTCCTTCTAGAGTGAAGCATTGTCTAAGAAGAAATGAAAGAATCACTCCCGATGAACGCCGAGTCGAGCTAGATGGACCCAATAATTTGCTACCTATAGCAAGGAGAGTTGCCTGAAGACAATCTTGAGGCGTGAAGGATCTGGTATCGCTTTGCTCGGTACACAATGATGGGGGACATGTTATACAAAAAGGGCTTCTCTTTACCCTATCTGAGATGCCTATGCTCCGACGAAGCAGAATATGTCCTCAGAGAAATCCATCAAGGCGTCTGTGGCAAACATTCCGAAGGTAGATCCCTAGCCCACAAAGTAATTCGGCAAGGATGAAATTGCATCACTTTGATAACACTTGAGATGCTATGTGTGCAGAAGCTTTGGTGTAGAGCAACTAGAATTATGGCTAAGCCCTAGGGGGTGATTAGGACCTTTTTGAAATTCTTTTTGCCTACTTAAACAGATTAACAATATAAACTAAGGAAGAACACTTCGGCTTCCAAGCTTAAGTGGGTCCAATCACAAGACTAGTATATGATTTAAGCAATAAGCTACATGGTCTAAAAATGCATAAATTAACATATGATTAAACTAATCAAGCATCTAATTTATGCAACTTAAGTAGAACATATGAGAATAGATCATATAAGCTCAAGTTTACTCTAATTAGTGAACATACATCTTGTGTGTAAATGTGCATATTTAGTGCCTAGCATACATACCAATTAAGCATTCATAATTAAACAATTAAACCATAATGCATAATAAAAAAATGTGCTCGAGTACAATCCCAAACATAATGATGTATGTATAGTGGTTCGACTATGTGTTTACTCCACTCCCGGTTCAAGTACTCACCCCTTGAGCACATCGACATTCACTAGGGAGTTTGAATCAGGCTCCTCCCAACCTAGGTGTTTTAACTCGGATCCACCCTATCGAGGAGTTTATAGGTTCCTCCCAACCTATACGTTTATACTCGTGTTGGTGGCTCCCCTTAGAGACTTGTTTAGGCCCAACAAACAAGTCAAGGATTGACAAACGAAGCTATAATTTGGGTTCAACAAACGAGCTAAGGAACGACAAACGCCCTTAGACTTTTAGGCTCAACTAACAACCCAAGGATCGACAAACGAACATAGATCGAGTTTGACAAATAGACTTTATACTCAAATCCCCGTGGGAAGAGAGTGGATGGACTCAACACAAATTGATAACTCACTTGTCGGATTTGGGCCCCGTTAATGTGCCACTTTAGGTTGCTTAATCTCTGCTCTCCCGTGCTTCAATCAGCTCCCTTAGTGCTCCCCTGATGTTGTTGCCAATGCTTCGTCAATGGTTCAGCTCTAACGATTAATCGCCTTGTATTTGATCTTCTTGAGATGACCAAGGTGATGGGAGGTAGGTTTGAGATCTCTATAACTAATGGGAATAGGTTGCCTAGAGAATCTGTCACGCTCCGAAAATCGAAACCCAAGTACGATGACTCAAAGCTCGAGTTTCAGGGTATGAATTTAAAATTCGAGCATAAACTCGAGATTCCATTCCACACATCGCATATCTAAAATAAATCCCAAAGGATAATTTTTTTTATTTCCACTAATGTCTTATTACATTAAATTTTACAAAACAAAATAAATCAACTACGGTTGGCGCTTGAGTAGAATGTGACCACTCGAATACTCTGCTCTGCCTACGTCTTTTTCTTCCTGAAGACCTGCAAGAACTGTGGTGATTTTGGTGAGCTAAAAGCCCTGTGAGGTCATTTCCATCACAGGTAATATTCTAGTTAATAAGAGATAAGATTCGAATAATCAATGGATAGAATTGTATAAAATAAACGGAAATGAGGTTATGATTGATACACTTTATGATTTATTATAAATGGAGCATGATTATCATGATGTCATGTATGTTATGATAAGTGTGAGAGCATTAAACGAATAGGAACTCGCTGCCATTGAACATTAGGAACCTGTCGCAAATCAACCATGCTCACGTAACCGGTACAGTGAGGTGGCAAATCAACTATGCACGTCAATGGGTAAATCAACCATGCACGTCAATGGGCAAATCAACCATGTACCACTGATCCAACCGAGCAAATAAACCATACTCAATAAGTGAAATGAGCAGAACTCACTGCCACTGAACATTATGAACCTGTTGCAAATCAACCATGCTCACCTAACCGGTATAGCGAAGAGGCAAATCAACCATGCAAGCAAGGAGTCAAATCAACCATACTCCTGTTCTGTCGCAGTGTATAAATGTATGCTCATGTCATGAGCTATGGAAGCACTTCTTTAAGCATACAATGCATATCCAAAATTCAAGCACAATCACACCATGCATGTGTTATCTTCATTTAGGTAATTCTTTATCTTGCTTTAGTTATTGTCAATCGAGGAATTTGAGAAGGTCATCGTGTAAGGTTTAGTGTGTTGACGAGCTAAGATTGTTCCAAGAGTTATGTATTGTATATTATCTAATCCTAAGTTGTTGTTTATCAGGAAGTTTAAGAATAATGTCATATGGAATTTTGGGAATACTACGTGTATCTAGGGTTGCATGTTGGCGACATCACATGTAAGAAATCCTAAATCGAATTGTTGTAGAATTCTGACATGTGCATTAAAATGAGAACTTGAGAAAATTAATTCAAAACGATAATTGGCAAGTGAACTTTAAGAACAGAGATAGAAGATGGATGGATCCCTTACCTAGGATCCCATAATAAGGAAGAAAACATTAGAGCATGCCTAAAACCTAGTTAGGGAAGGATAATTTAGAATTTAGACTTAAGCAGGAAAGAACACTAAAGAAAATCAGCATAGAAAGTTACGTGAGATGAATCACTCACTGTTATGACGTCCTTTAGGCTTGAAACAAATCAAATTCTCGATTGAGTCGGCTCAGCGAGTTGACTCGCTAGGTTAACTCAATAGAAAAACCTTTTCTTCTTTCCTTTCTTCTTCTTCTTCTTCTTCTTTCTTCTTTCTTTGCTGGAGGGAATTCTCAGCAGCAGCAGCAACAGCAACAGAGCCGTGGGCCCTCTTTCTTCCTCCCAAACAAATCTCTCTCTTTCTCACTCTCTCTCTCTCTCTCACAAATAACTCTCTCTCTCTCTCTAGTGATTTCTCTGAAGGAGGCAGGGACAGATCATGGGGTTTATAATCAGCTGGAGGTCCGTTGCATGGTGCGGAAGGAATCTTGGATTCAATCCAAGTTAGAGAAGGAAACTATTTATTCTGGAAGGTTCTTGTGCATGGGAGCCGTTGGGATTCTAGGTGGGGTCCACACGATCTTACATACAAGATTTGGGAAGTCCATTTAAACCAGGGAGGTAGATCTTGATCTTCTTGCATTCGAACGGTGGTTTAAAGCGGACCAAACTAACGACGTGATGAGGCGAAACTTGATAGGACAAGGTTTAGGTGAGTCACGGATCTGATGGACGGGTTAGATTCATCAAGTGGGGCCCAGGTGAAAGTCAGCGTGGAATGTGCAGGTTGTAGTGTTAGCCGCTGACGTTGAAAGAAAAACGGAGGAGAAGATATATTTTCCCTTCTTTTTTTTTACGTGACTTGCACGGTAAGGAAAGGTGGTCTAAGGTTGGGTTTATCAAGCATGGTCAAGTATGGTGGATCTGGACCATTTGCTCCGTCTAATAAGTTGGTAGAAGGATATTAGCCGCTGCTGAGAAAAAGAGGCAGATCCAAGTTAAGGTGGGCCATTTAGGGTCCAATTTTTGGTTTGACTATTTGTAGAACGATCGGGTAACTGAAATTTGACGTGTACGGCTAAAATGTGTCCAAAAGATCATATATGAAGTTTTGTATGAAAGTGATCGTCAGAAATTATCATACTTAAAAATGACAGTTTAACTTAAGTTTAACTAATGGCATTTTCGTAATTATTGTAAATTTATGAGTTTTGTAAAATCTAATACTTCTACGTTGTTTTAGGGTTTATTCTGAGCAACTTTAATAAAGGGATCATAGCCTAATTCTCTACGAATTATTTATTATTAATTTATCAGTATTGAAAGTTATTTAATCTATTAGTTAATTAATTAAATTGTTATTTAAATCATTCCAGAAACATGGGGTGTTATAAGCATGTCTGAGAAGGTCCATAGGGCTGGAAAATCAATGATCTATATTTCTAGTGACGGACAAGATGTACGGATCAGATTTATGGATATACATGTGTATAGGTCGATGTGGAGATCATACGACTGGTCTACGTTGATCGCGTAGTTCGAAATCAAAGTGGACGGTTAGATCTTTCAATCTAGCAATGACAGATCATTCTAACGGTTAGTCTATTGACTTAACTAAATACACTGAGTTTTTCAGAGGTCTAAAAGTGTCGGAATACGTACAAAAGTGTATATGTGTGTGTATGCGTGCAAATAACACGGCCTAGAATTTAATTTCTCACGTGTGAACACGCACTCGTGTACCTACTCGTGCACTTAAATTTATGAGGTATTACAGAATCTCACCTACAATGATCTCATCATAGAGTTTATATAGGAATTTAACTATCTAGATCGGTCTAAACTCTAGAGATAAAAAAGGGACAAGTACATCTTCTTCATGAGCTTGGAATGCTCCATTCTTATGATACATCATAAAGAAGATGCCTTGTTAGGATTAAGATTTAAGCTTCTAATGATCTCCAATAATGGTGGCTTCAAACTCCTCAAAATCCCTCTCTACTGCCCAAAAGTGAATCCCCCCGTATTTATAGCAAAATCTTCAACGACTATAAAATGGGTAAAAAACGGTCGCTTAGATATATCGAAATGCCATTTCGATAGATTGGAGTGATCTTCTATATATTGAAATGGTCATTTCGATATATTGGAAAATCTGTTCAGAGAATCAACAAGTTAGATAAATTTTTAATATATCGAAAAGAGTTTCGATATATCGAAACACCGATTTCGATATATTGAAATCACCAATTCGATTGATCGAAGAAACTGTCCAGATAGTTGGTAAGTTGCTGGACATACTTCGATATATTGAAATGGCCATTCCGATCTATCGTAGTCTTATCAAAACTGGACTCCAATATATCGAAGATCTATTGAAAACTACTATTTAGGCTGGTCTGATTACAACAGCTTCAACCTCTTTTATTAACCTAATTTATTATATTTTTTATATAATCTAAGGCTAATAGGGATGACTAAGGGTTTTCCTAGATGGTCTAATTCATATAAGAGGTTTACAGGTGTTTTGGTTCAAAGGGTTAGGGTCACCAAGACATCATATTTTCGTATTATTCTTCGTTGGTGCTTCTGGTCCACTTGAATCTTCGGTCTTCAGCTTACCAAGACTCAACAGACATTACAACTCAAGTGCACACGTGATTGACAAATAAGGTGCACTAGTTTGCCATAGAAAAGTACACTAACAGAGGATACAATTGGCTAACCATACGAAAGGACTCCCAAGAGTTCGCTAAAAGATATAACAAATGTTAGAAGTTTGTCATTGTTCCTCGGCAACCACCATAAGAGATGACCCCCATGACCGACCCTTGGCCGTTCGCCCAGTGGGGGTGGACATCATAAGACCCCTTTCCATGGGCAAGGGGCAAACCAGACATGCGATTGTTGCGATGGCCTATTTCAAGAAGTAGGCAGAGGCTGAACCCTTGGCCCGAGCGATGGAAAAGAAGATGACCGACTTCATCTGGAGGTCTATCATTTGCAGATTCGGTATTCCCCACACCATTGTCACTAACAACAGTCGTCAGTTTGACAACACTTAATTTCGATGGCTCTACTAAGAGCTCAGCATTCAGAATGCCTTCTCCTCACCCCATCACCCCCAATCTAATGGCCAAGTCGAGGTCGTCAACAAAATAATCAAGGGACATTTGAAGACGAAGTTGGACCAATGAAAAGGAGCATAGATCGAGGAGCTCCCCCATGTACTGTGGGCATACCGGACCATAGCTCGGTCAATGACAGGGGAAACACTATTCTCCCTGACCTTCGGTGCCAAGGCTGTGGTCCTTATTGAGGTCGGCATGCCATCTTATAAGACTGAGCACTTTAAGCCCAACAAGAATGAAGGACAAGTGCTGTTGAACCTCAATCTATTGGAGGAGGTCAGAGAGAGTGCCCAAGTCAAGGTTACCGCTTACCAATAGAGGGTACCACGGGAGCTTTAGGTCCAAACTGGGAGGGACCCTATAGGGTCATTGGCATTGCCTGACTAGGGACCTATTGGCTAGAAGATCTTGAAGGATGACCTCTACCGCACCCATGAAATGTCGAACATCTGAAATCTACTACTAGTGATTGACATGTCTACATGAGCTTTAAGCTCAGCCTTTGATAAGCACCTCGAGTGCCCGTAATGCTTGTAATTTAAAATTTCATAAATCAATTAAGGCCAATTCCTTTCCACATTCTTGACGTCTGATTCTTTGTCAACTCCTACAACAGTAACCAAAAGGGCCGATGAGGCTAATATTAGTGCACTTTTCTGCAGCATACTAGTGCACCTTATTTGTTCAATCATGTGTGTCCATGTGTTGTAATGTCGGTTGAGCCTTAACAAGCTGAAGACCAAAGATTCAAGTGGACAAGAGGCATAGAGGAAGAGGAATAGGTAAATAAGATACCTTGGTGATCCTAACCCTTTGAACCAAAACACCTTAAACCTCTTAGATGACTTGGACCAATTAGGAATACCCTTAGTCATCCTTATTAGCCTTATATCATATAGAATAATATGGTAAATTCGGTTAATAAAAGAGGTGGAAGCTACTGCAAACAAATTTGCCCAAACAACAGTTTTCGATTGATCTTCAATCAATCAAGCATAGGTTCCGATAGGACTCCGATCAATCAAACAGTTGTTCCGATCAATCGAAAATTGTTCTAGAGGATTTAAAAAATTCACTGGACAGATTTTTGATCAATCAAACAGTGCTTCCAATAAATCGTATGTTGTCCTTTCGATCAATCGGACCATGTTCCAATCAATCAGAATTTGTTCCAGAGTATTCACTAGACAAATTTTTGATCAATCGAACAGGTCTTTGATCAATTAGACCTTTTTTCGATCAATCGGAGATGCGCGAATCTGCCATTTTTTATCGTTGGAGGAAAATCTATAAAAGCTAGGGCATTTATTTTTGGGCTCATGAGAGAGATTTTGAGGAGATAAAAGCCACTATCATTGAAGATCATTAGGAACTCTATTCCTAACCCTAGCAAGTCATCTTCCATGTGATTCATCACAAGAATAGAGCATTTCAAGCTCATGATGAAGATGCACTTGTCTCTTTTTAGATCTCTAGAGTTTGGATTGATCTTGATAATAATATTTTTATCCAAAACTCTATTATGAGATCCTTGTAAGTGAGACTCTCTAGGTAACCCATTTTCATTAGTTGTAGAGATCTCAAACCTACCTCCTAGCACCTTGGGCGTCTCCAATGGAGCATCACATGCAAGGGAGCTGATCTTGGAGCTGAAGCCTTGGCAAAGTGGAGGCATCAAAGATCAGGGGAGCATAAGGGGAACTGATTCAAGCACGGGAGAGTGAGAAGAAGCAACCCGAAGCGGCGCACAATGAGGCTCAAATCCGACAACTAAGGTTGTCATTTGTTAGAGTCCATCCACTCTATTCCTGGTGGGAATTGAGTGTAGAGTTTGTTTGTTCAAAGTCGATAGGTTCGGTTGTAGGACTTAGACCAGGTTGTGGGGTTGAATTAAGTCTCTAATTAGGGAGCCTCCGGCGAGAGTGAACGTTAGGTTCAGTTGTAAGACCTTGGCTCAGTTGTAGAGCCTAAAATCATTAAGGTTCAGTTGTTGGACCCTAATTCATGAGTGAAGTTTAAATTGAGGTTCAGTTATAGGACCTTGGCTTGAGTAAGCCTAAACAAAGTCTCCAAGGGGGAGCCACCAACACGGGTGTGAACATGTAGGTTGGGAGGAACCTATAAACTCCTCGGTTGGGTGGATCCTATTTAAAACACCTTAGTTGGGAGGAACTAGATTTAAACTCCCCAGTAAATGCCGGTGTGCTCAAAGGGGTTGAGTACTTGAACCGATAGTGGAATAGGGTGACCGAACCACTATACATACTTGTGTTGGTGATTGAGTTGAGCACATTTCTTATTATGCATTAAGTTTAATTGTTTAATTATGAATGCTTAATTAAAATGTATGTTAGACAGTTGATAGACACATCCACACACACAAGATGTAGTTTCAGTTAGTAGTGTAGACTTGAGCTCATTGATCCATTTTCATAGTTTACATAGGTTGCCTAGATTAGGAGCTTGATTTGTTTAATCATTTGATTATCTATGCATGTTTAGGCTAAGTTGTTTAATTACTAATTATATGCTAGAGTTGTGATTGGACCCACTTAGGCTTGGAAGCCAAAGTGTTAATCGCTTAGTTTAAATTGTTAAATTGCTTAAGTAGGCAAAAATATTTTAAAAGGTCCTAATCACCCCCCCCCCAGGACTTAGCCATAATTCTAGTTGCTTCGCTCTTAAATCTTCTGCACGCATACGTGTCCACAAGTGTAATCAAGGTGACGCAATTTCATTTGGTATCAGAGCGGGTTACTCTAATAGAGCAAGTGTGAGTTGCTCTTGAAGGACTTAACCATCTGGAGTAGATCCGATACCGGAGCACTAGCATTATGTCTACCCAAGAGGGGTATTTGAACCCAAAAGGCAAATCAATTGATTTGGGTGATCCCTATGGGAACAAGAGAGGTTTTGAGCCTATTAGGCATACATGTGTAACCTCCTCTTCTCCTTCGGTGATTCAAATGAACTCTATCACTTCTGGGAGCAAATCTAAATCATCTCCCATATGCCATGCTTGTGGAGATGTCGGTCACTTTAGATTTACATGCCCTTTCTTCAAAGGCCGACAATCCACCTCAGTCACAAACCAGATAATTAAATATATAGTGACTGAGAAAGTGACATACACAAGAAAGAGTCCACCAAAGAGATCACTGGAGAAAAAGAAAAGTTTTCCATCCCCTCAAAAAATGACAAATCATATGAGGGAGTTAATTAAGAAGATTGCCATATTTAATTTGAAAATAAAGAATATCTAGTGTAAGCGCAATACTAGGGTAGGTAAGACACAGACAGTTAGATCCCCTACCAAACTTGATCTCCAACTAGGGATGAACCTAAGGGAGATAAATTTAGGATAGATGAATTCTCTCCTAACAACATGTTGGGTCTTAGAAATTCACACCCAAAGGGGTTTGTGAACTAGGTTAGGTGACCTTAGGAGGTTATATTGAGCTTAATTGTTAAAATCTGAGGAGTAAGCCTCATTTTGAGCTAATTGTTGAACTTGAGGAACTTAGCGTCTTTAATTCCGGATATTATAGAAAAATTTAAGGATTTCAGCCTCATTTATACTTATAGGCAAATTAGAGGATTCAAGCCTCATTAGCCCAAATTTGATAGTTTGGCCTTGCTTTCAATTGGTATCTCTCATTGCTAGACTATCACCCTGCTTAGATTAGCTAATCTTGTTGAGTTTTATACTTCATTGTATGCTAATATTTGCTTTGGTCATGATGTACATAACTAGGGGAGGTTGGTTGATTCGACTATAAGCCCTTGAGCTTTCATTGTTTAATGTATATCACAAATGACCAATTGTGCATGATTAATTATGATTAGATATGTACATTTTTTTTTAATCATGTTCTCATTGCATGCTCCATGTTTTAAAGTTCATGCACCCTATACTCTCCTTGTTAGCATGTTTTTATAGTTATAACTGCGACATACTAACCTTCTTACCTTAAACTTAATTGGTGTACCATTAAGCAGAGAGATTGGTTTGTCAATTGTTCACAAAAAGGGGGGAGAAAGATTAAGTCCCTCCAAAACAAGTTTTTCTATTTTGTGTTGCGGGGGTTGACGGGTTATGGGGGAGAAATCAAGAGGAGCTTGCTTAGTTTACATGTCTTAGTGTATTTTGAGTTGTAATATTTATTTTCCTTTGACATGTAACTTATTTGTGTTTTGGTAGTGTCATTGGTATGGACCATGACATGGTCTTAGGTTAGGTTTTTGTCACGTAATTGGCAAAGGGGGAGATTGTTAGTGCAATTTTCTGTGGTATACTAGTGCACCTTATTTGTCAATCACGTGTGTTCATGTGTTGTAATGTCGGTTGAGCCTTGGCAGGCTGAAGACCAAAGATTCAAGTGGACAAGAAGCATCAAGGAAGAAGAATAGGTAAATGAGCCTTGGTGATCTTAACCCTTTAAACCAAAACACCCTAAACCTCTTAGATGACTTGGACCAACTAGAAATACCCTTAGTCATCCTTATTAGCCTTAGATCATATAGAAAAACATGATAAATTAGGTTAATAAAAGAGGTGGAAGCTACTTTAAACAAATCTGCCCAAACAACAGTTTTCGATTGATCTCCGATCAATCGGGCATAGGTTTCGATAGGACTCCGATCAATTGAACGGTTGTTCCGATCAATCAGAATGTGTTTCAGAGGATTTGAAAAATTCATCGGACAAATTTTCGATCAATTGGACAGTGCTTTCGATCAATAGGATGTGGTCCTTCCGATCAATCAGAACATGTTCCAATCAATCAGAATTTGTTCCAGAGAATTCACTGGACAAATTTTTGATCAATTGGACAGGTCTCCGATCAATCGGAGATGCACGAATCTGCCCATTTTTTCACCGTTGGAGGAAAATTTATAAAAGCTGGGGCATTTGTTTTTGAGCTCATGAGAGGGATTTTGAGGAGATAGAAACCACTATTGTTAAAGATCATTAGGAGCTCTATTCCTAACCTTAGCAAGTCATTTTCCTTGTGATTCATCACAAGAATAGAGCATTCCAAGCTCATGATGAAGATGCACTTGTCCCTCTTTTAATCTCTAGAATTTGGATTGATCTTGATAGTAATATTTCTATCTAAAACACTATGATGAGATCCTTGTAGGTGAGACTCTCTAGGCAACCCACTTCCATTAGTTAGTAGAGATCTTAAACCTACCTCCTAGCACCTTGGGCATCTCCAATGGAGCATCACATGCAAGAGAGCTGATCTTGGTGCTGACGCCTTGGCAAAGCCGCGACATTAAAGATCAGGGGAGCACAAGGGGAGCTGATTCAAGCACGGGAGAGCCAGAAGAAGTAACCCGAAGCGGCGCACAACAGGGCTCAAATCCGACAAGTAAGGTTATCATTTGTTAGACTCCATCCACTCTATTCTCGGTAGGAATTAAGTATAGAGTTTGTTTGTTCAAAGTTGATAGGTTCGGTTGTAGGACCTAGACCCGGTTGTAGGACCTAGACCCGGTTGTAGGGTTGAATTAAGTCTCCAAGTGGGGATCCTCCGGTGGGAGTGAACGCTAGGTTCTGTTGTAGGACCATGGCTTGGTTGTAGGACCTTGGCTCAGTTGGAGAGCCTAAAACCATTGAGGTTCGATTGTAGGACCCGTGAATCATGAATGGAGTTTAAATTGAAATTGTGGTAGGACCTTAGCTTGAGTAAGCCTAAACAAAGTCTCTAAGGGGGAGCCACCAACATGGGTGTGAATGTGTAGGTTGGGAGGAACTTATAAACTCTCCCGGTTCTGTGGATCTGATTTAAAACACCTTGGTTGGGAGGAACCATATTTAAACTCCCCAGTGAATGCCAGTGTGCTCAAAGGGGTTGAGTAATTAAATGCTTGTGTTGGTGATTGAGTTGAGCACATTTCTTATTATGCATTAAGTTTAATTTTTTAATTATAAATGCTTAATTAGAATGTATGCTAGGCACTTGATAGGCACATCCACAAACACAAGATGTACTTTTAGTTAGTAGTATAAACTTGAGCTCATTGATCCATTCTCATAGTCTACATAGGTTGTATAGATTAAGAGCTTGATTTTTTTAATCATTTGATTATCTATGCATGCTTAGGCTAGGTTGTTTAATTGCTAATTATATTGCTTACTTGTGATTGGACCCACTTAGGCTTGGAAGCGAAAAGATTTTAAAAGGTCCTAATCACCCCTCCCTCTAGGACGTAACCATAATTCTAGTTGCTCCGCTCTTAAAGCTCCCACACGCATAAGTGTCCACAAGTGTAATAAAAATGACACAATTTTAGCTAAGGCATATGACAACATCTTTAACTACACACAAGCTCAGCTCGGAGCTGAGGAGGACATTAAAAATGACCCCTCTAAATAAGCATGTTGCCTTAACTAGGCCACACGATTGCCCATGGGGCGATAAACTATAACGACCAAAGTCGAATGAAATTAAGGATTACTCCCACGACTAACCAACTAATTGCTCGTCATCGAAGTTGGGGGCATACAGCATAAATGATTCAACAAAATTCGTCATAATAGAAAGCACGACAAGCATGAAAAATGCACAAAAAATGAAAGAGATTTCAAACAAAAGTTTTCCAAAGACCCTCGAAGGGGTCACCATTATCAGCCATAAAAATGTCTTAGTTAAAAGCCCATCTACTATTGTACAAACATCACACAAAAAAGGGACAAAAGGAAAGCCCTAAGACTGAGGGGCATCGGCAACGCCAGTCTGGATGTCGGTTCCGTTCGTGACCTGAGCTCTGGATTGGGCCTATTCGTTCTAGGTCTGCTCAACCTAGACCTGTTCCCCCTCAACCTCCTAGACCATTCCCTCATCAAGAAAAGAGAGGTTGAGATCCGAATAAAGTGCCTGAATATTAGCTCGGCAGCTCTCGAACCTGATCTCATAGGATTGGTCGACCTCAGGCCATAAGGCGTGCCGCCTTCGATGCCTTTTGTTGCAAAGACTTCTCTAAGGCCGCAACTCTTTGCCTTTCTGCCTCAAAGGTCACCCGCCACTCTGAGGCCCCCTCAGCGACCCGCATTAGGTCAGCCTCGACCCTCTGTAGATTAACTCGAGCAGCCTCAAGCTCCTTTTCCCGCTCCTTGACCTTTGTCCGAGAAGCCTCTAGCGCATGCTCCATTCCAATTATCGCCCGCTGAGCCTGGGTGGTCATGTCCTTAAAAGAGGGAGAGCATAGAGATAGTTGTAAAAGAAGAAGAATGGTCAAAACCGTCGCACTAAAGAAAAGTAAGAACAAAAGGTGTGCCTGACAACTTACCTCCACGACACTTATAGCCATGGACTCCAAGACCCCTTTCTCAGAGACCTTCAAAAGGCCAGCCAACCTTTCCTTGGGCACTATCCTTCGGGCAAGTCTAAAGAGGTGGTAAAGGAGCTTGGGGATGTCCAAAGACAAAGCCCTATGTTGAGCTCTACACTTGGGAAAGCAAACAAGTTTTGGCGCCGTTGTCGGGGACTTTGACAGTTTTTCATAAAATTTCTGAAAATAGTCTCTATTTGAGATTTTTAGGACTCCTTTACTAACTTAGTTTGTTTGCTTTGTTTTATTTTTCTAGGAATTCTAGGATTCGAAGCAGTCACTTCAAATCAGGTTTTTCTAACCCTTTTTCTTTTTATTTTTTCTTTCTTTCTGAGATTTGCATGCCACATTGGGTTCGGGATTCAAGTAACCGACTCATTAGTGAAGGGAAAATTGTTGAAGGGATTGATAGGGAGCCACGTGCTAAGAAACGTTTAAATTTTCCAATTTTTTTTCCTAAAAGTATGGCTGAAAATCAACCCAACCCTATGGCCAATCAAAATCTGGGCCAAAACCAAACCAAAACGGGAGAGAATGTGGTTGAGAATGTTCCCCTAACCTAGAACATTATGTGATTACTTGCAACCTGCAAGAGCGAGCACTCCCTCATGCATAGTTTTTCCACTAAATGCAGGGGACATAGATTTGAAACCGGGAGTGATCCAACTCATTCCAAAATTTCATGGACTAGACAGTGAAAGTGCCTATCAACATCTTAAGGAATTTGATGAGGTGATAGCCACAATGCACTTTGCTAATGTAACCGATGATGTGGTGAGACTCAAATTATTTTCTTTTTCTCTTAAAGAGAAAGCTAAGGCTTGGCTTCATGCATTAAGACCAAGATCAATTGGCACATGGACTGAGATGACTAGGGAGTTCATTAAAAAGTTCTTCCCTACTCACAAAATGATCATGTTGCGGTGCCTTATCATGAATTTTGCCCAAAAGGAGGATGAGACCTTCTTCCAATGTTGGGAGATGTTCAAGGACTTGTTAAATGCATGCCCACATCATGGCTATGAAATTTGGTGGGTAAGAAGCTTTTTCTATGAAGGACTGACTTCACCCATGCGCCAATTCGTAAAGATGATGTGCAATGGAGAATTCATGAATAAGGAAGCCGAGGAAGCATGGGACTATTTTGATGAATTGGCCGAGAATGCACAGTCTTAAGATACATCTAGACCAACAAATTCCAAGACAAGCCAACAAAAGGAAAAAAGAGGAATTTATGTCCTCTCAGAAGAAGATAACATAAGTGCATGTGTGGCTAGCCTTACAAGAAAAGTCGAGGCCATGGAATTGAAGAAAGAAGAGACGATCAACTCAAAAGACGTTGAAACTGTTTGTGGAATTTGTGCCGAAAATCAACATGCAACACAGGAATATTGTCCCACAATTTCTGCATTCCAAGATATCTTACAAGAGCAATCAAATGCCATAAACAGTTATCAACGGCCATTTAGTGCTCCAAACTCAAACACGTATAATTCTAGTTGGAAGAACCATCCCAACTTCAGTTGGAGGAATGGACCCACTACGAATGCAAACAATACCCCTCAAGTTCAACCTTTACTAGGTCCATCCCTAGTGATTACACCAAAAGCTACGCTAGAGGAGATGTTGGGTGCATTTGTATCCGTTTAAGCTGAATATAACAAAACTAATTCTCTGAAAATTGATGGGTTCATGCAAGAGCAACTGAAATTAAATCAAAATTCATCTCAAGCCATTAATGACTTAAAAACCTCAATGGCTAGAGTTGAATCTCATCTCAGTGTTAGGGAGAAAGGCACACTTCCTGCCCAACCTCTTCCTAACCTAAGAACTCAATTTAAGATACAAGACGCAAGCTCATCCTCCCAACATACGGAGCATGTTCAAGCTATCACCACTTTGAGAAGTGGAAAAATAATCGATAAATCTAATTCTGTGAAGGCCCCAAAGCCTAATGATCCAGAAATTTCTAAAGAGGATGATAGCTTGAACAACACTCCACATGAGAAAGAATCGGAAAGGCAACACAAGTCGGTTGCCCCGTTTCCCCAAAGGTTGATTTCACCCAAACCTTTAGACAAAAACCTGAAAATTTTAGAGGTTTTTAAGCAAGTGAAGATCAACATTCCGTTGTTAGATGCTATAAAACAAATACCATCCTATGCCAAATTTATAAAGGAATTGTGTAAAGTCAAAAGAAAACATAATGTTCACAACAAAGTACCTTTGACTGAGAATTTGAGCATTATTATCAGATAAGAGGTGCCCCAAAAATACAAGGATCTGGGTAGTCCAACCATCTCATGCATCATAGGTTACTACCGGATCAAACAAGCCTTACTCGATTTAGTGGCAAGTGTTAAACTCATCCCATACTCGGTTTATGAACAACTTGGGTTAGGTGAATTGAAACCCACCAAAACCACACTTCAACTTGCTGATAGATCTATTCATATACTGAGAGGAGTGATTGATGATGTCTTAGTTCAAGTTGATAAATTCTACTACCCAGTGGACTTTATTATCTTGGATACACATCCCATGAGAGGTACCGGTGCTCAAATTCCTTTCATACTTGGCCGCCCTTTTCTAGCCACTTCAAATATAATTATCAATTATAAAAACGGGCTTGTACAAATGTACTTTGGAAATATGACACTCGAGCTAAATATATTTGATTTATGCAAACAACCACGAGAAGTTGATGACGAGATCCACGAGATAAATTTGATTGAATCATTCGTGAAAGATACATTCCCCTTGACATTATATTCCGACCCTTTGGAGGCATGTTTGGCCCACTCTCATGAGATGAATGATGACATAATACGAGAGATGGATGCCATTTTGGATGTGATGCCGGTACTTGATAACAAAAGATGGAGGGCACTATTTGAACCTTTACCCTTAAGCGAGAACAGGCCTCTTCCATCCAATATCAAGGCACCAAAGCTCGATCTAAAACCATTACCAAGTGATTTGAAATATGTATATTTAGGTCGAGATGAGACATATTCGGTGGTGATTTCTTCCCACTTGGATGAGGAACAAGAGAGTAGGCTAATAGCCACTTTAATAGAGCATAAGAGTGCCATTGGATAATCAATTGTGGATCTCAAAGGCATAGACCCCCTGATTTGTACTCATCGCATACACATTGAGGAGAATGCAAAAACATGTAGGCAACCACAAAGATGCCTCAATCCAAATATGAAGGAGCTGGTTAAGGCCGAGGTGTTGAAACTTTTGGATGTAGGTATCATTTACTCAATATCCGATAGTTAATGGGTGAGTCCAACTCAAGTGATGCCTAAGAAATTCGGAATAACTATTGTAGCCAATGCTAATAATGAACTCGTGCCAACTAGAGTCACTACCGGTTGGAGAATGTGCATTGATTATAGGAAGCTAAACACAGTCATAAGGAAAGACCACTTCCCCCTACCGTTTGTTGATCAAATTTTAGAAAGGTTGGCGGGTCATTTCCATTTTTGCTTCCTTGATGGATATTCAGGGTATAACCAAATAGAGATCGCCCTAGAGGACCAAGAGAAGACAACATTCACATGTCCATTCGGCACTTTCGCCTATCAAAGGATGTCGTTTGGACTATGTAATGCCCTTGCAACGTTTCAACATTGTATGTTGAGTATTTTTTTCTGATATGGTGGGAATGATTCTCGAAGTCTTCATGGACGATTTCTCTGTATTTGGTTGTAACTTTGATGAGTGCCTTATGCACTTAAAAATTGTGTTGAAAAGATGTGAAGAAAAGAACCTCGTGTTAAATTGGGAGAAATGTCACTTCATGGTTCAAAAGGGAATAGTACTTGGTCACATCATCTCACAAAATGGAATCGAGGTGGATAAAGTTAAAATCGATCTTATCTCTAACCTTCCACCACCCAAGAGCGTACGAGATGTGTGGTCCTTTTTGGGACATGCCGGATTTTATAGACGGTTCATAAAGGACTTTAGTTCACTCTCTCATCCTTTATGTAACCTACTTCAAAAGGAAAACTCATTCGAGTGGACTGAAGATTGTCAAAATGCCTTTAACAAACTAAAAGGTATGTTGCCATGTGCTCCCATAATGCAACCACCTGATTGGGGCCTTCCTTTTGAAATTATGTGCGATGCGAGCGACTACGCTATTGGGCTTGTGTTAGGCCAGAGAAAGGAGAAAAAACCATGCGTAATCTACTATGCAAGTAGAACTTTAAACTCGGCTCAAGAAAACCACACTATTACAAAAAAAGAACTTTTAGCCATAGTTTTTGCTTGAGACAAGTTTAGGTCCTACTTACTTGGATCTAAGATCATCATATTCACTGACCATGCTGCGCTTAAGTACCTTCTCTCTAAGAAATATGCTAAGCCACGCTTGTTAAGATGGATCCTCCTACTCCAAGAATTTGACATAGAAATACGTGATAAGAAAGGAGTAGAAAACGTTGTGGCTGACCATCTCTCTAGACTTGTCCTCACCAATTCCCCTGAGACGACCGCGATCAATGACATGTTCTTTGATGAACAACTTTTTAAAGTCTCCTAATTGCCATGGTATGCGAACATTGCTAACTATCTTGCTACAGGTACAATTCCGACACAGTGGAAAAAAATAAGATAAGGATAAGTTCTTCAACGAGGTGAGAAAATTCCTATGGGACGACCCATACTTATTCAAGTATTGTCCCGATCAAATCATAAGGAGATGTGTACCGGATGATGAACAACACAGTATCATCGCCTTTTGTCACTCTCAGGCGTGTGGTGGCCATTTTTCGGCTAAGAAGACCACAACCAAGATTCTGCAATGTGGGTTTTATTGGCCCACTATGTTCAAAGATACCCATGAGTTTTGTAAAACGTGTGAGCCTTGTGAGAACTTGAGAGGAATATCCCGTAGAAATATGACTCCACTCAATCCCATCTTACTAATCAAAATTTTTTATTGTTGGGGCATCGATTTCATGGGTCCATTCTCATCTTCTTTCGGAACTTTATATATATTGCTAGCCGTCGATTATGTTTCAAAATGGGTCGAGGCGATTCCATGCCGGAACAATGACCATAAAATAGTCATTTGTTTCTTAAAAGAAAATATATTTTCCTAGTTTGAAACACCTCGAGTCATTATAAGTGATGGAGGATCTCATTTTTGTAACTGCCCGTTTGAAGCTTTAATGAAGAAATATGGCGTAAATCATAAAGTGAGTACTCCCTATCACCCACAAACAAGTGGACAAGCTGACATATCCTATAGGGAGATTAAACATATTTTGGAGAAAACAGTGAACCCCGATCGCAAGGAATGGTCGCTTCGACTAACCGATGCACTTTGGGCTTACTGTATTGCTTTCAAGACCCCCATTGGAATGTCTCCCTATAAACTTTTCTATGGGAAAGCTTGTCACTTGCCTATGGAGTTGGAACATAGGGCATATTGGGCGATAAAGAAGATGAATTTTGATTCCGACAAAGCAAGCTCGTTGCGCAAACTTCAATTGAATGAACTTGCGGAACTCCGGAACGAGGCATATGAAAATGTGAGAATTTATAAGGACAAGACAAAAGTATTCCACGATAAGAACATTCTCCGTAAGACCTTCACGATTAATCAAAAGGTCCTTATGTATAATTCTCGACTACATTTATTTTTAAAAAATTGAGATCTCGATGGACTGGTCCCTACATTGTAAAAACTGTTTATCCATATGGGATCGTCAAGTTGTTAAATCCAAGGAACGGTAATATCTTTAAAGCAAATGGTCAGCGATTAAAACCATTCTTTGAGAATTTTCCTTCAGAAGGTATGTCCATACCTCTGACTGATCCTGTGTATCAGGATGATTGATCTCCTAGTCTGATGGAGGTATAGAGTAGTTAGGATTAGGATTTTGTTGCTTTTAGTTTGCTTTTTCATAGGTTTGATAGAAGGAGGTAGAATTCTAGTTTTTGTTCTCTCAGGTACTCTCATCCCTCATCCCCTTTATTTTATATTTGCCCTCATGTTTTACTTATTGCATATCTTTTACATTGAGGACAATGCAAGATATGGTTGGGGGGTGTGGGATCACTAGGATGAATCCAGTGTTTTGTAACATCTCGAGCAATTATGTAGAACTTCTTCAATTTTTCTACAAATTCAGAACTCCATTGGAAAACTTTGTTTCTATGCATTTGGGATGGTGCGAGTATAAGAAAAAGGAGAGGTAAAGTGAGTGAAGTTGAATATCTTGAACAATCTCTAAGATACTAGTTTTATATGTGAATCCCCCTATTTTTATGATTGATAGAATTTCTGAACACTTTTACACCTAGTTCACATTACACGATTCTCACGCTTTGAAAGGATTATGTAGAATTGTGAATTAGTTAAGTTTGGATTTGAGGTGTTGAGAAACCAAGCCGGGGTACTTTGTCCATCCTTGTCCATGGGAAAATAATGAAAGATATGGATTTCTAAAAATCCTATCTAATGAAAAAGAAAACGGAAAGGAAGGATGAAAATATGAGAATGATGGAGAATATGGTGGAAAATTTTGAAAAGGGCTACCTATTACCAACCGGGGGATGGTCTACTAGCAACCAAAGTCGGAAATGGGACAAAGTGTGAAAGCCGTCGGAAGGATGGTAATGCAAATTCCTGTCATAGGCTTGTTGTTGATCTATACACCATTGAGTCCATACCTTATTTAATTCACGAAGAAGGTATCCCCAGAAATCCATGAGATGAGCATTCACTGAGCACACTAGGTTAAATTGTTTGGATTCTTCTATTTATCAATCGATCAGCGGGAATTTCATATGAGTACATGGTATATTTTGGAAAATTCAAGGTTTCAACTTTTATCATTGGGCATTTCTGAATTCTTTAAACTTGCATATCATTGAATATATAGAAACATGGTTTCTAAAGGAGAGTTGGGTTTTGAAGAATGGAATTTGCTTCACGCATGTTTTGCTCGGGACTAGCAAAATGCTGGTTGGGGGGTGTGTTGAGCTCTTAAATGTGCATATTCTAACCCCATTTCATTACTAACTATGCTTGAAATAAGTGATTAAAGACCCAACTAATGCATGGTTTTGTGGTTATAGGAGTGAGAGAGAGAATTCATCAAATGAGGGCTAAGATATGCTATTTACACACATTGAATATCAAAGGAATGAAGGACCAAAGGTGGAGCAAAAGTGCATTGAAGATGAAGGAGGAAAAGCTAAGGATTTCAGCCAATTTCATCTCCACTGGCCACAGCCACCGGCCGGCCGGCCAAACCCTCTAGAAAATCTCTAGACAAAGTTTATGAAGGCCAACCCCCTGACCGACCGGCCTGACAGACTGACCGACCGGTCAGCATATGCATTGTAACGTCCAGAGAATTCAGCAGTTTGAAGCATGTCCACCGGCTGACCGGTCTGCTGGTGGGTCGAACTGTGTAAAAAAGACTCCAGTGAAAATTACAATTGTAGGCACTTTGTCTAATCGGCCGGACAGGGGGTCTGACTGGCCAGACAACACTCAGGAACATTCAGAGCTCCGAAAATCTCTGCGCAAAACGCTAATCTTACGGGATTTCTTGAAGTTTCTTCACACCTAGGGTTTCAAAGCTATAAAAGGACTTCCCTAGCTCGTTCCTAAGGTATCCTAGAAGAGATTTAGCACGGTAGGAGGCGGCGGAAGTCAGATCCAGAGTTCTACAACTCCTCCTAGTTTGTTCTTCTAGTTTTATGTTTTTCTTAGTTGTTTTCATGTTTCCTTAGATCATGAACGGCTAAACCTCTTAGCTAGGGCTAAGAGGTGAAGCTTGTAGTGAATCTAAGATGTTTCAATTCGTTTGATTTGGTTTCAAGTTGAATTATTAGTGAAAAATAATGGTTGAAGTTTGAATAAAGTTCTAAGTAGTTTTTCTTAATCTTATGATGGCTCATGGATGTTTAGAAGAATTGCATTAGTTTCTTAATTGTTTTGCAAAGATCTAGACTTATATGATCCAAGGAATTGGATTCAATACGCTCTAGATCTATGATCCTCATGTGGGAACTTCATACCAAAAGTTCTACTCTTTCTGGAATTTCTGCCTATGTGTGGTTGTTTATGTGATTTGAATTGAGTTCAAATCATGATCTAGTTATACTTTGTGACAGAATTTAATGATGATTATGATTGTAATATTAACCTATTAGAACTAGGCTTGACTTATGCAATTGAGTGTGCTCAAGTCCTAACTTGAATTGAGGGAATCATGTACTTGAATCACACATATGGCGGATTGTTGTTTTAACTGCTCTATCATCCGTCTAGATAGGACTTAATTTCGATTCTATTTGAGAAAGTGAGAAACCACAGTGAATTAAGCATCAAGAATTGCTACAAGTGGATCCTTGAACTCCTAGTGCTTTTTATTATTGATTACATTCAATTTAGTCCAAAATATTTATCTACATCAAATTCTTAAAATCCTCTTTAGTTAACTCTTAAGTAGAAACCATTGGAAGTGTTTTGTGAATTCCTACACAAGTCCCTGTGGATCGACCTCGGTCTTACCGAGATTATTACTACATCACAACCCTACACTTGGGGAAGCGAACACCCTGCAGGGCGTCGGCCTGGCCCCCCTCAGTAGAATCATCAGCCCCTCCTGGCCTGGCCCGGCCACCTCTTGTGGTCGAGCAGAAGGGGATATTAGACTAGCACCCCGCTCCCTGCAGAGTAACTCCCGACCTTAAGGGCGGTCATGGGCAGATGTTCCACTACCTCAGTACGAGTGGAAGGGCGCTTTAGGACCTCCCTCATTCTCTTCGCCGCGAGAAGCTGCGTAACTTCCTCTTTAGAGGGACGAGGTCTCCTCTTCGACAACGTAGGCGGTGGAGCCGACATTCCTAAAACTAAGAAAGAAAAATCAGCATAACAACTAAGGATTGACAAGCGAACGAATTTTCTAGTAGACGATGCTAAGTAGGGAGGTTTAGCTTCTGAGACTAGGCCAACCCGCAGGAGAGACTCTACAAAAAGTAGCTCTTTTTTTCTCCTTCGGGCGACAAGTCTTTGATGGGTGAGCTACAATTGTGCGGCTAAGTGAACGGAGAGGTCGGGTTGCCTCTCTTGATAGACTACAACATGTGTAAGAAGATGACGTTAGCTCGGAACAAGCGAAATTACAAAACAAAACAAAACAAAGCGCTTAGTACAACAATAAGACTTGGTGTGGAAAAGAAGTTGGGGACTTGGGAGAACAAGTCCCCCAACTCAGCAGATGACGCCTCCCATCCCTTGGTAGCAAAGAACCACTTATCCTTTCAGTTCTTAGTCAAGGACTGAGGGTCGCCGATCAGGGCCTTGCCTTTTCCACACTAGGATGACAGATAGTACTAACCCTTAGCCCTTGGGTTGCCTTTGACCTAATATAAATGCATGAGCTCGTGCGTGGATCTCTTAGCACTGTCGACCTACTGCCATAAGACATAACAGCTATAGATCATCCTCCAAGCGTTAGGGATGAGCTGACTTGGATCTAGGTTCATGAGAGCAAGGAATTACCTCACCAAAGGATGGAGGGTTGAGAATTACCTCATGAGAGCAAGAAATTACCTCCCTTGGTAGAGTTAAAGACCACAAGAGAAAAAGATCGAATAAAGCGTGACCTCACCCTCATGAGGTCGCCTTGGGACGTCAACGTCATGGGGCAGATGAAGACCAATCGTAATAGGAATGTTGTAGTCCTCTTTGAGCTTGCTTAGGTCAGACTTCTCAAGGATGGATATAACAGAGGTAGCCATAAAGCGACTAACCCTAGATGTGGTGGTTAGGTTCTCAGCCCGTCACTCCTCTACCAAGGGAGGGATCTCCTCCCGATCTCCTACAGCAGAAGGAGCCTCCTCATCAAAAATATCTTCAGGGGCCACCTTGAGATCGGACTGGGCCCCACTTGGAGTTGATTCCCCTATCGATTATACCTAGACAGACTTCGTTTGGGAGATGTTTCCAGAATCGGCCATGTCCGGTGAAGACATAGTCAGAAAATAAATAAGAGGAAGATAAACAAAGGGATACGCAAAGGATCCTAACCTATTGAATTGTGACCCAAAAATAAAAAATACAAAGAAAGAACGTACTGAATTAAGTTAAGACAAGGCTAGCAGCACTGAAGAAAGGAAATTGACTTAGATGTCTTTGGAGAAGCACGAGAAGCAGTGACAGTGACAATGGCGTGGGCTCGATTCACGACATCAAAAAGTAGAGGAAAGGAAGGAAAAAGGTAAAGGAGGCTATTTATACTCAATGCCCCACCTATCATGCCCCTATACAATCACCACGTCTTGCGTTGTGGCAATGTCGAGAGGCAAAATGACGTGTCAGCATGTCTCCCTCCTCCACGTGTCGTTCGTTGATTCGGCCATGAGACGATTTATCGTCACGTTAGAATAGACGCCACCACATGTCGCCATGATATTGGCTGAGCAGCTGATGAATGATTACCCTAGCACACCTTTGCCATGCATTGACTTCTCATTTTCCTAAGTAACTAAAATGGCTACCGCGTGGTACGGTGATTATGATGACACTTTGAAATTCGAAATCGACATTAATAACATTATTTCCTGCTCGCTTAATGATGGTGGTAAAGGAAGAAAATTTGAAAATTCTAGGACTCCCACACGAGCACTGGTCAGCTTATCTACAATGGTTCCACTCCGGAGCCCGAGCATCTAAGGCTTAGGAGTGGGGGGCTACTATTGTGGGTAATTTCGATATGAGCCATGAGTCGAGAGGAAGGCCCACGAGCCGAGAAGGCCCGGTCCACAGGAGCTTGGTTGAGCTCGAGCAGAAGAGCCCGATGGTTGAGCTACTGGGCATGCTATATATGAGTATTCCTAGTCGACGCTCATCAAAACCGGATCCGCATTAAGGAACGAGCCTGCGAAGCAAGATGCTCGGATAAAGATCTTGACGAGCTGAGCATGGATGTTCGGCTCGGTTAGACAAGCAGGTGTACGACAAGTCCAGATGAGTCCTGCTTGATATGGACTAAACAGACACTCGGCATTATCTCAGTCGGGAATCTCTCCTACCGTTATGGGTTATAACTCTAACTTAAAACAGAATTCCCCAATGCACCCTAAATTGACTCTACTACTGTTAAAACTAGAAAATGATATGATTACATTTTCTGTGTAATGTTGCTCTGGGGTTCTGAGTAATGGGAACATTCATAGACGATCATAAGCATTCACCAAAGGTACACAAAAGAGATATCGCAAGGCAAATTTTATTCCAGAGATTCTGAGATCTTATACATTCCAGGCCGTGACCTGGCACGAGCCCTTAATTACATCGAATGATCGATGACCCTTGATTAAAAGACAGAGACTAGTCAGCAGGGACTATGGTCTTAGAGTTCGTGGTCGTAGAGACCTGTATTCGTATGGTCGAAGAGACCTGTATTTGTTATGGACTGATCCATCTTTGCATGAGTTGGATGTCTATGTCCCACGTTTTGACCAGAGATCCGGGCAGAGACTGTCAGGGTTTTTTAACCGAAGGGTGCGTCTCTGGGCCTGCGCCCGTCATTTGTGACAGGTGACCGCAGGAAGATCAATCTACAATTATATGTACTTGAACAGCTCAACCAGCGGATGCCGTTTGAATAGGGTAGGGCATTGACTGTTCTTGAAGTTTCAGTCTTTAACAAATTTCATGTAATAGTTTAGAACTCTCTTTATATGGTTTATTGTGTCAACCATAGTCCCGTTTGTCTAGCTTTCGACCCAAATTGGATCATATCTTATAGTAGATATAAATGATGATGTATTTGCATAATTCTGGTCGCTGGCGGCTTCTTCCTGAGAAGTCATTTCGTCCATCGTGTTGAATCAGGTCAAACCTCAAAGGTACGCAATTGTGTTCATTTAGAGATCCTAGAATGACAGTTTGACCGCTCCATTACGTCTAGAACGCTCAAAATACCCAAAATAGGCTCAAACGGAACTTGAAAACACTTAAAATTGAGTCCGGCACACCCGTAAACATTTTCTGTAATTGACTAAATTATGGGTGCGTGGGCTCCAACGCACCTTTAAATTAAGTGCCTGATTTTTTATGAATTTATGGATGCGTGTCGTATTTTTCGGGTGCGTGGGACACTAATATGAAAATCTGAATTACATCGAATTTATGGACACGTGGGACCCGAATTTATGGACACGTGGGCCATTTTTTGAGTGCGTGGGAGTCCGATGCACTTGTCTAAATTAGGTCGATTTTATGGACACGTGAGCCATTTTTTGAGTGTGTGGGAGTCCGATGCACTTGTTTGATATGTGTGCCCACACTTATGAATTTTCGTGATCGGGACCTGTGGTGGTTGGAGTAAGCTTTCGATGGGGGACGCCGGTGATCGGAAAGGGATTCCGGTGATCGGGAAGGGTTTTCGACGATCGAAAAGGGATTTCGGCAAGGGTTTCCGGTGGGGGATCTCAATTACCCAGGGGATAATAGCTCTCTCTCTCTCTCTCAAAAAACGTACAAATGAATAGTCGGACGGGGTATTTATACCCAAAAATACCGAAACTCGGCCAATGAGCGATTGCCACATGCCACACACCCCAAAAATACCTCGAACGCAGCCTTAAAATCGATGCGTAAGGCTCCAACGCACCCAAAAAGATATTTTGAAATTTACTGAATTTATGGGTGTGTGGGAGTTTGATTTTATGGGTGCGTGGAACTTTATACACCCTGAAATGATGTTTCTGAAATGTGCTGAATTTATGGGTGCGTGGACCCATTTTTGGGTGCGTGGAATGCAATGCACCCTTTAAATCAATTTTTGACCTTTGATGAATTTTCGGGTGCTTGGGTACCCGAATTTATGGGTGCGTGGAACTTTATGCACCCAAAAATGAGTTCTTGATTTTGCTGATTTTTCGGGTGCGTGGGTACTCGAATTTGTGGATGCGTGAGTCCGAATTTATGAGTGCGTTGATGGACTTTTGAACGTTCCAAATTGGGTTTTGAATTTTGATGAGTTTGTGGGGCCCGCTTGATGATGAAAGTACATGTATTGTTCATTACAAATCATAATGAAGTTATGGGTTCAATTTCGGACGGTTCTGATCACGGTGATTCGCGGGGCCCGCACTGAGATTTCAGCCAAAATTGACTTAGGGAATTTTTGTAAATCTCCGTTTTGCATGCACCGGGAGGCATTTTGTGAGATTCTTTCAGAGTTGTGTGACCATTTTACTTGTTTTGAGGGCCCCTACATTTTGGGACCCCAACAAATGCCACTCCGGTGCGTTGCGATGGACGTACGATCGTTTAGTGTAATGCACCGGACCTTTTGGGTCCCAGCTATATATAAAGGAGATAGTCATTTTTTCGTCATTTTCTCATTTGATTGGATTTTTGGCTCTGCCTTCCACGCACCTAAGAATTCTCTAACGCACCCAAAAATTCTCCCTAACGCACCCAAAAATTACGCACACACCTTATAATTTGAGGTATTATGAATTTATGGGTGCGTGAGCCTGCACGCACCCAAGAAATGATGTTTCGAATTTTTTCAACTTTTTAAGGGTGTGTGGGACTTCACTCACCCTTCATCGAATGGGTTTGCCCCTACGAACCTAATAATTGGATTTTGGAGAAAAGTGGATTTTTAAAGGATGCGTGGGGTCGCACGCACCCAGAAACTCTGGACTTAGTGATATCCTTTTTATTTTAAGGGTGCGTGGGACCTCATGCACCCTTCGTCATTTTTCTAGGAGTTTTGCCTCCCACGCACCCAACAAATGGGTTCTTGATATGGTTTAAGGGTGCGTGGGACCACACGCATCATAAAAATGACTTTGGACAAATCGTGATTTTAAGGGTGCGTGGGACCTCACGCACCCAGACAATGGGATTAGGCACATGTTGGATTTTATGGGTGCGTGGGACCTCACGTACCCAGATAATGGACTTAGTTAGATTTTTCATTTTATGGGTGCGTGGGACCTCACGCACCTGAATTCTGACTTGTGAACTTCATCATTTTTGGGGTGTGCGGGGCCTCACACACCTAGTCTCTTATATTATGAAACTTGTCATTTTTCGGGGTGCGTGACCACCCATGTACCTAGCTTCTTGGACTTGTAACTCTCCAATTACTTTCTGGGGATGATTGACTTGATAATGCTTGTCGTATGTTGATTTTCGAAGGGTGCGAGCCCCTGCACCTTCATCTCATACATGCGCATATGTGATAACTATTTTGAGGAGGCGTGAGGTCTCACACGCTTAGAAGATTTTCGGATCATGCTAAGCCAAAGATACAATCCTAGTGATTAATTTGATTAATGTTTCGAGCATACCTTTGTGTATTTTTCTTCATTTTATGCTGAATCTGAACTTCCTGTGTGCTTTTTGCAGATTATAATGGCTAGTGATCCTTCGCAAGCTGGCCCTTTAGGTCCACCACTGACTCCGTCGAAGCGTAAACGGGCAGCCCTGAAGAAAGTCAATCGGCTGTCTGATCAGAACCCTCAGTGGTTCCTACCTCCAGAAACCTTCAATTTCTACGAATATATATTGACGCTGTCGAAGGACATGCAGAAGAAGATTCTTTGTGATAGGGTTGTGCCACCCCCTCCAGACAAGGGCACACAAGAGCAGTGGGACTCTTGGCACGCTCCCTTGCGTGGTTTTCGGTCAGATAGGACCGTAGGATCCGTGGATGGTGAAGCGAGCCCGATTGTACCTGCTCAGCTTATCATGCGTGGCCGTCCAAAAAGGGCTAGGAAAGGTGCCAAGCAAGTGTGCTTAGAGAATCAGGCCAAATCTAAGTCCGTAAAGATCTTGTCGGATTACTTGGTCTACAGTTAAATTGGTGACGTCGCCTCTCAAAATAAAAAACCCCTTCACTCGACAACACATCAGATATGTGAAAAGCTATCAACGGCAACGTTCTCTTCCAAAAATCGAGCCTTCCAAAGTATGTCATAGTAATTCTTTCTTCAGTGTGGATACGTGGACATCCGGCCCAGCACCATTCCTAAGCTGTTCTTTATCTGATAACGGGAAGCGTCAGTCCGTCATTGGTACGAAGGGCATGATCTTCTTAGAGCTGAATCATGACCCTCACCAGCCTTTCCCTACTCATTACTTCGAGTCCGTTCGCTAGAGATTTCATCACTTAGGGGATACTGAGATCTGGCCATCTAGTGCGTTCCAGACCCGAGGTCACCTGATTCCTCACCCGGGGTATGAAGCATGGGCCCATCGCATTCTGGAGCAACACAGGGCTACACTGCGAGCAGTAGGTCTGTACAAGGCCATTGAAGTAACGTCGAGTTATTTTCATAGGGAGCCGTGGGTTTATAAAGGGTTCTTAAACCATTGGTGTTCTATCACCAACTCCTTCCACCTGCCGTATGGAGAGATGAGCATCTCTCTATGGGATATGAATCAGATTGCGGGTCTTTCGATCCGCGGGAGGATCTACGATGAATGGGTCCCAAGCGACGAGGAATTGTCTCGGAAGAAGAAGGGAGTAGATAAGGGTTTCTTCTCTGAAGCCTGTTATGAACTCTTTACTGAGCTCCCGTAGTTCTGGGGTTTCAAAGATAAACTCCCATTTGAAGATTGGCTGGTATATTTCAGTCACGGTTTGAAGTGAGTATCTTGTTGCAAGTTGCATATTGTCGTTTCCATTTCGTTTTCTTTCTTTCTATTGATGTCGTGTTTTCTCTTTTCAGCTTGGATTATGAGACTTATGATGAAGGTCGCGGTGACAAGGTCTTCTTGGAGAGGAGAATGAAGGAAAAGTTTCCCCATCCCAACAAACTGTCCCCTACTTGTGAGCTAGTAGCTTTCTGGCGTATTGACTGAGCTTCATAGCACTACCGAGCTCTAAGCAAGCAGACAATGTAAGGGTATCCTGTTTTGTCGTCGCAGGAGCTTTGGCGAATGGTCACCTGTATGCGCTAGCTCCAGTGGTTCTATGCACTCTCTACCGAGCCTTCGGCTATGTCATTAGCAACAAGGAACGTGCCGCTTACGGGATGAATTCGGCTTATTGTGGGTGGCACTTCTTCTCTGGCTGGCTAGGGGTATATTTTCCCTAGGTTTATGGGGTAGAATGCGGAGACTATATCCAACCCGGGAAGGTTCCACTGTATTTCTCTCAGAAGAAGAGAATGGTTGGTCAAAATTTGACAACCATTGAAGCCAAGATTGCTCGATATGATGACGTTCATTTCTTCCACTTCTGGGCACCTGCAGCAGAGAGTTGATTCTGTGTACGGACGACGATAACATTGACTACTACGAGCGTTCGTTCTTAACAGTGATTCGTCTGTCATCGCTGCCGCTGTGTGAGGGGTTGGAATTTTGGAGAGAGCCTTAGTACCCTAATCGCTTCGCTCGCCAGTTTGGGTATGACCAAGGGGTGCCCGAGACGTTAGAGTTAGTGACCCGTGAACAGCGAGCATATGGCGTCAGGTCCATTCATTGGAAGTGGATGTAGCGACAACTCATGTTAACCGGGACTGGGTGCTCTTTTGACATGCCGGGGACACAACACTGTACTGGGGCTTCCTTCGGATGAATGAGGTGGTGGGCCCACCAATATACGCTAGTCCGAAATAATTTCCTTGCCAATGAGTCCATTTTTGTTACACCTTTGGTTGTTACCCCTATTCTGGCCGATAGGCTTGGATATGTATCAGAGCATCTATATCAGCCTGCCGCACCGGGTACGAAGAGACTTACAACTTCTCTGAACATGGTGATTGACCATGAGAAGCCTGAGCATACTTTGGAAGGTTGGATTGCTCACGGAGAGAGGAATGTAACATTAGAGGAGCCGGAGTTCCTGCCTCTTGGGCCCTTGGACGAAGTGTTTGAAGAAGATGATATCCTAAGAGAGGGTGATAGAAATGATGGCGATGACGGTGGTGATGGAGGTAATGATGTTGATGATGGTGGTGCTAGTGATGATGGAGGTAATGACGGAGATGATGGTAATGTTGATGGTGGTGCTGATGGAGGTGGTGATGGGGGTGATGATGATGATGGTAATGATGTTGACGGTGTTGGTGTTGATGTTGGTACTGATGGTGGTGGTGAAGATGATGGCGGTGATGATGGGGGTGATGAACATGATGGTGGCTTAGTGACGATGTTCTAGTCTTAGGGACAGTGACGATGAGGCGTTGCCCGAACGAACCGGTCCCCGAGTGAAAACTGCCCCTAGTCTTCCTGTTACTTGTGGGGGCAAGAAGATCAAGGAGATGTGGAAATTACACAGAGCCAAGCGTTTACGAAAACGACTCTCCAAGGATACAGGTGACGTTCCGGCTGACAATGCAGATGAGGTCAGGGAAGAGGGTGAATTAAGTTCTCAGGCCAATATAAGTGAAGACCGCCACACCAGGGAGAGCAATGATAAGGAGCTAATATATGAGAGATTTGTCCCTGAGGAGAACACCAAGGCCATCTTTATGGATCTAGATGATGACGCACCCACTGAACCTGTTCTTCCTCTTAATCCTCATATTGAATTAAGTGCAGTCTGAGCCTACTATGGAAGCACATCCCACTGCTGAGCCATCATCGACTGAACCTATTGTGGAGGCTCCTCCTTCTGTTGAGCCGCTATTAACTGAACCTATCGTAAATGTATCTCCTGCTGTCGTGACATTATCAATTGAGCTTATCGCTGAAGTTCCTCCTATCGTTGGGCTATCATCTAATGCCAATATTCTCGAGGTCATGGTGTTATCTTCTCTATAATTATCTAAACCATTGACCGAGAGACTAACCGAACCTGCCTCAATATCGTCTGTGCCCACTGCCTCACCCAGTGCTCTTGTCATTGGTGTTCCTGAAGTCACTGGTATATTATCTGTTTTCATTATTTTGTTTGCTTCCTTTCTTCTGTGGCTTCTGTATGTTAATGCTTATCATTGCTCTTTGCCAGCGACTGCTCCTGCTAGCGTCCCAGTACCTGTGGGCTTGCCCAAGGTATTCATTTCATCTCTCCGCAGCTTATCAAGGACTAAAGTGAATCTTCTGAAGAGCCTTCTGTCTGATATCACTGACTCATTAAAGAATGGGGATGAATGGTCTATCTTGGACGAAGCACTGTAGGCACTAGAACTCAATGCTACCTGGCTCGAGATTGACATCTCTTTGATAGTCAGTCACGTGACTCAGTTCAAGGAAGGGATGGCTTGAGTAACTGAGGCGAGGCACCTCAAAGTTGACCCTTCCGTCGAGGAAAAACACAGTCATTTGCGGTCCCTCCTTCTGAAACTCGAGTTACATGAGGCGGACGTGGCTACAGTAAGGAAAGATTGGAAGGTTGCTGACGCTGAATGCCAAGAGGCCACTGAACGTCTTGCGGAGATTGATAATGAGATGGCCCAGCTGCAAGCCGAACGTTCGGTCGTCCATCTCAAAATTTTGAAGTTTAATGGTCAGAAGGCTCGTCTGCAGTCCTCCATCGACCAACACGAAGCAAAGCGTAATGCAGTGAGGGCCCAGGTCGCAGAGCTGAAGCAGTCTCTCCAGGACATTCCCGACCCTGCCCAAGTTTTGGCTGAGGTGGAGACAGTGCAGAAGGTGATTGAAGAATCTGCAGTATACTTGTTAGAACAGTGTTTGAAAACTTTAGACGGTTGAGTTGTAACAGTCTTCACTTGTAATTTGGAACATGTTGTAATGGATATTGTATCAATATGTATACTATTGTAGTTTTGAATTTATGTTATGTCTTTAGCCTACTTGTCATTTTATTTGATTTTGAATGCAAACTGATTGAGCTATTTGGAAAAGAATGTCCCCCTGTTAGTTTTCAAACCTATGCTTATGTGAACAAAGATGTGACCGAGTCTTGGTTAAGGGCTTATCCCAATTCTCGATGGTCTTGAAAAGGGCAGGGTGTTATACTTGACGTGTCCTTAGTCCTAACGACTTTTTTGATACCCGTGCAAGCACAAAATAGATGATTAGTATTTTGATTTAATCATTGTGTGGTATCATTTCTTTTAGTATCTGTTTTATTACACTTTTCCTCTAATGGGGTGTTTACAAATCACAATGACAAGCTTATGTCAAGTATAATATCTTTTCAAAAATCAGTCCGTTCACCAGCGAACTGATGCCCTGTCCTTTGCAATCTATTACCCGATAAGCTCCATTGGAATATACTTCATCGATGATGCAGACGGGATCCCATTTCGGGTTGAATTTACTTTTCAATCCCTGTGTTAGTGTTGAACGCTTCATCATTAGCGCGAGATCACCCTTCTTGAATGATTTACCCCTAACAAGTTTATCGTACGCGGCTGAAATTTGCTTCTGATACATTTTGAGCCTTTGTTGGGCACCGAGTCTCTTTTTCTCTAAATCATCGAGTTCGGCCATTCTGATCTTGGCATTGTGCTCAGTTGTTAGGGAGTGTCGGAGTGCGACCCGTAGTGACTCAACCTGTATTTCCATTAGGATCACAACTTCCGTACCATACACCAACGAGTAGGGCGTAGCTCGAGTGAATGTGCGGTGTGTGGTCCTATATGCCCATAATGCTTCGGGTAATCGTCTGTCCAGTCCTTATTCTCTGCCACTGTCTTTTTCAGAATCTTCACGATAGTCTTATTGAACGCCTCGGCCAGTCCATTCGCAGGAGGATAGTAAGGTGATGAATAGCAATGCTTGATCTTGAACTTCGCGCATAGCTTATCGATAGTAGCATTTTTGAAGGGCGTTTCATTGTCTGTGGTAATCCTCTCAGGGATACCATGTCGGTACAATATGGTGTGACGAATGAAACCTTCGGCGTGTCTGGCTTTCACATTTCTCAGGGCAATTGCTTCAGCCCATTTGGAGAAATAATCAGTTGTGACAGGAATGTATTGACCCCCCCTGGGAGGATGGCGGACTAACCGGCCCGATTACGTCCATGCCCCAGGCTGCAAAAGGTCAGGACATTACTGACCGATGCAATTCTTTTGGAGGTGAATGTATGATATCCACATGGATTTGGCATTGATGACATTTCTTGACGTACCCTATTGCATCTTTCGTCATTACGGGCCAGTAGTAACCCATGTGTCGTACACGGTGATGTAAATTCTTCCCTCCCTGGTGAGCACCACATTCTCCTCCATGAGCTTCCCTCAATGTAGCATGCGCTTTGTCTCGACTTAGACATCGCAGTAATACCCCTTTGTATGACAGTTTGTAAAGCACGTCATTCTGAAGTATAAATGAACTGATGCGTCTTCTAACTTGCGTGCATATTTTAGGGTCCTCTGGCAAAAATTCGTACTTCAGATAATCAATGAATGACCTTCTCCAATCGTCTTCCTCTGTGATCTCGAAGTAACAGATGGGATTGGCACTCAATTCTCCATTACGCAGCGCGGTTGTCGGCAGAATTCTTCTTTCTTCAATTGTTACCTGAAGCGGGCTGCCCCTGGGGTTAGCCAGAGCAGTGGCCAAACTAGCGAGTGCATCTTCTTGTACATTCTCCTGTCTCGGTATATGTGAGATACTGCTGTTTCGAAACTGATCAAACATTGATTGCGCTTGATGGCAATAGGGTGATAACTTGGGCTTGTGGACCTCGTATTCTGTCGTCAGTTGTCCGATAACAAGCCTAGAGTTTCCATAGATGCGTATTTCTTTGATCTGCATTTCTAGGGCCAACTGTAACCCAATAATAAGAGCCTGGTACTCTGCTTCATTATTGGTGCATGCTGGGACTATCGTGAATGAGTAGTGTTTACGTCGGATTTTGTAACAGGGTCCTCCAGATGTTCACCTTCCTTCCAAGCAGTTTCCCCCCTGAACCTGAAAAAGCACAAAGGAAAACTAAGGGTGGCCGGCATCCGGCCGTTAGTCCTCCGAAGCTTAAGTTAGATGGGATAGGATTATAGAGAAAAGAATGGGATTTTGGACTGAGAGATAGTCTACCTTCTTATCGATGAAGCCATCCATTTATATAGATCTAAATAACCCACTCTGTTACGTAAGACGTCAAGATTACTGCTGATTTTCGGGGATAAGATGCTTATCCTGTTGATCCCTAAATAAGGGAACGGCATAATCCGACTAGACATCTGGTTGATTACGTTTCCTGATAGCGATCCCCTGAGATCTAGTGCCACAGGCAAAGATAAACCTAAAATCGGTCTATATGGGCTGCTGGAACTATAAAGGCGGAGAAAGCTTTGATTTGGAAATAGCTGCTTGCATACTGAGATGTGACCCCCTTTTGGCGACCACGAGCCAAGATGCTCGCATGTTTAGAAAGGTATTCCGTAGTCTCCTAATATTCGAGCATCGACCATAAGGGCTCGATGACTCGGTAAGTGTGTGTCGTACTTGTCTAATGTGCGAGCCTCGACCAGATGGGCTCGCAAGTCGAATATTGTTATAAGGGTGCTCCCACGTCTCGAGATCTCGCGAGATCCTCTGATCACCGCAATTTGACTATAACAGATGCCCCCCAAGTCCTTGCCGCCGAGAAGTCGAAGGGAAGGACTTGCTTACTGGCATGCATAACCGCCTAATACCTTTATCGAAGATGAAGTCATACATGATTGGGCTGGCGTTAATGAGCGCCAGCCTTCCGCAGCTTTTCGGCAGAGAGAAAATGAAGGGACGCTCGCCACGTGTCTGTGGAATTAATAGCCATGCCTGTTCGACTGCTGTGTCAAACGGGCGATCGCCACGTGTCGTCAAATCCTGTGAAACGATTGCTTATAAATATACGGAGTCTGCCAAATCTTTGAATTTTCACAGAGGTTTTTGAAAACTCTTCCTCTTTCCTTACTTTCTCCTGGTGTATCCTTCTTCTTCCGGTGTAATTCTCTTTCTCCGGTGTTTCTGGTATAACTCTTCCTGTCGAAGGAATGGCTGAATGAGTTGCGGGAGAAATATCAAATCCCTGACTCGATCGTTCTCCAGTTACCCAGAGAGGGAGAAACCCCAAATTCTCCTCCCCCAGGATGCGTTGCCATCTATGAATACTTATTTATTCTTGGGGTGCGCCTTCCTCTCCACCCCTTCATTCGCGGTGTACTCCGGAGTTATAAGATTGCCCCTGGGCAACTTATCGTAAACGGATGGAGGGTGGTCCTGAGCTCCTTCGCTCTCTGGGCGCAAGCTGGGAACGGGGAGTTAACCACCGAAGAGTTTCTTTGAATGTTCTGACTCAAGAAGGCACCCTCTAGCGAAGGCTGGTATTACCTATGTTACTGGCATCGGGATAACTTTGTCCTGGGGAAACTCTCTTTAAATTATCCCGGATGGAGGAAACGCTGGTTCCATTCTTCTGGGAGTTGGGAGTCTGAGTCAAGATCCCCTTCTAGGGGCCCTGGTGTGAACCACTTTTTCTGTGAAGGAGGGCACAGTTTCACACTCCGCAGGCTTTACAAGCCAGTTTAGGGTTTTTACGTTTCTAACCTTTGCTTGTATTTGCAGGTATCCCGGCTTTGGGGAAGCTGAACCTGAAGGGAGGAATTCACGAAAAGATCGTGAGGGTGTACAAGTTGCCTGCTCGAGACAGGCATATCAAGGCTTGTCTGTCAGCCTCTCGACTCGCAGCTGCAAGACTAATATCTCGCGAGGAGGTCGCGATGACAAATGCTGGGGAGAAGAGAAGGTTGCTGCCTCGCCTCAAGGGCACAAATTCGAATAGGCAGAAGAAGGCATCTGCTGGTCCTTCTCATCTGGCTAATCGGACAGGTGGAGCTGCCCAAACTCCTCTTCTTGAGGCCATGGTGGCCGCGCCAGCGGCACCTGCACCTATGGCTCCTTCACTGGTGGTTCCTCCTGAACCACCAGTTATTAATATTGTCGATAACTCCCTGAGAGACGACAGGGCGGGGGCAAGCTGCCCCCCAGCTGAAGAATCTCGCGAGCCGACTACTGCTCAAGCTGCGAGCCCAGCTGGACTAGTCGTAGCCCAGCCCTCTGGAAGCGGAGCATTCACCGTCCCCCATCATCTCCACCCAATCTGCAAGTTCCTGTTTGACAACATCTCCCCTCAGACCTTTGGCACCCTTCTCGAGCCAAGTCCTGAAAACCTCTTCCTCGAAGCAGGAGTGAGGATGGTACAGGTAACATATGTTTTAATTTGACCCTGTTGTTTTGCTCCCTTTGTTTGCTCCCGAGTACGTATCTCATAACCTTTCTTCTATTCCGTAGGGCTTGGACCTCATTCTACGAACGAGGCATGACATCCTCGCCGCTCGTCGTGTGATAGATGAGGCTGACGGGAAGAGGGTTGCTCTGGAGAAGGCGGTCCACGGAAGGGACCAAGTCATCAAGTCTCGCGAGACCTTGATCGCGAAGATGACTGAGGAGAAAAAGATCCTCATCGAGAAGGTCCAGGTCCTGACTGATAGATATCAGGCTTTGGACTCCAACTTCACCAAGCTCGCGGAGTTGAAGGAGAAGGCAGAGAGAGAAAGAGAGATCTTCCGTCAAGACAAGATCTCGTTGGAGGTGCAGCTCGCAGAGACCAAGTCGCAGCTCAAGGAAGTTAGCGACAATTTGGGCAAAGAGCGCTCCACTCTCACGCAGCTCAAGGACGACTCGATCCACTGGGACGAGGAGAGAGTAGCCCTTGTCAAGATGCTCTCTGAAGAAGGAGCCCGAGCCATTACGAGTTCCGAACTTCGCAGCTGTACGACAATGAAATATATGAGTCGTATGATGCTGGTCGCGACTTCGCACTACGAGTAGTGCAACAGATGTTCCCATCATTTGATATGGG
Source organism: Liriodendron chinense (assembly GCA_003013855.2). Taxonomy (NCBI): domain Eukaryota; kingdom Viridiplantae; phylum Streptophyta; class Magnoliopsida; order Magnoliales; family Magnoliaceae; genus Liriodendron; species Liriodendron chinense. The sequence goes on from PVNU02000525.1 coordinate 881,695, forward strand.
TGAATTCGAGAAGGTCGCGGCCATCATAGCTGTGGAGGAAAGAGCAGCTGCTGAGAACGAAGTGACCGAGGTCGCTCAAGCTGGAGGAGTCTCCGAAGCGGGCCCTGAAGTCGAGAGTGCCGCTCCTCCTCCAACCGATGCGCGAGAATGATTATCTTTCTTTTCTTTGCTTCAACTCGTGTATTAATTTTGCTTTGTAAACAATTTGACTTTGTAATCAATTGAGATGAATAAAAAAACACCTTTTTGATAATGTTGTTGGCGTCTTATTTCTCCTTTCTTTCGTTCTTCCTTTCTTGTATACTGAATGCCTTCATACTTAACTCACGTAGTAATGAGTTAGGCTCAATTCGAGGGTCGTGGTGACCATGTCCGCATGGAGATAGACTGATCTATCGATTCAGGCTTTGATTCTACCTAGGGTAGACAATTGGCCTAGAGAATGTGGGTATTCTCTTCGGGGCTATTCGGGTCCAATTAAATGGAGTAGCGACCAAAAGACTGACTTTAATTCTACAAAGGGTAGACAATTGGCCAAGAGAATGTGTGTATTCTCTTCGGGGCTATTCAGGTCCCATTAAATGGAGTAGCGACCAAAAGACTGACTTTAATTCATATTTATTCGAATGTCGTTCAGAATTACATCGAATTAAGGGAAATACGGTAGCAAATGTTCCACATGCCAAGGGCGACGTACGGGTCTTCCTTGCATATCTTCAAGATAATAAGTACCGGGTCGCACAATTTTGATGACTCGATACGGGCCCTCCCAATTTGGGTTCAGCTAACGAGCAGGAGCTACAAGGTTCTGTCTAAGGACCAAATCACCGAGCTGGAATGCTCTAGGCTGGACTTTAGCATTACGATAGCAAGCAAGGCGCTGCTGATACGCTGTGGCTCGTAGCTGGGAGGCATCCCTCCGTCCTTCCAAGAGGTCTAGATGAAGTCGAAGACCTTCTTGATTACAAGTGGGATGATACTGCTCGATTCGATACGAAGGTACTTGAACTTCAACCGGTACTACTGCATCGGTGCAGAATGCCAAGGAGAAAGGACTTTCACCTGTTGATGTGCGGGTCGTGGTCCTATATGCTCATAAGACTTCTGGCAGGAGTTCTGGCCACATACCTTTACACTCACCAAGTTTGGTCTTTAAATGATGCTTAATGATTTTATTCACCGCTTCAACTTGCCCATTTGCCTGAGGATGGTATGGAGAGGTGCGAACATTGTATATCTTCCATTTTTTGCAAAATTCATCGAAAGCGGCGTTGTCTAATTGCTTTCCGTTATCGGTGATTATAGTGTGGGGGAGCTCATAACGGCATACGATATTTCTCCATACGAATTTAGTGGTCTGTTTCTCGGTAATTCTGGCTAATGGTTTTGCCTCGACCCATTTGGTGAAGTAATCGACCGCCACGATTGCAAACCTATTTTGACCTTTCCCGATAGGCAAAGGCCCGATGATATCGACTCCCCATTGGGCGAAGGGCCAAGGCTATCCATTGGCGTCATTTGCTCAGACGGTACATGAGGTATAGGAGAAAATTGCTGGCACTTGTCACATTTTTTAGAGAATTCGATCGCATCTGCCTTTATAGTGGGCCAATAATATCCTTACCTCATCGCCTTATATGCTAGAGATCGTCCCCTTGGGTGGTTACCATATGCCCCCTTGTGTATTTCATCTAGAACATGATGTGCTTCTTCTGGGTGAAGACACCTTAAATAGGGCAAAGTGAAAATCCTACGTAATAACGTTCTATTTTGTAAAATATACCTGGCAGCTCAATGACGAATTTGTTGTGCGGATTTCTTATTGTCTGGGAGATGTCCATCCCTGAGATAGAGGACAATGGGGTCCATCCAACATGGAGAGGGATGGACCACGATCACTTGCCCAGGAGTTGCATGGCCGATACTCGGGGTGCAAAGGTGCTCGATGGGAATCGATTGTGATAACTCAGACTCTGGTGCGGAGGCGAGTTTTGCCAAAGAATCCTTGAGTTGGTTCTTCTCCGAGGGATGTGGACTATTTCATAATTCTTTAGCTTCGCGAGCAGGATGAGCACTTGACATTTGTATAAGGCCATTCTTTCTTCTTTTGCCTCAAATTCGCCGAGTACCTGATTGACTATGAGGTGAGAGTCATTATGAATGAGTAGATTCTGAATTGAGAGGATGTTTGCTAGTTCGAGGCCAACGATCAGAGCCTCATATTCTGCTTCATTATTTGAGATGTGAGAATCAAATCGTAAAGCGTATTGGAAACGCGACCCATCTGGAGCAACTAGAATTAGGCCCGCTCCGCTACCGGTGGCCCGTGAGGACCCGTCCACGAAGAGTGACCAAGGTGGCTGGTCGCTGGTCGCGGAATTATCATCTAGAGAGGAGTATGTGAATTCGACGATGAAGTCAGCCACGGCCTGACCCTTAATGGCGGTCCTGGGGCAGAACGAAATATCGTGCTCACTGATCTCAACCGCCCATTTAGTTAATCGCCCTAAAACCTCGGGTTTTTTAAGGACCTGCCGTAATGGATGATTTGTTGGCACTAATATAGCGTGGGCTTGAAAGGAGGGTCGCAGTTTTCGGGCAGCCGTGACTAAAGCAAGGGCCAACTTTTCCATATCAGAATACCGAGTTTCGACATCCACCATTGCCCGACTAATATAATAAATGGGCCTTTGTAGCCCAGAATCTTCTCTTATTAAAGCGGCACTAACGACCGTAAAAGACACAGATAAATAAAGAAGAAGTTGCTCGTGCACCACAGGTTTAGATAAAACGGGGGGTGCGCTCATATATTGCTTCAGTTGTTGGAATGCTTCTTTGCATTGCGGTGTCCACTCCCAATCAGATTTGGTGGTGGCTCAGAGGAGCTTAAGAAGGGTAAACACTTGTCCGAGGCCCGCGAAATGAACTTGTTCAATGATGCGATGCGACCCGCCAAACGTTGGACATCTTTGAGAGTGGTAGGAGACTTCATTTCGATCAATGTTTTTATTTTTTCAGGATTTGCCTCAATTCCTCGCTGGCCAACCATAAATCAAAGAAATTTTCTGACAGACACACCAAACGCACATTTCTCTGGATTTAGTTTCATTCGATACTTCCTCATTAAGTCAAAAGCTTCTCGAAGATCTGCAAGGTGGTCATTTTCTACGACGCTTTTCACGAGCATGTCGTCGACATAAACCTCCATATTCCTGCCGATTTGTGTGGCGAATATTTTATTGACGAGGCATTGATAGGTGTCCCCTGCATTTTTAAGACCAAAAGGCATTACCTAGTAGCAATACAGGCCTCGGTCGGTGATGAAGGCGGTGTGCTGGCTATCAGGCAGATGCATCATAATCTGATTGTAACCAGAATAGGCGTCCATGAAACTTAGTAGGGCATGCCCTGCCGTCAAATCAACCAGCTGATCAATTCGCGGTGTCGGGAAGCTGTCTTTGGGACACGCTTTGTTCAAATCGGAATAGTCAAGGCACATCCTCCACTTGCCATTAGCTTTTCGAACGAGAACCACGTTCGCGACCCACTCTAGGTAGTCGATTTCTTTTATAAAATTGACTGTGAGCAACTTTTCGACCTCAGCCTTGATTACCATTTGCCTCTCTACAGTGAAGGCACGCCGACGCTGGCGAACAGGTTTATACTTCGGATCAACGTTCAGACGATGTGCTATGATGCTAGGATCAATGCCCGGCATGTCTCTATGAGACTAGGCAAACAAATCTTGGTATTCGGTAAGGAAACAGACTAGATTTTCTCGAAAGACACTGCTTAAAGAGGATCCTACGTAGACAACTTTGGACGAGTCGTCTTCAGTTAAGTGGATTGCCACTGTCTCTTCTCTGGGAGTTCCAGATTGGAGAGCGTTCTCTCTTGGGTCCAACGAGGTTGCCGTCAGAAGACCTGATGGATCTTGTGCCACAATCATAACTGGCGTCATCTGGGCCTTTTTTCGGTCTTGTATGGCTATCTCGTAACATGCTCGGGCTTCCTTTTGATTTCCTCGTACAACCCCGACACCATTTGGGGTAGGGAATTTTATGCACAAGTATAGCGGATGCAACGCTGCCCCTACCTTGTTAAGTGAAGGTCGACCCAAAATGGCGTTATATGCTGATCTTCGATCTACCACGAGGAAATTTACAAAGATAGTCGTTTTCGCTGAGGTCTCGCCAAAGGTGACTGGAAGGTCAATGCTTCCTTTAGGTGTCATCACTTCGCCCCCGAAACCGATGAGAGGGGTTGAAATTGGTTTGAGCAGGCTCCTGGCGAGCGCCATCTTGTTGAAAGCCTCCAGGTAGAGAATATCAGCGAGCTACTTGTATCCACCATAATACAATGAGTCAGATAATTTGATACCTTCAACGCGACCACGATGGAGTCTTCAGTGAGGGAAGTGAATCCCCTCTGCATCCTCAAGGGAGAAGGAGATTGGAGGATGGCCGGAGTCTGACGTGTTAGGCGTCTGTTCCAACCAGTAGATATGCTGGGGCTTTTTAGATGCCTTACGAGTGTATGCTTTTCTTGAAGCTTGAGAATCTCCTCTGCAAGCTGGTCCTCCGGCGATGATCCGAATCTCCCCCGTAGGTTCAATGTCTTCTTGTGAAGTATGATGGTGAGGTGACTTCTTCTGGTGTGGCAGGGCTTCCGCCCTTTTAGGTGATCGACCTTGTCGGACAACATAATCTTGAAGATGACCTTTTCGAATGAGAGCTTCGATGTGATCTCATAAAGATATACAATCTTGGGTGCTATGCCCATGGTCTTTATGGAAATAACAAAACTTGCTCTTATCTCTCTTTTCAAGATCCGATTTGATCTTTGCAGGCCATTTCACATATGGTTTATGCTTGATCTCCATTAGCACCTTTTCAGGGGATCGGTTGAGAGGAGTGCAGTTATGATATTTACCAGAATAAATCTTCTTGGGAGAGCGATCCCGTCGATCACGCTGATATTTCTTATCGAGGGGAGAAATTTCCTTTGGTTTGCGCTTCTTGCCCTATATACCATGACGTGCCAAAGCAACTTCTTCCGCATTGATATATTTCTTAGCTTTTTCTTGAAATTCCGTCATGGTTTTAGGAGGGTTCTTATCTAGGGCAACTCTAAATTTCTCGCTTGTAATTTCAGCTATAAGGGCGGTGAGGCCTTTTTCTTCGATATAACCTTCAGTTTGGACGGCTTCTGCAATGAACCGTACTGAAACTCCTTTATCGTCTCCCCATTCTGCTGTTTCAAATCCATTAGGTGAGATGTTGGCTTTTTAGTACGGATGCTTCCCATGAATTGAGAGAGGAATAGCTCCGATAATTGTGTGAAGGACCCGATGGATCGAGGCTTTAGCCCCTGGAACCATGTACGAGCTACTTTCTTTTAGGTTAGGGAAAAAGCCCTACACATGATTTCTGACCCATGTCCCTCCAACTCCATAAGAGACCTATACGTTTACAGATGTTTAAGAGGATCGCCCGTACTTATATACGGGGTAATGACGGGCATGCGGTACTTCCTCGGCAAAGGTGCTTCCATGACCTCGCAGGTGAAAGGAGACTCGGACAGATGTATAGACGCCACAGCAGCAGATGGTCGATTTGCCTGATATCGTTGTTCCATATCATCAAAATGATCATGGATTCTTTTAAGGTCTCCTTCCCATGGTAAGGTATAACCTGACGTTTTGACGGTGGACCCCTGAGATTGCTGTTGCCGGGAAGTAGTGGAGTGTATGGAATGCGGGGGTAGTACAGGGGCTTGGTTGCCGAGTGGCATTCGATTTGACAGAGGATGGTTCGGTTGGACTTGTGGTTCGTCCGCGGAATGTTTGGAAGCCACTGGTATAGGTTGCGCCAGCAACCCTTTGGAAGCTTGTCACTGGGGCTCCAGGAAATGCTGATCAAGCTGATTAGACAAGGCTTGAAATCCGGCGTTGAGGGTTAGGAGTATTTCCGAGGAAATGCATGGCATCCTCTTGATTTCCGAAAGTATCAAATAATGAGTTTTATGATGGCATGTTGGGGTCTCCCTGGGGGATACCCGTCGAAGTAGTCGGAGGGATGAACCCTGGTTCGGTAATGTCAGGCGGAGGCAACGTCTGCCTTGAAGTGGAAGGATGAACTATCTTTTTGGGAGGCATGGTGGGAAGACTTCGATCAGTTGATGAGAGCGGCTAATCTTGACTATCAAGTGTTCCCACAGACGGCGCCAATCTGTTTACGTCGGATTTTGTAACAGGGTCCTCCAGATGTTAACCTTCCTTCCAGGCAATTTCCCCCTGAACCTGAAAAAGCACAAAGGAAAACTAAGGGTGGCCGGCATCTGGCCGTTAGCCCTCCGAAGCTTAAGTTAGATGGGATAGGATTATAGAGGAAAGAATGGGATTTTGGACTAGAGATAGTCTACCTTCTTATCGATGAAGCCATCCATTTATATAGATCCAAATAACCCACTCTGTTACGTAAGACGTCAAGATTACTGCTGATTTTCGGGGATAAGGTGCTTATCCTGTTGATCCCTAAATAAGGGAACGGCATAATCCAATTAGACATCTGGTCGATTACGTTTCCTGATAGTGATCCCCTGAGATCTAGTGCCACGGGCAAAGATAAACCTAAAATCGGTCTATATGGGCTGCTGGAACTATAAAGACGGAGAAAGCTTTGATTTGGAAATAGCTGCTCGCATGCTGAGATGTGACCCCCTTTCGGCGACCACGAGCCGAGATGCTCGCATGTTGAGAAAGGTATTCCGTACTCTCATAATATTCGAGCATCGACCATAAGGGCTCGATGACTCGGTAATTGTGTGTCGTACTTGTCAAATGTGCGAGCCTCGACCAGATGGGCTCGCAAGTCGAATATTGTTATAAGGGTGCTCACACATCTCGAGATCTCGCGAGATCCTCTGATCACCGTAATTTGACTATAAGAAGTTGGGTAACAAGTCTCCTTACGGACTGATGAATATAACTCCTGCCCCTTACCCTATTGCTCTAGCTGCACCATCGAAATACATCTCACAATGGCATGCTTCATTAATCACCATAACCTGATCGTCTGGGAGGTCATATTCTATTTTTTCACCACTTAGTACTGGATGTGCGGCAAGGAAGTCTGCAATTGCCTGTCCCTTGATAGCCCGAGCTGGCATGAATGTCAAGTTGAATTCTGACAAGAGAAGAGCCCACTTGGCCAACTGCCAAGACAACATGGGTCTGTTCATGAGAAACTTGACGGGATCCGCTTTGGATATCAATGTTATCTAGTGAGAGAGACAGTAATGTCTGAGTTTCTTGACAGCAAAGATCCATGCCATATAGATTTTTTCAATTGCTGAGTAGTTAAACTCGGCTCCCACTAGTGTGCGGCTCAAGTAATAGAGTGCGCTTAACTCGGCTCCCACTAGTGTGCGCCTCAAGTAATAAAGTGCGCTTTCCTTTCCTTCTTCGTTTTTCTGGGCTAAGAGAGCTCCTAGTGAATTTTTGCCAACAGCGATGTAGAGGATTAATGGCTCCCCTTTTATCGGTGCTGTAAGGACCAGAGATTTTTCAAGCAGGTCTTTCAGAGAGTTGAATGCTTTCTGACAAGCATCATCCCACTCAAACTGGACTCCTTTCTTATTGAGGCGTGAAAATGGCTAACAACGGCTAGATAAGTTCGAGATGAACCTTCTTAAGTATGCGACTCGGCCCTGAAAGCTTTTCAGCTCTTTGAGATTCTTCGGAGGTGGCATCTCCCTGATTGCCTTAATCTTGCTCGGGTCAATTTCTATGCGTCAGTGCCTAACAACAAACCCCAAAAACCTTTTAGAAGAAACCCCGAACGTGCATTTCAACGGGTTCATATGGAGGCTTTTCTTTCTCAATCTTTGAAACACTTGCCGCAAATGCTCTCTATGTTGTTCATGCTCAGCCGACCTCACTACCAGATCGTCTACATAGAATTCGACGTGTTCATACATCATGTCCTGGAAGATTACTTGCATCGCACGCTAATATGTTGCCCCTGCATTCTTCAACCCAAACGGCATCACACGGTAACAGTATATGCCCAATGTCATACGAAAGGCTATTGATTCTTCATCTTCTAGGGCCATACGAATCTGATTGTACCCCAGTAACCATCCATGAAGGACATCACTGCGTATCCTGTCATGATGTCAATCAGTAGTTCTGGGATAGGCAGTGGGAAATCATCTTTAGGGCACGCTTCGTTGAGGTTCCGAAAGTCCACGCAGACTCGGATTTGACCACTCTTTTTCTTGACCGACACAATATTTGAAATCCATCGTGGGTATTTGACTTCTCGGATGAACCCAGCTTGGATTAATTTCTCAACCTCTTCCTCGATCTTAGGTATTATATCTGGATGGAATCATCGCTGAGGTTGCTTGACCACCTTTTTCCCTTTCATGATGCCCAGCTTGTGCATCGCAATTGTTGGACTTAGCCCTGGCATTTCTGAGTATGTCCAGGCGAATATATCTTTGTTCTCTTTCAACAATTGAATATATTTTTCCCTCTCTTCTTCTGGGACATTCTTGCTCAAGTACGTATTTCTAGGCTCTTCTAGGGCTCCCAGATTTATTTCTTCAAGCTCATCTATCGCGGGCTGTCCCCCATCCTTTATTTGTGTAGGTGCGGCATTGGGTTGGATGATGTCAATTACCTCTCGCAATTATACATCTTTTGTGGGACTGATTGTCACCATGTTGACATGTCTAATCTTTATCTTTGCCCTAGTCCTTCTCTACTTTGGTAAGCTTTGGTGTTTTCTTCGAATGGTGCTAACATTCTCCCATTCGGGGCTGATTTTGAATAATAGATGCCCATGTTCTTCATGATATTACGGTTGGCTTCACTGTATCTTTCTTCTTATATCGGTTGAGGTAAATGGGAGAAATTTCTCGGCCTCGTCCTTAGACTGTACAGGCTCATTCGGCACTGAATAAAATTTGATTTCTTTCTTCACATTGGCGCTCGGTGGTACCAAAAAATGGCTAGGAGCCCTTGGGAAAGGCTTAACTCTTCCTATTTTCGGCACTGGCACGTTGATGCTAGATTTGAGCACACTCATGTGCTGATTTGATATCATCTCTAGGACGGATTGCCTTGGCTGTCACAAGTGTTTCGGATCTATATAAAATTTCTTGGTAGTTTCTTGATGTTCTTCTTCTGAATGATTTACGGTTTCTTTCTTAGTAATAAACTGAGGCTTGCTTTTCTGTTGAAACTTGTTGACTCGATGTTTTGCCCCTTGCCCTTTCTGCGTTCCATCGGGCTTCTTCATGACCTCTCTTTCATCGACCAAGTCATAGTACTGGGCATCGGCCAAGAATGATTCTACAATCGTATACGGCTTTAGGTCTGCTGCTACTCTAACTGAACTCCCTCTTTATTATACTTGAAGCACTGATGATAGGTTGAGGGAATGACGCGGTTCTGATGGAGCCATGGCCTTCCTAGCAGAAGATTACACGTTGTTACTGCGTTGATTACTTGGCACGTTACTTTCATCTTTAGTTCTTTAATTTCTAGCATCACGGTGATCGACCCCAGAGTGCGCTGGCTGTCTTAATTAAACCCTTGAATAACCATGGTGCTGGGATGCTGGGCTGACGGTCTATAACCCAACCTCTGTAGCGTCTTCAATGACATGATGTTAACTGCGGATCCATCGTCTAGCATACATCGCTTAACTTCTGTGTCCCTAATTGTCCCTGTAACCATCAACGGACGATTGTGGTCTGTTGCTTCAATTATGCAGTCTTCTTTGGAGAATGTAATTATAAAGGGGTGATCTATCTGCACCGCTTGCTGAATTGGTGCATTTCCTTCCCAGAATTCATCGGGATCATTGATTTCTGCTTCAATCTCTGTCATCATCACTTCTCTGATTTCACTGTCTAGTAATGCATTGATTAACATCTCCCATATACCTTCGAAGACATAAGGCATCGTATATGCTCAAGCGAGCCAGGACCTTTCACAGGTGTGACACGACATCATATGCTATTGGTGCTGCCCCTTTCCTTGGCTCCGGCCGACTGGACGTGGCTTCAACAACTTTCTTTTTCAACTTCTGCCCCTGGGGCCTTGTTGATGGTATATCCGGGTTCCCATCTTCTTGCATCGAGTCGATTGGTTCTGGCAGAATGTGTTCCGGCATTTGCTTTTCGGATCGAAGGGTGACAGCATTGACTTCCTCTTCACCTGCCCGTGATGTCTCTCCAGCTGACGGCTGTTCTGTGAACGATACCATCGCACAATGTATTTGAGCCTCGATAAGTCTGCCCTTCCCTCGACTATTCTCTTTTCTCATCCCCTTTTTCAAGCCTTTGAGGAGTCTTTGTCTATTCTTGAGCCTCTTCTTACTGCTGACCAAAGTTCAGGGTTCTTCGGGCTCAAGGAACGGGGCGTGCAAATGAATGTTTTCTTCTGAGGGGAGTGCTGAAATTACCCCAGATGTTTCCTTCCTTGTCGTTTCTGACGACTTCATACTGATCACCCCTTGGTCGATCAACCCTTGTATTCTTCCCTTTAGACTAAAATAGTCTTCTGTCTTATGGCTCAGACATCGATGGTATTTACAATACCGGGGATCATTCACCCTCCCAACTTCATGTGGACGAACCAGTTCTGGTAAACGGATTACATTCTCTTCCACTAGTTGTTCCATGATTGGGATCAGATCAGCCATGTCGAATGTGTATAGGCCATTGGCTCTTTCTCTCTCGACTATTGCTATTCCTCGAGAAACATAAGGTCTCTTGCCTCTGTCTTGGGTAGGTGTTGCTTTCATGTTCGCCTTGGATTCTACGACCGGCCGCTTCCGATCTCTTATGTCTTTGCCCTTGTTTACATTGTGCATTTCTGCAATCCTTCCTCCTCTTCTTTGCCTTTCGGGTATGAAGTTCACCCGTGTTGCTGCTTCTTCCACCAAGTGTGCTTTGGTGGCTAGTTCTAAAAAAGAGTGAAAACTATTCCCGGATAACCCATACGATATCATTGGATCTAGGGCTCGCATACACATCTTCAATTGTTCTTTTTCACTGGGCAGCTCTTGGCATTGAGCGGCTATTGTCCCCCATCAGTCCATGAACCTCTCCACAAGTTCGCCCTGCCTCTGTTTAATCAAGGCTAGATCTATTATTGACGTTTCTCTTTCTGTAGAGAAGAATTTCGAGATAAAACTGTCTTGCATCTGTTCCCACGATCTCACTAATTCGGCTGGTAGCGACATGTACCATTGAAAAGCTTTCCCTGTCCGCGTTGACCCAAATAGCCGCATACAGTACTGTGGGACAGCTGACCAATTCCCCAATGCTATAAGGAAATGAGTAATATGCTCCTCTAGTGATCCTCTACCGTCAAATTTTTTGAAGTCCGGACATCTGAAGTTGACCGGAAATAGTATTTCTTCTATCTCCATTGGGTACAAAACTTGATATTTATACCCAGTTCCTCTTTCCTTCTCTTTCTCTTACCGCATGAGACTCGTGATTGTTTGCGACAATTCCTCTTTTGACATTTGCGTAGTCGGGACTGGCATTCGCTCCGCTGAAACTCTTCTGGCCTGGATAAGCAGTTCGGCGTCGGCTAGTCCTTTCTCTGCCCCTTAAGACTCTTCGGCTGACTGACGCGTAGGTGGTACGAGACTTCTAGTAGGGTTCTGAGCTATCAAAGTGGTCAACGCTTCCTGGATGATCCTCATTCGTTCATTCATCTCACGATTAGCTTGAACTAATTTATCGATCTGATCTTGGACTGTCGGCAATTCTTCTGCTTCATATGGTCCCTCTTCTTCCTCTGCTACTTGAACCATTGCGATTAGCACCGGTCGTGCCTTCTGAACATGTCCCTTCTGAACATGTCCCTGTCTTCAAATGTGCGGTCTCGGTCGAAATATGTGTGACACAGGTAGCCTTGGACAATGGTGGAAACTGTTCTATTGTCATTACAGGCACTGAGGATCTAGTTGATATGACCTGGCTGTTGATAGGGATCTTCTGCCCCTGTTTTGGTTGCCATTGTCTCCTGATTACGGGGTGAGGTTTTGCAACATTTGCCTTCCTATATGCTGCTAAGATGGCTGCTTTCTTCTGCTTTTTCTTCTGTCGGCGCGTTTCAACCAACTGTCATCCCGAGTTGGAAATGGTTGTCGTGGTTGGGGTGAAGCAGGGGAAGCTAAAGCCTTCGTTGGCAAGGAAGGTGCACGAACTCATCATTAAGCATGCCGTTTCTTTTGTCTATTTTAGTATCTCACTAATTCTGTTGTTATCAGAAAATCATTAGAATAATTCATAAATGCGGCCGGGAGCATGAACCCATCGATCGCGGTGCATAAACTAACAGAAATAAGCAAGAAGAAGAAAAATACGTGTAGTTGTGGAAGTTCGTGGGTTTGAAAACCTTTAGTTTACCGTCTATTACCTTAAAGATGAAGAGAAGAACGTTCCCGCTGAGAGTCGCCAGTTTGGCGCCCAAGGGCGCCGAAACATTATGCCTCGCGATAAATATCTTACGTACACGTTCGTGTTTGTAAATGATTAATCTTAGAGCATTTCTATACTCAGACATAACTAGAGATTCTGGTATTGTTCGGTCCCCAGCAGAGTCGCCAGTTTGTTAGAACTAGAAAATGATACGATTACCTTTTCTGTGTAATGTTGCTCTGGGGTTCTAAGTAATGGGAACATTCATAGACGATCATAAGCATTCACAAAAGCTACACAAAAGAGATATCGCAAGGCGAATTTTATTTCAGAGATTCTGAGATCTTGTACATTCCAGGCCGTGATTTGGCCCGAGCCCTTAATTACATTGAATGATCGATAATCCTTGATTGAAAGGCAGAAGACTAGTCAGCAGGGACTATGGTCGTAGAATTTGTGGTCGTAGAGACTTGTATTCGTATGGTCGAAGAGACTTGTATTTGTATGGTCGAAGAGACTTGTATTTATGGTCGAAGAGACCTGTATTTGTTATGGATTGATCCATCTTTGTACGAGTCGGATGTCTATGTCCCACGTTTTAACTGGAGATCCGGGCTGAGATTGTCAGGGTTTTTTAACCGAGGGGTGCGACTCTGGGCTTGCGGCCATCATTTGTGATGGGTGACTATGGGAAGACCGATCTGTAGTTGTATGTACCTAAACAGCTCAACCAGCGGATGCCGTTTGAATGGGTAGGGCATCGACTGTTCTTGAAGTTTCAGTCTTTAACAAATTCCATGTAATAGTTTAGAACTCTCTTTATATAGTTTATTGTGTTAACCATAGTCCCATTTGTCTAGCTTTTGACCCAAATCTGATCATATCTTACAGTAGATATAAATGATGATGTATTTGCATAATTCTGGGTGCTGGCGGCTTATTTCCGAGAAGTCATTTCGTTCATCACGTTGAATTAGGTCAAACCTCAAAGGTACGTAATTGTGTTCATTTAGAGATCCCGAAATGACCGTTTGACCACTCCATTGCGTCCGGAATGCTCAAAATACTCAAAATAAGCTCAAACGGAACTTGAAAACACTTAAAATTGAGTCCGGCACACTCGTTAATATTTCCTGTAATTGACTGAATTTTTGGTGCATGAGACTTAATTTATGGGTGCGTGGGCTCCTACACACCTTTAAATTAAGTGCCTGATTTTTTATGAATTTATGGATGCGTGGGATATTTTTCGGGTGCGTTGGACACCAATATACAAATCTGAATTACATCGAATTTATGGACATGTGGGACCCGAATTTATGGACACGTGGGCCCTTTTTTTGGGTGCGTGGGAGTCCGATGCACTTGTCTGAATTAGGTCGATTTTATGGACGCATCAGACCTGAATTTATGGATGCGTGGGCCATTTTTCAGGTGTGTGGGAGTCCGATGCACTTATTTGATTCATTATTTTATGGATGCGTACCCACACTTATGAATTTTCATGATCTGGACCTATGTTGGTCGGAGTAAGCTTCCGATGGGGGACGCCGGTGATCGGAATGGGATTCCGGCAAGGGTTTCCGACGGGGATCTCAATTACCCAGGGGATAATAGCTCTCTCTCTCTCTCTTGAAAAATGTACAAATGAATAGTCAGATGGGGTATTTATACCCGAAAATATCGAAACTCAGCCAATGAGTGATTGCCACGTGCCACGCACCCCAAAAATACCTCGAACGCACCTTAAAATCGATGCATAGATCTCTAACGCACCCAAAAAGGTATTTTGAAATTTGCTAAATTTATGGGTGCGTGGGAGTTTGATTTTATGGGTGCGTGAAACTCCATGCACCTTGAAACGATGTTTCTAAAATGTGCTGAATTTATGGGTGCGTGGACCCATTTTTGGGTGCGTGGAACGCAATGCACCCTTTAAATCGATTTCTGACCTTTGATGAATTTTCGGGTGCGTGGGTACCCAAATTTATGGGTGCGTGGGACTGTATGCACCCAGAAATGAGTTCCTGATTTTGCTGATTTTTCGAGTGCATGGGTACCCAAATTTGTGGATGCGTGAGAGTTCAAATTTATGGGTGCGTTGACGGACTTTTGAACGTTCTAAATTAGGTTTTGAATTTCGATCAGTTATTGGGGCCCGCTTGATAATGAAAGTACATGCATTGTTCATCACAAATCATAATGAAGTTATGGGTTCGATTTCGGACGGTTTCGATCACGGTAATTCGCGGGGCTCGCCGGAGATTTCAGCCAAAATTGACTAAGGGAATTTTTGTAAATCTCCGTTTTGCGTGCACCGGGAGGTATTTTGTGAGATTCTTTCGGAGGTGTGTGGCCATTTTGTTTGTTTTGAGGGCCCCTACATTTTGGGACCCCAACAACTACTAAATGGTCCATGAACCATATAAATAGGGGCTCTCCTTAAAGGACAAGGTATGTTACTATTCACCCTACACACCTTATAAGTGTCTTATTTGCTTGATTTAAGCATCGGAGAGTCCCCTGCCAAACATCGTCTCCTCTCCCCTGCCCTTTGCTACTCTGTGCAGGGTTGGACAATCGTCATTAAAGCTCTAAGTCCCTACCTCAAGGGGACCTGAAGCAACCTAGAAGATCATTAGGCTGGCATTAACCGATCTTACTTGTTGTCCTGATTTCAGCGACAATAATCGCTAAGGCCATTCTCCCCCCTTTGCATTGGTGAGAAACTTATCATACAGTTCGATTCACTGCTGGATCTGAATAATTCCTCCAAGTCGACCAAAGCCTGGCCGAGTGTGAACGTTGCACCCGTGTTTTTTCTCTTAGAAGGGTGGGACTATGGCTTTTCACTGGTTTTCCTCTCTCGAGGGCTTTTGGGGTTGATGGTTAGATGTTTGATTGACTAGAGTTGGCACTAGCCAATTACTTCGAATCTATAGTAGGCTAGACCCTGTAGAAATGCTAGAGAAGGGGATCCAAAGATACCTTCCTCTAAAATGACTCCTTGATCTATGGTCAGAGATTCGAGATAAGGGACCACTGTTACAGGGTGAGAAGGTGTTAGGCACCCACTCTGCCCATACAAATGTATGGTCTTTACTTCACCGAATCTAAATTGTCTTTGAGGGTTAAGATTGATCCGCATACATTCTCATAGAGATGCTTAATGCAATAATGTATGATATGGGTATGATCAGTAAGAGTTTCTAATGGGCATGTTCCAATTAGATTGGGAAGCCGTAGAGCATATGCTTGAACTGTCAGGTGCTATGAATGATGCATAGAGGTGTGTTTGATTGGTCAAAGTTTCTGATGGGCCAGATCCAATTAAATCGGCAAGCCACAAAGCATACGCTAAGACCAATTAAGTGTCTGAAAATGGATGTGATGAGAAGGGGTGTTGGAAGAATAAGGAGTATTGCATTATGCTAGATGCGAATGAGATGAGATGAGATTGCTATATGAATGACTGGATGGATGGAGATGTCGTGTAGGCTAGCTTGAGTGTCTTGGATTAAGGCTTAGATGGCTTCAGAGGCTTGGACCGAGGTCAGGCTGGACCAGACCAGGGCTAGACTCTTCTCACCCACTCGCGCTCTCCTTGGTGGAGGGATGGACTAAGAGAGCAATGGAGGAGGACTCAGATTGATTGAACTTTTTTGGATGATGAAAACGAATAGGATATGGGGTATTTATAGCTGTTGCTAGTGGCAGCTTCCGTAATTTGGGACAAGCGGCCCTACGGACACTCTCCTCCAGCTTTGGACAACTAGAGTTCCGAACATGGAGCAGAAAAACTCTAGGTTTGAGGCTTGGACCTACTCTGAGGTTGAGGGTCGAAGTTAGGCTTGGACTTTGGCTCGATTTTAGGCTTTCACTAGGTTATTTGACTGGGTTGAAGGGTTGGGCTAATCGGTTGAGCTGACTCAGTGAGTTGACCCATCGAGTTGACCTGTCTGGGAATTTTAGCCTGGTTTTTCCTACAGGTAGTGTTTTAGGCTGATGATTCAAGGTGAATTAACTGGGTTTAGGTTGGACTCGAGTTATGGATTAGGGTTTGGATGAGTGAGTTGATTGGGTTTGGACCTACGGTTTAGGGTATGACATAAGTGAGTTGATGGGGTTTGGTCTTAGGGTTTGAACTATGGATTGAGTTATGGACCTCCATCCATCTAGCCATTCAATCAGCTTTTCAGCCTGGGGTGGGGTGTCTACAGATGCCCCTTTTTGGCAGAGGTTGTGTACTACCGATTGCCAAAGCGAGTGGACACCCCACCTTAACTTGGTCATTCATAGATTGCGGTCTGGAATCATTTCTTGCCTTTATATCTGTGTAAACTGGTTGTCTTTAATCATTGCTTGTCTTTGTATCTGTGTCAACTAGTTATCTGAAAATAGATAACTCACACATACAGCAAGAGTTTGGAGAAAATGTTGCGATTGTCCCTGCATGCGCTGCATCCTGGGTACCTAATCACAACCCTTTCATTTCCCGATCGGTACTAACATCGGAAGGAACTATTCTAGCAGGGCCCTTATGCTCCAATTGAGTTTGTGAGGGTGCTGACTAGTGTTGGTACTGGAAGGCCCATTGCTTTCCCAGATCACCTTAGGAGTATTTGTTTTGCTTGATTGTCAAATTGGTTAGCTGCCCTATGTCTTTTGTGGCCTTACAAGAGATCCATTATGCCGAATTTGACTCAATTAAGTTCTACAAGTATCTAGGACTAAGTATTTGCGGTTGACCTTTTTCCATACAATCCTCTAGTTTTGATACTTAGGTTATAATTTATCGTATCCATCGTTCAGATGGTTTCTTTGACCGAGTTTTGACTTTCATCATTTTTCATACCTTAACATTTGGTACGATCACCCTGACACTGGAGTTCAGGTCGACCGTACCTTGAGTGCATTGGGATTCAATGGTCTCCGAGGAAACCGCGAGACATCGGATCTTATTTAATTTTACACCGACTCCCACCCAGAGATATGAATGATCTCTTAGTGCCTCGGGAGCCGACCGCTCTACTGGGGAAAATATATTTTTTATTTTTGAAAAAGACCCACTCTGGGAAGTGATGTTCCGTGGGGTTTTAATTTGTAAAGAATTTTCTTTTTGTTTTTTTTTTTTGGAAAATAGAGTTCGACTTGCTCATGCCTCCACTGGGATGCTTGTGGGGTTGCGGGCTAACCGACTTTTATTGAAAGCATGCAAAAGGTTTGGATGATCATGATGTAATGGATGTGTGGATGGATGTAATGCAATGGATGCATGGTTTTGATGATGGGTGCATGAATCTGGCTCATTATCTTTCAATCTAACAGTTACGATTGGGATTGCTGCTGCTGGGGATGTGACGAATCTGAGCTTATTGCTTTTAAGGCGGAGGTTTGATTTGCAATTTGGTCAAGATCCTGATTAGGTCCATTGTACCAAAATGTGGTTATGTTTCTCCTGGAGATGGATGAGAGAAATACCTTAGGTTGTAATCCTGAGATACTTCACTGGGGATGGATGTGAGTTAGAAGGCATTTATTATGGAGGTAGGTCGCCGACTTTGGTCAAGATTCCAATCTGTGGGTGATTGGATCCATCATCCCAAAATTGGCGAAGTGGATGAGTGGAGTTTGAGACTCCTGTCGAGGGTGTGAGTACTCGAGGTTGCAACCATGAAGTGCTCCACTAGGGATGGTGTTGGGGCAAAAAATCTCACCCATGATAAAGCAATGCATGACGGTTCATTTGCAACGATCTGGATCGATTTCAGACACGAGAAACACTTGAAAAATGCGATCGAGCGCCAATATAGCCTTAATCCTAAGTGGACCGCGCAATCATGTCTGAAACCTAGAATTGCTATTTTAGAGTCGATCTGGATAGTCGTATTGTCTCCAAATGATCTAGAAGGCCCTAAAACCCCTATCCCCTGAATTTGGATGCCATACGATGCATATTTTCATCGGTGCACCCCGAAAGTGCGTGCTGCCCCTGTCTGGAGCTGACTGGGAGGGTTCGAAACCTAGAAATGCTATTTTAGAGCCGATCTGGACATTCGTATTGTCACCAAATGATCTAGAATGTCCGAAAACACTTAACCCCCAAATTTGGGAGTTTTCTGATGCATACTTTTACCTGCGCACCCCGAAGTGCATTTTGCCCTTGTCAAGAGCTGACCGGGAGGGTCCAAATTAGGAAGAAACTACCAAACTTCACAACATTTGATCATCCGTACCTTGACTTGTTCATTTAACAGCCTAAGGAGAGGCTTAAAGTGCTTTGGCATCAGTGACTTCGGTCTCCGAAAAGGTACCTGTCCTTTGGAGCGGATAGTTGGAGCCTGAATCTGATAATTTTTCTAAGTCTAGAGACAGTCGAAGGGTACAACTGTCCAACAACATTCGGAGGGTAACAGTTGGAGGGTACATCCGCCCAACAAAAGTCGAAGGGTAATAGTCAGCGGGTACATCCACCTAGTAACAGTCGGAGGGTGACAGTCAGAGAGTACATTCGCCCAGCAACAGTCGGAGAGCACATCCGCGAGTAACATTCGGAGAGCACATCCGCCCAGCAACAGTCGGAGTGTACATCTGCCCAATAACAGTCGGAGGGCACATGCACCCGAAAAATCTCCCACAAATACATGCACCCACGACTTCTCCTGGACCCGAACCCGATTAATTTACTATAAATAGTAGCCCGACCTGATGACAGAGGACGACTTCACCTACAGAGAAACGTTAGAGTGACGCAAGGTAGCATGGACCCTTTCCGAAATCCTTTCGACTAAAGGACCAGAATCCTTTGCCGGAAAGGGATTTCCTCGCCGGAATCCTTTGCCAGAAAGGGATTTTTCTCGACGGAGTAAAAGTGTAGAGAGAAAGGAGAAAATCCAAAAGAAACTAAGTCTGGAGACAGTCGGAGGGCACATGTGCCCGACCCAATTGGAGGGCCATGCTCCCGGACACAGTCGAAGGGAAAATGTGCCCGGGGACAGTTGGAGGGCACATGTGCCCGGGACCCCTTTGTAAAACCACATGCGCCCACCTCGGAGAGTCATCCCCCCCCCTCTCTCTCTCTCTCTCTCTCCACTCCATCTCCACATGCGCCCGGACGTCCCTTGCAGGGCAAGACATTCCGTGGCGCGGCCCGCTTTGGTGGGGACCCACCTCTCCAAAGTGGTGTGCTTCTTGGCCACACACTGATGAGATCTTTCCATCCCCCGAGCCGAATTCTCCAACAATCGACACTAAACGCCTCTGATTAGAGATTTACTCTAAAATGACCAATACTTGGCTATTTTTGCAATCCCAAAATCCCTTCGTAAGAGTATGAATCGACCGACGCTCGGTAGAATCAAACAAAATTTGACCGACGCCAAATAAGATTTAGTATCTCTATGGTTCTAAAGCAACGTAATCATGCATTACATCAACGTTAACCACTGTCCTAATCACAAAATACCATGATTAAGTAATAAAAAGGCCCAGTACTTAGTCATTTTTAGCCCTGGGAAGTGCTCTATCGGCTCGAAGATTGACTGACGCCTAGTGAAATCGGACGCGATCTCACTGACGCTAAGTCAGATTTAAAATCATTACGACCTTAATGAGCATAATCGAGCACCATTCAAAAATAATCATCATTATTGATCACTAAAAAACATGATTAAGAAGTAAACATACCCAGTACTTAGTCATTTTTTGCCCTGAGAAGTGCCTTGATGACCCAAAGATTAAATGACGCTAAGTAAAATTAGGCGCAATCTCACTGACGCCAGGATGGATTTGACATCCCCTTTGTTCGCTCGCCTCAAGTGTAAGGCTGCGATGTAGTAATAAATCTCGGTAAGACCGAGGTCGATCTACAGGGAAAGAGGTAAACAATTCCAAGTACTCTAATAACTAGAATCTAAGAAGTTTAAGAAAGTAGTTTTTCACATCAAATAGAAAAATCTGAAATTAAGAAGAACTAGAGCATCAAGGATCTACTTGTAGTAGTCCAATGCCAATCCATTCATCCAAGTACAACACAATTAGAATCAAAGTCCTATCTCTCATCTAATTGGAAGATATAACATTCAAGCACAAACAGTCCCACTTAAATCTGGAAATCAGATTTCTAGTTCTAATGAAGCACATAGAACTTGAACTTGTAGCCTTCGGAGTAACAGCCATGCCTATGGACTATGGCATGCTCAAGGGTTACTACAATTTGAATTCAAACAACCCAATCATAGTAATCTCAGAGAATTGCAAGGAACTCATGTCCGGAGCACACAAACTCTCACAAAACTTCTAAAAAACCAAGCTTTATTCAAACTAGAACTTTAAAATCCAAAATTAAGAAAAAGGGTACTTGAAATAAAAGAATTAAAGCATTGGAACCAACTACAAATTTCACCTCTAGCTCTAGCTAAGAAGTTAGCTAAGGAAAAGCATATTAAAACTAGAACTAGAACTAAGAAAAGGAAGAAAAACTAGCTGTAGGAGGCTGGGTAGCCTCCTACGACTTGAACTCCTTGCTTCCCACGTCCTTGCTTGATTTGGAATAGAAGAGACACCTCCTTTTATAATACAGCAAGAGTACCACAACATAATAGATTTTGTTTCGCTTCGTACTGCTTAACCAATGGTCAGATTGCCTTCAAATTTGATTTATAGCTTCCTTGTAATGTAATCTTCCTCATAGATGATTTAGATTTTCAAGATTATCTTCTAAATGGGCCCACCAATCAGATCATCAACCGCCTCTCAAAATCGCGCAATTCGGGTACCTTCAGAACCAGTCATCTTGCTTTCAACACTCCGGAGTGTACAGAGGTTGGATTGATCTCAAATTTTGAACATTGGTAGAAAACTTCCTCCTCTACATGATAGATGGATTAGATTGTCCAAAATAATTCCAAAATTAGGTGCGAAAATTAGAACACTTAGGCCTTTTATAAAGTCTGCGCAGTTGGATCTTTCTGGATGGTCCATCTTTCTTCAACCGGTACGATCAAACCACACATCCTTTTGATCTGAAACTTTTGTGGTTATTCATATATGGATGTGGTATAAAATATGGTAAAAGTAGATTCTTCATATCATCAATGATGGGTCACCTGGACTATTCAGTGTTGAACAACGAAATCTAAAACTTTTTGGACAGTTCGTATTGTTTTGGCCACCACGGTCAATCCGTAGCTCCGATCGACACGAAACCACTTGGGTTATTTCGGCGTTGAGCTCCTCTTCGACATGGATGTGTTGGATTTCTAAATATAATCAAAATGGGCCTAGAAAACTGGTCCAAAAAACCAGAAACGGGAATAGCCTGCTGTTTGAAATCTGCAAACCTGAAATTGTATGGCCGACCGGTCAAGACCGGTCGGCCAGCCCTGGCCGACCGGTCTTGACCGGTCTAGCCTGTCTTGCAGGTGTCCAGGGAGTGCAGCCGACTGGTCTTGACCGGTCGGACCTAGTTTTGCATTTTTTTCTTCTTTCTTTTCTTCTCTCCTTCCTCTCTCTTTGCTTTCTTCTTTCTTTGGCCCACCTTGGGTCTTCATCCAAGGCTCCAAAATGTCTCTTTTTGGTCACCAATTGGGCAAAGCCACTCTCATTCCTACAATCGCAAAATATGTATTAGATGGGCCTTTTAAACATGAAAACCATGCATATAATGTGATGTAATGGGTCGGCAAATGTATAAATTGGAGGTTCAACACCCTTATAATAAGACAACTAAATCGAATGCCTGTGGGACATTAATCCCCATCATTTATTAATTATTGGCATAAACAGACATATATCATTCCCGATACTTAGCCATTTTCGGGCCCAGAAATGTGCAAGCTAGCTCATCGAGTTTGAACTCTCAAAAAAATATAGAACGACACAGCCCATCCGATTGATCCAATCTCTCGAAGCATCGATCATTAAGAATAATGTAGTTAAGGATATACATAAAGCGGATTAACCAGATCAAGTGCATAATTCACCCGAGCCACTAAACATCAAGCATAGTGCGATCCTCTCTCGAACATGCAATACACCATATTTACTTTGTACCCCTCATATCCATTAGATAAACCCTATTCATCCCGGATCAAGGTATGAGACTAAATTAAAGGGAATATGGTTATCATCAAAAATTGTAATCAAAGAGTTCCAAAACACCTGAAACACTTCATTATGAACTGCTATCGCTAAAACCAGTTGATGTACTACCCATCTAAAGCGGGGTTCGTTAGTTGAGCAGCTCAGGTAGTCACAGTGTGTCTTCTTGCGGTCACCCGTCCACAGCAACGGTCACTGGCACTGTGTTGCACCACCTAACAGCCATAATGTGGCTTCCTGCGGTTACCCGTTCACATCGATGGTCACTGGCACTGTGTCATACCATTTGACAGCCATAATGTGTCTTCCCACGGTCACCCGTCCACAACGACGGTCACTGACACTGTGTCGTACGATATGGCAGACGTAACATGCCTTCCTGTGGTCACCTGTCCATAGCAACGGTCACTGACATTGTATCGAGCATGACAATCATGGCGTGTTTTCCTGCAGTCACCTGTCCATAGCGACGGTCACTGGCACTGTGTTGCATTACTCGGTTAAAACCCTAGATGTTTCTCAACTAGTAGCACCTAAAAGAACATGAGACAGGCATTTAACTTGTCTAAACGATGGCTCAGTCCATAAGAAATCCAAAAATTGGTCTCTACGACCGTGAACTCAAAGACCATAGTCCCTGATGACTTAGTCACCTGCTCGATATATCCGGGCCTCTTTTCACATACTCCATCTATTGTACAATAAATATTCATAATGGATTTTTGTCGCTTTGTGCCATGATTTTCTCCCGCAAGGGTTTCCACATAAAAATTCCCGTGTTGTTTATGGTGTGCTTTACTCATGTTTATGCTTTGTTAATGCTTTATTTAATTTATCTATGATGCATGCATACATTTACTTTTACCTTTTAATCAATGGTGATCATCCATTGATGTAATTAAGGGCTCGTGACCAATATCACAGCCTGGAATGTACAAGATCTCAGAATCTTTAGAATAAAACTCACCTTGCAATATCTCTTCTCATGTGTACTTTGTGATTGCTTGTGATTGTCTATGGATGTTTCTATTACTTGGAACCCCCCAGAATAATGAAACACAAGAAAACTGCCTTGCGCATTTTCTAGTTCTAACAGATGATGACTGTATTTTTTATGAAATATTTTTTAAAAATGATCCGGCTTATCAGATCGTGACTTGAACGGCTGAGATTGATGCCGGTTTTTATTTGAAAACATATTTTTTTTGGATTGTTGAAATGATCCGATCGTCGGATCGCGACTCAGATGGTCGCGACCGACATCGATTTTTATTCAAGAATTATTTTGTGTTTTTTTTTTTTTTTTTTTTTTTGCAATACAGGGAAAAAGGTGTGGAACTTCCATCCACCCTTAGCTTTTACTACTGATAACGCACCCGATCCATTTTACATCAACGAGCAAGACGATCACACACAGTTAAGTGCCATAATTTTACATTTCCGGATGAGGGGATTAAGGGTATTCAGTTAATACACCCACAAAGTTGCCTGCTCCTCTTGTGTAATGCACATAGACCACGTATCATCTAACAAACTCCTTCGGCCACAAGATGAGCCACATCCTCATGTTTCCCTTGATCAATTTAGTTTACGGTCTTACATTGCTCACGATTCTGTGGGGCTATGCTTCACCTCCTAGCTGCCTTAATCCCCTTCATGAATTCTAGGAACAAGGAACATCCATCGAATTCAATAGCGACTTCCAATCAAGGTTGTCCATCACGGTGCGTTCAACACGAATAGGATTGCAAAATTTCTATCCACCTCAGTTCTGACTGTTAAGAAACTCCGGACACCCATACAATCAACTGTCAGCCATGTCAGAAAAAGATTGGGAAAGTCCTCGAAAAATTAATCCTAGTGTAGTCTAAGGTCTTCATATCATTGTGGATAGATTTGGGGCAGTTGAAATCAATGCTGGGGATTTTTGTGATTTTTGGAAGGATCCGGACCATTGGGTCTTGACTTGAACGGTCGAGATCAATGCCGGATTTTATTGAGAAAAATTAAAAAATATATTTTTTGGTTTTTTTTTTAATGAATCTTATCATCGGATCTTGACTTGAACCGATGTCGGTTTTTATTTGACTCGAGGAACTTTTAAAAAAATGATCCTGATCATCAGATCTTGGCTTGAACGGTTGAGATCGATGCCATTTTTTTATTGAAAGCACGGAGAGCCCCCCCTCCACCCGAAATTAATCCCAGTATAGTTTAGGGTCTTCAGACCAGTGGATATGGATAGATGGTAGTGAGTATTTTTAGAAAACAATTTTTTTTTTTGAAATGATCTGGATCATTGGATCTCAACTTGAATGGCCGAGATCGATGCCGGTCTTTATTGGAAATCTCGCAGGATGTTAATCCTGGCATAGTTGAAGGTCTTTAGACCTTGATTTGACTTGGGTGGGCTTGGAATCAATGTTGGGAATATTTTTGATATTTTTCTGGAAAGATCTGGATCATCGTATCTCGACTTGAATGGTTAAGATTGATGCTAGTTTTTATTGAAAAAACTTAGAAAATATTTTTGATATTTTGGAATATTCGGATCATCGGATCTCGACTCGAACGATTGAGATCGATGCCGATTTTATCAGAAATTAAGGAAACATTCTTTTTTTTTAATTTTTTAAAAATGATCCGGATCATCGAATGTCGGCTTGAATGGTCGAGATCGATGCCAGTTTTTATTAAAAGTAGAGATGCCCCCGAGAAATTAATCCCAGTGTAGTTTAGGTCTTAAGACCGGTGGATTTTGCACAAATGGCTGCGGTCAAGGTTGAAAATATTTCTAACATTTTTTTAATATGATTTGGATCATTGGATTTTGACTTGAACGATCGAGATCGATGTCGATTTTTATTGAAAATGATACCTCTTATATATATATATATATATATATATATATATATATATATATATATATATAGCATGAGGTTCTTTCTCTCTCCTCCACATCATCATCTCAAAATCTTCCCAACTTCTCACAAGATGAGATTTCTTTTTCATTTTCTCTCCCTTTCTCTTCCTTCACCTCACTCTTGCATGAGGTACAGGATTCACTAGCAACAACACTTCACAAGGGAGAGTTCTTCCCAAGGAGAGAGAGAGGGGGGGGGGGGGGGGGGGGGGGGGGGGGGGGGGGGGGTTTGGGTGGTGGCTGACCCTCTAGGTGCCGCCCAAGACTTCCCTACCCACTGGTTTTTCAGTGGGCTGGGTAATGGGGTGCTCCTCCCCCTACTATATAATATGGGGGCTCCCCCCCCCCCCTCTAATGTGCACTTCTCTCTCCTCCCTCGTACTTTCTTTCTTTTCTCTTTCAAGTTTCCCTTCTCTTTATTTGGTGGGGTGGTCCCTTCTTCAAGTGGTGGAGGCTCTCTTTGGAGGAAAACAGTCAACAAGGTGGGCCCTTAGTTAAGGTAAGAGACAAAAATATGGTCCACTCTTTCATCTTTTCCCTTTTTTCCTTTCATTTTTCTTTACTTCCTTTCTCATAGTTTTTTTTTTCTCTCCTCTCATGTAGGTGCTTTAAGAGTGGTGTGGTGGGCCCAAGTTTAGTGATTTTCAAGACTCATTGAGGCTTTAAGGTGGCGTATGGAGTGGAGCATCTCAAGCTTCATCATGTTTCTTTCATTTTTCCTTTCTTTTCAAGCTCCCTTTATATGTATGTAAAGGGCAATTTTACCATGTACTATATGTATGTAAAGGGCAATTTTACCATGTACATCAAGTGTAAATTGTAAAGTATTCTTTTCTTTCATGGGACTGGGTTTCATATTTGTATAAAATGAGCCCAAACTGAAGTTAGAGCCTTTGGTGCATTTGGTTGGGCCCAACACTGCATTTTGGTCTTCCTCATGCGCCCCTTTCTTCTCTTTCTCATGCCTTTACTCTCTTACTTCGAAATGAGTGTATTTAATATATCGAAACCCTTTTTGATATATCGAGAATTTTGTCCAGCTGCTTGTTGATTCTCTAGACAGATTCTCCGATATATTGAACAGGTATTTTGATACATCGAAGATCGCTCTGATCAATTGAAACCCATTTTCAATATATCGAAGCAACTATTTTTCTGCCCATTTTATGACCATTGGAGATTTTTCTTTAAATATGGGAGAGACGGTTTTTGGCTAAGGAGAGAGATTTTGAGGATTTAGAAGCCACCACCATTGCTTATCATTAAGAGCTCTAATAATAACCCATACAAGGTACTCTCCTTGTGATTTAACACAAACTTGAGAGCATTCAAAGCTCAAATGAGAATGGACTTGTTCCCTCTTGATTCCTAGGAGTTTAAACACCTTAATCATTGATAAATCCTTTGTCTAAATACCACTTAGGAATCCAAATAGGTGTATCCCCCTAGGAAACCTATTTCTTATCATTTGTAAAGGATTCGCCACCTCCTAGCACCTTGGGCATCTCCAATGGAGCATCATATACAAGGGAGGTGATCTTGGAGCTAAAGCCTTGGCAAAGCAGCGGCATCAAAGATCGGGGAGCACAAGGGGAGTTGATTCAATCACGGGAGAACAAGAAGAAGCAACCCAAAGCGGCGCACAACGGGGCCTAAATCTGACAAGTGAGTTGTCATTTTTTAAAGTTTAACCATTCTTTTCCCAGTGGTAATTGAGTGTAGAGTTTGTTTGTCAAACTCGAATTTAGGGTCGTTTGCCGATCCTTGGCTTATTAGTTAAGCCTAAATTCTAGGGACGTTTGCCGTTCCTTGGCACGTTTGTCGGGCCTAATGGGCCTAAACAAGTCTCCAAGGGGAGCCACCAACACGGGTGTGAACGTGTAGGTTAGGAGGAACCTGTAAACTCCCCGATTAGGTGGATCCGAGTTAAAACACATTGTTTGGGAGAAAACCAGATTTAAACTCCCTAGTGAATGCCGGTGTGCTCAAAGGGGTTGAGTACTTGAACCAGGAGTGGAGTAGACTCGAAGTCGAACCACTATACATCGTTGTGTTTGTGATTGTATTTGAGCACATTTCTTATTATGCATTGTATTTAATTGTTTAATTATGAATGCTTAATTAGAATGTATGCTAGGCACTTGATAGGCACATCCACACACACTAGATGTACTTTCACTTACTAGTGAAAATGCGGTATAAGTTTGATTACCGCTTTTGTAGAAGCAAGAAACAAGTTACCTTGTCCTAGAGGGGGGTGAGTAGGACACTTTTTAAAATTACCAAATTACACACTTGTAAACATGCAAAGTATTCTTAGATAACTTACTTCAAGCACAAGATATGCAGAATATTAATCAATAAAAACACAAGTGAAAGAAGTAAAGCAGTTCAACCATTCATCACACAACAAGAGATTTTTATAGTGGTTCGATTATGTACCTACTCCACTCCCGACTGATCCACTCACTCCTTGAGTGGCCGGATTTCACTATCACTATAGTTTTAAATGAGGTTAACCATAAACCTTAACAGCCTACAAAAGGACTTAAAACTCAACACATGGATTCATCCTTCCATAGGACTAATCCATGAACCACTTTGTCCTACACAAGGGCTTGTCCTACTCAAGGACTTGTCCTACGCAAGGACTCTTACAAGTTTGGGTCTTCAAATTCTGAAACCCAAATCTCAACTTTGAGGAGGTTTCTTGGACTCGAAAGACTAAATATACTTAGCTGATTGAGCCCCTTGATGATGCCTTTGTTGAAGAAGCTTCGGCTTGCACGGAAAATACCTTCTTCAGCTCCCTCGATTAGCAACCTTACTACGGATGACTCCTTGTAGATTCCAAGGTGAGGGATTAGGGTTTGGTTGAGGCTATATTGGGATATGGCTTTTATATGAGGAGTAGCTTCTACCTAAACCACCATTAATGGCATTGATGACAAGAGTATAACTTTGAGAGGTAGGTCAAGATGCCATTAAAGAGGGGTTGAGTTCATGATTCAATCCAAGCTTTGAATGCTCTTCAATGTTGGTCAAATCAACATGGATTGAAGTATGAACTCAACAAATCACAGGGTATGAGAGAAGGGGATCTAAAGGAGAAAGCTCAAACAAACCCTAGATGATGCTTGTTATAGACAAAATGGCGGAGTTCAACTCAGCGGCCAAATGTTATGTGAGACCCTGATTCTGCGAGATCCATTCGACTCTCGAGATCATATGCTCGAGAGTCTCAGATTGGGTAAGTGCGGAGCGCCCATTCGACTCTCGAGATCATATGCCCGAGAGTCGCAGATCGGCTAAGTCCGGAGCGCCCATTCGGCTCTCGAGATCATTTGCTCGAGAGTCGCAGATTGGATTAATACTGAGCGCCTATTCGCAAGGCCTCGAGTTCCTATAATCAGTAGTCGGATATAACAAAGCAGAGATTTCCTTTTTGGCCTACAAGCATACCTTCTCGCGAGTCGTTGAAAGGTGTCACATCTCAATGAGCGATCACTAGGACTCGCGAACGGCTTTATCCATGCGAACAGCCCGCGGCGACGCCCCTTAGCCTTCAGTACCAGCAGCCCATATAGGCCAATTTTGGGCTTATCTTCTCTTGTGGTTCCGAATCTCAAGGGATTGCTATCAAGGAACGTTGTTAATGTCAAATTTCGTAACGAGATCCTCCGGCTTTTCTCCTTCGCTCCAGCAGGGATTTCCACCACCAGACCTGAAGCAAGACAGCGAATAAGGGTGGCTGGGGACCAGCCGTTAGCCCTCCGATGCTCAAGTTAGACCACAGAAGAGAAGCCAAGCAAAACGGGACCAAGATTGAATGATGTGTACGTACCTGCTCTCAATGGAGCCACCCCTTTATATAGATCTGAAGCAATCCAATCTGTTACGTGAGATGTCGAAATCCCGTTGATGTCGCATACGATACTGAGAATTCGCTGATTTCTTGGGATAAGATCCTATCTTTTTAGTAGATCCAACCCAATGACTTATTCCAACAATCACGCCCCTAGATGGTAATCCCTTGAAATTCGGCTGGATCCGGCTGGAAACCATAGTTGGAGTCATGACCTCCGAAAAGGAAGGAGACGCCCGTAGTTGGAGTCATGGCCTCCGAAAAGGAAGGAGACGCCCGTAGTTGGAGTCATAGCCTCCGAACTATGGTTTCCAGCCGGATCCAGCCGGATTTCAAGGGATTACCATCTAGGGGCGTGATTGTTGGAATAAGTCATTGGGTTGGATCTACTAAAAAGATAGGATCTTATCCCAAGAAATCAGCGAATTCTCAGTATCGTATGCGACATCAACGGGATTTCGACATCTCACGTAACAGATTGGATTGCTTCAGATCTATATAAAGGGGTGGCTCCATTGAGAGCAGGTACGTACACATCATTCAATCTTGGTCCCGTTTTGCTTGGCTTCTCTTCTGTGGTCTAACTTGAGCATCAGAGGGCTAACGGCTGGTCCCCAGCCACCCTTATTCACTGTCTTGCTTCAGGTCTGGTGGTGGAAATCCCTGCTGGAGCGAAGGAGAAAAGCCGGAGGATCTCGTTACGAAATTTGACATTAACAGTTTGGCGCCGTCTGTGGGAAACGAATTGATCATCAAAATCAATCGTGTTAACCATCGATCAAAATCCTTCGGTGATGCCTCCTAAAAAGACTGTTCATCCTTCAACTTCGAGGCAGGCACCACCTCCGCCCGGTGAGACGGAATCCGCACCTGCCCTCCCACCTGTTCCGACGGATATCCCTCAAGGAGCCCCAAATATACCATCAACAAATCCATTATTGGAGGCCTCTGGAAATCAGGATGATGTCCTACGATTCCTCGGGAACACTCTCCTAACTTTAAACGCCGGAGTTCAGGCACTGTCAAATCGGCTTGATCAGCACTTCCCTGAACCGCAAAGACAACCCTCCGAAGGGTTACCACCGCCACCCATACCAGTTGCTTCCAGACATTCTATGGATGAACCACAGGTCCCACCACTTGGCGGCCATCCCCCTGTGCCGTCTCCACATTCTATACATTCCAGTTCGTCTCGACAACCTCAACCGCAAGGCTCCACCGCCGAAACGTCTAGCTATACCTTGCCATGGGAAGGAGATCTCAAAGAATCCAAGATCGTTTTGATGTCATGGAGCAGAGATACCAGGCAAATCGGCCATCTGCTGTCATGGCGGCAATACATCAATCTGAATCTCCCTTCACAAGCGAGGTCATGAAAGCCCCGTTGCCCAGAAAGTATCGAACGCCTGTTATCGCTCCTTATACAGGTATTGGCGATCCTCTGGAACATCTGGAAACCTATAGGTCCCTCATGGAGTTGGAGGGACATGGTTCAGAAATCATGTGTAGGGCTTTTCCCCTTACATTGAAGGAAGCGGCTCGTACGTGGTTTCGGGGGTTAAAGCCTCTTTCCATCAGTTCCTTTTCCCAATTATCGGAGATATTTCTTTCTCAATTCATGGGAAGTATTCGCATTAAAAAGCCAGCCTCCCATCTGATGAATCTGAAACAGCAACATGGGGAGACAATAAAAGAGTTCACAGTACGGTTCACTGCCGAAGCCGTTCAAACTGAGGGTTACACTGAAGAAAAGGGTCTCACAGCCCTCATTGCTAGAATAACGAGCGAGAAATTTAGGTTTGCCTTAGATAAGAGCCCACCGAAAACTATGGCGGAATTCCAAGCCAAAGCTCAGAAATATATCAATGCAGAAGAAGTCGCATTGACACGCCATGGAGTACAGAGTAAGAAACGCAAGCCAGAAGGTACTTCTACAGATAAAAAATACCATCGCGATCAGCGCGATCGTTCTCCCAGGAAGCCTTATTCTGGTAAATATCATAATTACACTCCTCTTAATCGGTCTCCTGAAAAGGTTCTAATGGAGATAAAACACAAGCCATATGTGAAGTGGCCTGCAAAGATTAAATCCGATCCCGAGAAGAGAGATAAGAGTAAGTTCTGTTACTTCCACAAAGATCACGGGCATAGGACCCAGGACTTTATCTCTCTACGAGACCATATCGAAGCCCTTATTCGAAAAGGCCATCTCCAGGATTATGTTGCTCGTAAGAATCGGTCACCAGAAAGGGCGAAGACCTCATCTCGCCAAAAGGAACCGTCTCATCATCAAACCGACCAAGAGGATGCTGAGCCCACAGGAGAAATTCGCACTATCGTCGGGGGTCCAGCTTGCGGGGGTGACTCTCAAGCTTCAAGAAAGGCATACGCCCGAAAGGCGTCCAAAGAACCCCAGCAGATCTATTGGCTGGAACAAACGTCCAACTCATCGAAGGCTAGCCATCCCCCAATTTCTTTCACCCTCGAAGATGCAGCGGGAATTCATTTCCCTCATGAAGATTCCATCGTAGTCACACTGAAGGTATCAAATTATCTGACTCATCGAATTATGGTGGATACAGGTAGCTCGGCCGATATCCTGTATTTGGAGGCTTTCGACAAGATGGCACTTGCCAGAAACCTCCTCAAGCCAGTATCGACCCCTCTTGTCGGCTTTGGAGGAGAAGTGGTAACACCTGAAGGAAGTATCGATCTCCCAGTCACCTTTGGGGAGAGTCCAGCGAAGACCACCTTCTTCGTAAACTTCCTCATCGTGGATCGAAAATCAGCATATAACGCCATCTTGGGGAGACCGTCTCTAACTAAGGTTGGAGCGGCCTTGCACCCTTCATATTTATGTGTTAAATTTCCGACCCCAAATGGCATCGGGGTCGTGCGAGGAAGTCAGCAGGAGGCACGGTCCTGTTACCAAATAGCCCTCCAAGATCGAAAGAAGGCTCAAGCGACACCTATCATGGAAATAGTTCAAGGTTCATCCGACGTTCTCGCCACCGCATTGGATCCAAGGGAAAATGCTCTGAAATCAGGAACTCCAGGGGAGGAAACAGTGGCGATCCGCTTG
Organism: Liriodendron chinense; assembly: GCA_003013855.2. Taxonomy (NCBI): domain Eukaryota; kingdom Viridiplantae; phylum Streptophyta; class Magnoliopsida; order Magnoliales; family Magnoliaceae; genus Liriodendron; species Liriodendron chinense. The sequence goes on from PVNU02000525.1 coordinate 914,119, forward strand.
ACCGAAGACGACCAGTCTAAGATCGTGTACATCGGTTCCTCCTTAAACGGTATCCACCGTGAAGATTTGATCCGTTTCCTCACTGAATACCAGGACGTGTTTGCTTGGTCTCATAAAGATATGCCGGGCATCGATCCTGATGTCATCGTACATCGTCTCAACATTGACCCGAAGCATAAACCCGTACATCAGCGTCGACGTGCCTTTACTGCAGAAAGACAAATGGAGATCAAAACTGAAGTTGAGAAGCTGCTAGCGGCAAATTTCATAAAAGAAGTTAACTACCCACAGTGGGTCGCCAACGTAGTTCTCGTCCGGAAAGCTAATGGCAAATGGAGGATGTGCGTCGATTATTCAGACTTAAACAAAGCATGTCCCAAAGATAGCTTCCCGACACCACGAATCGACCAGTTGGTCGACTCGACAGCTGGACATGCCCTCCTCAGTTTTATGGATGCTTATTCTGGTTACAACCAGATTATGATGCATCCACCTGATGGCCAACATACTGCCTTCATCACAGATCGAGGACTATATTGCTACCAGGTAATGCCGTTTGGTCTCAAAAATGCAGGGGCCACTTATCAGCGTCTTGTCAACAAAATATTCGCTGCTCAAATCGGTAGGAATATGGAAGTATATGTTGACGATATGCTCGTGAAAAGCATCGATGAAGATGACCACATTCCTGATCTTCGAGAAGCCTTTGATCTGATGAGGAAGTATCAGATGAAATTAAATCCAGAAAAATGTGCGTTTGGAGTATCTGCAGGGAAATTTCTGGGTTCATGGTTGGCCAACGTGGAATTGAAGCAAATCCCGAAAAGATTAAAGCATTGATAGAGATGAAATCCCCAGTGACTCTGAAGAACGTTCAGCGTCTAGCTGGTCGCATCGCATCATTGAACAGGTTCATCTCGCGAGCATCTGACAAGTGCCTGCCCTTCTTCAAACTCCTTCGTGCAACGGCCAAGTCTGATTGGAACTGGACACCTCAATGTGAAGAAGCTTTTCAACAACTGAAGCAATATATGAGCGCTCCCCCCATTTTATCTAAGCCTGTGGCACATGAGCAACTCATTCTTTATTTATCTGTGTCTTCCACGGCCGTTAGTGCCGCTTTAATAAGAGAAGATTCCGGGGTACAAAGGCCCGTTTATTATATCAGTCGAGCAATGGTTGATGCAGAAACTAGGTATTCTGATTTGGAGAAACTGGCCCTAGCCTTAATCACGGCAGCTCGAAAACTGCGACCATACTTTCAAGCCCATGCTATTTTAGTACCAACAAATCATCCACTACGTCAAGTCCTTCAAAAGCCTGAGGCTTCCGGGCGCTTAACTAAATGGGCGGTCGAGATCAGCGAGCATGATATTTCATTCTGTCCTAGGACCGCAGTCAAGGGCCAGGCCGTGGCTGACTTCATCGCCGAATTTACATATTCTTCTGAAGATAGCGTCATGACCAGCGACCAGCCTCCTTGGTCGCTCTTCGTGGATGGGTCGTCGCGGGCCAGTGGCAGTGGAGCGGGGCCTGATTTTAGTGGCTCCAGACGGGTCGCATTTTCAATACGCTCTGCGTTTCGAATCACGCGTCTCCAATAATGAAGCAGAATATGAGGCCCTTATTGTTGGCCTCGAGCTAGCCGTTGTCCTCGCAGTCCAGAATTTGATAATTCATAGCGACTCCCAGCTCATTGTCAACCAAGTTCTTGGCGAATTCGAAACCAAAGAAGAAAGAATGGCCTTATACAAGTCTCGTGTCCTCATCCTGCTCGCCAAACTGAAGACTTACAAAATATTCCATATCCCTCGCGAGCAGAACCAACTTGCCGATTCCTTGGCAAAACTCGCTTCTGCACCAGAATCAGAACTATCACATTCGATCCCCATCGAGCACCGTCAACACTTGAGTATCGACCAAGTGACTCCCGAGCAAGTTATATCGGTACAATCGTCTCCATGCTGGATGGATCCTATCATCCTTTATCTCAGAGATGGATACCTACCAGAAAACAAGAAAGCTGCAAGACAAATTCAGCTTCGAGCTGCCAGGTACACCTTACAAGATGGAATCTTGTTGCGAAAAAGCTTCTCCTTGCCTTATTTGAGGTGTCTTCATCTAGAAGAAGCACATCGTGTTCTAGATGAAGTACACCAGGGGGCATGTGGTAATCATCCCAGGGGGCGATCTCTAGCATATAAAGCGATGAGGCAAGGATATTATTGGCCTACTATGAAAGCAGACGCCATAGAATTTTCTAAAAAATGCGACAAGTGTCAACGATATCAACCTATACCTCGTGTACCGTCTGAGCGGATGACCCCAGTCGACAGCCCTTGGCCTTTTGCTCAGTGGGGGATCGATATCATCGGACCCTTACCTATGGGAAAGGGACAGAATAGGTTCGCGATCGTGGCGGTTGATTATTTCACCAAATGGGCCGAGGCAGAACCATTAGCCAAAATTACTGAAAAACAAACTACTAAGTTTATGTGGAGAAATATTATATGTCGCTTCGGACTTCCTCATACTATAATTACCGATAACGGAACGCAGTTCGACAACGCAGCCTTTGATGAATTTTGCGACAAATGGAAGATACGTAATCTCCGCACTTCTCCATATCATCCACAGGTGAATGGGCAGGTCGAGGCAGTGAATAAAATTATAAAGCATCATTTAAAGACCAAGCTAAGTGAATGTAAAGGGGTGTGGCCAGAACTTCTGCCAGAAGTGTTATGGGCCTATAGAACCACGGCTTGTACATCGACAGGTGAAACTCCTTTCTCCTTAGCATTTGGTGTTGACGCAGTGGTACCAGTGGAAATTCAAGTGCCCTCATATCGGATCGAACAGTATGATCCCGCGAGCAATCAGGAAAATCTCCGACTTCATCTCGATCTCTTGGAAGAGCGAAGAAAACGCTTCCCAAGTACGAGTGGCGGCATATCAACAACGTATTGCTCGTTATCGGAATGCGAAGGTTCGACCTAGATCCTTCCAGTTCGGAGATTTGGTTCTAAGGCAAAATCTTGGAATTCCTGTTCGTTCATTGGATCCGAATTGGGAAGGCCCGTATCGGGTTATTAGGGTTGTGCGACCCGGGGTACTTATTATCTTGAAGACATGCAAGGGAAGCCTGTACGTCGCCCTTGGCACGTGGAGCATTTGCTAAGATACTACCCCTAGATTCGATGTAGTTTATCATAACATTTTATGAATAAAGTAAAAGATATCTTTTGGCCGCTACTCCATTTATATGGACCAGAATAGCCCTGAAGAGTGCTTACACGTCCTCTTGGCCAATTACCTACCTTTGGTAGGACTGAAATCATTACTAGTTGGTCGCTTCTCCATTCTCATGGACCTGAACAGCCTCGAAGAGAATGAATACCATCTCTTGACCAACCTTCTGCCCTTGGTAGAATCAAAATCTCAATCGATAGATCAGTCTATCTCAACGCGGACATGGTCTCACGACCCCCGGATTGAGTCTAATTCATTTTTTCATGAGTTAGTTACTCGCGATTGGTGAGAGGAGGGATCGCACTCCAAAATGCGAGCACCGCAGCTCGTGCTCTAATTAGGGCAGCAAACGGGGTCACATCCTGATCGCGAGCAGCTTAGCTCATGCTCGAATTAAAGGGTCACATCTCTGACGAATCCATTCAAGATTAACAAGCAAAAAAGGAAAGATGAAGGGAGAACAGCAACGTAACAGCAACACTTCCAAAAATGTCTTTTTATTGATAATCAGATGATTACATATACATGAGCGCAGATACAAGAGAAAAAAAAAATAAAGGAAATCAATCGCTAGGAGGAGCCACGCTCTCGACTTCAGGGCCCATTTCAGGAGCCCCTCCAGCCTGCGTGGCTTCGGTCACCTCGTTCTCGGCAGCAGCTTGCTCTTCTGCAGCTATGATGGTCGCGACTCGACCGAATTCCCCCATATCGAAGGATGGGATCATTCGTTGCACTACTCTTAGTGCAAAGTCTCGACCAGCATCGTATGACTCATATCGTTCATCGTCATACAACTGCGAAGTCCGGAACTCGGAAACTGCCCGAGTACCTTCCTCCGAGAGCATTTTTACAAGGGCGACTCTCTCCTCGTCCCAGTGGATCGAGTCGTCCTTAAGCTGCGCAAGAGCGGTGCGCTCCCTAGTCAAGTTGTCGTAGGCCTCCTTGAGCTGCGACCTGGCTCCCGCGAATTGCTCCTCTAGTGAGATCTTGTCCTGTCGGAAGATCTCCCTCTCTCTCTCTGCCTTCTCCTTCAGACCCGTGAGCTTCACGTAGTCTGAGTCCAAGGCCTGATATCTGTCGGTCAGGACTTGGATCTTCTCGATGAGGATCTTTTTCTCCTCATCTCTCTTCGAGATCACTGCCTCACGAGCCTTGAGCAGTTGATCTCTTCCTTGAACTGCCTTTTCCAAGGCAGTCCTCTTTCCCTCGGCCTCCTTTATCGTGCGACGGGCGGCAACAATATCACGCCTCGTTCGCAGAATAAGATCTAAACCCTGCAAAGAGATGGAAAATATAAGATTTCTGGAACGTAACAACAGGTCGAAACAGATCTTGACGAAGTCTTACCTGAACCATCCTCATCCCCGCTTCAAGGATAAGGTTCTCAGGACTTGGCTCGGGGAGAGAGCCGAAGGCGTGAGGCGGGACGTTCTCGAACAAAAACTTACATACAGGGTGGAGGTGGCGTGGAATCGAGTACGTCCCGCTCCCAGACGGTTGGGCAACGACCAAACCGGCCTGCTCGCGAGGTGGAGGCATGGACTCGCGAGCAGGTCCCTGCTCGGCAGCTGGGACCAGTTCCCGAGCAGGAGTCGGCTCTTGAGGCTCTACCTGCTCTCGAGCCTCTTCAGCTGGGGGGCAGCTGGACCCCACCCCATCTGGGGAATTATCTGCAATGTTGATCACTGGTGGCCCAGGTGCGACCACCAGTGAAGGAATAGTTGGCCCAGCTGGGGCCCCCGCCATGCTCGCGGGAAGGGCAGGCTGATCGTTGCCCGGGCGGATGGAAGATTGAGACGGTTCGGCAGGGGTTCTCTTCTGCCTTTTGGAACCTGTGCCCTTCAGACGGGGCAGTAGGCCTCTCTTCTCTCCAGCCTTCGTCATTTCGACTTCTCTTCTGGATATGAGGCCTGCTGCTGCAAGTCGCGAAGGAGATAAGCAAGCCTCGATATGCCTATCTCCGACAGGCACCTTATACACTCTGACGATCTTCTCATTGATCCCACCCTTCAAATTCGGTTTCCGCAATGCCGGGATACCTGCGAGCACAAATAATGGTCAAACGAAGCAAAACCCTAAAAATTATTCTAAGGAAACTGCACAATACGGGATTGTGTCTACCTTCACAGAAAAACCGGGTCACTCCTGGACCCCTGGAGGAGGCAGACTCCCAGCTCCCGGAAGCATAGAACCACCGCTTCCTCCAGCCGGGATAGTTCGAGGAGGGCTTACCCAACACGAAATTATCCCGGTGCCAGTAACATAAATAATACCAGCCTTCGCTGGATGGAGCTTTCTTCAGACGGAACATACGGAGGAACTCCTCCGCCGTGAGTTCCCCGTTGCCAGCCTGAGCCCAAAGGGCAAAGGAGCCCAAAACCACCCTCCACCCGTTCACAATGAGTTGCCCAGGGGCAATCTTGTAACACCGTAGTACATCGCGAACAAAGGGATGGAGGGGAAGGCGTACCCCCAGGATGAGCTGGTACTCGTAAAATGCTACGCATCCTGGGGGGGGGGGGGAGTCGGGTGTTTCTCCACCTCCGGGCAAGCGGAGAGTTACAGAGTCAGGGATTTGGTATCTCTCCCGTAGCTCAGCCAGTCGGTCCTCCGATAAAACGGAAGGATATCCGGCTGCTGTGTATCTCCCCGCCGAAACCCTTGCACTGCTGGAGGCAGAGGACTCCGGAGTGGCATCACCAAGGGGGACAGTAGTCTCGTCAGAGTTCCCAGCCATGGGGAGATGAAAATAAAAGAAGAAGAAAAAGGAAGTATACCGAAAAAAGGAAAGAATGAGCACCGGAAGAGGAAGAAGAATGGAAAGAAAGGATTGCAGGTTTCTTTCGAAAAAACTTCTGTAGAAAATCAAAGAAATGGCGGACTCCGTATATTTATAGGCAATCATTCCGCCGTATCTGATGGCACGTGGCAGTCCCTCTTTGGACACAGCGCTCGAGCAGGCATGCCCATTAACTCCTCAAACACGTGGCGAGCGCCCCTTCATTTTCCATCAGCGAAAAGGCTGCGGAAAGCTGGCGCTCATTAATTTCAGCCCATCATGAGGGGTGCCGCTCTCGATGAAAGTAGTGGGCGGTTTCGTGTGATAGTGAGCTAAGTCCTTTCCTTGAGAATTCTTGGCGGCAAGGACTTGGGGGGCATCTGTTATAGGCAAAATGATGGAGATAAGATTTCACGCGGAAATGCCCACTTCGTTCTCGCTCTCGAGATTATCTGATCGAGAGTCGAATATTGGATAAGTGCGGGACGTCCATTCGACTCTCGAGATTATATGATCGAGAGTCGAATATTGGATAAGTGCGGGACGTCCATTCGACTCTCGAGATTATATGATCGAGAGTCGAATATTGGATAAGTGCGGGACGACCATTCGACTCTCGAGCTCACCTGATCAGGAGTCATAGATTGAAAAATATGGAGCAGCTATTCGCAAGTCTCGAGTCTTCATAACCGATAGTCAAATACGGCAAAGCTCGATCCGCGAGCAGACCTTCTCACAAGTCGTTGAAAGATGTTACATCCAAAATATGTACTTGGACTCGCGACCACATTTTAACCTGCGAGCAGCTTTCCTACGGGTTGCAACCAGTTCGGAGGCTATGACTCCAACTACGGGCGTCTCCTTCCTTTTCGGAGGCCATGACTCCAACTACGGGCGTCTCCTTCCTTTTCGGAGGTCATGACTCCAACTATGGTTTTCAGCCGGATCCAGCCGGATTTCAAGGGATTACCATCTAGGGGCGTGATTGTTGGAATAAGTCATTGGGTTGGATCTACTAAAAAGATAGGATCTTATCCCAAGAAATCAGCGAATTCTCAGTATCGTATGCGACATCAACGGGATTTCGACATCTCACGTAACAGATTGGATTGCTTCAGATCTATATAAAGGGGTGGCTCCATTGAGAGCAGGTACGTACACATCATTCAATCTTGGTCCCGTTTTGCTTGGCTTCTCTTCTGTGGTCTAACTTGAGCATCGGAGGGCTAACGGCTGGTCCCCAGCCACCCTTATTCGCTGTCTTGCTTCAGGTCTGGTGGTGGAAATCCCTGCTGGAGCGAAGGAGAAAAGCCGGAGGATCTCGTTACAAAATTTGACATTAACAAACGTGATTGTCGAAACAAGTCGTTGGATTAGATCTCTTCTCTAAGGATAAGGATCTTATCCCTCGAAATCAGCGGGATCTCGGTATCTTACACGAAATCAGCGGGATCTTGATATCTTACGTAACAGATTGGATCATTTCAGATCTATATAAGGAGAAGACTCCATTAAGATACAGGTACACAATATTCAATCTCTATCCTCGTTTTGCCTGGTCATTTCTTCTTCTTCTTGCTTTGCCTGACTTAAGCATCGGAGGGCTAACGGCTGAACACCAGCCACCCTTAGTTGCTTTCTGTCTTCTTACAGGTCCGACGGAGGAAGTTTCTGTTGGAGAGAAGGTGAACGACCGGAGGATCCTGTTACAAAATCTGACGTTAACAATGCTCAAGGTGATTCCCACAAGATCCAACCGAGTTCCATATATATAGATGACTTTCAACGGTCAGAAAACGGTCACCACGATAGGATCCGATCGATCGGACATAAGTATCAGCTTGATTTGAATTTTTGCTAAAAAATAGGTTCCCCGATTGATCGGACTTAGTTCCGATTGATCGGAGGACCCTGTCCGATTGATCGGACAGATGGTCCGATTGATCATAATTGCTTCCAGAGAGTTTATGTATTTTTCTATATTTTCATCCGATGGATCGGATGTCCTTCCGATGGATCGGAGCACCTCGTCCAATTGATCGGACAGATGTTCCGATTGATCGTAACTTCTTCTAGAGAGTTTATGTGATTTTCTGGAATTTCGTCCGATAGATCGGATCATTCTCCGATTGATCGGAGCACCCTGTCCGATTGATCGGACAGTCCTCCGAGTGATCGAAAAAATGTCCAGAGAGTTTTTCAAAGTTGCTGGACAAATCTCCGATTGATCGGACATAAACTTCCGATTGATCGGACACATCTCCGATGGATCAGACACCTATCGGAGACAGCAGATATACTATTTTTCATCTTTAAGCAACAACTGCCATAATGGACCCTTCCATAGCTGATCTTATGGAAGGTGGACTATAGATGGGGCTAAGGATGTAACTAGGAAGGATTGGGCCATCTATAGAAAGGTTTTGGGATCAAAGGTTTGGATGAAGAGGCTTGAAGCTTGACTGGATGAGCGATCTTCTTTGAGTAGCTTCTGTCTTCAGCCGCAAGCAGACTTGACGACACACTAACCATGGTAATTGACAAATCTTTGCATTAACAACTAGAGTAGACTTAAGCTTATATGATCCACTCTTATATAGTCTACTTAGGTTGCATAGATTAAGTGCTTGATTAGTTTAATCATATGTTAATCTATGCATACTTAGACTGGGATGTTAATTGCTTTAATCATATATTAGTCTATTGATTGGACCCACTTAGGCTTGAAAGCTGAAGTGTTCTTGTTTACTTAGTTTAAATTTTTAAATTGTGTAAGTAAGCGAAAAGAATTTTAAAAAGTTCTAATCACCCCCCCTTTTAAGATTAAGCCATAATTCTAGTTGCTCCGCTCTAAGTTTCCGCACGCATATATGTTGGTGCTGTGTTAGACCACCGATGTAATTTCATGGTGTTGATGTTGGGGTTCTTCCATAGCTTGTGCATGCTGTGGAGGAACGTATCTGAGGAGTTATATCCTGGATGTAGGCGCATCGACATCCTTCTGCACTGGTTCTTTGAACCGAGGGGCACAAACTATCTCAAAGATAGCGACAGAGTACGCGCCTCAACCCAGAGCTTGTTACTTTATATTGACGATATCTGTCAGCCAGTGAAGAAATTCGACATACCAGGGTGTGAGGTTCCTTTAAGCAAATTTATTTCTATCAGTAGTTTCTGTTTCTATTGAAGTAGTTTCAACAATTTTGAGATATATTGCCCCATGGCTTCAGGAAATCCTAATGATAAGTCTATTCGGCCCGAAAATTTTGATGGTCAGCACTTTAAGTGGTGGAAACAAAAGATGTTTTTCTACCTAACCACCCTTAAAGTTGCATATGTAATCAATCAACCTCGACCGTCTTGCCTACTCAAACCAGAACGGTCAATCATTTGTTAGAAATGGGATGAAGACGACTACCTCTGCAAAAATTATATTTTAAGTGCTTTGTCCAATCAATTATACGATCTATATTGTGAATATGATACATCTGCTGAGATTTGGAAAGAATTAGTAAAGAAGTATAAGACCGAAGAGGTGGGGTGTGAAAAATACGCCGTCAGTCGATACTTCAAATTCTAGATGGCTGATGATATATAAATTAGTGCTGGATCAGGCCAATGAATTTAACCTCATTGGTCATGAGATTATGTCTGAAGGAATCAAGTTAGATGAATAGTTTCAGGTGAATGTTGTTATTGAGAAACTGCCGCCTACTTGGAGAGACTTCAAAATTTTCATTCAGCATAAAAGAAAGGAGTTAACAATGGAGCAACTTATTATGAAACTGCGGATCGAGGAAGAAGTTAGACTCTAAGATACCTTAGAAGAGAAAGAAAGTTGATGCTTCCAAAGTGTTAATGATAGATGATAAACAAAATTAATATCAACAGAAGGAAAGCCTAAATACATTAACCTGAAACCAAATCAGAAACAGTTACAAAAGAAACTCAAACTCAAGGCTAAGAACTAGAAAAACAATGACCAGGATAAATCATCCGGTTGTTATGTGTGTGGCAAACCAGGTCACTTTGCAAGAGCGTGCTATAAGCGAAAAAAGAAACCAGCTCCTGCACCTCAAGCAAATGTGACTGAGGAACCTGAAAATTGTGGTTATGCTCACAGAGGTCAACATAGTTCATCCAGAACCTTGTGACGGCTGGTGGATCGACACAGGTGCTAGTACACACATGTGTTATGATCGCACCTAGTTTAAGAATTATAAGGAGATTCCTTCTGATAGAAAAGTCCAAATGGGGAATGTTATTACAGTAAATATAGTTGGACAAGGTAAGATTGAACTCATGTTCACATCTGGAAAACCTATCACTCTAGCTAATGTTCTTCATGTGCCAGATATGCGTAAAAATTTGACTTCGGGTTATCTTTTGAACAAAACTGGTCTAAGATATGTTTTTTGAGTCAGATCAAATAATAATAACTGAAATGGCTCCTTTGTTGGTAAAGGTTATGCTGATCATGCTTATGATATGTTTAAACTAAATATTGAATCCAATAAATGTTCTACTTCTTCTGCTTATATCTTGTACACTATTACATTATGGCATAGTAGACTAGGACATCTTAACATTAAGTCTATTAAAAACATGTCTGGTAATGGTGTTCTACCTCATTTAGAAAATAGTGAATTTGAAAAATGGTAATCCTGTTATCAAACTAAGATAACGAGAAAGTAATTTCCTGGCATATAAAAGAAATTCAGAGTTGTCAGGTCTGATACACTCTGATATTTGTGATCTTAACAAAATCTTACAAGAGGAGGTAAGAAATACTTTATTACATTTATAGATGATCATTCCACATACACATATGTATATCTGTTAAGATCAAAGGATGAAGCATTTTTTAAATTTATTATTTTAAAAAATGAAGTAGAAAATCAGTTAAACAAGAAGATAAAATTCTTAGGAGTGATAGGGTAGTGAATACACTTCAAATGATTTTGATCATTTTCGTGAATCTAACGGTATAATTCATGAGATACTGTTTCTTATACTCCCCAATAGAATGGGATAACAGAGCGGAAAAATTGGACTCTCATTAATATAGTGAATGCTATGTTGTTAAGTTCAGGTCTTCCTTTATGTCTTTGGGGATAAGCCTGTATACAACCTGTTACATTCTAATAGAGTGCCTACAACTAAATCTAAATAATTCCATATGAGTTATGGAAGAGTAAAAAATTAAATCTAAACTATCTTAGAGTTTGGGGGTTGTCTTGCATATATGAGGCTTACTGATCCCAAATACCTAAATTAGGATATAAAACCTCTAGGTGTGTAATTACTGGGTATTGCATTCCATTGTAAAGCTTATAGATTCTTAGATATTAGTGAAAATATCATTATTGAATCTAGAGATGTAGAATTCCATGAAAATGTATTTCCTATAAACTAAAGAACAATGGGGGTTCTACTTTTATTAACTCAGATGAACCTTCATGCTCTCACCCTAAAGACTTAGAAGAATCTGAGTTGAACCTGAAATAAGGAGAAGCAAACGGCCAAGGATTGCCAAAGACTTTGGTCTTGATTTTCAAGTGTTTTTAACTCAACTAAAAGGTGACCTGTAACATTCAGAGAGGCGATATCCTCACATGATGCTACCTTTTGGAAGGAAGCATCATAAATGAAATAGATTCTATTAAAACCAATAATACTTGAAATTAGTTGACATTCCTCCTGGGACAAAGACCTTAGGTTGTAAATGGATATTAAAAAAGAAAAGGAGGGTCGATGGTTCAAGTGAGAAGTTAAAGCTAGATTAGTAGCTAAGGGATTTAAACAAAGAGAAGGGTGTTGATCATTTTGATACATATTCTCCTGTCTAAAAAATGATCCATTAGAATTTTGGTTGCCATTGCATCTATAAATAATCTTTTAACTCACCAAATAAATGTTAAAACAACATTTCTGAATGGTGAATTAGAAAATGAAATATATATGGAGCAACCTGAAGGGTTTGTTGAGCCAGGAAAAACATAAAGTGTGTAAATTGTTGAAGTCCTTATATGGACTAAAACAAGCTCTTAAACAGTGGCACAAAAATTCGATAATGTGATGATGTCCAATGGTTTATGTTCAATGAAGGTGAAAGATGTCTTTATTATAAGATGTCTAACAAATCTGGAGTAATTGTGTGTCTGTATGTAGATGATCTTTTGATTTTGGAACAGATATTGAAATAATTAATGAAACTAAATCTTTTTTATCTTCTCACTTTTATATGAAAGACCTTGGAGAGACAAATGTGATACTGGGGATTAAGATTGTTAGAAGTAAAAACGGTATATCTCTAACTCAATCTCATTATATTGAGAAGAGTTTAAGGAAATATAATCACTTTGATTGTAAACCTGTGTATACTCCTTTTGACCCTAGTATTAAACTAGAACGTAACACTAATAAAGGAATATCTCAGATTGAATATGCTAGTGTGATTGGTAATCTATCATATGCAATGAATTGCACTAGGCTTGACATTGTTTTCCAGTGAGCAAACCAAGTAGATATTCTAATAACCTAAGTGAAATGCATTAGAATGGTATATATAGGTCTTAAGGTATCTTAAAAGGATTTGGGATATTGGTCTTCATTACGAAAGATTTCCAGCCGTGGTAGAAGGATATAATGACGCTGATTGAAATTCAGGGTCAGATGATTATAAATCTACTAATGGTTATATTTTTACCATGGTAGGTATAGCTGTTTCATGAAATCTAAAAAAATAAAGTTGTATAGCCCGTTTCACGATGGAATCTTAGTCGGTTGCTTTGGCAGCAACTGTTAAAGAGGCTGAATGGATAAAAATATTGTTAAGAGATATACCCTGTTGGGTGAAACCGGTACCACCTATATCCATTCATTGTGATAGCCTGGTTGCCATAGAAAGAGCAATAATAAGTGCTATAATGGAAAATCAAGACAACTTCGTCTGAAACATGGTTATGTCAGACAACAGCTAAAAAAATGGTGTAATTACTCCAGACTTCATAAGATCCAATGTAAACATTGTGGATCCTCTAACAAAAGCCCTAGCTAGAGAAAAAGTCTGGAAAACATCGAGAGAGATGGGACTTAAGCCCATAGAAAAATGAATAACTGAAAATGGTAACCCAACCTAAGGACTGGGGATCCCAAAAATTAGGTTTAATGGGATAAACAACTTTCCAAGTAATTCCTTGGTCAAATTGCATTACATTCCAAGAAAAATTGTTTCTCTGTCCCTCTCTATGATGTTAGTAATGTGAATCTCTGTAACAAGTTAAGGATGGGTGAATCTCTTAATGAGTTTATATCCTTGTTTTAAGGTGGGTGATGAGTGTTATAGAGACACCCTTGATGAACTCACCTATATGAGTGTGGAAGTGGGGCTGCTTCCTGTGAGAATTGGGCTAATTCTCTAGAGCACTCATGACAAATCGGGATAATATATATGGCCGTAACGTGCAGCTCTTAAACACCTTTGAGTAACAGTTTACTATTGTGTGTGTTTCGTGCTCGGTCTACTTTAAAGAAATCTAGTTCAAGACTTGGCTCCCTAGTTTCTTGCAGTCCAAATATGATTCACTAAGTGAAGGTTCAAGACATTGTCACCTTCATTTACACAGTAGTTCTTCATTTTACCCGTATTGTTTTGATTAAAAAAGTGTGGGATTTTTGTCTGTATTTCAAAATAAAACAATTCATATTTGTGTTGTTTTTTTATTTTTTGCCTTTTGTAGTTTTCTTTAGTCCCACATCAATAGAGTAGGAAAAGAAAAGTGGTTTATATACCTTTGCCCAACATAGACTTTTGCATGTGTCTTAGACTATGCCAAAGCCCATATGCGCGCGCAGGGGGGTGCAGCCGACAAAAAAAATTAGTCCGGAAACCTTTAACCGAGCATGTGCGCACGTGCACACCCACATATACTTGCACACAGGGGAGGGTGCAATTGGACCCCAATTGCCCTGGGCTGGCCCACTTGCTTAGAGTCTTGATGGGCTGGGTTTTGCCCAGATTGATAAAATTATTTTTTAACCGTTGCTTTGATTGCTACCGTTAGATGTGGCCCACTTGATTAGGCCGTTACCATTGTGCAAAATGTATCTTACTTATCGGGCACGTCGAAACGATGCGACCGTTTTCTCTCAACAGATTTTTTCCTAACATTATGATTTTGAGGTTTTATAAAAGGGGATTAGGTTAGGGTTTCAAAAATCATCTGAAATACCTCGTCTTCCCTGTTTCTCATCTTCGGTTTATATAATGTTTTTCTCTAGGCAACTGGAAGGGTGGTGTTAGTGTTGGGTTCTTCCATAGCTTGTGCATGTTGTAGAGGAACGTATCTAGGGAGTTGTATCCTGGAGGTAAGAGCGTCGGCATCCTTCTGCACCAATTCTTTGCACCGAGGGGCACAAACCATCTTAAAGATAGCGACAAAGTACACGCCTCAACCCAGAGCTTATTACTTTATATTGACGATATCTGTCAGCCAGTGAAGAAATTCGACATACTAGGTGTGTGGTTCATTTAAAAAGATTTTTTTATCAGTTATTCTTGTTTCCATTGAAGTAGTTTCAACACCTTGATCTCCTGCATAGTGAAAAATCCTCAATTTGCATGCATTGTATGGTGGCATAAATCGAATCTCTCATCAACGTTCAAAGTTGGCCGATGTCAGCACAATGACTTCTAACACGTGAAAGATGCCTTGGGAGGCGCCAATTGCCATATAGGTAACCAATGGGAATCCAATTCCCACCACATCGCCGATAAAAGCAGTTCACCCCTCACTTGAAAAAGAGGAGCCGAGAGAGTAGGGGAGGTTAGAAGAATGGAAAATCTCTAACAAGGAGAGGAAAAAAAAAGAGAAGGAAAAGAGAAGAAAACAAGGAAAGAAAAAAAGATCGAGAAAAAAGAGGAGATAAGAAAAGAAGTTCACTTGGAGTCTAGAAGTAGGGTTAGAACAGGGATATTCGACCATCTCTTCTATGAAAGAGTGTATGGTCTCTCATTTTCTTTCTCACATTTCATCAAAGTCTGCATTTACATTCCACACATTTTCTTTACTTATTTTCATCAACTAGTAACTAAGATTAACGTTGAGCACCTAGTCTCCGCAATCATCAATTTCACTCTCCATCAGTATTGCAATGATAGAATCTCAACCTTAACTGGTAGGACCACCTCCACTTCATATGTTAGCTTGTAAGGAATGACACCCGTAGCAGTATGTACAGATGTTGATAGGCCCAAAAAAAATATGAAAGCATTTCTAACCATTCGTCATAAGTCTTAACCATTTTCTCGAGCATACAGATGATCGTCTTGTTTGTGGCCTTGACCCCGCCTTCATTTGTGGGTGATAAGGGCTCGACCCGTTATAACATCCCAAATTTTCGCAAACTTGGAAATTGGATGTCTTGGGATAGAGGTCCAGGGAATCATGGTCTAAAGTATTTCTAGTCCAATAAGCTAGTGAACCAAAGAGTTTTTCAACTGATCTGTTGGCTCATGTACAGCACTACGCATCGCCCATAAAACTAAAACTTTTTTTTTTTACCGGACTTTGGTGTTTTAACATAGTTTTAATTTATAAAATTATGAACAGTTGAGATTTGAAAAAAATCATATTTTTAAAAAGGTGTTACTTTTTGAAAATGCCAAAAAGTCGCGATTTGTACTAGGAATGGAAAATCAAAATCTTTATTATTGAGAATTTGATTTTCTAAGTATTTTTATTAAATCCAAATGGGGGTACTACCTTATTTACATGAAATAACTTAAAGTAAATGGAAAGATTTACTTAAAATTTATTTCATGTAAAAAGCAGACACTATCTGGAGAGGTCAGTGGAACTGTGGACTTTAACAAAAATGGGTTAACAAAAAAATTCATGAACAGATAACTTGGATGCACCGAAGATGGCTTCGGCGCACCGAAGGGTGCCTTCGGGCTGAGCCGACCATGCAAGATTACCGAAGGGCTCTGACCTCAGTGGCTCAGTGAACTGAAGATTCCTTTGGCGTGCCGATGAACTGTCCAGTGATCTTCGGTTCGAGCCAAAGATCTTAGGCGCGCCGAGGACACTTGTCAACTTTAATGTACTAACTTTGAAAATTCGTATCTCCCTTATTATAACTCCGATTGAGATATTCAAAAGCCATAATGAAGCTTGATGAGTCTAGTTTTATAAAAAAAAATATATAAAAAAAAAATAAATATTAAATGAGGTCTTTTTAAGAAGTTTTGAAAACCAATTAGAAAACTATCAATTTCAAGCAACGTTTACTGATAGAATTTTAATAATTTTTATACAACTTGGAATTAGCTAAAATTTGCAAGATGAAATTAGACTTGATAAGAAATCAACATAAAATTATAAAAATATTAAGTAGTTAAAATTTCTAAAAACATGGCACGCAACTGGTGTGTTGAAATTGAAAATTTTTGCAATGGCAAGTTGTTGTTGGACTGATCGTATCTTTTTCATCGTTGAGTTTTAATATTTAGTTTTCTTCTAGGAATAGCTCCTAATCATGTCAGCAATCATCCTAGTTAATTAATTTAGGTTTTTATATTTTATTTATTTAATCATACATTATACTATTCCAGATAGTTTATTGTCTAGTCGAATTAGAATTCTTGATTAAGATGATTAGGACCGAATCACCTTTTTTGCTAATTGTGAATAGGCCATACTTTGAACTTAAATAATCTAAACTCTAATCATTATGCCCAAGAAATCTTGCCGCCTAGTTTATTCCAAAATGTTCTGATTCTCTAAACAAGCTCTAGACCGCTCGTTGGTGGGCCACTAAGCCTCAAGTTAAGGAAAATTGTCTATCGTAGTGGGCTTGATGACCCTTGTAGGATGTTGAGCTAAGACTATACATTGAATCACTCAACTTGAAGCTGAGAGGGTGGCACATGTGATGTGTGAACCTGCCCTGAATTTCTCAAAACTTAAGTGAATCCTGCCCACTCGAACTTACGTGAAGTTGTAGGTTTCGAGCCATTAGATTTCAATGAAACTTAGGATCCTGATCTCAAACATTTACCTGCAAGTTTTTCTAAAGTCGTGGCCCCGATCGATGATCGGTGACCATTAAACAAACACTGTGTCATAACCATCGATCGCCGCATCCGAAATACAGATAATTGTATCCTTAGGTAGATCACCACTAGGTTCACCTATCTCATGGCCTAGATCGGCCCGTGCACTTCTGGTGGGCCCCAATAGTGGGAAACGACCTCTCATAGGGTTATTATACTGAAAACCTAGACTTTAGGTCCATTTGGTCCACATCTGCGACTATAAATAGAGCCCATATGGGGCTTCTCTCCAAATCCGAATTTGCCCTAATAGAGGAGAAAGAGAAGAGAGAAAGAGAGAAAGAAGGAGAGGATTGATAGAGAGAGAGAGAGAGTGGTATTCGGTGCTCAATCTCGCCGTCCATTCCTGTGCTCACTAGAATGCTTCCTGCATCGCCGTATCGAGCCTTTCTACGTCTTCCTTGGCTGAAATCCGTTGAGTTCGAGCTGGATCCTTTGTCTCTTCCTAGGTAAGAAGTCCTTAGTTATTCCTTTTTTGTCTTTCTTTCATTCTTCATCTATTTGAGTTACTAAGGTTGGGACCCTTTTCATTCTTGGAGAAATCGACAAGCATGCTAAGTCTTGGACCTCTATTGGTTATTTGGGAGCAAACGTGCTATTAAGGGAGTTATAACCAAGCTCAACGCTGTTAAGATTTCGGTGATACGCTGATTTCAGACTCTAATTCGTAGAATCGAGTTGTGGTATCGTTCTAATCGAACTAGGTTAACCCTAATCCTTAGTCAAATATTTAATTGAGATTAAGTTTAAGTCATTAACAATAGATTTGTATTTTAATCTAGGTCTAGAGAGTTTTCTCCAAATTTCCGACGCTAGGGCCACATCTGAATCGAAGAATTTCAACTCTAAGGTGAAGATCTCCTCTCAAGCTTTTCTCGACAAATTTTAGTTAGTGATTGTTTAATTTTTTTGAATTTGTTAATGTTATAAATGTTAAAATCAATTTAATATTATAATTTATTTACTTGTTATTGATGTTGGATGAGATGTTCGATGAAATGCCTATGTTGTTGTTTGGTTGATAACATGCTCGAGAAATGCTGAATGGTATAAATTTATATTGAAATGTGTCTATGCTTGTGAATGTATGTGACGTCCTGTGTCATCCGAGTCCTTTGGATCGGTCGGGCCAAATGCTTTAATTATTGTGTGGTGATGTTTCATACACTCGTGTGGTTGATATGCCTTGATGTGGTATTAAATTGCTTAGTGTTGCTTTGGATTAGCTCTAACAACTGTTTGACTAGTGTGCTGCCTACCATTAGGTTGGCCATCATGAGCTTATTCGATCGACCAAGATGGGACACGGTCGACTGATAGTTGCCACTATCGGTTTGTCGTCATCCTCTTGGGTCCACCGAATAAGTTCCATTTACAGCTATCATTCATGTGTTTAATTGTTGAATCACGCCCTATCGAATCTAGAATACCAAAATTACCAGTGCATAGTCATTTAGAACCACATTGCGATACGATCTTCAAAGTCTCATCAGTCAGGCATGGTGGTATGGGACACCGTGTCTAAGTTGTCGGCCTACGTTGGGGTGGTGCCTCCCCATAGTGACCAGTGAGCACCAATGGAGGTGATGATACCCCTCAACTAAGTTAGTGCCCTCTTGTTCTTCTTCGTTGGGTTTCGCCGCGTGTTGCCCCGGATTTAGACTGTTCACTCAACAGTAAAAAATTTCAAATTGGTAAGAAAAGGGTCACCATTAACTCACATCTCAAACAAACAGTTTGAGCTTAAATCCCAGCAAACGGCTAGGAACCGAAAATCAATTCGGATTTAAGATCCCTGCAAACGACAAGGAACCGTGCAAACAGCCCGGATTACCCGGATTTGTTCAGAGGTTCCCTCGGTGGTTGTGCCCACACTTGCACATCCAATCCTCCTTGGACATTTGAGGGGCTAATCCACCTAGGCTCAATTTTGTGAACAAACCCTCTTTGGTCTAATTTGAGGGATCACTTACGGCCACACGAGTTTCCCCAACTCATGACTTGGTCCTCACCTCATCTGAGCTTCAGCTTGGTGATATGTAGCAACACAACACTAACATAAACTCGTGTAAAGAATAATACGTAACATAAATTAACAAATTAATACTTACGAATTAATCTTACATACGATCCGTGAACTATCCGTGTAGGTGTGTGATCTACATGAAAGTGAATGATCACTTTTACGCCATATTCAAACTAATGGCGAAAACATCTTCGTTCTTTGTTCATGGAACAGGATCCCCACCTCACTCATCCGTGAAAAATTTTAATGGTTTAATGTGTGAACATTTGTACGTTTCATAAGAATCTATTGAATGAAGTTCGTGTTCTATACGTCTTATAATTAGTATTTTTTTGTGTTCACTTTCTTCATTTCGTCAAGTTGGTAAGTAGTGTGTTGTTCTCTAAAAATATCACCAAGCTAATACATGGATGAGGTGAGGGCTGACTAGGTGAGTGAGGAACTCACCGGCCTAAAGTGATAGTGATATCAAAATTTACTCCAATTGGTATTTGGAATTGTCGGATGTTTCCTGAATTTTGAGTTGTGTACCTAAGTAGGAAGGTATCCTGATTAGGTACTTGGTGAACAGGATGTGTTCCCGAACAGGATGAGTTCCTGAACAGGATGCGTTCCTGTCTTACAAGTTTGGGTCTTCAATTCTGAAACCCAAATCTCAACTTTGAGGAGGTTTCTTGGACTCGAAAGACTAAATATACTTAGCTGATTGAGCCCCTTGATGATGCCTTTTGTTGAAGAAGCTTCGGCTTGCACGGAAAATACCTTCTTCAGCTCCCTCGATTAGCAACCTTACTACGGATGACTCCTTGTAGATTCCAAGGTGAGGGATTAGGGTTTGGTTGAGGCTAATTGGGATATGGCTTTTATATGAGGAGTAGCTTCTACCTAAACCACATTAATGGCATTGATGACAAGAGTATAACTTTGAGAGGTAGGTCAAGATGCCATTAAAGAGGGGTTGAGTTCATGATTCAATCCAAGCTTTGAATGCTCTTCAATGTTGGTCAAATCAACATGGATTGAAGTATGAACTCAACAAATCACAGGGTATGAGGAGAAGGGATCTAAAGGAGAAAGCTCAAACAAACCCTAGATGATGCTTGTTATAGACAAAATGGCGGAGTTCAATTCAGCGGCAAATGTTATGTGAGACCCTGATTCTGCGAGATCCATTCGACTCTCGAGATCATATGCTCGAGAGTCTCAGATTGGGTAAGTGCGGAGCGCCCATTCGACTCTCGAGATCATATGCCCGAGAGTCGCAGATCGGCTAAGTCCGGAGCGCCCATTCGGCTCTCGAGATCATTTGCTCGAGAGTCGACAGATTGATTAATACTGAGCGCCTATTCGCAAGGCCTCGAGTTCATATAATCAGTAGTCGGATATAACAAAGCAGAGATTTCCTTTTTTGGCCTACAAGCATACCTTCTCGCGAGTCGTTGAAAGGTGTCACATCTCAATGAGCGATCACTAGGACTCGCGAACGGCTTTATTCCATGCGAACAGCCCGCGGGCGACGCCCCTTAGCCTTCAGTACCAGCAGCCCATATAGGCCAATTTTGGGCTTATCTTCTCTTGTGGTTCCGAATCTCAAGGATTGCTATCAAGGAACGTTGTTAATGTCAAATTTTCGTAACGAGATCCTCCGGCTTTTCTCCTTCGCTCCAGCAGGGATTTCCACCACCAGACCTGAAGCAAGACAGCGAATAAGGGTGGCTGGGGACCAGCCGTTAGCCCTCCGATGCTCAAGTTAGACCACAGAAGAGAAGCCAAGCAAAACGGGACCAAGATTGAATGATGTGTACGTACCTGCTCTCAATGGAGCCACCCCTTTATATAGATCTGAAGCAATCCAATCTGTTACGTGAGATGCTCGAAATCCCGTTGATGTACGCATACGATACTGAGAATTCGCTGATTTCTTGGGATAAGATCCTATCTTTTTAGTAGATCCAACCCAATGACTTATTCCAACAATCACGCCCCTAGATGGTAATCCCTTGAAATCGGCTGGATCGGCTGGAAACCATAGTTGGAGTCATGACCTCCGAAAAGGAAGGAGACGCCCGTAGTTGGAGTCATGGCCTCCGAAACGGAAGGAGACGCCCGTAGTTGGAGTCATAGCCTCCGAACTATGGTTTCCAGCCGGATCCAGCCGGATTTCAAGGGATTACCATCTAGGGGCGTGATTGTTGGAATAAGTCATTGGGTTGGATCTACTAAAAAGATAGGATCTTATCCCAAGAAATCAGCGAATTCTCAGTATCGTATGCGACATCACGGGATTTCGACATCTCACGTAACAGATTGGATTGCTTCAGATCTATATAAAGGGGTGGCTCCATTGAGAGCAGGTACGTACACATCATTCAATCTTGGTCCGTTTGCTTGGCTTCTCTTCTGTGGTCTAACTTGAGCATCGAGGGCTAACGGCTGGTCCCCAGCCACCCTTATTCGCTGTCTTGCTTCAGGTCTGGTGGTGGAAATCCCTGCTGGAGCGAAGGAGAAAAGCCGGAGGATCTCGTTACGAAATTTGACATTAACAGTTTGGCGCCGTCTGTGGGAAACGAATTGATCATCAAAATCAATCGTGTTAACCATCGATCAAAATCCTTCGGTGATGCCTCCTAAAAAGACTGTTCATCCTTCAACTTCGAGGCAGGCACCACCTCCGCCCGGTGAGACGGAATCCGCACCTGCCCTCCCACCTGTTCCGACGGATATCCCTCAAGGAGCCCCAAATATACCATCAACAATCCATTATTGGAGGCCTCTGGAAATCAGGATGATGTCCTACGATTCCTCGGGAACACTCTCCTAACTTTAAACGCCGGAGTTCAGGCACTGTCAAATCGGCTTGATCAGCACTTCCCTGAACCGCAAAGACAACCCTCCGAAGGGTTACCACCGCCACCCATACCAGTTGCTTCCAGACATTCTATGGATGAACCACAGGTCCCACCACTTGGCGGCCATCCCCCTGTGCCGTCTCCACATTCTATACATTCCAGTTCGTCTCGACAACCTCAACCGCAAGGCTCCACCGCCGAAACGTCTAGCTATACCTTGCCATGGGAAGGAGATCTCAAAAGAATCCAAGATCGTTTTGATGTCATGGAGCAGAGATACCAGGCAAATCGGCCATCTGCTGTCATGGCGGCAATACATCAATCTGAATCTCCCTTCACAAGCGAGGTCATGAAAGCCCCGTTGCCCAGAAAGTATCGAACGCCTGTTATCGCTCCGTATACAGGTATTGGCGATCCTCTGGAACATCTGGAAACCTATAGGTCCCTCATGGAGTTGGAGGGACATGGTTCAGAAATCATGTGTAGGGCTTTTCCCCTTACATTGAAGGAAGCGGCTCGTACGTGGTTTCGGGGGTTAAAGCCTCTTTCCATCAGTTCCTTTTCCCAATTATCGGAGATATTTCTTTCTCAATTCATGGGAAGTATTCGCATTAAAAAGCCAGCCTCCCATCTGATGAATCTGAAACAGCAACATGGGGAGACAATAAAAGAGTTCACAGTACGGTTCACTGCCGAAGCCGTTCAAACTGAGGGTTACACTGAAGAAAAGGGTCTCACAGCCCTCATTGCTAGAATAACGAGCGAGAAATTTAGGTTTGCCTTAGATAAGAGCCCACCGAAAACTATGGCGGAATTCCAAGCCAAAGCTCAGAAATATATCAATGCAGAAGAAGTCGCATTGACACGCCATGGAGTACAGAGTAAGAAACGCAAGCCAGAAGGTACTTCTACAGATAAAAAATACCATCGCGATCAGCGCGATCGTTCTCCCAGGAAGCCTTATTCTGGTAAATATCATAATTACACTCCTCTTAATCGGTCTCCTGAAAAGGTTCTAATGGAGATAAAACACAAGCCATATGTGAAGTGGCCTGCAAAGATTAAATCCGATCCCGAGAAGAGAGATAAGAGTAAGTTCTGTTACTTCCACAAAGATCACGGGCATAGGACCCAGGACTTTATCTCTCTACGAGACCATATCGAAGCCCTTATTCGAAAAGGCCATCTCCAGGATTATGTTGCTCGTAAGAATCGGTCACCAGAAAGGGCGAAGACCTCATCTCGCCAAAAGGAACCGTCTCATCATCAAACCGACCAAGAGGATGCTGAGCCCACAGGAGAAATTCGCACTATCGTCGGGGGTCCAGCTTGCGGGGGTGACTCTCAAGCTTCAAGAAAGGCATACGCCCGAAAGGCGTCCAAAGAACCCCAGCAGATCTATTGGCTGGAACAAACGTCCAACTCATCGAAGGCTAGCCATCCCCCAATTTCTTTCACCCTCGAAGATGCAGCGGGAATTCATTTCCCTCATGAAGATTCCATCGTAGTCACACTGAAGGTATCAAATTATCTGACTCATCGAATTATGGTGGATACAGGTAGCTCGGCCGATATCCTGTATTTGGAGGCTTTCGACAAGATGGCACTTGCCAGAAACCTCCTCAAGCCAGTATCGACCCCTCTTGTCGGCTTTGGAGGAGAAGTGGTAACACCTGAAGGAAGTATCGATCTCCCAGTCACCTTTGGGGAGAGTCCAGCGAAGACCACCGTCTTCGTAAACTTCCTCGTCGTGGATCGAAAATCAGCATATAACGCCATCTTGGGGAGACCGTCTCTAACTAAGGTTGGAGCGGCCTTGCACCCTTCATATTTATGTGTTAAATTTCCGACCCCAAATGGCATCGGGGTCGTGCGAGGAAGTCAGCAGGAGGCACGGTCCTGTTACCAAATAGCCCTCCAAGATCGAAAGAAGGCTCAAGCGACACCTGTCATGGAAATAGTTCAAGGTTCATCCGACGTTCTCGCCACCGCGTTGGATCCAAGGGAAAATGCTCTGAAATCAGGAACTCCAGGGGAGGAAACAGTGGCGATCCGCTTGACCGAAGACGACCAGTCTAAGATCGTGTACATCGGTTCCTCCTTAAACGGTATCCACCGTGAAGATTTGATCCGTTTCCTCACTGAATACCAGGACGTGTTTGCTTGGTCTCATAAAGATATGCCGGGCATCGATCCTGATGTCATCGTACATCGTCTCAACATTGACCCGAAGCATAAACCCGTACATCAGCGTCGACGTGCCTTTACTGCAGAAAGACAAATGGCGATCAAACTGAAGTTGAGAAGCTGCTCGCGGCAAATTTCATAAAAGAAGTTGACTACCCACAGTGGGTCGCCAACGTAGTTCTCGTCCGGAAAGCTAATGGCAAATGGAGGATGTGCGTCGATTATTCAGACTTAAACAAAGCATGTCCCAAAGATAGCTTCCCGACACCACGAATCGACCAGTTGGTCGACTCGACAGCTGGACATGCCCTCCTCAGTTTTATGGATGCTTATTCTGGTTACAACCAGATTATGATGCATCCACCTGATGGCCAACATACTGCCTTCATCACAGATCGAGGACTATATTGCTACCAGGTAATGCCGTTTGGTCTCAAAAATTGCAGGGGCCACTTATCAGCGTCTTGTCAACAAAATATTCGCTGCTCAAATCGGTAGGAATATGGAAGTATATGTTGACGATATGCTCGTGAAAAGCATCGATGAAGATGACCACATTCCTGATCTTCGAGAAGCCTTTGATCTGATGAGGAAGTATCAGATGAAATTAAATCCAGAAAAATGTGCGTTTGGAGTATCTGCAGGGAAATTTCTTGGGTTCATGGTTGGCCAACGTGGAATTGAAGCAAATCCCGAAAAGATTAAAGCATTGATAGAGATGAAATCCCCAGTGACTCTGAAGGACGTTCAGCGTCTAGCTGGTCGCATCGCATCATTGAACAGGTTCATCTCGCGAGCATCTGACAAGTGCCTGCCCTTCTTCAAACTCCTTCGTGCAACGGCCAAGTCTGATTGGAACTGGACACCTCAATGTGAAGAAGCTTTTCAACAACTGAAGCAATATATGAGCGCTCCCCCCATTTTATCTAAGCCTGTGGCACATGAGCAACTCATTCTTTATTTATCTGTGTCTTCCACGGCCGTTAGTGCCGCTTTAATAAGAGAAGATTCCGGGGTACAAAGGCCCGTTTATTATATCAGTCGAGCAATGGTTGATGCAGAAACTAGGTATTCTGATTTGGAGAAACTGGCCCTAGCCTTAATCACGGCAGCTCGAAAACTGCGACCATACTTTCAAGCCCATGCTATTTTAGTACCAACAAATCATCCACTACGTCAAGTCCTTCAAAAGCCTGAGGCTTCCGGGCGCTTAACTAAATGGGCGGTCGAGATCAGCGAGCATGATATTTCATTCTGTCCTAGGACCGCAGTCAAGGGCCAGGCCGTGGCTGACTTCATCGCCGAATTTACATATTCTTCTGAAGATAGCGTCATGACCAGCGACCAGCCTCCTTGGTCGCTCTTCGTGGATGGGTCGTCGCGGGCCAGTGGCAGTGGAGCGGGCCTGATTTTAGTGGCTCCAGACGGGTCGCATTTTCAATACGCTCTGCGTTTCGAATCACGCGTCTCCAATAATGAAGCAGAATATGAGGCCCTTATTGTTGGCCTCGAGCTAGCCGTTGTCCTCGCAGTCCAGAATTTGATAATTCATAGCGACTCCCAGCTCATTGTCAACCAAGTTCTTGGCGAATTCGAAACCAAAGAAGAAAGAATGGCCTTATACAAGTCTCGTGTCCTCATCCTGCTCGCCAAACTGAAGACTTACAAAATATTCCATATCCCTCGCGAGCAGAACCAACTTGCCGATTCCTTGGCAAAACTCGCTTCTGCACCAGAATCAGAACTATCACATTCGATCCCCATCGAGCACCGTCAACACTTGAGTATCGACCAAGTGACTCCCGAGCAAGTTATATCGGTACAATCGTCTCCATGCTGGATGGATCCTATCATCCTTTATCTCAGAGATGGATACCTACCAGAAAACAAGAAAGCTGCAAGACAAATTCAGCTTCGAGCTGCCAGGTACACCTTACAAGATGGAATCTTGTTGCGAAAAAGCTTCTCCTTGCCTTATTTGAGGTGTCTTCATCTAGAAGAAGCACATCGTGTTCTAGATGAAGTACACCAGGGGGCATGTGGTAATCATCCCAGGGGGCGATCTCTAGCATATAAAGCGATGAGGCAAGGATATTATTGGCCTACTATGAAAGCAGACGCCATAGAATTTTCTAAAAAATGCGACAAGTGTCAACGATATCAACCTATACCTCGTGTACCGTCTGAGCGGATGACCCCAGTCGACAGCCCTTGGCCTTTTGCTCAGTGGGGGATCGATATCATCGGACCCTTACCTATGGGAAAGGGACAGAATAGGTTCGCGATCGTGGCGGTTGATTATTTCACCAAATGGGCCGAGGCAGAACCATTAGCCAAAATTACTGAAAAACAACTACTAAGTTTATGTGGAGAAATATTATATGTCGCTTCGGACTTCCTCATACTATAATTACCGATAACGGAACGCAGTTCGACAACGCAGCCTTTGATGAATTTTGCGACAAATGGAAGATACGTAATCTCCGCACTTCTCCATATCATCCACAGGCGAATGGGCAGGTCGAGGCAGTGAATAAAATTATAAAGCATCATTTAAAGACCAAGCTAAGTGAATGTAAAGGGGTGTGGCCAGAACTTCTGCCAGAAGTGTTATGGGCCTATAGAACCACGGCTTGTACATCGACAGGTGAAACTCCTTTCTCCTTAGCATTTGGTGTTGACGCAGTGGTACCAGTGGAAATTCAAGTGCCCTCATATCGGATCGAACAGTATGATCCCGCGAGCAATCAGGAAAATCTCCGACTTCATCTCGATCTCTTGGAAGAGCGAAGAAACGCTTCCCAAGTACGAGTGGCGGCATATCAACAACGTATTGCTCGTTATCGGAATGCGAAGGTTCGACCTAGATCCTTCCAGTTCGGAGATTTGGTTCTAAGGCAAAATCTTGGAATTCCTGTTCGTTCATTGGATCCGAATTGGGAAGGCCCGTATCGGGTTATTAGGGTTGTGCGACCCGGTACTTATTATCTTGAAGACATGCAAGGGAAGCCTGTACGTCGCCCTTGGCACGTGGAGCATTTGCTAAGATACTACCCCTAGATTCGATGTAGTTTATCATAACATTTTATGAATAAAGTAAAAGATATCTTTTGGCCGCTACTCCATTTATATGGACCAGAATAGCCCTGAAGAGTGCTTACACGTCCTCTTGGCCAATTACCTACCTTTGGTAGGACTGAAATCATTACTAGTTGGTCGCTTCTCCATTCTCATGGACCTGAACAGCCTCGAAGAGAATGAATACCATCTCTTGACCAACCTTCTGCCCTTGGTAGAATCAAAATCTCAATCGATAGATCAGTCTATCTCAACGCGGACATGGTCTCACGACCCCCGGATTGAGTCTAATTCATTTTTTCATGAGTTAGTTACTCGCGATTGGTGAGAGGAGGGATCGCACTCCAAAATGCGAGCACCGCAGCTCGTGCTCTAATTAGGGCAGCAAACGGGGTCACATCCTGATCGCGAGCAGCTTAGCTCATGCTCGAATTAAAGGGTCACATCTCTGACGAATCCATTCAAGATTAACAAGCAAAAAATGAAAGATGAAGGGAGAACAGCAACGTAACAGCAACACTTCCAAAAATATCTTTTTATTGATAATCAGATGATTACATATACATGAGCGCAGATACAAGAGAAAAAAAAAATAAAGGAAATCAATCGCTAGGAGGAGCCACGCTCTCGACTTCAGGGCCCATTTCAGGAGCCCCTCCAGCCTGCGTGGCTTCGGTCACCTCGTTCTCGGCAGCAGCTTGCTCTTCTGCAGCTATGATGGTCGCGACTCGACCGAATTCCCCCATATCGAAGGATGGGATCATTCGTTGCACTACTCTTAGTGCAAAGTCTCGACCAGCATCGTATGACTCATATCGTTCATCGTCATACAGCTGCGAAGTCCGGAACTCGGAAACTGCCCGAGTACCTTCCTCCGAGAGCATTTTTACAAGGGCGACTCTCTCCTCGTCCCAGTGGATCGAGTCGTCCTTAAGCTGCGCAAGAGCGGTGCGCTCCCTAGTCAAGTTGTCGTAGGCCTCCTTGAGCTGCGACCTGGCTCCCGCGAATTGCTCCTCTAGCGAGATCTTGTCCTGTCGGAAGATCTCCCTCTCTCTCTCTGCCTTCTCCTTCAGACCCGTGAGCTTCACGTAGTCTGAGTCCAAGGCCTGATATCTGTCGGTCAGGACTTGGATCTTCTCGATGAGGATCTTTTTCTCCTCATCTCTCTTCGAGATCACTGCCTCACGAGCCTTGAGCAGTTGATCTCTTCCTTGAACTGCCTTTTCCAAGGCAGTCCTCTTTCCCTCGGCCTCCTCTATCGTGCGACGGGCGGCAACAATATCACGCCTCGTTCGCAGAATAAGATCTAAACCCTGCAAAGAGATGGAAAATATAAGATTTCTGGAACGTAACAACAGGTCGAAACAGATCTTGACGAAGTCTTACCTGAACCATCCTCATCCCCGCTTCAAGGATAAGGTTCTCAGGACTTGGCTCGGGGAGAGAGCCGAAGGCGTGAGGCGGGACGTTCTCGAACAAAAACTTACATACAGGGTGGAGGTGGCGTGGAATCGAGTACGTCCCGCTCCCAGACTGGTTGGGCAACGACCAAACCGGCCTGCTCGCGAGGTGGAGGCATGGACTCGCAAGCAGGTCCCTGCTCGGCAGCTGGGACCAGTTCCCGAGCAGGAGTCGGCTCTTGAGGCTCTACCTGCTCTCGAGCCTCTTCAGCTGGGGGGCAGCTAGGACCCCACCCCATCTGGGGAATTATCTGCAATGTTGATCACTGGTGGCCCAGGTGCGACCACCAGTGAAGGAATAGTTGGCCCAGCTGGGGCCCCCGCCATGCTCGCGGGAAGGGCAGGCTGATCGTTGCCCGCGCGGATGGAAGATTGAGACGGTTCGGCAGGGGTTCTCTTCTGCCTTTTGGAACCTGTGCCCTTCAGACGGGGCAGTAGGCCTCTCTTCTCTCCAGCCTTCGTCATTTCGACTTCTCTTCTGGATATGAGGCCTGCTACTGCAAGTCGCGAAGGAGATAAGCAAGCCTCGATATGCCTATCTCCGACAGGCACCTTATACACTCTGACGATCTTCTCGTTGATCCCACCCTTCAAATTCGGTTTCCGCAATGCCGGGATACCTGCGAGCACAAATAATGGTCAAACGAAGCAAAACCCTAAAAATTATTCTAAGGAAACTGCACAATACGGGATTGTGTCTACCTTCACAGAAAAACCGGGTCACTCCTGGACCCCTGGAGGAGGCAGACTCCCAGCTCCCGGAAGCATAGAACCACCGCTTCCTCCAGCCGGGATAGTTCGAGGAGGGCTTACCCAACACGAAATTATCCCGGTGCCAGTAACATAAATAATACCAGCCTTCGCTGGATGGAGCTTTCTTCAGACGGAACATACGGAGGAACTCCTCCGCCGTGAGTTCCCCGTTGCCAGCCTGAGCCCAAAGGGCAAAGGAGCCCAAAACCACCCTCCACCCGTTCACAATGAGTTGCCCAGGGGCAATCTTGTAACACCGTAGTACATCGCGAACAAAGGGATGGAGGGGAAGGCGTACCCCCAGGATGAGCTGGTACTCAGTAAAATGCTACGCATCCTGGGGGGGGGGGGGAGTCGGGTGTTTCTCCACCTCCGGGCAAGCGGAGAGTTACAGAGTCAGGGATTTGGTATCTCTCCCGTAGCTCAGCCAGCCGGTCCTCCGATAAAACGAAGGATATCCGGCTGCTGTGTATCTCCCCGCCGAAACCCTTGCACTGCTGGAGGCAGAGGACTCCGGAGTGGCATCACCAAGGGGGACAGTAGTCTCGTCAGAGTTCCCAGCCATGGGGAGATGAAAATAAAAGAAGAAGAAAAAGGAAGTATACCGGAAAAAGGAAAGAATGAGCACCGGAAGAGGAAGAAGAATGGAAAGAAAGGATTGCAGGTTTCTTTCGAAAAAACTTCTGTAGAAAATCAAAGAAATGGCGGACTCCGTATATTTATAGGCAATCATTCCGCCGTATCTGATGGCACGTGGCAGTCCCTCTTTGGACACAGCGCTCGAGCAGGCACTGCCCATTAACTCCTCAAACACGTGGCGAGCGCCCCTTCATTTTCCATCAGCGAAAAGGCTGCGGAAAGCTGGCGCTCATTAATTTCAGCCCATCATGAGGGGTGCCGTTCTCGATGAAAGTAGCGAGCGGTTTCGTGTGATAGTGAGCTAAGTCCTTTCCTTGAGAATTCTTGGCGGCAAGGACTTGGGGGGCATCTGTTATAGGCAAAATGATGGAGATAAGATTTCACGCGGAAATGCCCACTTCGTTCTCGCTCTCGAGATTATCTGATCGAGAGTCGAATATTGGATAAGTGCGGGACGTCCATTCGACTCTCGAGATTATATGATCGAGAGTCGAATATTGGATAAGTGCGGGACGTCCATTCGACTCTCGAGATTATATGATCGAGAGTCGAATATTGGATAAGTGCGGGACGACCATTCGACTCTCGAGCTCACCTGATCAGGAGTCATAGATTGAAAAATATGGAGCAGCTATTCGCAAGTCTCGAGTCTTCATAACCGATAGTCAAATACGGCAAAGCTCGATCCGCGAGCAGACCTTCTCACAAGTCGTTGAAAGATGTTACATCCAAAATATGTACTTGGACTCGCGACCACATTTTAACCTGCGAGCAGCTTTCCTACGGGTTGCAACCAGTTCGGAGGCTATGACTCCAACTACGGGCGTCTCCTTCCTTTTCGGAGGCCATGACTCCAACTACGGGCGTCTCCTTCCTTTTCGGAGGTCATGACTCCAACTATGGTTTTCAGCCGGATCCAGCCGGATTTCAAGGGATTACCATCTAGGGGCGTGATTGTTGGAATAAGTCATTGGGTTGGATCTACTAAAAAGATAGGATCTTATCCCAAGAAATCAGCGAATTCTCAGTATCGTATGCGACATCAACGGGATTTCGACATCTCACGTAACAGATTGGATTGCTTCAGATCTATATAAAGGGGTGGCTCCATTGAGAGCAGGTACGTACACATCATTCAATCTTGGTCCCGTTTTGCTTGGCTTCTCTTCTGTGGTCTAACTTGAGCATCGGAGGGCTAACGGCTGGTCCCCAGCCACCCTTATTCGCTGTCTTGCTTCAGGTCTGGTGGTGGAAATCCCTGCTGGAGCGAAGGAGAAAAGCCGGAGGATCTCGTTACGAAATTTGACATTAACAAACGTGATTGTCGAAACAAGTCGTTGGATTAGATCTCTTCTCTAAGGATAAGGATCTTATCCCTCGAAATCAGCGGGATCTCGGTATCTTACACGAAATCAGCGGGATCTTGATATCTTACGTAACAGATTGGATCATTTCAGATCTATATAAGGAGAAGACTCCATTAAGATACAGGTACACAATATTCAATCTCTATCCTCGTTTTGCCTGGTCATTTCTTCTTCTTCTTGCTTTGCCTGACTTAAGCATCGGAGGGCTAACGGCTGAACACCAGCCACCCTTAGTTGCTTTCTGTCTTCTTACAGGTCCGACGGAGGAAGTTTCTGTTGGAGAGAAGGTGAACGACCGGAGGATCCTGTTACAAAATCTGACGTTAACAATGCTCAAGGTGATTCCCACAAGATCCAACCGAGTTCCATATATAGAGATGACTTTCAACGGTCAGAAAACGGTCACCACGATAGGATCCGATCGATCGGACATAAGTATCAGCTTGATTTGAATTTTTGCTAAAAAATAGGTTCCCCGATTGATCGGACTTAGTTCCGATTGATCGAAGGACCCTGTCCGATTGATCGGACAGATGGTCCGATTAATCGTAATTGCTTCCAGAGAGTTTATGTATTTTTCTATATTTTCATCCGATGGATCGGATGTCCTTCCGATGGATCGGAGCACCTCGTCCAATTGATCGGACAGATGTTCCGATTGATCGTAACTTTCTTCTAGAGAGTTTATGTGATTTTCTGGAATTTCGTCCGATAGATCGGATCATTCTCCGATTGATCGGAGCACCCTGTCCGATTGATCGGACAGTCCTCCGAGTGATCGAAAAATGTCCAGAGAGTTTTTCAAAGTTGCTGGACAAATCTCCGATTGATCGGACATAACTTCCGATTGATCGGACACATCTCCGATGGATCAGACACCTATCGGAGACAGCAGATATACTATTTTTCATCTTTTAAGCAACAACTGCCATAATGGACCCTTCCATAGCTGATCTTATGGAAGGTGGACTATAGATGGGGCTAAGGATGTAACTAGGAAGGATTGGGCCATCTATAGAAAGGTTTTGGGATCAAAGGTTTGGATGAAGAGGCTTGAAGCTTGACTGGATGAGCGATCTTCTTTGAGTAGCTTCTGTCTTCAGCCGCAAGCAGACTTGACGACACACTAACCATGGTAATTGACAAATCTTTGCATTAACAACTAGAGTAGACTTAAGCTTATATGATCCACTCTTATATAGTCTACTTAGGTTGCATAGATTAAGTGCTTGATTAGTTTAATCATATGTTAATCTATGCATACTTAGACTGGGATGTTAATTGCTTTAATCATATATTAGTCTATTGATTGGACCCACTTAGGCTTGAAAGCTGAAGTGTTCTTGTTTACTTAGTTTAAATTTTTAAATTGTGTAAGTAAGCGAAAAGAATTTTAAAAAGTTCTAATCACCCCCCCTTTTAAGATTAAGCCATAATTCTAGTTGCTCCGCTCTAAGTTTCCGCACGCATATATGTTGGTGCTGTGTTAGACCACCGATGTAATTTCATGGTGTTGATGTTGGGTTCTTCCATAGCTTGTGCATGCTGTGGAGGAACGTATCTGAGGAGTTATATCCTGGATGTAGGCGCATCGACATCCTTCTGCACTGGTTCTTTGAACCGAGGGGCACAAACTATCTCAAAGATAGCGACAGAGTACGCGCCTCAACCCAGAGCTTGTTACTTTATATTGACGATATCTGTCAGCCAGTGAAGAAATTCGACATACCAGGTGTGAGGTTCCTTTAAGCAAATTTATTTCTATCAGTTAGTTTCTGTTTCTATTGAAGTAGTTTCAACAATTTTGAGATATATTGCCCCATGGCTTCAGGAAATCCTAATGATAAGTCTATTCGGCCCGAAAATTTTGATGGTCAGCACTTTAAGTGGTGGAAACAAAAGATGTTTTTCTACCTAACCACCCTTAAAGTTGCATATGTAATCAATCAACCTCGACCGTCTTGCCTACTCAAACCAGAACGGTCAATCATTTGTTAGAAATGGGATGAAGACGACTACCTCTGCAAAAATTATATTTTAAGTGCTTTGTCCAATCAATTATACGATCTATATTGTGAATATGATACATCTGCTGAGATTTGGAAAGAATTAGTAAAGAAGTATAAGACCGAAGAGGCGGGTGTGAAAAAATACGCCGTCAGTCGATACTTCAAATTCTAGATGGCTGATGATATATAAATTAGTGCTGGATCAGGCCAATGAATTTAACCTCATTGGTCATGAGATTATGTCTAAAGGAATCAAGTTAGATGAATAGTTTCAGGTGAATGTTGTTATTGAGAAACTGCCGCCTACTTGGAGAGACTTCAAAATTTTCATTCAGCATAAAAGAAAGGAGTTAACAATGGAGCAACTTATTATGAAACTGCGGATCGAGGAAGAAGTTAGACTCTAAGATACCTTAGAAGAGAAGAAAGTTGATGCTTCCAAAGTGTTAATGATAGATGATAAACAAAATTAATATCAACAGAAAGGAAAGCCTAAATACATTAACCTGAAACCAAATCAGAAACAGTTACAAAAAGAAACTCAAACTCAAGGCTAAGAACTAGAAAAACAATGACCAGGATAAATCATCCGGTTGTTATGTGTGTGGCAAACCAGGTCACTTTGCAAGAGCGTGCTATAAGCGAAAAAAGAAACCAGCTCCTGCACCTCAAGCAAATGTGACTGAGGAACCTGAAATTGTGGTTATGCTCACAGAGGTCAACATAGTTCATCCAGAACCTTGTGACGGCTGGTGGATCGACACAGGTGCTAGTACACACATGTGTTATGATCGCACCTAGTTTAAGAATTATAAGGAGATTCCTTCTGATAGAAAAGTCCAAATGGGGAATGTTATTACAGTAAATATAGTTGGACAAGGTAAGATTGAACTCATGTTCACATCTGGAAAACCTATCACTCTAGCTAATGTTCTTCATGTGCCAGATATGCGTAAAAATTTGACTTCGGGTTATCTTTTGAACAAAACTGGTCTAAGATATGTTTTTGAGTCAGATCAAATAATAATAACTGAAAATGGCTCCTTTGTTGGTAAAGGTTATGCTGATCATGCTTATGATATGTTTAAACTAAATATTGAATCCAATAAATGTTCTACTTCTTCTGCTTATATCTTGTACACTATTACATTATGGCATAGTAGACTAGGACATCTTAACATTAAGTCTATTAAAAACATGTCTGGTAATGGTGTTCTACCTCATTTAGAAAATAGTGAATTTGAAAAATGGTAATCCTGTTATCAAACTAAGATAACGAGAAAGTAATTTCCTGGCATAAAAAGAAATTCAGAGTTGTCAGGTCTGATACACTCTGATATTTGTGATCTTAACAAAAATCTTACAAGAGGAGGTAAGAAATACTTTATTACATTTATAGATGATCATTCCACATACACATATGTATATCTGTTAAGATCAAAGGATGAAGCATTTTTTAAATTTATTATTTTAAAAAATGAAGTAGAAAATCAGTTAAACAAGAAGATAAAAATTCTTAGGAGTGATAGGGTAGTGAATACACTTCAAATGATTTTGATCATTTTCGTGAATCTAACGGTATAATTCATGAGATTACTGTTTCTTATACTCCCCAATAGAATGGGATAACAGAGCGGAAAAATTGGACTCTCATTAATATAGTGAATGCTATGTTGTTAAGTTCAGGTCTTCCTTTATGTCTTTGGGGATAAGCCTGTATACAACCTGTTACATTCTAAATAGAGTGCCTACAACTAAATCTAAAATAATTCCATATGAGTTATGGAAGAGTAAAAAATTAAATCTAAACTATCTTAGAGTTTGGGGTTGTCTTGCATATATGAGGCTTACTGATCCCAAAATACCTAAATTAGGATATAAAACCTCTAGGTGTGTAATTACTGGGTATGCATTCCATTGTAAAGCTTATAGATTCTTAGATATTAGTGAAAATATCATTATTGAATCTAGAGATGTAGAATTCCATGAAAATGTATTTTCCTATAAACTAAAGAACAATGGGGGTTCTACTTTTATTAACTCAGATGAACCTTCATGCTCTCACCCTAAAGACTTAGAAGAATCTGAGTTTGAACCTGAAATAAGGAGAAGCAAACGGCCAAGGATTGCCAAAGACTTTGGTCTTGATTTTCAAGTGTTTTTAACTCAACTAAAAGGTGATCCTGTAACATTCAGAGAGGCGATATCCTCACATGATGCTACCTTTTGGAAGGAAGCAATCATAAATGAAATAGATTCTATTAAAACCAATA
Source organism: Liriodendron chinense (assembly GCA_003013855.2). Taxonomy (NCBI): domain Eukaryota; kingdom Viridiplantae; phylum Streptophyta; class Magnoliopsida; order Magnoliales; family Magnoliaceae; genus Liriodendron; species Liriodendron chinense. The sequence continues at coordinate 949,907 of PVNU02000525.1, forward strand.
ATACTTGAAATTAGTTGACATTCCTCCTGGGACAAAGACCTTAGGTTGTAAATGGATATTAAAAAAGAAAAGGAGGGTCGATGGTTCAATTGAGAAGTATAAAGCTAGATTAGTAGCTAAGGGATTTAAACAAAGAGAAGGTGTTGATCATTTTGATACATATTCTCCTGTCTAAAAAATGACATCCATTAGAATTTTGGTTGCCATTGCATCTATAAATAATCTTTTAACTCACCAAATAAATGTTAAAACAACATTTCTGAATGGTGAATTAGAAAATGAAATATATATGGAGCAACCTGAAGGGTTTGTTGAGCCAGGAAAAAACATAAAGTGTGTAAATTGTTGAAGTCCTTATATGGACTAAAACAAGCTCTTAAACAGTGGCACAAAAAATTCGATAATGTGATGATGTCCAATTGGTTTATGTTCAATGAAGGTGAAAGATGTCTTTATTATAAGATGTCTAACAAATCTGGAGTAATTGTGTGTCTGTATGTAGATGATCTTTTGATTTATGGAACAGATATTGAAATAATTAATGAAACTAAATCTTTTTTATCTTCTCACTTTTATATGAAAGACCTTGGAGAGACAAATGTGATACTGGGGATTAAGATTGTTAGAAGTAAAAACGGTATATCTCTAACTCAATCTCATTATATTGAGAAGAGTTTAAGGAAATATAATCACTTTGATTGTAAACCTGTGTATACTCCTTTTGACCCTAGTATTAAACTAGAACGTAACACTAATAAAGGAATATCTCAGATTGAATATGCTAGTGTGATTGGTAATCTATCATATGCAATGAATTGCACTAGGCTTGACATTGTTTTCACAGTGAGCAAACCAAGTAGATATTCTAATAACCTAAGTGAAATGCATTAGAATGGTATATATAGGGTCTTAAGGTATCTTAAAAGGATTTGGGATATTGGTCTTCATTACGAAAGATTTCCAGCCGTGGTAGAAGGATATAATGACGCTGATTGAAATTCAGGGTCAGATGATTATAAATCTACTAATGGTTATATTTTTACCATGGTAGGTATAGCTGTTTCATGAAAATCTAAAAAAATAAAGTTGTATAGCCCGTTTCACGATGGAATCTTAGTCGGTTGCTTTGGCAGCAACTGTTAAAGAGGCTGAATGGATAAAAATATTGTTAAGAGATATACCCTGTTGGGTGAAACCGGTACCACCTATATCCATTCATTGTGATAGCCTGGTTGCCATAGAAAGAGCAAATAATAAGTGCTATAATGGAAAATCAAGACAACTTCGTCTGAAACATGGTTATGTCAGACAACAGCTAAAAAAATGGTGTAATTACTCCAGACTTCATAAGATCCAATGTAAACATTGTGGATCCTCTAACAAAAGCCCTAGCTAGAGAAAAAGTCTGGAAAACATCGAGAGAGATGGGACTTAAGCCCATAGAAAAATGAATAACTGAAAATGGTAACCCAACCTAAGGACTGGGGATCCCAAAAATTAGGTTTAATGGGATAAACAACTTTCCAAGTAATTCCTTGGTCAAATTGCATTACATTCCAAGAAAAATTGTTTCTCTGTCCCTCTCTATGATGTTAGTAATGTGAATCTCTGTAACAAGTTAAGGATGGGTGAATCTCTTAATGAGTTTATATCCTTGTTTTAAGGTGGGTGATGAGTGTTATAGAGACACCCTTGATGAACTCACCTATATGAGTGTGGAAGTGGGGCTGCTTCCTGTGAGAATTGGGCTAATTCTCTAGAGCACTCATGACAAATCGGGATAATATATATGGCCGTAACGTGCAGCTCTTAAACACCTTTGAGTAACAGTTTACTATTGTGTGTGTTTCGTGCTCGGTCTACTTTAAAGAAATCTAGTTCAAGACTTGGCTCCCTAGTTTCTTGCAGTCCAAATATGATTCACTAAGTGAAGGTTCAAGACATTGTCACCTTCATTTCTACACAGTAGTTCTTCATTTTACCCGTATTGTTTTGATTAAAATAAGTGTGGGATTTTTGTCTGTATTTCAAAATAAAACAATTCATATTTGTGTTGTTTTTTTATTTTTTGCCTTTTTGTAGTTTTCTTTAGTCCCACATCAAATAGAGTAGGAAAAAGAAAAGTGGTTTATATACCTTTGCCCAACATAGACTTTTGCATGTGTCTTAGACTATGCCAAAGCCCATATGCGCGCGCAGGGGGGTGCAGCCGACAAAAAAAATTAGTCCGGAAACCTTTAACCGAGCGTGTGCGCACGTGCACACCCACATATACTTGCACACAGGGGAGGGTGCAATTGGACCCCAATTGCCTTGGGCTGGCCCACTTGCTTAGAGTCTTGATGGGCTGGGTTTTGCCCAGATTGATAAAATTATTTTTTAACCGTTGCTTTGATTGCTACCGTTAGATGTGGCCCACTTGATTAGGCCGTTACCATTGTGCAAAATGTATCTTACTTATCGGGCACGTCGAAACGACGCGACCGTTTTCTCTCAACAGATTTTTTCCTAACATTATGATTTTGAGGTTTTATAAAAGGGGATTAGGTTAGGGTTTCAAAAATCATCTGAAATACCTCGTCTTCCCTGTTTTCTCATCTTCGGTTTATATAATGTTTTTCTCTAGGCAACTGGAAGGGTGGTGTTAGTGTTGGGTTCTTCCATAGCTTGTGCATGTTGTAGAGGAACGTATCTAGGGAGTTGTATCCTGGAGGTAAGAGCGTCGGCATCCTTCTGCACCGATTCTTTGCACCGAGGGGCACAAACCATCTTAAAGATAGCGACAAAGTACACGCCTCAACCCAGAGCTTATTACTTTATATTGACGATATCTGTCAGCCAGTGAAGAAATTCGACATACTAGGTGTGTGGTTCATTTAAGAAGATTTTTTTCTATCAGTTATTTCTTGTTTCCATTGAAGTAGTTTCAACACCTTGATCTCCTGCATAGTGAAAAATCCTCAATTTGCATGCATTGTATGGTGGCATAAATCGAATCTCTCATCAACGTTCAAAGTTGGCCGATGTCAGCACAATGACTTCTAACACGTGAAAGATGCCTTGGGAGGCGCCAATTGCCATATAGGTAACCAATGGGAATCCAATTCCCACCACATCGCCGATAAAAGCAGTTCACCCCTCACTTGAAAAAGAGGAGAAGGAGCCGAGAGAGTAGGGGAGGTTAGAAGAATGGAAAATCTCTAACAAGGAGAGGAAAAAGAAAAGAGAAGGAAAAGAGAAGAAAACAAGGAAAGAAAAAAAGATCGAGAAAAAAGAGGAGATAAGAAAAGAAGTTCACTTGGAGTCTAGAAGTAGGGTTAGAACAGGGATATTCGACCATCTCTTCTATGAAAGAGTGTATGGTCTCTCATTTTCTTTCTCACATTTCATCAAAGTCTGCATTTACATTCCACACATTTTCTTTACTTATTTTCATCAACTAGTAACTAAGATTAACGTTGAGCACCTAGTCTCCGCAATCATCAATTTCACTCTCCATCAGTATTGCAATGATAGAATCTCAACCTTAACTGGTAGGACCAGCCTCCACTTCATATGTTAGCTTGTAAGGAATGACACCCGTAGCAGTATGTACAGATGTTTGATAGGCCCAAAAAAAATATGAAAGCATTTCTAACCATTCGTCATAAGTCTTAACCATTTTCTCGAGCATACAGATGATCGTCTTGTTTGTGGCCTTGACCCCGCCTTCATTTGTGGGTGATAAGGGCTCGACCCGTTATAACATCCCAAATTTTCGCAAACTTGGAAATTGGATGTCTTGGGATAGAGGTCCAGGGAATCATGGTCTAAAGTATTTCTAGTCCAATAAGCTAGTGAACCAAAGAGTTTTTCAACTGATCTGTTTGGCTCATGTACAGCACTACGCATCGCCCATAAAACTAAAACCTTTTTTTTTTTACCGGACTTTGGTGTTTTAACATAGTTTTAATTTATAAAAAATTATGAACAGTTGAGATTTGAAAAAAATCATATTTTTAAAAAGGTGTTACTTTTTGAAAATGCCAAAAAGTCGCGATTTGTACTAGGAATGGAAAATCAAAATCTTTATTATTGAGAATTTGATTTTCTAAGTATTTTTATTAAATCCAAATGGGGGTACTACCTTATTTACATGAAATAACTTAAAGTAAATGGAAAGATTTACTTAAAATTTATTTCATGTAAATAAGCAGACACTATCTGGAGAGGTCAGTGGAACTGTGGACTTTAACAAAAATGGGTTAACAAAAAAATTCATGAACAGATAACTTGGATGCACCGAAGATGGCTTCGGCGCACCGAAGGGTGCCTTCGGGCTGAGCCGACCATGCAAGATTGTACCGAAGGGCTCTGACCTCAGGTGGCTTCAGTGAACTGAAGATTCCTTTGGCGTGCCGATGAACTGTCCAGTGATCTTCGGTTCGAGCCAAAGATCTTAGGCGCGCCGAGGAGACTTGTCAACTTTAATGTACTAACTTTGAAAATTCGTATCTCCCTTATTATAACTCCGATTGAGATATTCAAAAGCCATAATGAAGCTTGATGAGTCTAGTTTTATAAAAAAAATATATAAAAAATAAAATAAATATTATAATGAGGTCTTTTTAAGAAGTTTTGAAAACCAATTAGAAAACTATCAATTTCAAGCAACTGTTTACTGATAGAATTTTAATAATTTTTATACAACTTGGAATTAGCTAAAATTTTGCAAGATGAAATTAGACTTGATAAGAAATCAACATAAAATTATAAAAATAATTAAGTAGTTAAAATTTCTAAAAACATGGCACGCAACTGGTGTGTTGAAATTGAAAATTTTTGCAATGGCAAGTTGTTGTTGGACTGATCGTATCTTTTTCATCGTTGAGTTTTAATATTTAGTTTCTTCTTAGGAATAGCTCCTAATCATGTCAGCAATCATCCTAGTTAATTAATTTAGGTTTTTATATTTTATTTATTTAATCATACATTATACTATTCCAGATAGTTTATTGTCTAGTCGAATTAGAATTCTTGATTAAGATGATTAGGACCGAATCACCTTTTTTGCTAATTGTGAATAGGCCATACTTTGAACTTAAATAATCTAAACTCTAATCATTATGCCCAAGAAATCTTGCCGCCTAGTTTATTCCCAAAATGTTCTGATTCTCTAAACAAGCTCTAGACCGCTCGTTGGTGGGCCACTAAGCCTCAAGTTAAGGAAAATTGTCTATCGTAGTGGGCTTGATGACCCTTGTAGGATGTTGAGCTAAGACTATACATTGAATCACTCAACTTGAAGCTGAGAGGGTGGCACATGTGATGTGTGAACCTGCCCTGAATTTCTCAAAACTTAAGTGAATCCTGCCCACTCGAACTTACGTGAAGTTGTAGGTTTCGAGCCATTAGATTTCAATGAAACTTAGGATCCTGATCTCAAACATTTACCTGCAAGTTTTTCTAAAGTCGTGGCCCCGATCGATGATCGGTGACCATTAAACAAACACTGTGTCATAACCATCGATCGCCGCATCCGAAATACAGATAATTGTATCCTTAGGTAGATCACCACTAGGTTCACCTATCTCATGGCCTAGATCGGCCCGTGCACCTTCTGGTGGGCCCCAATAGTGGGAAACGACCTCTCATAGGGTTATTATACTGAAAACCTAGACTTTAGGTCCATTTGGTCCACATCTGCGACTATAAATAGAGCCCATATGGGGCTTTCTCTCCAAATCCGAATTTGCCCTAATAGAGGAGAAAGAGAAGAGAGAAAGAGAGAAAGAAGGAGAGGATTGATAGAGAGAGAGAGAGAGAGGTGGTATTCGGTGCTCAATCTCGCCGTCCATTCCTGTGCTCACTAGAATGCTTCCTGCATCGCCGTATCGAGCCTTTCTACGTCTTCCTTGGCTGAAATCCGTTGAGTTCGAGCTGGATCCTTTGTCTCTTCCTAGGTAAGAAGTCCTTAGTTATTCCTTTTTTGTCTTTCTTTCATTCTTCATCTATTTGAGTTACTAAGGTTGGGACCCTTTTCATTTCTTGGAGAAATCGACAAGCATGCTAAGTCTTGGACCTCTATTGGTTATTTGGGAGCAGGAACGTGCTATTAAGGGAGTTATAACCAAGCTCAACGCTGTTAAGATTTCGGTGATACGCTGATTTCAGACTCTAATTCGTAGAATCGAGTTGTGGTATCGTTCTAATCGAACTAGGTTAACCCTAATCCTTAGTCAAATATTTAATTGAGATTAAGTTTAAGTCATTAACAATAGATTTGTATTTTAATCTAGGTCTAGAGAGTTTTCTCCAAATTTCCGACGCTAGGGCCACATCTGAATCGAAGAATTTCAACTCTAAGGTGAAGATCTCCTCTCAAGCTTTTCTCGACAAATTTTAGTTAGTGATTGTTTAATTTTTTTGAATTTGTTAATGTTATAAATGTTAAAATCAATTTAATATTATAATTTATTTACTTGTTATTGATGTGTGGATGAGATGTTCGATGAAATGCCTATGTTGTTGTTTGGTTGATAACATGCTCGATGAAATGCTTGAATGGTATAAATTTATATATTGAAATGTGTCTATGCTTGTGAATGTATGTGACGTCCTGTGTCATCCGAGTCCTTTGGATCGGTCGGGCCAAATGCTTTAATTATTGTGTGGTGATGTTTCATACACTCGTGTGGTTGATATGCCTTGATGTGGTATTAAATTGCTTAGTGTTGCTTTGGATTAGCTCTAACAACTGTTTGACTAGTGTGCTGCCTACCATTAGGTTGGCCATCATGAGCTTATTCGATCGACCAAGATGGGACACGGTCGACTGATAGTTGCCACTATCGGTTTGTCGTCATCCTCTTGGGTCCACCGAATAAGTTCCATTTACAGCTAATCATTCATGTGTTTAATTGTTGAATCACGCCCTATCGAATCTAGAATACCAAAATTACCAGTGCATAGTCCATTTAGAACCACATTGCGATACGATCTTCAAAGTCTCATCAGTCAGGCATGGTGGTATGGGACACCGTGTCTAAGTTGTCGGCCTACGTTGGGGTGGTGCCTCCCCATAGTGACCAGTGAGCACCAATGGAGGTGATGGATTGTTGTTCGAGTGGCCCCATGACAAATGTGACCCAGTCGATGTTTGCTTGCATGTATACCGTTCGAACGACCTCAGGCCTATCATGTTGTATAGGATCGGGTGACGAGCCATTTTCGCTTTGATTTTGGGCATGGTTGTGTTGAGCTCCCATTTTATACATTTTCTAGCCCATTACATCACATTACATGCATGGTTTGCATACTTAATGCTTGTTTTGTGTATGTAGGACTGAAAGAGAGAAGTCATGAATTTGTTGTTAAAAGGGTCCTTTGGAACCACATTGTAGACATTGGAAAGAAGCCCTGAAGAATCACATCAGAGAGACCTGGATCAGCCAGAAGAAAGAAGAGTGCAGCATGCATATCAGAAGGCCACCGGGCGACCGACCAAAACATGGCCGGGCGCTCGAAATTGAATGATAATATGCTGAAGAAACTGGGCAGTTCTGGACCTGACCGGGCGCCCGATATTCAAAGTGGATTTTTCAAAACACTGCTGACCGAATTCAAGCACGGTCGGGCGCCCGACCACTACCTGACCGGGCTCTCGACCAATTTCTGACGGCCGACATAAGTGTGTAAGTTTTTACACAATCCAAGGCGGTTCGTGGTTTTTCCTATAAAAGGATACCTTGGCATCCTTGCTAAGGTATCCTAGAAGAGTTACTAAGTTCGTGGGGAGCAAGGGAGATCATCGTGGAGCGACCGCAACTCCTCCAATTAGGGTTTTTTTTTTCTAGTTTTTCATGTTTTTGTGTAGTTTTTCTTTGAATTCTAGTTGAAGCATGATAATGCTTGGCTAGATCCTCTTAGCTAAGGCTAAGAGGTGAAGCTTGTGAGTAGTTATCATGTTGGATTCGTTCTATTTCAAGTACTTTGCTTAAAGTTTTGATTTTTAAGTTCTAGTTTGAATAAAAAGTGATATTTTTGGATGTTTTATGAGAGTTCATGTGCTTCGGACATGAGTTCCTTGCAATTCTCTGAGATTATCATGTTTGGATTGATTAGATTCGAGTTGTAGTAACCCTAGAGCATACCATAGTCCATTGGCATGGTCGTTACTTCAAAGGCTACATATTCGACTTCTATGGGCTTCATTAGAACTAGAACCTTGTTCTTCAACTTAAGTAGAGATTGTTTGTGTTTAAATGCCATATCTTCCAACTAGAAGAGAGATAGAACTTCAATTCTAGTTGTGTTATGCTTGGATGAATGAATTCACATGAGGGCTATCACAAGTCAATCCTCAAAAGCCTTAGTTCCCTTTAATTACAGATTTTTACAATTACTGTTTTAAGTTAGTTTATAAACCTGAAATCCTTAATTCATTGAATTTGAAGTTGCTAGAACAACTTGAATTGGTTTACCTTATTCCTTGTGGATCGACCTCGGTCTTACCGAGATTTATTACTACATCGCAGCCTTGCACTTGAGGCGAGCGAACAAGTTTTTGGTGCCGCTATCGGGGAAAAGGTTAAACGGCTCTAATTGTTCTAGTAGCTATAGAGTAGTTTTAGTTAATGTTGAGCTCATAATTATGCATATTCTAACCCCAATGCATCACTCATTATGCACGATATATATGTTTAAAGAACTAACTTAATGCATGATGTGTGATTGTAGGGACAAGATGGAGAGCTCACCATTTGAAAGCTAAATGAGGCTCCTTACAAGTATTGAAGACCATAGGATGAAGTATTGAAGGAAGATCAAAGAGAAAAGAAGAAAGAAAGAGAAGAAAGCAAAGAAGAAAAAGTGCTGACCGGTCGTGACCGGTCGGCCAAGGAAGCCAGACCGGTCAGTAACCGGTCTGCCATGTATGGAGGATGCTGCTGAAGACGTCCGACCGGTCATGACCGGTCGGACAGTGCTGCTGGGAATTCAATGAATAGGACCGACCGGTCAAGACCGGTCGGTCAGTGTTGCTGCAATGTGAAGAAAAACATCCGACCGGTCTTGACCGGTCGGAGTGGCTTGCTGGATTGAGGTTCTACAAGGCCCGACCGGTCTTGACCGGTCGGGCATACCTGCTGGAGTGTTTTCACTTGAGGCCGACCGGTCATGACCGGTCGGCCATGCGTACTGAGTTAGAACTTTCTAATTTCTTCCCAAAATTCTCTGCGCTGCGTAAGTGTTACGCACTTTCTCGATTCTTCCGAAGTCGTGGAGCCTCCAGACTATAAGAGGACACCTAGGGATCGTTCCTAGGGCATCCTAGAAGGGTTCAAGTGAGGTTGGAGGCTGTGGAAGTGAAGATTGGAGTTTCACAACTCCTTTTGGTTTGCTTTGCTGTTTTCATGTTTTTAAGAGTTGTTTCATGTTTCCTTGGATCATGAGCAGCTAAACCTCTTAGCTAGGGCTAAGAGGTGAAGCTTGTAGTGTATCCAAGATGTTTTAATTCGTAGTTAAGCGGTTTTCAGTTTGGAATTAAGGATTATGAACTAAGGTTTGAAGTTTATACAAGTTTTTAAGTAATTTCTCTTAGTCTTGTGATGACTCATGGATGTTTGGATGAATTACTTATCTGCTTAATTTGTTTGCAACGGTCTAGACCTGTATGATCCGAGGAATTGGAGTGCGCTCTAGTACCAAGTTCTTCATAAAGGGGCTTCATGCCAAAGTTCTAGTTTTGGTTGATTATCTGGAATATGTATAGACTGTGCATATAATTTGAATCCAGTTCAAATCATGATCTAGCCTTGTCTTGTGAGAAGACTTGAGGATGGTTATGATTGGGAATTGGACCTATAGAAAAGGTGAATGACCTATGCAATGAGCATGCTCAGATCAGCCTAGAGTTGAGTGAACTTTATGCACAGAACTTACATGTTACAGACTTCTGGTTTAACAGTTCTATCATCCGACTAGATAGACCTGACTGGTGATTCTAGTTGAGAGAATGGGAAACCACAGCGGATTGAACATCGAGGATTGCTACAAGTGAATCCTCGAACCCCTAGTGCCTTCTTATAATTGTTTACATTCAATTTAGCTTAAACTGTTAATCACACACATTCTATTCAAACTTTGATTGTTAGCTTCAATAGAAACTTGTGGATGAGTTTGTGACATCCTACATAAGTCCCTGTGGATCGACCTCGGTATTACCGAGTTTATTACTACATCGCAACCCTACACTTGGGGAAGCGAACAAGTTTTTGGCGCCGTTGCCGGGGATTTTTGACGGTTTTCACAAATTTCTGAAATTAGTATCTATTTAGGATTTTTTTATTTTTAGACTAACTTAGTTTATTTATTTGATTTTTCTTTTCAGGGATTTTTAGGAAGCCGAAGAAGAGTCAAGGATTTCAAGTGCAATTCAGGTGCTATCCTTCTAAAACCTTACTCTTCTCCTTCTCCTAGTCATTCTTATTTTATTCATCTCTTGTAGAGTGGGTGGAGACTCCTTTTGGATCTCTGAAAGGTCGGCCTTTTTGCCACCTGGATTCCTATTGGTCGGCTCTGCCGTCTTGGATCACCTTGTGCTCAGGGATTTCTTTTCTCATCTCTACTCCTCTTTCTCCTTTTTCTGCACCTTTTCTCAAAAGATTCAAAGAGTGGGTGGGGTGTTCTCTGAACCCCTATTGACCAGGAGAAATCGGTCTCTATCTTTGTTTCTGGCCTAGCCATTGCAAGACACCTTGTGCTTCGGTCTTAGAGAAGAGTAAAGAAAAAGAAGGAAGAATTCTTTTTCCTTTTTGTTTCTTATTTTTGATTTTGCATGCCACATTGGGCTCGGGATTCCAATAACCGACTCATAAGTGAAGGGGGGATAGTAGAAGGCATTGATAGAGAGCCACGTGTTAGGAGACATCTAGATTCTCCAATTTTATCTGAAAGTATGGCTACAAATCAACCTAACCCGGTTCAAAATCAAACCGAAACAGGGGAGAATGTGGTTGAGAATGTTCCCCGACCTAGGACTTTACTGTGATTTCTTGCAACCTGCAAGAACGAGCACTCCCTCATGCATAGTATTTCCACCAAATGCAGGGAATGTGGATTTGAAACCAGGAGTGATCAATCTTCTCCCTAAATTCCATGGTTTAGACAGTGAAAGTGCCTATCAACACCTTAGGGAGTTTGATGAGGTAATCACCACCATGCACTTTGCAAATGTGAACTGAAGATGTAGTAAGACTTAAATTCTTCCCTTTTACTCTTAAGGATAAAGCCAAGGGTTGGCTTTATGCATTGAGGCCAAGATCAATTGGGTCATGGAATGATATGCACAGAGAATTTATAAAAAAATTCTTCCCTACTCACAAAACGAACATGCTTAAGCGCCTTATCATGAACTTTGCCCAAAAGGAGGATGAAACCTTTTCCCAATGTTGGGAGAGATTCAAGGACCTATTAAACGCATGCCCACATCATGGCTATGAAAATTGGCGGATTATAAGTTTTTTCTATGAAGGACTGATTCCATCCATGCGCCAATATATAGAGATGATGTGTAATGGGGAGTTCATGAATAAGGAAGCTGATGAAGCATGGGATTATCTGGAAGAATTGGCTGAAAGTGCACAATCTTGGGACACATCTAAACCAACAAATTCCAAGATTGGCCAACAAAAGGAAAAGGGAGGAATGTATGTCTTATCAGAAGAAGATAGCATAAGTGCACGGTTGGCTAGCCTTACAAGAAAGGTCGAAGCCACTGGAATTAAGGAAAGGAGAAACAATCAACTCCACTGAGGTTGAAACTGTTTGTGGAATTTGTGCTGGAAATCAACATGCTACACCAGATTGTCCCACAATTTCAGCAGTCCAAAGCATCTTACAAGAACAAACAAATGCCATAAACAGTTATCAGCAGCAATATGGTGCTCCAAACTCAAACACGTATAATCCTAATTGGAAGAACCATCCCAACTTCAGTTGGAGGAATGGACCCACTGCAAATGCAAACAACACTCCAAAAGTATCACTAGAAGAGATGTTGGGTGCACTCGTATCGGTCCAGAATGAGTATAACAAGACAAATTCTCTAAAAATAGATGGGTTCATGCAAGAGCAATTGAAATTCAATCAAAATTCAAACCAAGCCATTAATGAATTGAAAACATCTCTGGCTAGAGTTGAAGCTCACCTGAGTGGTAGAGAGAAGGGCACACTTCCTGCTCAACTCTTCCTAACCCAAGGACCCAGTATGAGATACAAGATGCAAGCTCATCCTCCCACCATACGGAACATGTCCAAGCTATCACCACTTTGAGAAGTGGGAAAGAAATTGATAAATCCAATCCGGTGAAGGCTCCCAAGCCTAAGGATCCGGAAATTCCCAAAGAGGATGATAGCCCAAACAATATTCCACAAGAGAAAGAACTGGAAAGACAATACAAGCCGGTTGCCCCATTTCCACAAAGGTTGATTTCACCTAAACCTTTAGATAAAAATCTGGAAATTCTGGAAGTTTTCAAGCAGGTGAAGATCAACATTCCGCTGTTGGATGCAATAAAACAAATACCATCTTATGCCAAATTTTAAAGGAATTGTGTACAATCAAAAGGAAACATAACGTTCACAACAAAGTGCTTTTGGCTGAGAATTTGAGTGCCATCATCAAACAAGAGGTGCCCCAAAAATACAAAGATCCGGGTAGTCCAACCATATCATGCATCATAGGAGACTACCAGATTAAACAAGCCCTACTCGACTTGGGGGCAAGTGTGAATCTCATTCCATACTCGGTCTATGAACAACTTGGGTTAGGTGAATTGAAACCCACCAAAACCACACTCCAACTTGCTGATAGATCCATCCGGATACCGAGAGGAATGGTAGAGGATGTTCTAGTCCAAGTTGATAAATTCTACTACCCAGTAGATTTTATTGTCTTAGACACACATCCTGTGATAGGTACCGGTACTCAAATTCCCGTCATACTTGGACGACCGTTTCTAGCTACCTCAAACGCCATTATCAATTGTAGAAACGGACTTGTACAAATGTCCTTTGGAAATATGACCCTTGAGCTTAACATATTTGAGTTATGCAAACAACCGCGGGAAGTTGATGATGATATCCACGAATTAAACATGATCGAATCATTCGTGGAAGATTCAATCCCCTTGTCACTACTTTCCGACCCTTTGGAGGCATGTGTGGCCCATCTCCATGATATGAATGATGATACAACACAAGAGATGGATGCCATTCTAGATGTGATGATGATGCGTGAAAATAAAAGATGGAGGACCCCAATTGAACCTTTGCCTATAAATGAGAACAAGGCCCTCCCATCCAACATTAAGGCACCAAAACTCGATCTAAAATCATTGCCAAGTGAGCTAAAATATGTTTATTTAGGTCGAGATGAGACATATCCAGTGGTGATTTCTTCCCACTTGGATGAGGAACAAGAGAGTAGGCTAATAGCCACTCTATTAGAGCACAAGAGTGCCATCGGATGGACAATTACGGATCTCAAAGGCATAGACCCACTGATTTGCACTCACCGCATACACCTTGAGGAAAATGCAAAGACATCCCGGCAACCACAAAGACGACTAAATCCAAATATGAAGGATGTGGTTAAGGCCGAAGTGGTGAAACTATTGGATGTAGGTATCATTTACCCAATATCTGATAGCCAATGGGTGAGCCCAACTCAAGTGGTGCCTAAGAAATCCGGAATAACCATCGTAGCCAATGCCAATAATGAACTCGTACCAACTAGAGTCACTACCGGTTGGAGAATGTGCATTGACTACAGGAAGCTAAACACTGTCACAAGGAAAGACCACTTCCCCCTACCGTTTGTTGATCAAATTTTAGAACGGTTGGCGGGTCATTCCCACTTTTGCTTCCTTGATGGCTATTCAGGGTACAACCAAATAGAAATTGCCCGTGAAGACCAAGAAAAGACTACATTCACATGTCCATTCGGCACTTTCGCCTATCGACGGATGCCGTTTGGACTATGTAATGCCCCTGCCACCTTTCAGCGTTGTATGATGAGCATCTTTTCTGACATGGTGGGGACAATTCTCGAAGTCTTCATGGATGATTTTTCCGTATTCGGTTGTAGCTTTGATGAGTGCCTTGAGCACTTGAAATCTGTGCTAAAAAGATGTGAAGAGAAGAACCTTGTGCTGAATTGGGAAAAGTGTCACTTCATGGTTAAAAAGGGAATTGTACTTGGTCACATCGTTTCACAAAATGGAATTGAGGTGGACAAGGCGAAAATTGACCTTATCTCTAACCTTCCACCACCCAAAAGCATACGAGATATACGGTCCTTTTTAGGACACGCAGGATTTTATAGACGGTTCATAAAGGATTTCAGTTCACTTTCTCATCCTTTATGTAACCTACTTCAAAAGGAAAATTCATTTGAGTGGAGTGAAGAATGTCAAAAGGCCATTACCACCCTTAAAGGCATGTTGACATGCGCCCCAATAATGCAACCACCTGATTGGAGCCTTCCTTTTGAGATTATGTGCGATGCTAGCGACTATGCTATTGGGGCCGTGTTAGGCCAAAGAAAAGATAAAAAGCCATGTGTTATCTACTATGCAAGTAGAACCCTAAACTCAGCCCAGGCAAACTACACCACTACTGAAAAGGAACTTTTAGCCGTAGTTTTTGCCTTGGAGAAGTTCAGATCCTACTTGATTGGATCCAAGATCATTGTATTCACTGACCATGCCGCGCTTAAGTATCTTCTCTCTAAGAAGGATGCTAAACCACGGTTATTAAGATGGATCCTCCTACTCTAAGAATTCGACTTAGAAATACGTGATAAGAAAGGAGTAGAGAATGTAGTAGCTGACCACCTCTCTCGACTTGTCCTCACTGATTCCCCTGAAACGACTGTAATCAATGACATGTTCCCTGATGAACAACTTTTTGCTGTTTCCCAATTGCCATGGTATGCGGACATTGCTAATTATCTTGCTACAGGTACAATTCCTACATATTGGAAAAAGCAAGATAAGGATAGATTCTTCTCAGAGGTACGGAAATTTCTATGGGACGACCCATACTTGTTCAAGTATTGTCCCGACCAAATCATAAGGAGATGTGTCCCAGATGATGAGCAACAAAGTATCATCTCCTTCTGTCATTCTCAAGCATGTGGTGGCCATTTTTCGGCTAAAAAGACCACAGCGAAAATTCTGCAATGTGGGTTTTATTGGCCCACCATGTTCAAAGACACACATGAGTTTTGTAAAGCTTGCGAACCTTGTCAGAAATTAGGAGGAATCTCCCGTAGAAATATGATGCCACTCAATCCCATCTTAATTATCGAAATTTTTTATTGTTGGGGCATCGATTTCATGGGCCCATTCCCATCTTCTTTTGGAAACTTATACATCTTGCTTGCCGTTGATTATGTTTCCAAATGGGTCGAGGCCATCCCTTGCCGGAATAATGACCATAAAACGATCATTCGATTCTTAAAAGAAAACATTCTTTCCCGGTTTGGAACGCCTCGAGTCATCATAAGTGATGGAGGGTCTCACTTTTGCAATCGCCCTTTTGAAGCATTAATGAAGAAATATGGCGTAACGCACAAAGTGAGCACTCCCTATCACCCACAAACTAGTGGACAAGCTGAGATATCCAATAGAGAGATTAAACACATTTTAGAGAAAACGGTGCATCCTGATCGCAAGGATTGGTCACTTCGACTTACCGATGCGCTTTGGGCTTACCATACTGCCTTTAAAACTCCTATTGGAATGTCTCCCTATAGACTTGTCTATGGGAAGGCTTGTCACTTGCCTGTGGAGTTGGAACATAAGGCGTATTGGGCTATTAAGAAGATAAATTTCAATCCTGACAAGGCAAGCTCGTTACGCAAACTACAATTGAATGAACTTGCAGAAATCCGTAATGAAGCTTATGAGAATGCAAGAATTTACAAGGACAAGACAAAGATATTCCATGATAAGAATATTCTTCGCAAGACATTCACGATAAATCAAAAAGTCCTCATGTATAATTCTCGCTTACATCTATTTCCGGGAAAACTGAGATCTCGGTGGACCGGTCCCTACATTGTGCAAACTGTCTATCCATATGGGACTGTCGAGCTGTTAAATCCAAGGAACGGCAACATTTTTAAAGCAAATGGGCAGCGATTAAAGCCGTTCTTTGAGAACTTCCCTTCAGAAGGTATGTCCATACCTCTGAATGATCCTGTGTATCAGGATGATTGATCACCTAGTCTGATGGAGGTATAGAGTAGTTAGGATTAGGATTTTGCTTGTTTTTGTTTTCGTTTTCATAGGTTTGTTAGAAGGAGGAAGATCTCCACTTTTCACTCTCTCAGGTACTATCATTCCTCACTCCCTTTTATTTTCAAATTGCTCTCATGTTTTGCTCATTGCACATCTTTTACATTGAGGACAATGCAAGATTTGGTTAGGGGGGTGTAGGATCACTTGGATGAATCCAGCAATTTGCAACATTTCAAGCAATCATGTGGAAATTTTTTCGATTTTTCAAAAATTTGAAACTCTTTTGGAAAACACTGGTTCTAGGCATTCGAGTTGATATGAGCATAAGAGGAGGAGATATGAAGTGTATAGGGCTGGAAGTCTGGAATTCCTCACAGCATAATGGTTTTTATATGTGAACTCCCCTATTTTGTGATTGATAGAAAATCTGAACATCTTTACACCTAGTTCACATTACACGATTTTCATGAGTTGAAGGGATTATGTGATTTATGGATTAGCTAGACTTTGAATTAAGGTATTGAGAAATCAGGCCGGGGTACTTTGTCCATCCTTGTCCATGGGAAAATAATGAAAGATATGGATTTTTAAAAATCCTATCTAATTTAAAAAAAAGAAAAAGGAAAAGGAAGGATGAAATTGGGAATGTGGAAAAATGGTGGAGAATTCCGATTAGGGCTACCTACTACCAACCGGGGGATGGTCTACCCGTAACCAAAGCCGGAAATGGGACGTAGTGTGAAAGTCGTCGGAAGGACGGTAAGGCAAATTCCTGTCTTTGGCTTGATATGGCTCTATGTACCTTGAGTTCTATAGTCTACTTGATCTATGAAGAAGATAATCCTAAAAACTCATGAGATGAATTTTCACTACCCACACTAGGTTAAATTTGTTCTAATCTTTCTATTTATCAACCAATCGGCGGGAATTTCATATGAATGCTTATTATGCTTTGAGAGTTTACGGTTTCAACCTCTGTTGCCTAATGTTTCTGAATCTTAAGCTTATGAACCTTGGAATGTATAGAAGGATGGTTTCTGAAAGAGAGTTGAGTTTTAAAGGATGGAATTAGTTTCACGCATGTTTTGCTCGGGACTAGCAAAATGCTGGTTGGGGGGTGTGTTGAGCTCATAATTATGCATATTCTAACCCCAATGCATCACTCATTATGCACGATATATATGTTTAAAGAACTAACTTAATGCATGATGTGTGATTGTAGGGACAAGATGGAGAGCTCACCATTTGAAAGCTAAATGAGGCTCCTTACAAGTATTGAAGACCATAGGATGAAGTATTGAAAGAAGATCAAAGAGAAAAGAAGAAAGAAAGAGAAGAAAGCAAAGAAGAAAAAGTGTTGACCGGTCGTGACCGGTCGGCCAAGGAAGCCAGACCGGTCAGTAACCGGTCTGCCATGTATGGAGGATGCTGCTGAAGACGTCCGACCGGTCATGACCGGTCGGACAGTGCTGCTGGGAATTCAATGAATAGGACCGACCGGTCAAGACCGGTCGGTCAGTGTTGCTGCAATGTGAAGAAAAACATCCGACCGGTCTTGACCGGTCGGAGTGGCTTGCTGGATTGAGGTTCTACAAGGCCCGACCGGTCTTGACCGGTCGGGCATACCTGCTGGAGTGTTTTCACTTGAGGCCGACCGGTCATGACCGGTCGGCCATGCGTACTGAGTTAGAACTTTCTAATTTCTTCCCGAAATTCTCTGCGCTGCGTAAGTGTTACGCACTTTCTCGATTCTTCCGAAGTCGTGGAGCCTCCAGACTATAAGAGGACACCTAGGGATCGTTCCTAGGGCATCCTAGAAGGGTTCAAGTGAGGTTGGAGGCTGTGGAAGTGAAGATTGGAGTTTCACAACTCCTTTTGGTTTGCTTTGCTGTTTTCATGTTTTTAAGAGTTGTTTCATGTTTCCTTGGATCATGAGCAGCTAAACCTCTTAGCTAGGGCTAAGAGGTGAAGCTTGTAGTGTATCCAAGATGTTTTAATTCGTAGTTAAGCGGTTTTCAGTTTGGAATTAAGGATTATGAACTAAGGTTTGAAGTTTATACAAGTTTTTAAGTAATTTCTCTTAGTCTTGTGATGACTCATGGATGTTTGGATGAATTACTTATCTGCTTAATTTGTTTGCAACGGTCTAGACCTGTATGATCCGAGGAATTGGAGTGCGCTCTAGTACCAAGTTCTTCATAAAGGGGCTTCATGCCAAAGTTCTAGTTTTGGTTGATTATCTGGAATATGTATAGACTGTGCATATAATTTGAATCCAGTTCAAATCATGATCTAGCCTTGTCTTGTGAGAAGACTTGAGGATGGTTATGATTGGGAATTGGACCTATAGAAAAGGTGAATGACCTATGCAATGAGCATGCTCAGATCAGCCTAGAGTTGAGTGAACTTTATGCACAGAACTTACATGTTACAGACTTCTGGTTTAACAGTTCTATCATCCGACTAGATAGACCTGACTGGTGATTCTAGTTGAGAGAATGGGAAACCACAGCGGATTGAACATCGAGGATTGCTACAAGTGAATCCTCGAACCCCTAGTGCCTTCTTATAATTGTTTACATTCAATTTAGCTTAAACTGTTAATCACACACATTCTATTCAAACTTTGATTGTTAGCTTCAATAGAAACTTGTGGATGAGTTTGTGACATCCTACATAAGTCCCTGTGGATCGACCTCGGTATTACCGAGTTTATTACTACATCGCAACCCTACACTTGGGGAAGCGAACAGTTAAGTAGAATTTTTTTTCTAGATTACTAACAATTTTTTGTTTGATTTTGTATGACATTGTTGCTGACATAGATCTCACTCTATTGGGTAACATCTCCCCATCTCCCTTCTTTTTGTTCTTTTTTCTAGATTAGGGTAGTTTCCAATTCCTTAAAATTTCATCATGTATGATTGGACGAATGGTGTGTATGAGTACCTTTTGGAGGATGAGACGTCGGATTGGGGGACCCAAACTCATTGTGATTGGGATCCCTCCAAGCATGAGTATTTTTCTGAGATTTAAAGAACCTCCACTACCCCCCCCCACGTAAGACAATGTGTCATTACATTAATGAAAGCAATATATATTGAGATACGACGTAAGACGATGGGGGAATACCGGAACAAAGCAAAATCGAATAATAATCCGGGAAAAATATTACGTGATTACCAAATTGAAAATAACATGAGTGTTCCACCGGTTATGGTAGGAGGTGTGCAACAACAAAAGGAACGGGTGAATAGTAGCCAACCAGTTAAGACAATGCGTGATCACTTGTATGGATATGACTATCAACCATCATATAACTCTTCATCCTACAATGCGTACGGTCTTAATTGGGAAAACCACCATTCTCCTTGTTCAAGCGAAGAACCAACCGTGGTTATTAACAATCACCCTAAAACAACTTCCTCTTGTGATGACATGTATACACAAATACTTGAGAAAATATGGGAAGAGTATATAGATGAACAATCAAATCAAGCTTACTCGCGATCTTGTGAAGACGTTGAGCCCGAAATTGGGGGCATCGAATCAATCCCCTTTAATGAGGAGGATAGGGCTACCCAAGTCCCACCTTCTTCGGATTTAACAAATAAACTTTTAGAGGAGATTGATCTCAGTGATCCCAATGTCATCATCAATTATGGTGAGTCAACAATCTCTTTTGGATGCTTTGAACTTAATGATGAAGAGATTTCAATAACGGTTGACAAACCCGAGGAATCCATTAAATCTGAAAGCGATAGTGGGGTTACTTACAATGAGGGTTTAGTGGATGCTTATGAACCTATGGTTTCTTTTTCCCAAGGGCATAATGATTATGAGTCTCTAGAGGATATGCATGCTAAAGAGATGGCCGATGTTGATATTTTTGAGTCACTCCACCTTGACATGCTTAATTTAATGTGGAGAATGAGACTCCCATGAGTGAAAATTCAGATTCTTTAGATGAATGCTTGGCTCACTTTGAAAATTCAAACGACCCCATTATTCAAGAGATTGTTAAAGCCTTGCATACTTCCGACTTGGTGCCTCATACTAGTTATGGAAAACCTAGTTTGGAAGAATTCTACTCAATGGAGGGCGAGTCCCTCACCATCGAAACTGAATTTTTGCACTCACTCAAGCAAGATCATGATCCTTCATTCGACTATCTCGATTTCCTAGAAGAATGCTTGGCCCACTCTTATAATCTTGATGATGAGATGATTAAGGAGTTGGATATTTTGCTAGACACGGTGTCGATGCCTGAAGAACACCATTCCACTGATTTACACTCTTTACCATTGTTTGTGGAAGCACCGTACAATTCTGAAATTGTGGAGGAGAATGAAAACTTGATGAATGTCTCTCCACCATCATGGGTCCTTCAGTCCATTGAAAATTCTAATTGGGAGGACCCGTTTTTAATCAATCATAACCCAGATCAGAATTTGAGGAGATATCTTTTTGATGCTCTTATCTCCTCCTATCATGCATGTGGTGTAAATATTGGACTTTAATGAAGAAAAGCATCCATGTTTATTGTCGAGCAGGACTTTGGATGGTCCTCATGAGAAATTTATTGAAATTCATGAAGATCCTGCTCAAATTTGATCATGTAGTCGATCGGACTAATCAAAGGTAGGTAGGTAGGTTAAGATTTATTTTTCTGCAATTAGGACTGAATCAGTCTCATCGAGACAATAGAAGATGCTAGAATTGATCAACTTGTTACCCTAGGTACTCTCGTTCTCACTCTCCTTTATTTTATGTCATTACTCTCATATCATGCTTATTGCATATCTTGTTACATTGAGGACAATGTAAGATTTTGGTTGAGGGGTGAGATTCCTTAGATGAATCTACTAGCTTTTGTGACATTTCGAGCAATTATGTAGAAATTTTTTATTTTTCTAAAATTCAAAACTCTTTTAGAAAACTTTGTTTCTATGCATTCGGGATGATACGAGTATAAGAAAAGGAGATACAAAGTGAGTGATGTTGCAAGTATTGAACTACTTTTAATATAATGGTTTTATATGTGAATTCCCCTATTTATATGATTGATAGAAAATTTGAACACTTTTACACCTAGTTCACATTACACGATTCTTTTGGGTTGAAAGGATTATGTGATTTGTGGATTAGCTAGACTTTAATTTAAGGTGTTGAGAAACCAAGCCGGGGTACTTTGTCCATCCTTGTCCATGGGAAAATAACGAAAGATATGGATTTCTAAAAATCTTATCTAATGTAAAAGAAAAAGGAAAAGGAAGGATGAAAATTGGGAATGATGGAGAAAATGGTGGAAAATTCATGAAAAGGGCTGCCTATTTACCAACCGAGGGATGGTCTACCCGTAACCAAAGCCGGAAATGGGACATAGTGTGAATGCCGTCGGAAGGACGGTAAGGCAAATTCCTGTCATAGGCTTGTTGTTGCTTTGTACACCTTGAGATCCATAGTTTAGTTGATCTATGAGGAAGGATAATCCCAAAATTCATGAGATGAACTTTCACTATGCACACTAGGTTGAATTTGTTCGAGTTCTTCTATTTATCAATCAATCAGCGGGAATTTCATATGGACACTTATTATGTTTTGAGAGTTTAAGGTTTCAACTTCTATCACCTCATTTTTTTGAATTTTACACTTGTATGTCTTGGAATGGATAGAAACATAGTTTCTGAAGGAGAGTTTGTTTTTGGAGGTTTGAACGTGTTTCACGCATATTTTGCTTGGGACTAGCAAAAAGCTGGTTGGGGAGTGTGTTGAGCTCTCATTTTATACATTTTCTAGCCCATTACATCACATTACATGCATGGTTTGCATGCTCAAAAGACCCATCTAATGCTTGTTTTGTGTATGTAGGAATGAAAGAGAGAAGTCATGAATTTGTTGTTAAAAGGGTCTTTTGAAACCACATTGAAGACATTAGAAAGAAGCCCTTAAGAATCACATCAGAGAGACATGGATCGGCCAGAAGAAAGAAGAGTGCAGCATGCATATTAAAAGGCTACCGGGCGACCGACCAAAACATGGTCGGGCGCTCGAAATTAGATGATAATATGTTGAAGAAACTGGGTAGTTCTGGACCTAACCGGGCGCCCGATATTCAAAGTGGATTTTTCAAAACACTGCTGACCGAATTCAAGCACGGTCGGGCGCCCGACCACTGCCTGACCGGGCTCCCGACCAAAGTCCGACGGCCGACATAAGTGCGTAAGTTTTTACGCAATCCGAGGCAGTTCGTGGTTTTTCCTATAAAAGGACACCTTGGCATCCTTGCTAAGGTATCCTAGAAGAGTTCTAAATTTATGGGGAGCAAGGGAGATCATCGTGGAGCGAACCGCACCTCCTCCAATTGGGGTTTTTTTTCTAGTTTTTTATGTTTTTGTGTAGTTTTTCTTTGAATTCTAGTTGAAGCATGATAATGCTCGGCTAAAGCCTCTTAGCTAAGGCTAAGAGGTGAAGCTTGTGAGTATTTATTATGTTGGATTCGTTCTATTTCAAGTACTTTGCTTAAAGTTTTGATTTTTAAGTTCTAGTTTGAATAAAAGTGATATTTTTGGATGTTTTATGAGAGTTCATGTGCTTCAGACATGAGTTCCTTGCAATTCTCTGAGATTATCATGTTTGGATTGATTAGATTTGAGTTGTAGTAACCCTAGAGCATACCATAGTCCATTGTCATGGCCGTTACTTCAAAGGCTACATATTCGACTTCTATGGGCTTCATTAGAACTAGAACCTTGTTCTTCAACTTGAGTAGAGATTGTTTGTGTTTGAATGCCATATCTTCCAACTAGAAGAGAGATAGAACTTCAATTATAGTTGTGTTATGCTTTGATGAATGAATTCACATGAGGGCTATCACAAGTCGATCCTTAAAAGCCTTAGTTCCCTTTAATTACAGATTTTTATAATTATTGTTTTAAGTTAGTTTATAAACCTGAAATCCTTAATTCATCGAATTTGAAGTTCCTGGAACAACTTGAATTGGTTTACCTTATTCCCTGTGGATCGACCTTGGTCTTACCGAGATTTATTACTACATCGCAGCCTTGCACTTGAGGCGAGCGAACAGGTTGACGAGTCACTGTCGGACTATGCTTCTTGGGTGAATAACCCAAACCTTGGATCAAGGGGTTACTGGTGATGATTGGCGACGCACCGCAGGGAGCCAGATGCTCCTAGTTAGACTTTGTGATATAATGACGATATTTTGGCTTCACCAACTTGCTGGATGAATTGGATTAATTAATTACTTGAAAAATCATGCATATCATAGCATGCATTTGTGGAGGATTGTGGGTGCCTGGTTGATGTGGTGCTAGCGCAACCTTTTGAGTTCCTTATGTGATTCTTGGGACATGCATCCAGGTGCGCATCATAACATACATGCATTGATAAATTAGTTTAGAAAATTGTTTACTTCATATGCTTCCATCGCATGTGCTTGCTTGTATGCATAACGTGTATAACATGCTTAAGAGTAGTATATACAAAAATATAAATTTTTAGGAACCTATTTATAATTAAAATGTCCCAAATATAATCTTGGGGATATTTTTTCATTATGTTGGTGTTTTGGCGCCTTCCATTTAATATATGCAGATGCCTGAGGAATAGGACCGGATGTTGGTGTATTCAGGGCGTCCTAGTAGTCTTATAGCTTCATCCCATAGATAGTTATAATTCTCTTTCCTATTGCATTAATTGTGATTTGTACAATTCTCATTTGGGCTAACACTGTATTTGAATTGTACCTTTGGGGTATTAAGCCTATATTTTTTTTTATTTAGTTATGTCTACTTTGCTTATGATCTGCTAGTTGAAATGCATTACTCTGATTTATTTGTGTATGGAATGAATGAAAATCTGATAGAGGATACACCTGAGAGTATTTTCCACGTGTGGCAATCCTAGACAAGCATTTTACTAAGTTAATGCCCGAGAACTCAGGATCGGAGTTTCCGTACTCGGGTGTTGATTTTCGGGGCATTACACCCATGCCTTTTGATCTTAAACTGCTAGAGGAAATCGTCCACCTTATGGTTTATTAAGGGTGTTTGTTGTCTATGATGATGGCATGTGGGACTCTCTATTGGTTTACAATATTGTTCTTCATGGATTTCACCATGTGAGATGTTGTGATGGCAGTGTAGGATGTTGCCTCTACCCACTTTGTGAAGTAGTTAACTACCACAATTATTACTCATGAGAGTTAGATGCCTTTAAGTTTATTTTCTTAATGATGTCAATACTCAACATAGAGAATGGCTAGGGCATTTTCAGGTTGTATAATTCCCAAGCAAGCACATGGATCCAATTTGCATGCTCCTTAACATTGGAAGCACTTCCTACTGACAACAGTCTGTCTCCTTCATCAACAAGTAATAACTAAGTTATATGATCTTTTTCGCCATCATGTGCCCATTCATATTTGGACCATGGACTTTTGATACAGTCTTGGTTGCTTCTGAAAGTACGTCGGTAGTCTAACACGACACCTACGTATATGCGGAAGCTTAAAGAGCAACTAGAATTATGGCTAAACCTATAGGAGGGGGGTGATAAGGACCTTTTGAAATTCTTTTTGCCTACTTACACAATTCAACAAATTAAACTAAGTAAGCAAGAACACTTCGGCTTCCAAGCCTAAGTGGATCAAATCACAAGACTAGCATATGATTAAACAATAACCAATCCTAGTCTAAGCATGCATAGGTAAATAAATGATTTAACTAATCAAGCTCCTAACCTATGCAACCTATGTAGACTTATGAAAATGGATCAATGAGCTCAAGTCTACACACCTAGTGAAAGTACATCTTGTGTGTAGATGTGCCAAACTAGTGCCTAGCATACATTCCTATCAAGCATTCATAATTAAACAATTAAACATCTAATGCTAACATATCAATGTGCTCAATACAATCACAAACACAAGCATGTATAGTGGTTCGAACTTTGGGTTTACTCCACTCCCGGTTCAAGTACTCAACTCCTTTGAGCACACCGGCATTCACTATCGGAGGTTTTAAATGAGGTTCACCTCTCAACCTTTACACGGAGGTTTTACCGGTTCACCTCTCAACCATAACCGGAGTTTTGGACAAAGGGCTAACTCTTAACCCAAACGGAGTTTTAGACATAGGCTAACTCTCAACTTTACGCACGTTCACTCCCGTGTCGGAGGCTCCCCCTTGGAGACTTAGTTTAGGCCCGGCTAACTGGCCAAGGAACGATTAACGTCCCTAGATCAAGTTTGACAAACAAACTCTAAATGGACTCTCAATAAAGACAACCTTACTTGTCAGATGAGCCCCTTGTTCAGCGCCGGATTGGGTTGCTTGATCTCCGCTCTCTCGTGCTTCAATCAGCTTCCCTTGCTCCCACGATCATGTTGCCGTTGCGTCGCCAATGCCTCAGCCACACTTGATCAAACACCTTGCATGTGATGCCTTTGAGATGCCCAAGGTGATATGAGGGTAGGTTTGAGAATTCTACAACTAATGGGAATGGGTTGCCTAGAGGTTCTCTCCTACAATGATTTCATCTTAGAGTTTTGGACAAGGATATGCCAATCAAGAAGGTTCCAAACTCTAGAGATCAAGAGGGGATGGAGGTGATCTTCTTCATGAGCTTGGAATGCTCCAATCTTGTGTTAAAGCACAAGGAAGATGCCTCGCATAGATTAGGAATGAGCCTCAAATGGTCTCCAACAATGGTGGCTTCACTCCTCTCGAAATCCCTCTTCTTTCCCTCAAAATGAGCCAAGCCCCCTTTATAAAAGGTGTTCAAACGGTCAAAAAACGGCAAATAAAATGGCTCTGCCGACCTGTCCCGACCGGTCGCCAATGGGCAGGAAGAACAGTGAGATTGTTGTCCAACTGGGGGGTCTGTCCGACCGGTCGTGACCGGTCAGGACCAGACCAGTCGATCGGTCAAGAATGGTCGGCCCAAGGGCCTGCACACAACAGATGGTTGCTGTTTGGTCTAGACACACATCCGACCGGTCGGACCAGTCCAGCCGACCGGTCTTGACCGGTCGGACAAGCATGGGTTCAACACAGTAGTTTGCTGACCCAACTCATTCACACCCCACTCCAAATGGCCAAGGTTTGGGCGTTCTTTTGGGACACCTAGGGCCAATCTTAGATGACTAAAGGTTTTCCTAAGATGGTCAAGGTCATCAAAGAGGATAAGGGGTTGGGTTTTGGTCCAGGTTAAGGCACATCAAGGCATCACTTTTACCTGTATCTTCTTCCTTGATGCAGCGGGGCCACTTGAGTCTTCGGTCTTTGTCTTCATTAGGCTCAACCGACACTAGACTCACTGACGTAAGTGATTGACAAACAAGGTGCACTAGTATGCCACAGAAAAGTGCACTAACAGCTTCTATTTCCTCCACACACTACATTAGAACTTGGTTAAAGGACTACTTGTAAGGATACTGCCATTGATTGTAAAATGCCATTAAATGGCGCGACGATCTATAGTTGTTGCATCTAGTCTTCCAGGTTCTACTTGATGTCAGCATACTGAGGGCACTTGTTAAACAACATTTTAGCATCTTTAGTTTATAAGCAAAATGTCGGGCCCTAAGTTTGACTATGAATTCTCACTATGCTGCTCCCTTTGGAACCTCTAACATGGATACTAAGATGGCAAAAGTGTCGATGAATTGATTCTTTAAATAAGTCATGTATGTGAAGGTGATCTCATTGAATTCTTTGATTAAGTTCTCTAGATAGATGTGTTACAGGATCAATTTCTCATCCTTAGTCTTTTAATTGTTGTTCATCTAATTAATGATGAATTGTGATTCACTGAAGACCCATAACTACTTTACACCTAAGATGATGTCTTCTTTTAAACTGGTGATATGTGCCTCGTACTCTAGAAGATCAACAACGCAGGCATTGTCATTGATAACTCGAGAACAAGTTCTTTTGGAGTAGAAGGGATTGATGTAGAGTGGGTCGTGGAAGCATACATAGCTCGAGAAGACAAGAAAAAGGAACCCAAGTGTAGATTTAAAAATTCAGCATCGTCGATCGATCGACTGAAAATCCGGAGTATAGCTCAGAGAGTTCATTGGACAAATTTTGCCATTGTCGGTCGATCGATTGCAAATAATGCCAAAATTCCAAATTGGTCGCTGGACTCCCCTGGACACTTTCGGGTTCATTTGATCGATCGACCGATCACGGATTTGTGCGAACTTGCAACATTTTTTTTCTTCTTCCTGTTTTCCTTCCTTTTTCGTTAGGACTGTTGCTAATTACCTTTTAAGGTTTGTTTGGAGTTATTTAAACACTTTTAGATTCGTTGTTAAGGTTAACTCTTCTATTATTCAATACAATTTCGTCTTTTGTCGTTTCTTTCATCTCGTAGATTCAAGATTTTACTCGTGGATTCAAGGAAGCTCTGTTGAGAATTCTAGAGTCTTGTGGATTCAAGGTAGTTATCCCGTGATGAAGACGGTGATCAACCTCATCACGTCCCTCCTTGTGTCAATATGCTTGTGGATCAGTTTGATGGTCTCTAATTGTGTAGGTACTGATACAGTTGGATGTGTAAGAATCCTGTGTAAGAATCCCTGCATCCTTTTGTGGTATCCTTGGATTCTGACCTTCTCATGGTATTGTATCTACTGTCGGAGTCTTGGCAAACTCTCAAAGTTTAGATACTCTTGGTATGGCAACTTCCCTGCTTTAACCTTATGGAACCATTTGAATCCACAATATTAGATGATTACATAAATTCTTTACTTCGAAATGGCCTTAGCATGCAAAAATATCTTGTTTATATTTCATCCAACCTTTTCTTGTTATAGTCTTTTGTTTTGTTTTGTTTTGTTTTTTGGTTGGCCTGGTTTCATGTTTAATCAGATGAAATATGTCATGCTCTGTTAGGATTATTTCAATTTTGATGATTGAGAATTCCAATGATTAATATGAGACTACTGATGTATCTTGAACCTGCAAGGCCTCTTGCCTACTCTATCTGCTTTCATTATTCGCTAGATTCTGTTTATGTTTTTTGGAGGAATATCTATGACGGCCTATTGCATGCCAGGTGTTTGTTGTAGGTTCTTGACATGGTCTTTTTATGTCTCCGTTGTAGCCAGGGCAACTTGATCCTGCTTCCTTAGTTTGGGTACTAACAAAGAGGCTTTTGACGTGGCCATCTTTCCACATAGGGTTGTCAATGGGTCGGGCCTGGTATCAATTTTGGCTAGGATTTTGAACTATTTGGGATTGGCGTATTCAAATATTCGCTTTTGCTTGCCCTGGCCCAGCCTATTGACAGCTCTATTTCCATTACAGAATGCTTTCTGAGGTCTCATTGCAGTGCCTGGTGAATCATAGTAGAGTAATATTATGTTCCTTTTGGATCAAATATGTTTCTTATTTGGTTTATTTTGTAGAAACTAACGATGCTTAGTTATTTAGGTTATTTTTTTTTAGTGATTTTGGAAGATGGGTCACGATTAACTTTGATAATTAACATAGCGATTGTTGCTGGAGGCATCAGCAAACCCCCCGATATACATTGTTCCATCGTTCCCTAAAAGCTCGAGCTTTTAGCACAACTGGTCAGTAACATGGTATCAAAGCAGGACGTCCGGTGTTCAAGTCCCGGAGTTTGCAAAATTCGGTATTATAGGGCATCCAATATTGTAGCAGCCCAGAGTATCACGTGTAGGGCCAGAGGTGCTGGAGGTGTCAGCAAACCCCCTGATATACATTGTTCTGTCATTCCCTAACAGCTCGAGCTTTTAGCGCAACCGGTCAGTAGCAATTGTTATGTTTTGTAATTTGAATTAGACAATAGAATGTGTGCAGTTTGGAAATTTGAAAACAACCTTTTCCTTTAAGCCCTATATAAATAAACCCTATATAAATAACGATTAAAACACCCAATATCAGTCTTGTACAGTGCCACAAGTACAATTCTTTGGCCTTCTCTTTCTCTCTGGATAATGTATCTTTATGTGGCCCATATGCTGAAGTTTGATCAGCATATATCTATGCTTTATGCAAATTTGTTGATTTAAATCTGAGAAGCCCTGTGCTTTCATCTATAGCAGTTTCCAATTGCCCTGTGCTTTCATCTATAACTGTTTCCATTGTTCTAATTTATATTAATAGAACTACGTAGTGGTTTGATCCCAAACCACCTTTTGGGTATGTAGGCAGCCGTTCTAACAAGACCATCGGTGCAGCTACAAATTTTTTTCCCTTCTTGCGGTGGTAGCCAAACAGTTCTTGCTTGCAACTAGGCATGGGTGATGTATTCGATGACTGGCTAATTGATACATGCTGTGAATAATCCTTCTATCAGATATTCTATTGAAGTTTTCTCTAAGAGGCATGATTGATCGCCAGCTTAGGTAATTTTCTTATACTGCCAGTTGTTTGAGTGCAGTAGTGGCTGCAATGTGATAAGGGGAGCGGTCAACTGTCTCAGATCATCTTCATAGTGGGACCCACCTTATGTACCTCTCGTGCCCCACGCATGCCAGGTTGGCATGTGGACTGCATCTGGAGGTGCATGTGGGTCTACACCAGCAGTTCCACTATGAAAAGAAATGACATTGGATACCTTCTAAGACTGAAGATTCTATGTAGCAAAGGCTTATGAGTCTGAAGTAGTAAGCATTCGGATTTCCTTCAAACATTTCCCTTACCAGTTATGTAATATAAATTAAGCACGTCGCTCCCAACAACTTCAGAACCGATGCTTAAATCTCAGTGACCTGGCCCATTTTAATGTGTGGTCTGGCGCCAAACGGTCCAACCATTCTGTCCTTTCTGGATTTTAAAACCCTGATTTTAATAATTTTGCAACAAAGATCTACTAAGCTGAAATGTATTCATCCTCATTGAAGATTCTTTTGTTTCAAGATTTTTGGTACAAAATGACCCTTAGTATTTTGATCAAGCAAAGGTTTGGTGTTTTGGGAATCTTTTTCCTGTTCTGTTAAATACTGAAACTTTTGTATGCTTTCTTATGCTTTACGTTGATCCGTTCTTAACACTTACAAGCAATTTACTCTTTGTTACAGGGAATGTTTGTAAGGAAATTCCTTTGGTCAGTGGACTTCATTTTGCTATTTAGACATGAGTAGAATATAAGATACGTAGAAAAGAAAAGAAAAAGTAAAAAAAATGGAATATTTTTTTCCCACCTTTTTTTTAAAGTCCTGTTCCTGCCTTTGGCATTCTTAACTTATACTGTAACCTCTGGTAGAAAAGTGAAAGGAGAAGAGAGCAAGAGCATGGTTTTTGAAATGTAAGAAACGGATTTGAGAGCTGCTGTCAGCTATATCCATTTGAAGGGCAGAAAAGTTTGTCTCCCCGCCTTAAAATGCATATGCCAATGAGGTACTGTTGCTGTGTATTTCATTTCTAGAAAAAACAATCTCCTCATTTCCTTTTCAACTCAATGATGTTGTATTCTTTTGTTCTGGTTCCTTGGACATTGATACACATGAGTAATTTTGTCTTTCCACTTTATCATTTAACAGCACATGTTACTTGCCCAGTGTCCTGTTCATGGCATGTTTCAATAGTTCAGTAGTCCAGATCATTCTCCTGATGGGCCTTGATGTGGATGTGCCATGGTCCAAAATTTGCACCAACATTCTCATATTGCAAGTTTTAGTTTGACAGTGCATTATGACTATTGAATTCTAAGGACATTACTAATTGGTTACTTCCAACTTCTCAAATCAGGCCGAGTTGCATGTTTGTGGTGAACAAGGATCTTCCCTGTTCTATAATAAATGTACATCAAACCAAGTTGGATCCCACTTATGGCTACAAAACTACCCAATTTGGGTAGACACTTGATGGTTCAGATTGAATGATTCATGGTTGCCAATCGAGTGCCATAAATGGACAGCTTGGGCGTTCAATCCACATCAGATTGTGACTTATTGTAAATGATATTTTGATGGCTTAGAAACATGAGGTTTAGATGTCCCTTGTTGGTCGAAATTGGACAACACTTAGGGCCTGTTTGTATACCACCAAATAAGTTACTTTTTCTACTTACAACAGTAGATAAGTAACTTATTTGAGATAAGTAAGTTTGGTTTATGATCAATTATAAGTAACTTTTTTACTTAAAGTTATTAATCACTTCATCTTAATAAGTAGAAACCAAGATAAGTTACTTGAGGCATAAGTAGCTTATCTTGAGTAACTTATGATTCAAACGCCCCCTTAGTGTCTAGAAATTGGGTAGATTTTTATGCCTAAACATGCTAAGGTTTCCGCCAACATGTCACACATGTAGAATATCCAACTGTTGCAAAAGGTGGGCTACAACAATGATGATCACTGTTGCAGAGTCATATCATTGGTTGCCCATTGATTAGTGGATGGGCATGATTTTCATATCAGTTGATCATCATGGTGTAGCCCACCTTTTGCACAGACTAGAGTATTAAAACCCACACTATCCAATAGTGGGGTCGAACCTACTAGTTGAAAATGGGGCAGATCTAAGGTTCAAGTGGACCCCACCACCCATCGGGTATTATTTCCAAAATGGGGCAGATCTAAGGTTCAAATGGACCTCACCACTACAGCAAGTGGTGATTGAAAACATACCATTGAAAACCAGCTAGGTTTATGATGTGGACATCAGGCCCTTTAGGGTTTATCAGTGTAGGAGGCGAGTGACACCTATATTTTTATGGCTCAATGATGATGGGCTTGGATCGTTTGTGACGACTTGAGGAGCATTGAAGACCTTACATATGTAGTCTGAGACATTTGAGAAGACCTCACTTGGGAAGACATGTGTAAGTTGCTTTGGGGAGATGATCGGACCGTTGGATCGCGATGATGATGTGATCGGACCGTTGGTTCGTCGTGGCCTACTTTCATCACACCATCATCAGAGTCCATCGAACATCTTAGTTTTGAATTTATTTTATGCATTTTCACTTATTTGAGTTTTGGGTTAGT
Source organism: Liriodendron chinense (assembly GCA_003013855.2). Lineage (NCBI taxonomy): Eukaryota > Viridiplantae > Streptophyta > Magnoliopsida > Magnoliales > Magnoliaceae > Liriodendron > Liriodendron chinense. The sequence goes on from PVNU02000525.1 coordinate 982,185, forward strand.
GTGCGCACCTTTTTTTATGCAAATATCTTTTTTTGAAAATTTGTTAGTAGGGGTATTTTGGTAATTATGCTAATTCCAAATTTTATAAGGATGTTGCCCTAAACCTTTTTCATTAGTTGTTGATTAATGAAAAGCAAACATTTGGTTCCCTCCTTTCTCTTTCTCTCTCTCATGGAACTTCGTTTTTTTCCTAATCCTCTTTTTCTATTTGCTTCTTATGCCCTTCTAATATTCATCTAAGGTAAATTCTTTCTTCCTTCTCTCTCCATTTCTATTATTCCCCAATCCTCGAACCCTAAATTTGAGAATTAAATCAAAACCCCCAATTTCTTAAATTTTCAATTCCCTAATCCGAGAAATCCTTTGATCAATCGGATTAGTGAACCCCATTGTTCGATTGAGTGATGACCATGCAAGATCGGGAGGTTCCATCCCTCGCCGGATCCAACCTTAGCTATAATTGAATTTCACACTTCGTGGTTGTGATGATGGCCCGCTCCATTGCATGCCGCTTTTATGATTTTCTTAATTTATGATGGTATATGCTGAATTTTGGATTATTATTGTTATTTATTTCTGTTGGATTACGTATGTTCATAAGCATGCATCATAATTAGGGCATCCTACATCAGTTTAGTTCTCGAGAGATTAGCGAATGCGCTCGATTTTTTTTATGTTCAAATTTTAAAAATTCAACGGCTTTGAGCTGTCAAATAACTAAAACCGCATTCGACGACACAAGGCCATCAAATTTTGTGGTTGTTTTTACCACTTTTTTCATGTAGTGACCATCTTTAAAATAAAATAAAAAAATTAAAAAAAATTAAAAAAACCACGAGATGACTAACTCTTTCAAAGAAAATCTAAAGGTTCTCGAAAAGAAAGAAAATACACCATTATTTTTTCTCTTCTTACAAAATTTTATTTATTAAGGTTTAGGGAATTGATTTGGGGGGGACGCTACATTGATGATGATTTGGAGCCGTTTGAGGAGTACTTAACCTATGGTCTTGAGTTGGATCTTTATCAGCCATATATTGATTCATATTTTTGGTAATAAGGAACTGGGCTATGGATGCATTTGAAGCTTTTACCTCAGGTTGGTAATAATCGAACATTTAAAAAGCGAGGCTCGACGAATCAGATCAGAAGCATGTTCACACGATGGGGTAATCCCAAACAGAGACATCTTCAGACCTTATGAATTGCCCAACTTTAATCTTGGATCCTGAGAAAAATGGAACACATACAGGATCATACCTTTGAAGTTCAAATTGTGAAAGTTCCTCGGGCGTTATCTGAGAGACGCATTATGTTACTTCTGGTTTTCAAAATGACCGGCCTGTTCTTGTGCCTTTCCGAGATCACAAATTGCTAGTGGATGGAAATATGAGTTAATTCGACCTTGGAACATTAGACTTCACTATGGTGTCTTACAAGAATGCTGAAAACTACAGTTTTCTCTATCCCATAAATATTAGGTTTTAATACATTAAAGCACAATTGAATAGATCTAGTCCCATTGAACTAAGTTGTAGAGTCTGCATATTCTATGAAGGGCAGTAGACAGTATTCTGCTTAGGGTATCTCTACTAGAAGTATAAAAGTTTGAAAAGCTGAGGCCATTAACGGTTAATGGGCCGATGGCATTATAGTTATTTTTTTAAATAGAGAATTTAGTTCATGATTCCATTTCCAAGCCTTTGGTAGGGCTTTCAATGGGCTGAGCTGGCATGTCAGGCCTGGCTTGCTTTGGCCACAGTACATGCATGGTTGGTGATGTAGGAGGGTGTGACTAGGCCGATCACAGTATGCCTAATCGGATAATTACATTGAATCCACAAGGCTTCCGGGAATCCTCAACCGGACTTCCTCGAATCCACAAGGAAAAGTAAGATAAATAAGAATAAATTTAAAAAAAAACATAAATAATAAATCGAATGAAAATTAACATGACTACAATGCTTTAAATAAGAAACCAAACCTAGGTAGAAGTTTCTGACTTCAGTCCAAAATAAAAAGTTTTCAAACGGGCCCAACTACGTTGTTCTAATAATTATGATAAGCCCTTTTTATGTTGAGCACAAACTCTAAAACCCTACGAATTAAAAGTTATGATGGAAACAAAATTTACCTATAAATAGTAAATTTGAAATAAAACTAAGTTAATGACCGTTGATCTGGTCGAATCTCGCAATTCCGACATGGGCAACCCAACATAGAGGGTTGGTTAGCTAAAGTAGCTCGAGCTACCCCAAAATCATATATTATACGCCTCAAAATTCATCCCGATTGCAAGATACGACTGTTTTACGGTCCTGACGGTCTAGATCACTTCCAACCCTGACCGGTCTTCTTTTGGTCCATCTAGATCATGTAATATTCGGCGACCCTCTCTACATCAGTTGGCCAGACCTTTATTGAGGCTCTAGCCTATTTGTTTTGACTAAAAGATCAATTGGACCCGATGCTCGAGTTGGGTTGACCCTGAACACTCAAAACAACTCTACTTATTAAATGAAAGGAGATTTTTACGGGGAAAGTTCTTCATGAATATGGAATTTATGAAAGAATTACGCTGAATCAAAATACTTAGCTAGCGTGTTGAAGAGAAGTTACAGAAGTACCCTAACGTGTTGTTTTTCTTTAAAAAAGCAATGAAGTAGAAAATTTTGGAGGCCCGCATGGTAAGTGTAAGACATCAGTTATAAGTATATATATATATATATACTTATAACTGATGTATATATATATACTTATAACTGATGTATATATATACATCAGTTATAAGTATATATATATATATATAAAGTATATATATACACCCATCCATGGTAATCACACGAACAAAAAAAATTTCTGATTAAATAACCAAATGGGCTACATGTGTATTTTGGTATTTTCAAGTGGTGTGGATTATTTTTAGGGTGTGGCTCTTCTTATGCTTAGATTGATCAAATCTTTTGTTGTTCTAAACGTCAGGGCGGATAACATCTATTGGATAGGTTGGATATTATACAAATATCACGTGAACTCTACAATTTTTCTAATTACCACTTTCTACAAAAAAGAAAAAAAGAAAAAAAGTACACAATGTGCATTATGGTAATTTCTTTGCTAAAAAAGCACTCCCTTAGCATTTCGGTTCATAGAGGCATTATCTGGTAAAATTGTAATTTTTGAGGAATTTTACTGTAAAATCCTATTTAAGTATTGTAAATTAAAAATAACAGAATATGATATATACTTAAATTTTATTACAATAAACATGAAATGTAACTTAAACCAACAACAACATGCCTGCCTAACCAGGTAAGGACCAACCTTACCTTGGTTAATACCAAGTCTAAGACGAGTCGAGCCTAGCTAGTACTAAGTTTCTCACCGAGTCAAGTTGCTTGATCTAAATTTTGAGTAAAGTGAGTTTTGGAACTATGGTTTTAGCCGATCTTAAGTTGACCCAATTCAACTTGATATTTAATTATTGTAAATTAAAAACTTAGGAATGTTAATAGATATTTAATATTTTTATTTATTTTTTGTAAATTAAAAAGATTAAAAATGTTAATAGATATTCAATATTTTTATTTAATTATTATAAATTAAAAATATCAGGAAACTTAATAGATATTTAGTAAAATTTAGTATAAGTAATATAAAATGCAACTCAAACCAACAACAACATGCATGTTGCACGCATTATTGGGCAAGAGCCTTTCTTAGCTTGGTTGACTTTGGGGGTTTTATTCCCTTCTCCCATCTTAATTATTGTAGTAAAATCCCTCTTCGAATACTGAGTGAGTCGGTTTGAGTCATACAAGTCAAGGCTTGAAATGCATTATCATAGAGTTGAGTTGAATAGTCTGACTCAGCGAGTTTTTGAACTACGGTTTTGGCCCATCTTAACTTGGATAAACTCAACTCGATATTTAATAATTGTAAATTAAAAATACTTGGAATTTTAATAAATATTTATTATACTTATATTCAGTATAAGTAATATAAAATGTTACTCAAACCAAAAACAACATGCATTCCTCCCTGGGTAAGGGCCATGCTTACCTTGGTTAATATTGGGGGTTTGAATCCTTCTCCCACCTTAATTATTTTAATAAAACTCCTTTTCAAAAATTAAGTGTCTCAGTTTAAGTCATGTCGAGTCAACTCTGTGTGTCTCTTTGAGTCCAGGCCAAGTTCAGGCTCAATAGTGATCAACGTTAACTCGTCTTGAAATCTCACTGAATAGAGTTGGTTGGTCCGAGTTTCATATCAAGTCAAAAAGCTTTGGAACTATGGTTTTGCCCCATCTCATCTTGATCCAACTCAACGCGATATTTAATTATTATAAATTGAAGATATCAGGAATGTTAATAGACATTTAATACACTTCAGTATAAGTTGTATGAAATGTAACTTAAACCAACTGTTGTGAAACTCGGACAACAGACAAGGTGGTTGAAAGGCCACCCTGGATGGATGGATGCCGCCGATCTCCTCCTGTAGAAGGACTGCCTGGATCTGAGAAGGAGGTCCTGCAAAGCACAAGGAAAGCTAGGGGGTGGCCGGGGACTGGACCGTTAGCCCTTCAATGCTTAAGTCAAATGATTTGAAGGAGATGGTAGGCTGTTTGTAGGGTAGGTTGTCTGTACCTTGGTCAAGTATGGACCCCTCCATTTATAAGTCATCGGAGAGCAGTCATGGGCTACGATCATAGCTGGGATCATGGGAGAAATGCCAATTGGAGTGTGGCGTGATTCCCAGAGATGTAGATCACACTAGTAACAATTGGAGATGTGTCCACCTCCTCCAGACCTATCCCTGGACTCTTACCCGCCTTTATGGCGGTTGTGTCCCGAGTCAATCCGCTGGTAGTGTAGGCCGAGGCCGAGCTCTCTGCTTGTCAGCCATGTCCGTAGACAACCCAGTTTGGGTCTATCTTTGATATATCCAAAATGTCCTTCGTAAAGGTTGACCTATCTTCATATCAACTCTGGTCTTCGGCTCTCTTCCTGGCTCATGTCTGTCATGTTGCCAGCGTCAGTGGGTTAGCCAAAAGACCTGTACATGGGCATGTGGGCCCGTGGGCTTTCCTTAGGACTTAAGGTCATCTCGGATTTACCCATAGCTCGGGAGCAGAAATGAGTAGAACTTTTGAAGAGAATAGCTGACCTTAGCTCTCTTTGTTTTTTTCATTGTCCATCATCGGTAGGATAGGCAGGAAAGTAGCATTTAATGCATTGGTTCAAATTTCGAAGCATCATCATGATGTTCGTACGGTGCGACAACTTTTCGATGTTCTGGACAAATGGGAGGGTGACGTGTGGTGGAGGCGTGTCGGAGAAGACATTTCTTATTAGGTTAGCCAATTAAAAGTCGACAAGTGGCAAAGCAGGTCGACCATCGCAGTCGTCTCATATTCCAAGGCCACCCCATCATGACACATGGTGCCAGCACGAGCTTAGTGCTGGCACGAGGGAGAGTATAAAAAGGGGACTTAGGAAAAAAAATTCGGATTCCTCCCCTTCTTCCTAATTTTCTCCTTTGCTCTTTCCCTTTGTTGTTGTTGCATCCGGATCATTTGTCATGCTTCTTCTCTTAATCTCGCGCATCTGTCCTCCTCTTTCCATTCCAGGACTAAATCTGGTACGTCCATTTACTTTTGGCCCGCTTGTCCTAGGGCCCCTGGTTGTCAATCTTCCCCTTAGCTGCTTGAAGAAGGGGAGACACTTGTCCGTCACCCTGGAGATGAACATGTTCAGAGCTGCGACCAACCAGTAAGGTGTTAGATATCTTGGATCTCTTTTGTCGTGGTGGGCGAGTTCATCTAGACCAGGGCACAAATTTTCTCTAAGTTAGCTTCAATCTCGCGTTGATGTACCATGAAGTCAAGAAATTTTTTCGAGCTGACCCCGAAGGAGCACTTGCTCGAGTTGAATTTCATCTGGTACTTTCTCAGAGTACCAAACATGTCACGGAGGTCGTCAATGTGGTTTTTTGACCTGACACTCCTGATGAGCATGTTGTCCACACAAACCTCCATTGTCTTACCGATCTGATCTGTGAACATGTGGTTGACTAACCGCTGGTAGGTGGCCCCCGCATTTTTCAAACTGAACAATATGACTTTTGTAGCAATAAAGGCCTCGATCTGTGATGGAGGTCATCTTCTACTTATCCAAGACATACATCCGAATCTGTTTGTATCCAGAGTAAGCGTCCATGAAGTTGAGGAGTGTGCAACCCGCCATTGCGTCGATGAGCTAATCAATTCGAGGAAGGGGAAATCTGTCCTTTGGGTAGGCCTTGTTAAGGTCAGTGTAGTCCACACAGACCCGCCATTTCTCGTTGGCTTTCTTGACCAGCACAACATTGGCGAGCCAGTCAGGATACTTGACTTCCTCAATGAAGTCGGCTTGATGTAATTTGTCGACTTCTTCATTTATTGTGGCGTACCTTTCGGCGTTAAAGGGTCGATGTTTCTGCCGGATCAGCTTGTGAGCTAGGTCAACATTAAGATGGTGAACCATCACTTTTGGGCTGATCCCGGGCATATCTTGATGCGACCAGGTGAGCACGTCAGAGTGTTCTCTTAGGAGAGCATCAAGCTCTTAACGGAGCTTGGGATGAAGTTGTGACCCGACCTGAACTACCTTCGTCGGGTCGTTGTCAGTAACTGGGATGCTGAGCAGATCTTCAGCAGGCGAGCCCCTCTCCACGGATTCTTCTCTAGGGTCTAGGGAAGAGTCACATGTGACTGTGGATACCAAGCTCTTGCCTCAAAGGGACAGCTCGTAGTAGCACCGAGCTACTTTCTGATTACCTTGGACCACCCCAACGCCCTCTTTAGTTGGGAACTTCATTGCCAAATGGTAGATGGAGACCACGACTTTGAGGGTTCTAAGGGAGGGTCAGCCAATTACGGCATTTTAGACCGATGGTGGTGTATCGACCACGAAGAAGTCCACCGTCAGTAGCACTTGGTTGGGTCCTTCTCCTACTGGTCACCAGGAAGGTGTGAAATTACATTGGGTAGTCTAACACGACACCCTATGCATACACGTGTGGAAGCTTAAGGAGCAACTAGAATTATAGCAAGTCTTAGAGGGGGGTGATTAGGACCTTTTAAAATCTTTTCGCCTACTTAACAAATTTAGCAAATTAAACTAAGTAAGCGATTAACATTTCGGCTTCCAAGCCTAAGTGGGTCCAATCAATAGACTAGCATATTATAACAGTAATTAACATCCTAGTCTAAGCATGTATAGATTAACTTATGATAAAACTAAACAAGTACCTAATCTATGCAACCTAAGTAGACTATAAAGGGTTGGATCACTTAAGCACAAGTCTACATGAGGAGTGAAAGTACATCTTGTGTGTGTGGAGGTGCCTATCAAGTGCCTAGCATACATTCCTAATTAAGCATTCATAATTAAGTAATTAAACACAGTGCATAATGAGAAATGTGCTCAAGTACAATCACAAACACAAGCATGTATAGTGGTTCGACTACTTGTCTACTCCACTCCCAGTTCAAGTACTCAACCCCTTTGAGCACTTCTTCATTCACTAGGGAGTTTAAATCTGGATTTCTTCCAACGAAGGTGTTTTAAATCGGATCTACCCAATCGGAGAGTTTACAGGTTCCTCCCAACCTACACGTTCACACCCGTGTTAGTGGCTCCATTTGGAGATTTGTTTAGGCCCGCCAAACGTGTCAAAGAACGACAAACGTCCATGAATTTAGGCTCGACAAACGAGCCAAGGAGTGCCAAACAACCCTTAGTCTTTAGGCTGACAAACAGGCTAAGGAACAGTTAACGTCCTTAGACTTTAGGCCGAAAAACAGGCCAAGGATCGGCAAACGACCCTAGTTCGAGTTTGTCAAACAAACTCTACACTCAACTTCCACAGGGAATTGAGTGGATGGACTCTAAACAAAGACAACCTTACTTGTCAGATTGAGCCCCTTTGTAGCGCCGCTTTGGGTTACTTCTTCTTGCTCTCTCATGCTTGAATCAGCTCCCCTTGTGCTCCCCCGATCTTTGATGCCGCTACTTTGCCAAGGCTTCAGTTCCAAGATCAGCTCCCTTGCATATGATGCTCCATTTGGAGAAGCCCAAGGTGCTAGGGAATGGTGAAACCTCTAAAATGGTAGGAAATGGGTTTCCTAGAGGAATACACCTATTTGGACTCCTAGGTGATGTTTACACAAGAGATTTAACTATGATCAAGGTGTTTAAAACCCTAGGAATTAAGAGGGAATAAGTCCATTCTCATTATGTTATTGAATGACCCAAGCTTCTGATGAAAACACAAGGAGAATGACTTGCTATGGGTTTGTGATAGAGCCTCGGATAGTCTTGAGCAATGGTGGCTTCTATCTCTTCAAAATCCCCTCTCTTAGCCCTAAAAACAAACCCCCTCGCTTTTATAAAGTTTCTCCCAACAGTCAAATAACGGGCAGATTCGCGCAGGGTCGGGCGCCCGGAATTCGTTCCAAAATAAATTTTATCACTGGATACATTTTGAGTTGGTCGGGCACCCGGACAAGTTGTGGTCGGGCGCCCGATGGCCATTCTTGCACTGTCGGGCGCCCGGTGGTTTACTTGATCGGGCATCTGGAATTCAATCCAGAATTTGGTCTGTGATGCTGGACATTTTTTGCACTAGTCAGGCGTCCGGACAGGTTGTGGTCGGGCGCCCGATGACCATCTGGATACTTGGCTAACTCACTGGACGGATTCCACTAAGGTCGAGCGCCTGGTGGACACTAGGTTAGGCGCCCGTCCATGCATGTTTTGCTGCTGTTTGTTTTTGTTTTTCAGCAGAACATGCAACCTCTCGGCCAATCTTTTGGTGGTCTTTTGGGACACCTAAGGTCAATCTAAGATGACTAATGGCATGCCTATTGGTCATGGTCATCTAGAGGTTTATGGTTTTTGGTAGGTACAAGGTTAAGGCTCACCAAGGCATCACTTTCACATGTTTTTTCTTTCTTGATGCAGTAAGTCCATCTTGAGTCTTCGGTCTTCGTCTTCATTAAGCTCAACCGACACTAGACTCACTGACCTAAGTAATTGATAAACAAGGTGTACTAATATGCCACAGAAAAGTGCACTAACAGGGTGATCCTCCCTTCTAACATTATACTATCCCCTGTGAATCCGATCAGGGGAGTCTTGACGGGCTGAATCCACGATTTGTCGGTCTTCATCTTATCAAAGGCCAAGGAGTACAGGATATCAATCGAGCTCCCTGTGTCAACCATCATTCTGAATAACTTGTTGTTGGCGACCACCATGGCTGCTACAAGTGAGTCAACATGAGGACGGATGACCCCCTGTGCATCCTCCTCTGTGAAGGTGATCGGACACGAATCGACCATGGGTATTTTAGCAGGCTAGCTCGTGGGGTTGACCAAATGTCTGGCCTCAGATGTGTGTGACTTTCGAGTATACAACTTCTAAGTATTGTTGAAATCCCCTCCAGTGGGCCCACCGATGATCGTGTGGATCTCCCCGACTGGATCGTTATTGATTCCTTCTTCTTGTTGCTCTGTTCAAGCTATTGCCCTCTGGTTGTCTTGACCCCTGCTAAATGAGGGTCTCGATCTGCTGCTTCAGGTCACAATAATCTGACGTATTGTTGTGGCCGTGGAACTTGTGGAAGAGGCAGTACTTCGACTTGTTTCTTCCATTAGGATCAGTCTTTATCTTTCTGGGCCACTTTGAGCATCTGTTTGTCTTTGACTATCATCTACACCTACTCGACAAATGTGTTCAAGGGCGTGTAGCACTCAAATCGGTTGGTCGAGGCTTTGGCTCCTCGAGGAGCGCTGCCTCGATTGGACGAGCTACGGCCATCCTTTAGCCACTTAGAGTTGGTCTCTTCCTTTATCTCTTTCCTCTTCTTTGAGGACTTATGAGAATTGACTAATTCCCCCGCATTGGTGTGTTTTATGTGCTCTGTCCAAGAACTCGACCACAGACTGAGGAAGATCATGCCCGATCGACTAGATGAATTTTCCCTGCCTCAGCCTGCCAATCATAGTATGTAACATCACTTCTTGGAATAATTTTTGTACCTGTATTACTTTTGTGTTGAACCGGGTCATGTAATCTTTCAGCGATTCATCCTCTCTTTGTCTGACAGCGGCAAGATGCATTAAGTGTTTCCGCGGGTTGGTGCTTCTGATGAATTGCACCGTGAAGGCTCGGTTGAGCTATGTGAATGAGCTAATGGATCCCGACTTGAGATTCTAGAACCACGTCCGAGCTGAGCCCATCAGAGTCAGTGGAAAAGCTTTGCACATGAGGTTTTCGTTGGCACTTTAACGTTTCATCCAAATATGGAATGTTTATAGGTGCTCAGAGGGATCCCCCACTCCGTTGTATTGCGTAATTTGGGTCACCTTGAACCCCTTGGTGAGCGGCTCAGCTTGGATCTCATCAATAAATGGGGACTCTGTCTGCTCGACGAGGGCATCAACGGTGATCGGGGCCTTCGCTTTCTGAGCTTGCTGCAAGTTGTTAACATGTTCCCTAAGCTCTCGTAGCTCGACTTATAGTGGGTTGTTGTTGTCCTCGACATGATCTGGAGCCTCACTTTGTCGAGCTTGGCGTTGTTCCTCCAATCTATGGCATAGGTCCGATGCAAGGAGTTCGGCTGTGGGGTGAGTTCGGGCGATTATAGCACAATTGATTCGGTTGTCCTCATCCAGAGCTCGGCTTTGTTCTCAACGAGACGCCTAGTGATGATTGCTTGCAATGGTTCCCCCACTCCTTAGGGGTCACGTCGTGATTGAGCCCGTGAGGGCTCTCCTGCTTCCTAGGGGTGGAACCATGACGAGCCCAGTTCGGCCAGGAATGCCCTGATAGCATTTAGTTGTTGAGTCATCCCTCCCATTTGCTGGGTCGCCCCTCTGAGCTACTCCTCAAGGGCGGATATTCTGGCCCCGCGATTGCGGGACCTTGGTTGTTCGCTTCCTTTAGGCAGACTGCTGGGGAGATTCGAGCTGAGGGAGTGCTATTTCGAGAACACCTTCTTCGCAGTGGGAGGGCTGGGACAGACTAGCCCCCATGGGCGCCTTCCCCTTGTTCTTTCTTCCTCGGGCCATTGATGGTTAGGCAAAAGACAACTTAGAGATCTAACTAGGAAGGCGTTGAGAAACTTGATATTGGTGAGAACATGATTTCACTACCGTATCCTACGGATGACACCAATTTTTTGTTATTGAAACTTGGACAGCAAACGAGGTGGCTGAAAGACCACCTTAGATGGATGGATGCAGCCGATCTCCTGCAAAAGGACCACCTAGATCTGAGAAGGAGGTCTTACAAAGCACAAGGAAAGCTAGGGGGTGGTCGGGGACCGGCCGTTAGCCCTCCAATGCTTAAGTCAGATGATCTGAAGGAGATGGTAGGTTGTTTGCAGGGTAGGTTGTTCGTACCTTGGTCAGGGACGAACCCCTCCATTTATAGTTTATTGGAGAGTAGTCATGGACCACAATCATGGGTGCAATCATGGGAGAAATGCCTGTTGGGCGGTGGCATGATTTTCGGAGATGTGGATCACACTGGTAACAGTCGAAGATGTGTCCGTCTCCTCCGGACCTATCCTAGGACTCTTGCCTGCCTTTATGGTGGTTGTGACCCGGGTCGGTCCACTGGTGGTGTAGGCCGAGGCCAACATCTCTGCTCATCGGCCATGTCAGTAGAAAACCTAGTTTGGGTCTGTCTTTGATATATCCAAAATGTCCTTCGTAAAGGTCGACATGTTGTTGTATCGGCTCTGGTCCTCGGCTCTCTTTCTGTCTCCTGTCCATCACGTTGCCAGTGTCAGTGGGCGAGCTAGAGGACTTGCACCTGGGCCTATGGGCCCATGGGCTTCATGGGCTTTCCTTGGGACCTGAGGTCAGCTCGAATTTACCCATAACACCAACAACAATATGAAATCCTCTTGCTTATCTTGGTTAATTAATGTTAGGGGTTCAAATCCTTCTCGGACGTTAATTATTTTAATAAAATTCCCCTTAAAAAACTGAGTGACTCGGTTCAAGTCATACTGAGTCAAGCAAGCCATTGAATCAACTTAACAAGTCTCTCTAAGTGCAGGTCAAGTACTGAGTTTCTCACCGAGCTGAGTTGACTGGGTCTGTGTTTTGTGTCGATGGAGGTTTGGAGCTATGGTTTTGGCTTATATATCTCAACTGGATATTTAGTTATTGTAAATTAAGAATATCTTACTTGTTAATAGATATTTAATATATTTAAATTTAGTATAAGTAACATAAAATGTAACTCAAATCAACAATAATATGCAAGCAGCACTAGGTAAGGGCCTTGCTTACGTTGGTTGACGTTGGGAGTTTAGGTCCTTCTCCCACCTTAATTGTTGTCATAATTAAATCCCCCTTCGAAAACTAATTGACTTGGTTTGAGTCACGCTGAGTCAAGGCTCAAAATATCACAGAGTTGAGTTGACTAGTTCGAATTTCGAGTTGAGTCAATGAGTTTTAGAACTATGGTTTTAGCCCAACTCAACTCGCTGGGGCTTTGAATCTTTGTCCCACATTAATTATTTTGATAAAATCCCTTTTCAAAAAATAAGTGACTCGGTTTGAGTAATGCTGAGTCAACCGGGCTATTGAGTCAACTTTGGCAAGTCTCTTCGAATCCAGGACGAGTCATGCCCAGTACTTTGTTTCCAAGCAACTCGGCTTGACGTCTCACCCTGTCACGGTGACCAATCCGCACTTCAAGTTGATTCAGCCAGCTTTGGACCTATGGTTTTCACCAATCTCAACTGACCCCAAATCAACTTTATACTTCACGAATGTTAATAAATATTTAATAGAGCTAAGTTTAATATAAGTAATATAAAATGTAACTCGAACCATCAACAACATCCATGCCTCATTAGTTAATGGACCTACTTTGGTTGACATTGGGGTTTGAATGCTTCTTCCACCTTAATTATTTTAATAAAATCCCCAATAAAAAACTGAGTGACTCGGTTTGAGTCACTCTGAGTCAACTGTGCATTGAGTTAAAAGGTCCCTCCGAGTCCAGGTCAAGTCAGGCCCCAAAATTTCCCAGTGATTGGGCTCGAAGTCTAACCAAGTCAAATGATCTAAGTTCCAAATCGTGTCAGCAGTTTTGGCGCTATGGTTTTAGCCCATCACGAGCCTATCGCAAGGTTTTTTGGAGCTATGGTTTTGGCCTATCATGAGCGTAGAGAAGGAATACGCCTAGTTTTTAGTCTGCAGGGTGGACTTGGACAGGCCTTGCGCAGCCCGGGCTAGCCTGTTCATAGGCCTAAACTTGGGTTATAAATCAAATAAAGGGACATATTCTCTAAAAGGTGTTGGTTGACCCGTGTTGTGCAAGATGCCTTGGATTCTACCAATGTCAGTCGACCAATAGGGTGTCAGTCCGACTAATAGTGTGGCAGGTGTAAGACCCGTACCCTTATTTGCCCTCCATAGGCTTAATTTTCGGTGCCGGTACGTTTCGGATGGACCAGATTAGCGAGCCTTGATCGCGACCCTGTTTTAGTACCGCATCGACCCGAGACCTATACCCCGGCGACCGCGTAGGCGCTGCGATTCCAACGCCGTGCGGCACGCCCCATTGCGATACCCGGTGTGAAAGTTATGATCGATTCGTAATCCAAGATGGGCCGCGCAACGCACGTGTGGCGTGGGCCCCACTTGAACAAATCCCAAGAGAATTTCAAATCAATCAAATCCATCACCATCATTCTCACCTATACCCATCCCATACCCCTACTCTACACACCCCATACCCCCCATCCCTCTCTCTCCTCCCAAAGTCAACCCTCACCTATACCTCCCATACCCCCTCCCATGCACCATCATCATCACCCATCACCCCATGGTTCCTCCCCCCCCCCCCCCCCCCCCCCCCCCCCCCCATACAAGTCCATACGTAGGGGGAGAGGAGAGCTCATTTCTATAGCAAGAGATTTGAGAGGAGAGAGAAAGAGAAAGAGAGAGAGAAAGAGATTTGAGAGAAGAGGAAGATTTGAAAGTATAGAGAGAGAGATTAGAGAGATTGAGGGTGGAGATCCAAGCTTGGAGGACCTCAACCATCATCCGGACCGTTCGGATCATCCGATCATCAACCCGATCCAATCCAACCGTCCAACCATCCATCGAAGTGAGTGCAAGGGGCATAAACCCCCATTTTTCTTAATTTACTCCCTTTTCTTTGCTTTCTTTTGAGCCCACCTGGTAATGGACAGTTAGATGGATGGACTGGATCATCCATGAATGGGCCCCACCTTATAATAATAATAATAATAATAAAAGAAGGAGAGGTGCTGCTGGACAGACAGCGTCCAGAGGGCGCTGCTGCCCAGCAGCACGTGGGCTAAAAGCCCTTTTGGGCGTTGGGCAGGGTCCCCACTCGTGGGACCCACCTTGATGTATGAGTTGATCCACACCGCCCATCTGTTTCTCCATCCCATTTTAGGGGTGGAACCCAAAAATGAAGAAGATCCAGATCTCAGGTGGACCACACCATTGAAAATAGTGGGGCTGATGAAGTCTATTGTTGAGACTTCTTGGGCCCACCGTGATGTTTGTGGACCACATCCCCTGCCCAATATTGGGCTTGTTAGGGACCCAACGACCTGGGGAACATGATGAAGGGGGTGGATCGTCCCTAAGTGGGTCCCACATGAAATGACCACAAGAAAACAAAAAAAAAAGAAACAAAAAAAAGAGTCACTGGACGTCCAGCGTCTGGACGTTCTGACGCTGGAACGTCCAGCGTCACTTGACAGTGTATGGGGTCCCCACTCGTGGGACCCACCCTGATGTTTATGTTCCATCCACGCCGTCCACTTGTTTTCCCATATCATTTTAAGGCTAGGCCCCAAATTTGAAGCTGATCCAAATTTTAAGCGGACCGCACCGCACAAAACAGTGGAAACAATGATTTCTACTGTCAGAAATCATTTGGCCCACCTTAATGTTTCTAGACCGATTTGTATACCCAATATTGGGCTTATTGGGTCACCCATGAGATGGGAAACCTGATGAACGGAGTGGATCAGACCCATGTGGGCCCCACTTGATATAACACCATAAAAAAAGAAAGAGAAGAAGAATCAGAGGCAGCGTCGCTGACGCTGGTAGTACTAGCGTCCAGGACGCTGGCTCGTGCCGGCTGGTGGCCCAGTCGTGGGTCCCACCATGATGCATGTGCTGTATTCACACCGTCCATTCTTTTGGGGAGATCATTTTAGGGTATGACCCAAGATTGAGTCAGATCCAAGTCTCAAGGGGGCCCCACCACAGAAAATAGTAGGGACAGTGGCCCTACCGTTGAAACCTTCTTATGGCCCACCATGATGTTTATTTGAGATCCAACCTGTTCATAAGTTCATACATGCATGGAAGGAGGAAAAACAAAAATATCGGCTTGACCGAGAACTTCTGTGGGCCCCACTTAGTGAGATCATATATAAAAAAAAAAAAAACAAAAAAAAACATGTGACCGCTGGACAGACAGCGTCCAGGGGACGCTGCTGCCCAGTAGCCCTCTGGGCGTCCCTATGGGCCCCATTCGTTGGGCCCACCTGATATGTATGTGCTTTACCTATTCCGTCCATATGTTTTCCCCAGCTCATTTAAGTGGCTGGGCCCAAAAATCTTAAGCATACCCAAATGGTAAGTGGGCCATACCACGGGACAACAGTGGAAATAATGATCTCCACCATTGAATCCTTCCCCGTCCTACAATAAAGTTTATTTGTCACCCAACCCATTCATAAGTGGCTGGGCCCAAAATTTAAGCATATCCTAATGTCAAGTGGACCATGCCACAGTGGGGATGATGATTTCAAACGTTGAAAGCTTCCAGGTTCTACAGTGATGTTTATTTGCCATCCAATCTGTTCATAAGATCACATGGATATGGATGAAGGAGAAAACACAAGTATCTGTTTGATTCAAAACTTATTGGGACCAGATGGGTACCATGCTGCCCAGCAGGTGGCCCGCCCTATGGGTCCTAAAGTAATGTATCTATTAGCTCCACCATGGTGTATCTGTTTTATTCATGCTGCCTATCTTGTATGTGCAAGCCCAAGTATGGGGCCAATGTGGTCTCAAGTGGGCTATGCCACGAAGACTTTTACATTTCCAATGGGACCCACAGTCCGGGTCCCACTCTCTATATATATATTGGGCCTTTTAAGGCCAGTGTTACATGATATGTTGGTAACATGCTAGTATGATTAGCTTGATAAGTCACACTGATAACATGCTTAGTATAATGAATACCATGCTCATTCATATGCCCATACGCATCATTTGTATGCCTGTTATGGATCATGATTAACCATAGCATATGCTAGTTGGCTTGTTATACTTAGGGGACCTGTGCGAGACAGGGTCGCCCCACATGATTGCACAGTATGCGTAAGTTTGGTGCATGATTTGGATTGTATGACTCATGCATTTCGCATTATGTATGTCATGATCGCTTTCACACCCTAGCAGCATCGGGGTGGTGGCCACCATAGTCACATCATGGTTGGCAGTATTGGACACCGGAAACTTGTTCTAGTACGTGGGCGCTATGGATGTCCTTGGGTGAAAGTCCCTAAACCCTATGGTATCAGTAGGATGCTCCAGCGTCGAGACCGAGTGGATAACATGAGCGCCCGTGTGCCAAATACCAGTAGGCCGCGTCTCCCAGTGTGTCGAGGTCGGTTGGAAAGGGGTGTGACCTTATCCGCTCGGGTGAAGTGGGCTGTAAGCTAGGTCGAGTCTGACCAGCTCATGGAATGGGTCCGCTATCGACGAGCCGGGTGGGCATTGGCATACCACTGACGAGGCGGATAGTGGGGTCTTTTCTACTCTCTTGGTTATGCGCGCGATGTGCGGCGGCCAATATTAGAGTATACTAGACCCCGGTGATGTCCCAGATGAGAACTATTTTGATATGTGAATTAGTTGAGGATTGACGTGTTTGCATTGCATCTCTAGCATGTAACACTCGGCCATGTAGGCCCTTGCATCGCATAGCCTTGGGATGGCTGATAGCATTCATAAACTTAGTAACTTAGCCCTCTACTACTTTCGCTTACTCTGATATCTGTATACTTGTCATATGCATCACACGCGCACACACGCACTCTACTGGGCTTCATAGGAAGCTCATGCGTGTTTGTTTACACTGCAGGTACTAGAGCCTATCAGCAGCGTTGAGCGCGGTTTATGTACCTGATATTTTGGACTTCTGCTTCATGTTGTATTTCCCTTTCCAGCACTGTACTCAACAACTTATTAGTGGATATTTGATGATGTTTTATGGTTTTGATTATGCTCCTGTACAAAAAAAAATTTACCCTGAAAATCCTTCTGGTAGGATCCCAGGATCGGAACCTGGCACATGAGAGCTAGGAGCCGAGAATGGGGTACTACGGAGGCTGTTGGCACCAAGGCCGGCGATTGGGAATTTAGTGAGCCCGGTTCCCGGGTTTGGGGCGTGACAGAAGGTACTCTCGGATGCAAGACACTGTTGGTCCGACCGAAAGGGAGTCAGTCTACGAGAGAGTTTTGGTGGTTCAGGTCAGTCTGACCGTTAGTTGGTTGTCGGTTCGATCGACAGTGTGCCGATCCAATCAACGACATTACAGATTAGTGTAAGTCAGGGTATTTAAGCCTAATTGCAATTAGGGCTTGGTGATATGAGTATTTTCTCTTTAAGGGCAAGGGTTTTGCAAGATGAGAGGTTTTTTTACACTAGTAAGGGCTTGGAAAAGGGATTTTCTTAAGGGGCTAAGGTTTTCCTAGGTGCGCATCGCAAGAAGAGATCTGGATTTCGTTTGTAATTGAAGAAGGTAAGTGGTGTAATCTCTAAGGATTTTATTTATTGGATTTTTGTCGCTTTTTGTCTAGGGCCGTCAATGGATTGGACCTAGGGTAGATATTGACTTGGATTTTAAACTGTTTCGAGCTAGGCCTATTCAAAATTTTAATTTTTCAGGACCGAACCCTGCTCATTGACAAGCCTATTTATGTCATGGTTTTTTTCCTGCAAAGGTTTTCCACATTAAATGTCTTGTATTGGTGTGATTGCTTTGGTTGGTTATTGTTTATTGGATTGTTTTATTTTCGTTGAACATGCTTCCGCAAAGTGCATAAATTAATAATAGTATTAGATTCAAATATCTAATACCTAGGGTTGATCTAGGTTTGTTGAGGGCTCAAAAATTTAACAAAGTGGTATTAGAGAGTTGGGTTTAAGGATGTTTAGGAATTCAGTGGTTAGAACTGAATTTCAATGAGAATATGAAATTTACGGGTGTTCATTTAATTTGCATTCTTTGTATTCTTGGGGGTTGGGGAATTCATAGGCATTTACAAACAACACAAACAAGTACACAAAAGACAAGGCACAAAGAAGAATCTTTTATTTCCAGAGATTTTATATTCTTTTACATTCCAGGCTGTGATCTGGCACAAGCCCTTATTTACATAGAATGATCCATGACCCTTGATTAAAAGGCAAGGACTATGTCAGAGGGGACTATGTCTTTGATGTATGTGTATTGGGCCATTGAGGACCAAGTCAGACCTTGTATGGACGAGACTGTCCTTTTGGCAGATCGAATGCCTATGTCGCATGTCATTTCGGGTCTGAGTTGAGAGACCATTAAGCAATAGTCAGGTGGTAAAACTGGGCCTGCTCCTGTCATTGAGACAGGGGTCGCGGGGAGGTCAGTTGTGATCATGAACTCAAATGGCTCAGCTAGTGGATGCTGATTCTAACAGGTAGTACATTGAAATGTCTTAAGACAGTCGCCCTAAAGCGTTGACCTTGCATTATAGTGGTCTCGATTGTTGATCTATCAGGTTTCTAGCGATCATAGTCCCTTTTGCCTCGAGTCAAGGGTCGATTATACAACTTTTATAGTAACGTTTCGGCCTCGAGTCAAGGTCTGATATATGACTTATGAAGTGATGTTTCCATCCTCAAGTCGAGGTTCGATGTATCAGGCGGATTGATCGCGCAACGGAGCTAATTGAGCTGTGCCCGATGATAAATTAGACATAGAATTGTCCAAATGTCAAAGGAGAAGACAAGTTCGGGCTCTAAGCACCCGGCGCATGCTGTTGAAGGTCTAACGCATGTGCTAGAGAGGCTGGATAAAGGAGGCATTGGTTGACGCGCCTTCATGCGTCAAAGTACTTAATCGTTTTCTTCCGTTTCAGGGGTTTCACGAGACACACCAACCAACATTGCACATGTACGACATACACCGGCGTATACGTTGAAGATGCCAGGTCTGTCGTGAAATTGCGCAGAGGATAGTCTAACACGACACCCTACGCTAAACGTGCAGAAGCATGGAGCAAAGCCACTGAAATTATGGCTAAGTCCCAAAGGGGGGTGAATAGGACCATTTAAATTTCTTTTTTACATTTTAAGCTAAGTAAGCAAGAACACTTCTACTTTCAAGCCTCAGTGGGTCCAATCACAAAGACTAGCAAATGATAAACAAAATAAGCAACCTAGTCTAAGTGCATAGATTAACAAATGATCTAACTAATCAAGAACTTAATCCATGCAAGCTATGTAGACATTATGAGATACAATATGTTGAGCTTATGTCTATAAGGGAACATACATCTTATGTGTTAATGTACCTATCTATAACATAGCATTCAACTCATTCAACATTCATATAATTAAGCAATTAAAATACAATGCATGACTAGAAGAGTGCTCAAATGACAATCACAAACACGAGATGTATAGTGGTTCGGTTTTCCTACTCCACTCCCAGTTCAAGTACTCACACCTTAAGCACACTGGAATTCACTAAGGGAGTTCATGTTCCTCCAAACCTAGGTGTTTCAATTTGGTTCCACCCTACCAAGTATTTATAGGTTTTATCCAACCTAAGAGTTTAACAAGGTTCCTCCCAACCTATGACGAAGGTTTTGCCAGTTTACCTCTCAACCAGGATGTTTACGGGTTCCATCCAACCCAGGAGTTTAACAAGGTTCCTCCTAACCTATGACCGAGGTTTTGCCTATTCACCTCTCAACCAGGATGTTTACGAGTTCCATCCAACCCAAAAGTTTGATAAGGATATTCCCAACCCTTCGATCCTACACAAGAACCTAGTGTACACTCCCGCCAGATGCCTACATAAGGACTTAGGTCAAGTTTGGAACTCAAACTCTCATACTTAATCTTACACAAGGAATGAGCATACCGTGGACTCTAACAAATGACCCTTACTTGTTAGGTTGCTTGATCTCAGCTCTCCTGTGCTCCAATCAGCTCCACTTGGCTCCATTAATTATGTTGGTGATGCGTCGTCAATGCCTCAGCTCCAACGATCAATCACTTTACTTGTGATACTCTTGAGATGCCTAAGGAGATAGGAGGCGGTGGGAATTCTCTACAACTAGTAGGAATAGGTTGCATAGAGTAATTCCACCTAATTGAATCTCTAGAGAGGTTTAGATAAAGGATCTACCTATGGTCAAGGTACTTAAACATCTAGAGATTAAGAAAGAGCAAGTCCATCTTCCTATGAGCTTTGAATGCTCAATCTTCTAATCAAACATAAGGACGATGGCTTGGAATACTTATGATTAGAGCCTAATGATATGGACAATGAGGGTGGCTTCTAATACACTAAATTCTCTCTAAGAACCCAAAAAATCGAGCTACAATTATATAGAGCAAAAGCTTCAATGGATAGAAAACAGGCAGCAGCGACTGTCGATCGGTCGGTGGGGGTCTCCGACCGGTCGGTGGTTAAGGGATGACCGGTCTGTCGTTAAGGGACAACCAATCTGAAAGTGGGGCCTGGGATTGAAAATGTTGTTGTCCCAAATTTTCCCTCTAGCGACTGGTCTGAAAATGGCCAGAGACAATCTTTTCTTGCTATCTCATATGTGGCCTCTGAAGACCGATCGTCCATGAGCCAAGACCAGTCGGTCAGGCATGATTTCTATTATCTTAGAGTTGTGTTTTACAGCAGCTCATGCAACTTCTTTTGCCAATCTTTAAGTGATCTTCTGGGACACTAAAGCCAATCTAAGATGATTACAAGTATGCCTATTGGGTCAAGTCATCTAGAGGTTTGGGTTTTGGTTTAGGTTCAAGTTTCAAGGCTTATCAAGGCATCTCATTTACCTGTTTCTTCTTCCTTGATGCAGCAGGTCCCCTCAAGTCTTCGGTCTTCATGTTCTTTAAGCTCAGCCGACACCTAGACTCAAGACCTATGTAATTAACAAATAAGGTGCACTAGTATGCCACAGAAAAGTCCACCAATAATCTCTCCCTTTGTCAATTACGTAACAAAAACCTAACCTACCAAAACAAAATACATGAACAAAATTACATTGATATTCAAATTAAAATACAAGACTCTTAACATGTACACACTAAGCAGCTCTTCTTCAGTTGCTCCTTATAACTTATTAATTCTTACAACACAAAATATAGCAAACTTGTTTTGGTGGGACTTGATCTTTCTCTCCCTTTTTAGTAGCAATTGACAAACCAATCCCTCCCCCTTACTAATACATTAATTAAGCAAAGGAGTAAGAGATTAGAGTGTCTCATATTTAACTATAAAAATATACTAACTAGGAGAGTATAAAGGTGCATGAACATTAAATCATGAAGCATGCATGAAATATGATCAATAAGAAGATATTCCTAGCTAAGCATAGGTGATCATGCATAATTAGTCATTCTAAATAAACATAAAAGCATAATGACCAAGGAAAAGATTAGCATAAAATTAAGCACATGTTTCAACAAGATTATGCTAATCTAAGCAGGATGAAAGTCTAGTATTCTAAAGATACCAAAGTAAGCACTAATGTTAAATAATCTAAGGCTAATGAGGCTTGAATCCTCTAATATGCCTATATGCACAAAATGAGGCTAAAATCCTCAGATTTTCTTATAGAACTCAAATGATTTCCTAAGGTCACCTAACCTAGTTCACAACCCCTTTGGGTGTGAATTTCCTAGGACCCTAGATTATGTTCGGAAGAGAGTGTTTCTTCATTGAACATATCTCTTTTAGGTGCACTCTTAGTTGGAGATCTATGTTCAGTAGGGGATATACCAATGTGAAGCCTACCTATATTAGCATTGCCACAATTCAACATATTTTTTATTCTCACATTTAGTTGGGTAATGATTTTAATCAACTCCCTCATACGATTTGTCATTTTAGAAGGGGATCGATAAGAATCTTTTCATTTTCTCCGGTGATTTCTTATGAAGATTCTTCATGCATTGTGCCATTTTTTCGGTTACAACAAATATAACTACATGATTTGGGACCAAGGTGGATTGGGGCCTTTTTAAATTCACATATTCAAATTTAAAGTGCCCAATACCTTCACATGAGTGGCATACGAGAGAGGATTTCAATTTACTCCTCAAGGCATTATAGTTTATATTGATCACCAAAGAAAATGAGGAAGTTACACAAATATGACTATTAGTCTCAAAACCTCTCTTATTCTCATAAAAATTACCCATAACAATAGATTTGCCTTTTGGGTTTGAATACACCTCTTGGGTAGATACAGTGCTAAAGCTCCGATATCAGATCTTACTCTAAACGATTAAGTCCTTGAAGAGTAACCTGCTCTGAAACCAATTGAAATTGCACAACAGATGGTCTAACACCACACCATACGCTAAACGTATGAAATCAAATAGCAGAGCTACTAAAACTATGGATAAGTCCTAGAGGGGGTGGATACGACCATTTAAAACTCTTTTTGCCTACTTAAATTATTCTACAATTGAAGTTAAGTAAGCAAGAATACATCAGCTTCCAAGCCTCAGTGGGTTCAATCACAAAGATTAACAAATAATAAACAAATAAGCAACCTAGCCTAAGTGCATAGATCAACAAATGATCTAACTAATCAAGCACTTAATCCATGCAAGCTATATAGACATTATGAGATACAACATGTTGAGCTTATGTTTACAAGTGTAGTGAACATACATCTTATGTGTGAATGTGCCTATCTATAACATAGTATTCAACTCATTCAACATTCATATAATTAAGCAATTAAAACACAATGCATGAATAAAAGAGTGCTCAAATGACAATCACAAACACAACGATGTATAGTGGTTCGGTTTCCCTACTCCACTCCCAATTCAAGTATTAATCCCTTAAGCACATCGAAATTCACTAAGGGAGTTCAAATTAAGTTCCTCCCAACCTAGGTGTTTCAATTTGGTTCCACCTAGTAAAGTGTTTACGGGTTCCACCCAACCCAGGAGTTTAACAAAGTTCCTCCCAACCTATGACAAAGGTTTTGTCGGTTCACCTCTCAACCAAGATGTTTATGGGTTCCATCCAACCTAGGAGTTTAGTAAGGTCCCTCCCAACCTATGACCAAGGTTTTATTGGTTCACCTCTCAACCAGGATATTTTTGGGTTTCACCCAACCCAGGAGTTTGACAAGAATACTCCCAACCCTTCGGTCCTACATAAGAACCTATCATACACTCCCGCCAGAGGCCTACACAAGGACTTCATCGAATTTAGATATCAAACTCTCATACGCAATCCTATACAAGGAATGACCATGCCATGGACTCTATTAAATGACCCTTACTTGTGATCGGATTGAGCCCCGTTTCAGCACCTTGTTGTGTTGCTTGATTTCAGCTCTCTCATGCTTCAATCAGCTCCCTCGATCATGTTGTTGATGTGTCGTCGATGCCTTAGCTCCAACAATTAATCACCTTGCTTGTGATACTCTTGAGATGCCCAAGGTGATAGGAGGGGTGGGAATTCTCTGCAACTAGTAGGAATGGGTTGCCTAGAGAAATTCCACCTAATTGGATCTCTAAAGAGCTTTAGACAAAGGATCTACATATGTTTAAGGTGCTTAAACATCTAGAGATCAAGAGAAAGCAAGTCCATCTTCATATGAGCTTTGAGTGCTCCATCATGTGATCAAACATAAGGAAGATGGCTTGGAATGCTTAGGATTAGAGCCTAATGGTATGGACAATGAGGGTGGCTCCTAATACACTAAATTCTCTCTAAGAACCTAAAAAATCAAGCTTCAATTATATAGATAAAAAACTCCATCAAATAGAAAATGAGCAACAACGGCTAATTGTCAACCGATTGGTGGGGGTCTCAATTGTTGAGGGACAACCGGTCTGAAAGTGGGGCCTGGGACTGGAAATGTTGTTGTTCTAAATTTTCCCTCTACCGATCGATCGGTCAGACTGATCGACCGATCTAAAAATGGCCAGAGACAATCCTTTCTTATTATCTCATTTATGACCTCTGACAACCGGTTGACCATGAGCCGAGACCGGTCGGTCATGCATGATTTATGTTGTCTTAGAGTTGTATTTTACAACAGCTCATTTAACCTCTTTAGCCAATCTTTGGGTGATCTTTTGGGACACTTAAGGCCAATCTAAGATGACTACAAGTATGCATATTGGGTCAAGCCATCTAGAGGTTTGGGTTTTGGTTTAGGTTCAAGGTTCAAGGCTCACCAAGGCATCTCATTTACTTGTTTTTTCTTCCTTGATGCAGCAAGTCCACTTAAGTCTTCGATCTTCATCTTCTTTAAGCTCAACTGACACCTAGACTAAAGACCTAAGTAATTGACAAATAAGGTACACTAGTATGCCATAGAATAGTTCACTAACATGGGAAAGGTATTCCGACAAGGTTTCATGAAGAATCGGGCATTGCTTCTGGAGTTTCGACTTCAGTTGGGGGTTCTCTCTGGCCTCCAATTTTCTCGTTTCTCAAGGGTCATCTTGAAGATAGCGGAATGGGCTATTTATAGGCAAAATCTGAGGGAGTGGAGTGTGGCGCATGCTGTCGAAGGTTTGACGCATGTGACCTAAAGCCCAGCGCATGCTCTGACGTTACCTTCCTCGGTGCATGGTGTCGCGAGGCCTAGCGCATGCTGATTGTGCCCAACGCATCTATGTGTGTCAGGGTCCCAGGTCGAGACCGAGACTCGGGCATGCGGTCATCCTGGAGCTTGGCACGTGAGTACACGTCGGGTTAGGCGGTGGTCCCTATTTCAACCACCCACGTTGTGGGCCTCACTGGCTTTTGTGGGCCCCTGCACTCGACTCATCAAACCAGGCACACGACCACATGCCAGTTTTCTAATCTTGCTACTTTCTGTGTCAAGTGGGTCCCACCTTCTCACTAATTAGTCCTGGCGCAGGAGAACGCGCTAGACCTGGTGGTGGGACCCTTCGATAATTTATGAGGCCCACTTGTCCGTGTGGTCACATGCGTTGACCCTGGTTGGTCAGGCGCATGTCCACGTGGCAGGGTTCAGCTCTCCATGTTCTGTTAGAATAACGTTCGACGAGCCCCACATGTATTCTGCTATGTTTTGTTGTGTGAGCATCCGCTGAAGCTGTTCACCTCAGTTTTTGTGCATTTTCAGTCCATCTAATTGGCTTCCATAAAATGCTTTGTCTTCCCGCAAGTCACTGAACTGTCCAGCGCACATGATGTTTTAGACCCCAACAAATGCCCCCTCCATTGCGCAACATCAGATGCTTCTGATTTCGATGCAACATTGAATTAACGCATCGAAGATTCTATCCCTTTTTAAAAACTGAGTGACTCAGTTTGAGTCACTCTGAGTCAACCGTGCATGGAGTTAACAGGTCCCTCTGAGTCCAGGTCCAGTCGATCCTCAAAATTTCTCAATGATTAGGTTCGAAATCTTACCAAGTTGAATGGTCTAAGTTCCAAATTGAGTCAGTAATCTTAGAGCTATAGTTTTAGCCCATCGGGAGGCTAGGTAAGGCTTTTTGGAACTATGGTTTTGGCCTATCACTAGACTAGGGAAGGGATACACCTAGTTTTTAGTTCGCGGGGTGGACTTAGATAACCTTGGGCGGGCCGGGCCAGCCTGTTAATAGCTTTAAACTTGGGTCATAAATCAAAGCAAGGGACATATTCTCTTAATACTAGGTAAAAGGTGTCGGTTGACCTGTGTTGTGCAGGATGCCTAGTATTCTACCACTGTCAATCCGATCAATAGGGTGTTAGTTTGACTGAGAGCATGGCAGGTACTCTCGGATACAGGACACTGTCGATCCAACTGACAATTTATGAGAGAGTTTTATCGATTCGAGTCGGTATGACTAATAGTTGGTTGTCAATTCGACCAACGGTGTGTCAGTTCAACCAACAACATTACGCAAATTAGCGTAAGTTGGGGTATTTAATCCTAATTGTAATTAAGGCTTGGTTATACGAGTGTTTTCTCTCTATTTTGCAAGATGAGAGGGTTTTCTGCACTTGTAAGGGCTTGAAAATGGATTTTCTTAAGGGGTTAGGGTTTTCCTAAGTGCGCATCTCAAGAAGAGATTCGGGTTTCATTTTTAATCGAAGAAAGTAAGTGGTGTAATCTCTAAGGATTTTATTATTGTGGATTTCTATTGCTTTTTGTTTAGGGCTATCAATGGGTTAGGCCTAGGGTAGATCTTGGCCTAAATTTTAAACTGTTTCGGGCCCGAGCCTGGCTTATTTGAAATTCTGATTTTTTAGGCCTGAGCCCGGCTCATTGACAAGCTCACAAGGGTTTTCCACATTAAATATCTTGTGTTCGTATGATTGCTTTCATTGGTTATTGTTTATTTGATTGTTCTATCTTTGTTGAACGTGCTTCCGTAAAGTAGACAAATTAACAGTGGTGTTAATGTCAAAAACTGGTTATGAGTGATAGGCTGGGAAAAAAGAGTCCCCCTCTTATGATGCACAATCCTCCAAAGATAGCCTCCTCCAATGCTCTTTCCACAAACAGAAACTAAGGGTGGCCGACGTTTGACCATTAGCCCTTCGATGCTTGAGTCAGTGATTAGCCTTAGAAAAAGATGAAGTATGAAACATGGGCTGAGTATTTATGTACCTTTCATTGAAATAGGAAACCCCATTTATAGAGAACCTGCTAGAGTAATTTGTTACGTATATGGTTAAGATATCCCTGATTTTATGAGATAAAATATTATCATATCCAATTTCGGATAGGTTAGAAATCTAAATGATTACGTTACTTGACGTTGATCCTTCTGATCCTGCATTGACAGGACTTATATATATATATATATATATATATATATATATATATATATATATATATATATATATATATATATATATATATCTATATATATATATATATATATATATATATATATATATATAAAGTTGATCTGTAATCTAGGCCAACTCCTGAACTATACGAGTTGCTGGAACTACAGCTCGAGGCACGTTCTTAACAATTGACTAGCGACCAAAGTTGCTCGGACATGAGCTATGTTCTAGATAGTCGACTAGCAAGCAAAGTTGCTCGGATAATCTTGAGAGGTCAAGACGCCTTTCTCGCACTCCAGGCGGAGGTGTTCGCAGAGGTGTTCCTTATCTAGACTTGCTTGAAGTTCATGATTGCGGAATGGAGGCACTCGCACATGTTAATGATCAAGCAAAGCTGCTCGACGAATAAAGCTGATCACATCATATTATAAACAAGCCACTCATCTCATCATTCATAGGAGTAGCAAGATACGACCAATTTTTAGCCTATAACAAGTGGTATTAGATCTAAATTTCTAATACCTAGGGTTGATCTAGGTTTATTGAGGGCTTAGAATTTCAACAAAGTGGTATCAGAGAGTTGGGTTTAAGGACGTTCGGAAATTTAGTGAAGATGTCATGGTCAAAATTTAATATACAGAAATTTAATAAGAAGAACAATTTTAAGGTTTGAGCAAGGCATTGTTGAAAACTAAATTGGAGAAGATATCGGATGATGATTGGAGTGAACTTAGGGAGAGGGCTATGAGCACCATCCGTTTGTGTATATCGGATGAAGTCATGTACAACGTTATAAACGAGGCATCGACCCTGTATATGTGAAAGAAACTAAAAGATCTATACGTGGTGAAGTCCCTTACAAATAAATTGTCTGTGAAGATACAACTTTATGAGCTACGGATGAAGGAAGGATCGGATCTCCTAGAGCACATGAACTCGTTTATAAAATTATATACCAAGTTGTTAAGGCTCAGAGTGACGATCGAGGATGAAGACAAAGCGGTGCTACTTCTAGCATCACTTCCCATATCATACGACCATCTCATCACTACTTTATTGTACGAGAAGAATACAGTGAGGCTGGAAGAAATCATTGCGACTCTCGTTTTTAATGAGATGAGGAAAAATTCTAGTGATGAGACTCTCAGTTGGAAGGGTTGGTCATGAAAGGGAGTCAAGGACCTGGGAGATCCGTAGAGCGATCTCGATCTAACAGGAAGAAAAAGTCTAGATCGAAATCGAAGGCTAAGGATAAATGCTTCTAGTGTGACATAAAGGAGCACTTCAAGATAGACTGTCAGAAACCGAAGGATGACCTAGAAAGCAATGTTAAAAATAACACAAGTGAATCAGCTAATGTAGAAAAGAGAGCTTAGAATGAAGCCTCCTCTCGATCTTTTCAGGTATGAGCCATCTCTCAGATACATGAATACTTGATTCAAGATGTTCGTTTCACATGTGCTTGGATAGGACGTAGTTCAATTCCTACGAGTCCTATGATGGTGGAAGTATTCTGATTGGGAATGACGCAGCATGCAAGATCATTAAAATAGGGACCATCAAGGTAAGGATGTTTAATAGAGTCATATGGACTCTAGGTGATGTTAGGCATGTTCTGGATCTAAAGAAAAATTTAATATCCTTAGAGGTTTTAAATACAAATGGGTGCACGTTCACTGCAGCTAGTATTGTAATCAAGGTCACTAAAGGTGTAATGGTGTTAATTAAGGGACATAAGACAAAAAATCTGTACAAGTTGGTTAAGAGTACGATTATAATTAAGGCTATTACCACCTCGTATGCAAAATTCGGCATAGATGACACTAATTTGTGGCTTATGTAGCTAGGGCATATAAGCGAGAGAGGAATGATGATACTCCACAAAAGGAAACTGTTAAAGGGAGTTAAGGCGTGCAAGGTGGATTTCTGTGAGCATCATATTTATGGGAAGCAGTGCAGGATAAGTTTCAAAACTACCACACATACTAGCAATGGGATGCTCGATTATATATATTCTTATGTCTGGAGGCCAGTGACAATACCGTCTAAGGGAGGAGCAGGATATTATGTTACCTTCATAGATGATTACTCGATGAAGGTTTGGGTCTACTTCTTAAAACACAAGTCTGAGGTATTCGCCGGGTTCAAGGAATGGAAGGAGAAGTAAAGAGTTGCTGGAGGACAGAGAGCTATTTTCTCTCTCAAAATTTGTGTCGGGTCCCCTGAATCCCCAAAATACCCTTGGCCTCTCTCTCTCTCTCTCTCTCTCTCTCTCTCTCTCTCTCTCTCTCTCTACTGTCCCCCCCCCCCCCCCCCCCCCCCCCCCCCCCCCAAATCACCTTTTACCCTCTCCTTGACCAAAATCTCCCCTTTACCACTCACTGCCCCCTATAAAAAAGGGGCTCTCCCCTTCATTTCCCATGAGCCATTAACGCAGGTGTAAGTGTGGTGAGGACAAACATCGCCTTTTTCATGGGATAACTACCTTGAATCCACAAGGCTTCCAGGAATCCTCAATCGGACTTCCTCGAACCCACGAAGGAAGAATAAGAAAACAGGAAATAATTCCTAAGAAATTTCGTAATAATTAATTGAATGAATAAAAACATAATTACAATGATTTAAATGATAAACTAAACCCTAGGATGAAGTATCAGGCTCCAACTCTAACTAAAACACTTTAAAAAATATGACTTACTATAAATAGTAAACTTACTATTTATAGACATCTCCTATTCCTACTAGACTTTATGGTTTTCAGCAAAATAGTAAGTTCCCAATTCAGCCCAACCATGTTATTCTCCTAAGTTTTCAAAGACCTTTTCATGTTAGGCACAACTCCTAAATCTCAACGGATCAAAAGTTATAAGTAAATTAAAACTTACTATTTATAGTAAAAGCAAAATAAAACTAGGCTAACGACTGCTGATCTGGTCGAATCTCGCAAATCCAACATGGGCAACCCAATATAGCGGGTTGGGTGGCTTACATAGCTCTAGCTACCCCAAAATCATATATCATACGTCCCATAACTCATCCCAAATTGCAAGATGTGACTGTTTTACAGTCCTGACGGCCTGGATCAATTTCATCTCCGATCGAGCTTCCTCTGGTCCATCTTGGCCGTGGAAAGGTCAGCAGCCTGCTCTACATCAGTCATTCACCCATTATTAAAGAGGGAGAGAGGGAGAGGGAGAGAGTCATTCTCCCATTCCACCCCTTCACCAAGGAAAGGGAGAGAGGAGAGTTAATTCTAGCCCTTGCCCATTCTGGCCCTTTACTAGCCTAGACCCAGCCTAAGATTCCCTTTTAGCCCCTTAGCCCCTTAGCCACTTTACCATTCGCTCACCTTCTCCATTAACCCCACTCACCCAAGCCCCTCATATGCCCAAATCTTTTCCTAACCATAAGAACGCTCCACCTCTTTTTCCTTAGCCTCCACCCAATAGCTCAAGCTTCCTTGATCCTTGTGACAACCCACCCACCCCAGCCACCTGAGCATCTCCTCCATCCAAGACTCATACACCTACCTTCTTAATCACCATCTCAATCTAAGGATTAAAGCAAGGGTCAAGACCTTTGATGATTTCCTATTATAAAGAGTGTCGAGATTTTGCACCTTTCGACTCACACTTCCTCCAAGTGGTGAATCGAGCCCGCAGTTATCATTCTCATTGCGGTGTATGCAACATTCGAATCATTGCATCCTTCCTAACTCCCTGCTATTTTAGACATTTCGGGTATATATCTATGGCTTGTCGGGCTCCCGAATCTTGCTACATAAAAAATCTAGAATTAATGAGTCTTTCTTTTAGTCCTTGGATGTCGGTCGCTGCAAGATCACCATCATGTTCTCGCACTTCTATCTTTAGGTTGGGCTATAACAATTATGGAGTACTTGTCTATGGCTAACTAGTAGAGATTAAGTCCATTTTTCTTTCTTCTTTTTTTCTTTCTTTTTTTATACCAATCATTGCGGAATTACCATCATGTTTCCCACATCTATTTATAAGTTAAACTCTAACAGTTATGGAATACTTATCCATAGTTGTTTATCAATAATCACTTTCCTTCAAGCACTAGTATGTAAAACAACGTTAGTACTTCTTAATCACCTAAAACCTCATTAATCTCACAAAGTAGAGACTGTACTCACATACAAGTGGAGAAGGTGCCTAACACCTTCCTTATTCGTCACCAAGGCCCCTTACTCAAAATCCTATGATGCAGATCACGAGTCATTACAAAGCAAGGAATCTTTGAATTCTCCATTTTTTACGAATTCTACAGGATCTAGTCGACTATGGATCGAATTCGAAGACAACTAGCTAGTGGCAAGTCCAAATCGAGCACATCATATTCTACAGTTAAACCACAACACTACTACAAAAACTGCAAAAAGCGCATGGGAAGCCTGAAAAAAGACCTGTTGGCACAATCTCAACGTTCACAAAATGCTACTCAACAATTTATATTTTGTGAAAGAAAAGAAGAAAAAATCCTCGATGCGCAAACTTTCTCTCACCTAAGCCTAATTTCCCCAACAATGCATCTTGTTACCCATCAGGGTTACTTTCACAAATAGAAAGCCATATGGGTGGAACTTTAATGAGATCCACCTATCCATAAGGTAAACTGCTCCACAGGATAGGAAATAGTTGGGAAGGAATGCTCACCATTAATTTTGTGTAGGACCTATTATAGTGTTTATGCGCCATACAATCCATTCATCTTATGGTTTATAATGATGAAAGAACTACTCAAAAATCATAGTACTCCAAGACATGTGGACCATACCATGTAAATTTAGAGGTTTTAGGTGCAATTTTATAGGGTGGCCCATCTAAGAATTGAATCAACCTTATGTTTTGAATTGAGGCCAAACAAGGCATGATTTACATGATGGACAATGTAGATTTTGTTCAGGTTAAGTCGTTTGTGCCAAGTTGGTAAAAGAAACATGTTAGTGCCCACACGAGGTACCCAAGAAGTTTTTTACTCTTCACAGTTGCTCTGATGGTTGAATTCAATCAGAATCTCAGATGTCATGAGTAGCCTAAAAAGTGTAAGTCCAGTCAGCTACTATCATGAAGACATGTGTTACATGATAGAGTCGACTACCCACTTTAGCAACTACATGGCCAATAACATGTAATAACAACCTAGGTTGGCTGATTTTCATGCCGCACGTTGCACATTCAAGTGGAAGAAAGGATAACGACCATCCACATGTGGCAAAACATGAAAAGCTCCCATCTAGGTAGTAGCCTAAAGATGTTTGCACAATAGATGGACAATCACAATAACCATTCTTTACACATGGTGAGATATAATAGGCTACGACCATTATGGCCCAAACGGTTATTCACATGTCAACAGATGCAAAAAGTGAGTATGCATATCACTCTCCAACAACTGTTTAGAATTTTTATAAATAAGAGAAAGATTGAAGAGTTTCGGGCCCTTGCCAACACAACCAAATCACAACAAAACACTACCTATCTTAGATTAACTTTAGTACATCCATCAACGTTACCACACTGGACCGACCATAGTTTAACTTAGTGTAATCCTATTTGTCTACACTACCACGCTAGACTGATCTAAGTTTAGCTTAATGTAATCATGTCTGTCTATACTACTATGCTAGACTGACCATTTAGATTAGCTTTAATGTAATTCCCTTCGCCTACACCACGGTCGTTAGACCAAGGAATGCCATAGTTTTAAGACCTTACAATCTACATGTAAATGTTAAACGCTAGGATTGCGCTCACGTGGGTCTTTTTAGGCTTTTTATAGGTGTAATTATGACTCAGGATGTTAGATGTTTGACTTACAATCATCACTAACCAGTTAACTAAGATTTCTGTAGTCAGCTAAATCCTGTAGAATTCTTAAACCAGATAATATGGAGATTCCTTGTTATAAAATGATTCCTGATTTGCGACCTGTGATTATGAGTAAGGGACCACGTGACAAAGAAAGAAGGTGTTAAGCACCATCTTTTCCCGTACTAACATACGATTTCTACTTCACAGAACTCGGTGAATTATAAAGGATCCGATCAATCTAGCATCAAACTACGTAATAAATCAATGATATGCAATGCAACAATGCAATGTCTAACTCACGAGTGGGAGGGAGAGATCGGCAAGGGTGATCTCACAGGACTCATTTACCTAACAAAGGACAGCAAAGAAATGGAAAGCGCCTAATCAGCCTGAGTTTTAATGGGTAAGATCCGAAAATCTAGCAAACTAAAGAGTATACACTTGGATAGACTAGAAAAGTGGGGGGTTAAGAAGACATATGCTGATGTGAATGCTTAAAATGTAAGGATGATACGAATAAGGGGTGCAATGTCCAGCGCAGGAGTGGAAGTGGGGGATCAACAAGGGTGATCCAATATGGCCCATTTACTTAACAAGGGATGGTAAAGAAATGGAAAAGCACTTAGTTATTCTGAGTTTTTTAATGGTCGGGATCTGAAAACTGAGCAAGTCGCAGAGTATACACTCAGATATACTATAGTAACAAGGGGTTGAGAAAGGAAATGATGATTCAATGAAAATGCATGGATGAATGTAGTTGATCTATAATTGGGGTATTTTTGGGAGATGAAGATGGACGATGTCGCAATGGTTGGCTAGAATGGGTTGAATCGGCTTTTTGATGGCTCAGGCAACTGGGATTTTAGCATGGCTCAGCTGGCCTATGGGCGGGAAATGGCTCTCTCCTTGTGTTCTCTTTTTCTCCTTGGTGGATGGGTGGGATAAGCTAGACTCACTCTCCTTCTTGCCCTCTCCTTCTTTTAGGCATCTCACCCTTTGGTTATTAGGGTCCTAAGGTTAAGTGGGCCTAGGTTTGGGCCTGAACTGGGCTTTGGACTAGGCTTTGAGTGGGGCTTTGGTTTGGGCTGAATTTTAAGGTTTAAATGCACACAAATCAGTTGTACTATTCTAGGTAGGGTGTCTATGCTACGCCATAATTGCTGGATTACAGAGGATTTTCTTTTGTGTTGTAAGTGTTTATCATTTATAATCCTAAACATGTATAATTGTAACATGTATAATTGTAATCTTGTTTCTTTTGTTTACTTTCATATTGCATTATTGTCAATTAACTGCTACTATTATGGTGGAAAAAGTGTTTTCGGTTTAAAGGAAAAAAGAACCCATTAGAAGGATGAATGAACCCTCCTGAACCCTCCTGGCCCTTTGCAAATCGCCTTATTTCTCTAAATTGGTGGTAGAATAGATGATTGATCCATGAACTTCTCAGTCTCTCAATCTATCTTATGCTTTGGGTCAAAAGCATTTAGTTCAGATCAAGCCACATTAGGCTCTGGCACACCCACACACATCGCATGACCAATTTGATCCAAGCAGTATGGAACATGCAAGACACCCCACCATATATAATGGGTCATATATTAGTATAAGAGATTTGTTAGAATACATCTAGACTTACTGCCACAAGATTACTATCGTAGCTAAATTAGCCATTAGATCAAATTTCTTTTCAACGACCAAACCGTTGATATGATGGGCCTAGGGAGACGAAGAAAACTTTTATATTGCAATATTTCAACCCTTCAATTATTGAAAATTTAAGGATGCCATCCATATTCAAAGCAAAGGAGTCGAATGATCAAATGGGTGAAATATTCCAATCTGAGAATATATGTCTTCCCCATCCAAGGTGAGGCCCATATAAAATGGTGTGGATGATTGTGAAATGATTCCATATCAAAAGGTTGAAGTCCCAACAAATTCCCCGGTAATCTATAGCAGTATGCCGGGATATAACCTAGCAAACCTATTAATAATACGGTTGCATAGCAAGTGCAACGCAGGTGGAGGAGAGTAAGGAAGAGAAAAAGAAGAGGTGAAGGGAAAAGGCGAGTGATACACAGCACATAAAGGGAGAAGATAAATGTTTTCAACCGCGCGCAGGTGACTCATCCCCATTTTATGGGTCAAGTTTTAGATTTACCTCATCCTCAAGCTGACGCCTTCACATAAAGTGGTGTAGTTGATGTATAGAGTTAATTTCATACCGTTATTATGATGTGCTACGCCGCAGGCAAATTTTGCGACATGTATCTTTAATAATAGCTTCCATTTTTTCAATCAAGTTTCAGATTCACCTCATTCTCGTCTTCACATTAGGCAGTGCAATTAATGTGTGGAGTGGATTTCATATAGTTACCATGATGGCCCAGACAAATTCTATGACACACCTCTTTAGCAACACCGTTGGGGTAGGCTACACACACAAGAAAAAAGAAAAAAGAAAAAAAAGAAAAAAGAAAAGTGCACGCACATGGAAAAATGAAAATCTCTCATTTTTTGGGGAAAATCCTAACAGCTGAAATACCATTTGCAAGTGAAATATGAACAGTACACTGGACAATGGGCATATCTTCCAATTCAAAATACCCCTAACTACATTAAAAATATCCTTCCATTCCCGTTTTTTCAATGTTCAAAGTTCTTTGCCATAGGAAACTTCGTAGGGGCAAAAAATGTCTGAAAGCTAGGTGCGTCGTAATAGTGAAGCCCGAGTAGCATGGGACTTGTCTGTGTCAATGCAGTGGGTGTAATTGTTTGATTATGGTCAAATAAACAAGAGTTGGGGAAAAAAAAAAGGAAATCCAAGAGAATACTCAACCCCATGGCAGGTCATACTAATATAATAGCTGCAGCTTGACCCAACAAGCATGAAATATTTTATTTACTTAAAGATTTTATTTATTAGTGTTGGTGTCTTTTTTTTTTTTTTTTGTGGGCATATGTGATTCGATATCTGAAGACAATGATTGTGTATGATATCCCAACAGATCATCAAGTATAACTTACCTTGGATGGGCCACACCCAAATGAAATCGATGACAAATCCTACCATTCTAATGGAGGATGTTTGATGAAAGAACATGGATGGTTGTAAAAACATCCAACCAAAGTTCTCACTTGATCACAGCTTCTTTTCCTAGAAAACCCTTCAACTCAAGAGTTACGATATTCCAACTGAGGTCAATTTTGGGGTATGACCAATCTAAGGTGAGACCTACCTGATGAGAGGTTAAGATCGCTTCACTAGTAAAAAAGTGGCAAACATTCTAGGTTTTCTCCAAGTCTATATGGTTGTGGGCTAGATTCCTGTGCTTATTTTAAAAAACACCATTTAAAAAACATGGACGCTTCAGAACCTACAAACTGCACTGAGAAAACAACATATTTTTAACCATCTATTTGATGGCCATTAATTGGATGGTTAGGAATTTTTTTTTATTGGTGAGATTTTAAAGATACAACTCTATCCACAATGGGACCCACAACCTGGATGCTCTGGATAGACGTACATCAGTGCCACATATATGGTTGAAAAGTCACCACCATTTTCTAAATGGTGCAAAACTAACGTGGGAGTTGAACCCTTCGGCTGTGCTTTCTTGTAGAGCTTTTACCAACTGCGTTTACTCTATGCAATCAATAGCCAAATTTTCAACCCTATGATAGTTGGATGATACCTAATACCTTTTCTTTTTGTTCAAAGCTATTTTGATATTCTAGGGTTGACATTTTCCTAATGTAATTATACACTAACAATGCAGTGTCACGACTCAGTGAGTTTCCATCCGAGTTTTGGATTTTGACTCGATCTTGAAAATGATATAAAAATAGGGAACCTGTACATCAATTCAAATTTGGGTACTGAATAAGTGCAGAGTATAGTATTTTAATTCTCAAAATTAATAAATGGAAAGTGATCGCCTGTCACATGTACCGCACGAGCTTGCCTCTTTGATGATGATCTCAACTGTTCACGTTCTGAATTCTAGGCTACACGGGGCCATCATAAGAATTTTTTTTTTTTTTTTTTTTAAATATTGAAAAGTAAGTTTTTATGATGCATGTACAAATCCCAGACTCAAAGATAAGGTTTATCAACCAAGCACAATTATAAAAGTATTACTTCTATGTGAAGTCATGAGAAAATGAATGTTCCAATCGTGTCTCGCCTGCTAGCTCAGCTGAAAGATGCTTAGGCGTTTCAACAACAGGTCTCAGGTTCGAGTGCCAAGGAGATACATTTAACCCCACTGGTTGATGGTTGGGCTAACAAAAAATAATAATAATAATAAAATAAGAAGAAGAAGGAGAAGACGAAGAACGGTTCCAATCATCACCTAAGATAGAATCCGGGGTTGAAACCTGCCCTTACAGTAGATGTGACACGGCTCACCTACAATGTTAATAACAATAAATGGCCTACTTGCGTGAGGGAGACACAGAGAGATCGCGTCCGGCTGCCATATGGGAATTACAGAAGCAGCCTTTTCTTTACTGCAGACTCGGTCTTTCTTTCTTTTTCTTTTTTTTTTTCCTTTTAGCATTTTTCCTGCACACCTGTACAGGATGTCCAATTTGTTAAAAGGTGGACCACTCCACAACGATCACACAGTTAAAAAACACAGACCAGCTTGGGAGAAGGTGGGCCACACCATGATTATCACATGGTATGAAAGTCAAGCCAATCCACTCATGGAGCAGGATCCAAAGTCAATATCAATTGGCAGTCCATGTTATGGGGTCCACCCAATGACTGGATCGGCCTTTATTCATGCTAGGTGATCATGATGATGTTGTCTACCCTTTTCACGGGTTGAATATTCTACGCATGTGACATTTGCATAATCTCCGATTATTAATATGAACCATCCATTTTGGAGGCCTTTGCCTGGATTTCATAAGGCTCTTTAAAAATCGTTTCAATCAGACAATCCTGACCGTTATGTCTGTGGCTTGGAAACAGGTAGTTATGTGAAGGCCAAC
Organism: Liriodendron chinense; assembly: GCA_003013855.2. Lineage (NCBI taxonomy): Eukaryota > Viridiplantae > Streptophyta > Magnoliopsida > Magnoliales > Magnoliaceae > Liriodendron > Liriodendron chinense. The sequence continues at coordinate 1,020,179 of PVNU02000525.1, forward strand.
GTGATGCTTATTGATCGTGGTGTAATTGGTGTGATGTTTTTGCATAGTGGCCCATGAAGGGTGTGGTTCAGATCAAATGAATAGTCCAGATCAATGATGTGGACTGCTTTCATGTCCAAATGCAGCTAGCTGGATTGGAATGTCCATGGACTAGAGCTATTTTGAACGTTTCCTTGTAAAAATTGGATATTCTACAAGTAATCTTCGACTCTGGCCTAATCTTATGTCATTATTGGAATATAAGTACAAGCTTTATAGATATAATAACATTTAAATTCACAGTTTTATGTGGGAAACGATCAGATGAAGGCACTGTATGTGAAATTCCAAATAAAGCTCCTCTTTTTTTTGAAGTTCCTCGTGCATGCAGGACATCCAAGTCGTGCGAAAGATGGACCACAGCATGATGATTATGTTAGGGAGAAATCAAGAAAATCCACTCATTAGGTGGGTCACACCTGTAATAAGTAGAGTCAGATCATCAGCTGTCCATTAATTATAATGGTGTGATGAGGAGAACAGCATTTATTTAGCCATAGGTGATTTTCATGGTGTGGCCCGACCTTTTCTCCCGACGTGGATGTCATTTACAGTGATAATTAGGCCGGAAAGATCAGACGGTGAGTGGAGTGCCTGTGTGTACGAACATTGCTATAGCTTCTTTGAGGATTGGAAGGATGTCACGTCCCGTGTCATGCACGGATGCAAGTGTTTAAATTCATACCAAGCCGGAGTAGAATATGATGGAAGCGGATTGCGTACTGAGTAAACTCTGTGGGGTCCACCATGAATCATCTATTTCATCCACTCCGTTCATCCATTTTAGTAAATAATTTTATGAAGTGAGAAAAAAAATGAAGCATATAAAAATTTTAAGTGGACCACACCACAGGAAACAATGTGAATTGAACATGTACTGTTGAAAAATTCTTGCGGCCGGCGGAAGATTTGGATCAAGATGATATTTGTTTTTTGTCATTCATCAATGTATGTGTGATCTTTTGAACAGGTTGGATGAAAAATAAACATTACTGCGGTCTCTGGAAAGGTTTCAATGGTGGAAATCATTATACCTACTGTTTCTTGTGGTATGGTCCACCTGAGTTTTGGATATGCTTCGATTTTGGTTTCAACGCCTTAACTGATCTGGAAAATCGGATGGACGGTGTAGATAAACTACATACATTTACAGTGGGCCCAACTGAGTTTACTCAGTACGATAAGAGCATATCGAATAACCGAGGACGCAGTCCGATTTCGAATATGATAAGCTTAACGTACAAATTGACTTATGGGTCGATCTTATTTTTTAAGATCCGGCCTCATTTTTTAATTACATACAACCTATCCTTCTTTGCAATCTCTTATGTTGTCCTTTATTTCCAAGAACATGGCCGATTCAAGAAACAAGTCTACCGCAACAAACAGCTGGGATGAGATGCCCCATCGCTAAAAACTTTCTAGATTGTGGTTGCCACTTTCTGGTGGGCGACTATTATTATATACCGTTTAGATTATGTTTGGAGCCCACATTGTTTTGTATGTTCATCTAATGTATTTAGAGCATGCATCCAAATAGGGATAAATTGGCATTGAAAAATCTTCCTATTCCTAAACTCAAGCAGGTCACGATGTGATTTTAAGGTTTGTTTGGATAGTGAATTACGATCTAATAATTGATAAAAGTGTAATAATTACAAATTACAATACACGTTTCCTTGTTAGTTGGAAAAAGCAAAATGATAATATATTTATATTACTAAAATGTCAAATTAATAAAGAGAAATATAAATTATTTACCTGGGAGATTTTTACTACTACATATGTAATAAGTACAAATTCATTTTCCCATCTCTTATTATATCTGCATTTGACCATCTAATTATGTACCAAATTACATGTTTAAATAAATATTATATAATTATAATAATGGTGCTTTTAGTCCTGACTTTACATGGTGTGGCCCACTTAAGATCTGGATCATTCTAAGTTTTAGATGACACAAAAATTAAGAGAGGGCGCACATGTGGTTAGATGGGAATATATAAGGCATTAGAGTGGCCACCTGAGGGCACCAGACATGGATTTGTACTGGATCAGAACGTTTGTATTGGATCCAGCCTTATTAAAAAACGGACCACTAAATAGAGGAATGCTATGTGCTTGGTACCCGCTTCTCTTACACGGCAAGATGGCTGCAAGATCCAAGCGGTTCATTAGGTGGGATCTAATGCGCATTAAATCCCTTCCCTAAAAGATCATGATGATTTGATCCGCCAATGGGACACATTAATGTCCAAGCGTGAGCCACCTAATGATTGTATTGGTTGGGCTCTTGAGACTAGGTATTTACACGGTTTACAATTCAACGTGTGGCGGTGAAAGTTAGCTCCACCACTTTGCACATAGGTTATGGAGTTCCCTCCTTGAGTTACAGGTGGCAATGTGTGTTTACCTCATGTGAGAGATATGGATTAAATGGAGATTTTTCCTACTATAAATCTTACTGTTGATCGAAATTCCTAGCTAAACCTCCAAAGTTTAGTTTCCATTTCTAAACTTATAGGCTTTTTTCGGATGAAAATGCCCTCCAAAACCCATGAAAATGCCCCCTAAATCCCATCTTCTTCTTCGTTTTTCTTGCTGAAAAAATCTTCTTTTTCATTTTCCTTTTTGAAAAGACCCATCTTCATTTTTCTTTCTTATAAAACCCATCTTCTTCTTCATTTCTCTTCTTTAAAAAACCCATCAATCTTTTTCTTCATTTTTTTTTCATAAAAAACACATCTTCATCTTCGATTTATTCTTAAAAAAACCTTTCTTCTTCATTTTCTACATTTCTACTACGTTGAATCTTCTCTATACGCTTGAAAAAACCCATCTTATTGAATTCAATATCCTGTTGAATTCAAAATGGATGGCGATAATTCAACGAGCACAGCGACGATTCAACAAGATATCGTTGATATTCAACGAGCACAGTGACAATTTAATGAGATCTCGTTGAATTTTAACTAAATGCTATAGATTCTAACCATAGCCATAGAGTAATTCTTGTCTAACAAGCGCAATGAAATGCGACGTTTTAATTTCAACGAGATCTCTATTGCTACGATTAAAATTCGTAGCCTTTAGTTAATATTCCACGAGCACTGACAATCTAATGCGATTTCGTTGAATTTTAACTAAAGGCTACATATTTTAACCATAGGTATAGAGTGCTCGTTGAAATTTGAATGATACTAGTCACATTCCACTGCGCTCGTTGAATACAACGATTACTCTATTGCTACGATTAAAATCTATAGCCTTTGTATAAAATTCAACAAGATTTCATTAAATTGTCATTGTGCTCGTTGAATTGTCGCGTGCTCAGTCAATTATCGCTGTGCACTGTTGAATTTTACTGCGCTCGTTGAAATTTCACTATGCTCGTTGAAATTTTTTAAAAATTTCATATTCACATTTCAACTACCACGTTGTATCCAAATTCGAAACCAACCCAAAAATTTTACATGCACATTTCAACGAACACAGTTATATCCAAGAAGAAGATGTGTTTTTTCAAGAAAAAAAAAATGAAGAATATAGATTTTTTTCAAGAAAAACGAAGAAGATGGGTTTTTTTCAAGAAAAATGAAGAAGTACAATTTTTCCGGTAAGAAAAATGAAGAAGAAGATAGGTTCTAGAGGGCATTTTCGTCCAAAGAAAGCCAATAAGTTTAGAAATGAAAACTAAAGTTTTTAGAGTTTAATTAAAATTTCAGTTAAAACTGAGGTTTACAGATGGAAAAATCTCGATTAAACGAGTGCGATTAGGTGAGACCCCCATCCAACGACGTGGGTGGCACCCCAAATTGTGGGGCTCACAGTGATGTATGTGCCTTAAATTCACACCATCCAACCATTTCAAAGCTCATTTTAGGGCATGATCCCAAAAATGAAGCATGCCCAAATCTTAGGTGGGCCACACCACATGAAACTAGTCTTGATTGAATCCCCACCATTAAAAACTTCATGGAGTCCACCAAATGTATATTTACAGTCCAACTTGTTGATAAGGTCACAAAGACCTATACGAAGAGACCACACAAATATCATCTTGATACAAAGCTTTTGTGGATCACAAGAAGTTTTTAATAGTCAATTACTACTGTTTCCTAGGCTATACTGTTTCCTAGGCTATGGTTCATATGAGATTTGGATATGCTACATTTATTTTTTTATCATCCCTTGAATTGAGTTTTCAATACAGATGGACAGCGTGGATGTAATTGCCTACATCAAGGTGGGCCCCACAGTCAGGATCCCACGCACCGCACCCAGATTAAACACCACAGTGATTGGACGATTCTGACCGTCCAGTGCTTTAGTTTTTTCAAGATCGTTTTAACCATTTATTTTGCTGGTCATTGGTCTGTGCCTACAAAGGTCCACTCTCCTCGATTTTTGGCATATCGCCTGTATACATCATGGCCCACCAGAATAACGGCTTCGATGGCCCCTCGTTTTCCATGTTCACGGTGAGAAAGGTACCGCATAACTTTTATGCAACGTGCGTTGCATGTTATCATTCCGCTTCTACCATGGAGTGGAGCTCCGTGGGGCCACGTACTGTGTGCATGAAATCCACGCCGTCTATCAGGTTCACCCCATCGATTTTTTTTCAAAAAGCCGAAAATTCAGGATAATCCAAAACTCAGGTGGGCCCCAGCATGGGAACAGTCGTGGGAGACGCCCACCACAGAAATCTTTCAGATTATGTATGAGGAACACCAATATGTATATATGCCATCCAAACCATTCATAAGGTGTGCCCAACGAAGATGAAAGGACTCCCACAAAATCAGGCCAATCCAAACACAAGGTGGACCACACACGTGAATTTTCAGTTCTTAGGCATGATTTTGCATTGTTTCCTATGGTGGGACCCACGTGAATTTGGATCAGCCTGATTCTTGAGATCACAGCCAAATAAGCTGGGCACACCTGATGCACGGTTTGGATTCCATGCACCTATCATCTCGTTCTCATAAGAAAATCTTATCAATCTTTAGATTTTTGGTGCAGTGTGAAAAGGGCCATGCAAAAGTCAAGACTGATGAGTGATGAGGGGAGGAGAGTATTAAAGATTGTAAGGTGGTGGTCACGTCAAGCGGGAGATGACTTCCTTTAACCTCTGTGGGGCCACACCGTCCTGTCTATTTTAAATCTAATCCATTCATCTGTTTGGCTTCCTGGTCTTAGGGTACAGGCTCAAAAATAATCGTATTAAGAACTCAGGTGGGCCACACTACACTGCCCAAACCTTTCCTGGCCCACCATGATGTTTGTTCATGATCGATTAGGTTCATAACGTGCCTGCTAGAGTGGATGAAGGGAAAGACAAATACCAGCCAAAACTTTTTTGTCCGGAGAAGATTCCAATGATGGGCATTTAACTCCCACTAATTTTTGTGGAGTGCAGACCCTCTGTTTCGATGTGCCCTAGATTCTCATATGGCCGTCTCATTTTTGCGGACATCAGCATAGCAAATTAAAAATTATATTAAAAAAAAAAAAAAAAAACTTATATCCAGTATCTTTTGGAAAGAAAAAAAAAAACGTTTTCAAGCCAGTACATTACGGCCAGGCCACACTCGGTGCACATGAGCGGTAGCTAGGGTAGGCCCCACCGCGGTGTTTGTGTAAAATCAACCTCAACCACCAGGGCCAAGAGCCCAAAAGTCATGTCCATTTTTATGAATAAGGTGGACCACATGATTGGAAACACCTTACAAGACAACCCTCCCTCTAAATTGTTTTCTTTAGTGTAGCCCAAGTGAATCATGTGTGGGTGTTATTTTGAGCCAAAGGCTTAGATTTTTATGTGTAATATAATTGTTAATTAAAGTGAATTTCATATAGGGTTGACATCCTCTCCTAACTTTTCCTTTGGTGTGGCCCACCAAAATCACTGATTAGCCTAATTTTCTATCTCTGGGCCTAATATGGGATTCAATATCTAATTGTCCCAGTAGAACTTACATAAACATCACAATGAGCCCCATTAACTTAAGAGTAACATCAATATAATTTGTCTTTTTTTTTTTCCCAAAATAAACTCTCAATAAAGCTTTAGACGGATGTGGGGATTTTATTTTTGATGGGACTCACCATGATATGTATGCCAAAACCACTAAGACTATTAAAGGTGTAATCTCAGTTTACTCCCAAATCCAAAAAATTAAGTTGAATTGTAATTCATGTGAAGGTACACCAAAGAAAACACTTGAGAGAGATATGTCCACCCTTGATTTTTTGGAGAGCTACCATGATAATTATATAAACTACACTCGAACATTAGATGAAAAACAATAACTCAGCCACAAGGCTTAATAATTAGGCTGATATGTGATTCAGATGGGCTATACCAAAGAAAACAGTTTAGGGGGACTGTTGCCCTATACACTCTCTTCAGTTATGTGGTTCACCTTAATCACAAATAAGGGTGATTTTTGGGCCATTGGCCTAACATAAGATGATGCACCTAGTGATTGGGATGGATTTTATATAAATATTATAGTGAGGGCCAGTTAAGTAGTGATTCAATTTGCTTGCATGCCCACCCAATTGGTCATGTAAAAGGACGTGGAATGATAATTACATGGATCAATGAGATAACCTTTTGAAAGCCTTTTTGAAAAAGGTACTCAAATGTAAATTCCTCACTAATTAGGTAGTGTATTATAAAATTTCCAAAAAACAAAACAAAAAACAAAAGATGATGGTTTCTACCTTGGTTTGGGTTGGTATGTCTCTTCATCTCTAGATGGTTTGGTGCACCCATTTGGTGTATCCCTTCATCTCAATGGTTTGAATTTCTTCTATAGGTTGGATGGCATATAAACAACATGGCAGACCCGACATTTGTATGTGGAAGTTTCTACGGTGGGTGTTGCCCTCCCAATGTCCCCCATCGTTGCCTTTGGGTGCCGGTCACCTGAGTTATGGATCGGGATTGACTTTGAGATCTAGCGGTAACATGAGGGGGGTGCATCTAATGGACGTGTTGGATGGCACTCACATCATGGTGGGCCCCACACAACTTGAACGTATGGAAGTTATCATACCATAAAATGTATATTATCATTTCCAACATGATGGTGGGCCACACTAATGTTGGTTAATCTCTTGGGTATAGTATCAAATAGTTACTTGGTGCTTTGAATGTTGTTTCCATTGCGAGCTATTTTATATTAGCTTTCGACGCATATCTCTGAGTGTTTGATATGAGGTTTCAAATCGTTAAATGATGGGCTACATAGTAGCTAGGTGATTTTTTGAAAATCTTCAATGGTTTATAGAAAGATAAGAAAAGCCTAAATATTAAAAAAGTTAGTGGCCAACTAAAATAATTTTAAGGTCACTGCCCATCCACTAAGAGTCTCGATAAATCAACCATTTAGACAGGATTAGTCATGAGCCAAGCTAGCTTGAGAAACTTGATCGACTCAAACAAAAAAACTCGCCTCAATTCAATAGGACGAGTCAAGTTGAGTTGCATTTATGAGCTCGAGTTAGAAATCGAGTCAAGTTCGAGCACTGGGTCACTCGACTCGACTCGACTGGACTTAGGCTCGACTCGGCTCGACTCGTTTCATATAATTAATTGTTCAAAAAAAATACCCTGATCTTTTCCTCTTCTACTCTTTTAGGGCCGAACGACTGCCCCCCTTTTCCCCTTTCCATCTTTTCCTCTTCTACTCATTCTCCTTCCCCTAAATCGACTCTTTGCTGGAGCTGGAAGAGATTGGTACTCTCTCTCTCTCTCTCTCTCTCTCTCTCTCTCATTCAATCTCTCTCTTTCCTACGTGCATATTGGGGGGGTTTCTTAATTCTACTGTTTTGTTTAAGTAATAACATTCATTGTTGAGCACATCTGATGGATTGAGCAATTTTAAGTAGAAAACACGGTGAGCTCACGGTGGTTGTTTGTTTTACGCGCCGCACAAAACAAGTTCTATAGTGAGACCACACACCATACACATCTACAAAATAGGGGCTATGGTAAGACCAAACACCATATGCAGCTACTGGTTACAACTTTAGGAGGGAAGTGGTGCATCTGATCCATGAATTAGCTAGGCCTCATCATGAAGATGATCCGCACAATAATAAGGGCAATCCATTCATGTGGTGAGCTATGCATGTACTGTATTAATTTATGGTTCAGAAAATGTTGTTATTGGTATGCATTCAATGCATGCATGACTTAGCTGATGAAAAGATCAGCTAGAGCTAGGCCATTTCAATGGTGGGGTCCCACCTGTAGAAATATTATTCTCCCCTAGTATATGCGTGACTTCTTGAACTTAATGTTGTTGACTTTTAATTTGTATTTTGTAGCAAAAAAATAGAATAAATTGAGGTGGGAGAAATCTCGTCTCAACTCGATCCACTAACTCGCCTCAAGGTCGCCTCGAAAGGTTTGATAAACAAGGCAAGCTCCAATGGTAAGCTCATGGGTGAGCTTAACTGTTCATTTTCTGAATACTAGGCTACATGGGCCATGATAAGAATTTTTATTATTATTATTTGCAATATTGAAAAGTGAGTTTTTATGGTACATGTACAAATCCCATACTCAAAGACAAGGTTTATCAACCAAGCATGATTATAAAAGTATTACTTCTATATGGTAGTCATGAGAACATGAACGGTTCCCATCGTGTCTTGCCTGCTAGCCCATTTGAAAGACACCTAGGCGTTTCAACAACAGGTCTCAAGTTCGAGTGCTAAGGAGACACACTTAACCCCACATGTCGGTGGTTGGATGCATCCCCTGACTAACATGGTGGGGGGCATTGCATGACTAACAACAACAACAACAACAAAAAAAAAAAAAAAAAAAAAAAAAAAAAAAAAAAAAAAAAAAAAAAAAAAAAAAAAAAAGGAAAAGGAAGAAGACGGTTCCAATCATCACCTAAGATAGAATCCGGGGGTTGAAACCTGCCCCCTACAGTAGATGTGACACGGCTCACCTACATTATCAATAACCATAAATGGCCTACTTGCTTGCGTGAGGGAGACAGAGAGAGATCGCGTCCGGCCGCCATACGGTAATTACACAAGCAGCCTTTTCTTTACTGCAGACTCGGTGTTTTTTTTTTTTTTTTTTTTTTTTTTTTTTTTTTTTTCTGCATACCTGTACAGGATGTCCAATTTGTTAAAAGGTGGACCACTCCACAACGATTATTTTGAACGTTTCCTTGTAAAAATTGGATATTCTTCTAGTAATCTTCCACTCTGGCCTAATCTTATGTCATTATTGGAATATAAGTACAAGCTTTATAGATATAATAACATTTAAATTCATAGTTTTATGTGGGAAACGATCAGATGAAGGCACTGTATGTGAACTTCCACATAAAGCTCCTCTTTTTTTTTAAGTTCCTCATGCATGTAGGACATCCAAGTCGTGCGAAGGATGGACCACACCATGATGATTATGTTAGGGAGAAATCAAGCCAATCCACTCATTAGGTGGGTCACACCTGTAATAAATAGAGTCAGATCATCAGCTGTCCATTAATTATAATGATGTAGATGAATAGAACGGCATTGTTTTAGCCATATGAGATTTTCATGGTGTGGCCCGCCTTTTCTCCCGACTTTGATGTGATGTACAAGTGATAATTAGACCGGAAAGATCAGACGGTGAGTGGAGTGCCTGTGTGTACGAACATTGCTATAGCTTGTTGAGGATTGGAAGGATGTCACGTACGGTTGCAAGAAGGGGTCACGTCCCGTGTCATGCACGGATGCAAGTGTTTGAATTCATACCAAGCCGGAGTGGAATATGATGGAAGCAGATTGTGTACTGAGTAAACTCTGTGCGGTCTATCATGATTTATGTATTTCATCCACTCCGTTCAACCATTTTAATAAGTAATTTTATTGATTGAGATAAAAAAATGGAGCATATAAAAATCTTAAGTGGACCACACCACAGGAAACAATGTGAATTGAACCTGTACTGTTGAAAAATTCTTGTGGCTGCGGAAGATTTGGATCAAGATGATATTTGTTTTTTGTCATTCATCAATGTATGTGTGATCTTGTGAACAGGTTGGATGAAAAATAAACATCAATGCGGGCTCTGGAAAGGTTTCAATGGTGGAAATCATTACACCCACTATTTCTTGTGGTATGGTCCACCTTAGTTTTGGATATGCTTCTATTTTGGTTTCAACCCCTTAACTAATCTCGAAAATTGGCTGGACGATGTAGATAAACTATATACATTTACAGTGGGCCCAACTGAGTTTACTCAGTACGATAAGAGCACACTGAATAACTAAGGACGCGGTCCGATTTCAAATATGATAAGCTTAACGTACAAATTGACTTATGGGTCCGTCTTATTTTTTAATTACATTCAAGCAATCACTTATGTTGTCCTTTATTTCCAAGAACATTGCCGATTCAAGGCACAAGTCTACTGCAACAAACAGCTGGGATGAGATGCCCCATGGCTTAAAACCTTCTACATTGTGCTTGGCACTTTCTGGTGGGCGACTATTATTATAAACCGTTTAGATTATGTGTGGAGCCCACATTGTTTTGTATGTTCATCTAATTTATTTAGAACATGCATCCAAATAGGATAAATCGTCATTAAAAAATCTTTCCATTCCAAAACTCATGCAGCTCACAATGTGATTTTAAGGCTTGATTGGATAGTGAATTATGATCGAAATAATTGATAAAAGTGTAATAATTACCAATTACAGTGCCTTTAATAATTATTTGTGCCTTGATAGTTGGAAAAAGTAAAGTAATAATATATTTACATTACTAAAATGTCAAATTAATAGAAAGAAATAAATTAATTTCATATTTAGCTGGGAGATTTTTACTACTATATATGTAATAATTACAAATTCATTTTCCAATTTCTTATTACATATGCATTTAACCATTTAATTATATACTAAATTATATATTTAAATAAATATATAAAATCATAATAATGGTGCCTTTAGTCTTGAGTTTACATAGTGTGCCCCACCTAAGATCTAGATCATTTTGAGTTTTGGATGGCACAAAAATTAAGAGAGGGCGCACATGTGGTTAGATGGGAAGACGTGGATTTGTACTGGATCAGAACGTTTGTATCGGATCGAGCCTGATTGAAAAACGGACCACTAAATAGTGGAATGATATGTGCTTGGTACCCACTTCTCTTACACAGCAAGATGGTACACTTCTGCAAGATCCAAGCGGTTCATTAGAAGGGACTATTAGATCCCTTCCCTAAAAGATCATGATGATTTGATCGACCGATGGGCCACACTAATGTCCAAGCGTGGGCCACCCAATGATTGTATTGGCTGGGCTCTTGAGACTAGGTATTTACACGGTTTACAATTCTACGTGTGGCGGTGAAAGTTACCTCTTATGGAGTTCCCTCCTCAAGATACATGGGGCAATGTGCGTGTGTTTACCTCATGTGAGGGATATGTATTAAACGGAGATTTTTTTTACTATAATCCTCACTTTTGATTGAAATTCTCAGCGAAACCTCCAAAATTTTAATTTTTATTTTTAAACTTACTTTTTTTCAGATGAAAATGCCCTCCAAAACCCACGAAAATGCCCTCCAAATGCCATCTTCTTCTTCACTTTTCTTGTTGAAAAAGCCATCTTCTTCGTTTTCCTTGCTGAAAAAACCCATCTCCTTCATTTTTCTTTGCTGAAAAAACTTATCTACTTTGTTTTCCTTTTTGAAAAGACCCATCTTCATTTTCCTTTCTCAAAAAATCTATATTCTTCTTCGTTTTTCTTTTTGAAAAAACTCTTCTTCTTCATTTTTCTTCCATAAAAAACCCATCTTCATCTTCGTTTTTCTTCTTAAAAAAACATATTTTCTTCTTCATTTTTTACATTTCTTCTTCGTTGAATCTTCTCTATACGAATCACATTTCACTGCATTTGTTGAATACAAGGATTACTCTATGGCTATGGTTAAAATTCGTAATCTTTATTTAAAATTCAACAACACATCATTAAATTGTCGATGTGCTTATTAAATTATCGTCGTGCACGTTGAATTTCACAACGCTCGTTGAAATTTCATTATGCTTGTTTAAATTTCCTAAAAATTTCATATTCACATTTCAATAAACACGTTGTATCCAAATTCAAAACTAACTCTAATTCGAAACTAATTCAAAAATTTCACATGCACATTTCAATGAACACGTTGTATCCAAGAAGAAGATATGTTTTTTCAAAGAGAAAGAAAATGAAGAATATAGATTTTTTTAAGAAAAACGAAGAAGAATATGGATTTTTTTCAAGAAAAACGAAATAAAGTTTTTTCCGATAAGAAAAATGAAGAAGAATATGGGCTTTGGAGGGCATTTTCGTGCAAAGAAAGCCCATAAGTTTAAAAATGAAAACTAAAGTTTTAGAGATTTAGTTGGAAATTTTGGTCAAAACTGAAGTTTACAAGCAGAAAAATCTCAATTAAACGGGAGCGGATTAGGTGAGACCCCCATCCACCGAAGTGGGGTGGTACCCCAAACTGTGAGGCTCACAGTGATGTATGTGCCTTAAATCTACACCATCCAACCATTTCAAAGCTTATTTTAGGGCATGATTCCAAAAATGAAGCATGCCCAAATCTTAGGTGGGTCACACCACAGGCAACAGTCTTGAATGGATCCCACCATTAAAAACTTCATGGAGTCCGCATAATGTATATTTACCGTCCAACCTGTTGATAATGTCATAAAGACCTATATGAAGACACCATACAAACCTCATCTTGATTCAAAGCTTTTTTGGCCCAAGAAAAAGTTCTTAATGCTCAATTACTACTGTTTCCTGCGCCATGGTCCATCTGAGATTTGGATCTGCTACAATTTTTTTTACCATACCTTAAAATGAGTTTTCAATACAGATGGACTGCGTGGATGTAGTCGCGTACATCAAGGTGGGCCCACAGTCAGGGATCTCACGCACCACCGAAGCCGCGCCCAGATTAAACACCACAGTGATTGGACGATTCTGACCGTCCAGTGTTTTGGTTTTTTCAAGATCGTTTTAACCATTTATTTTGCTGGTCATTGGTCTGTGCCTACAAAGGTCCACTCTCTTCGATTTTTGGCATATCACCTGTATACATCATGGCCCACCAGAATAACGGCTTCGATGGCCCCTCGTTTTCCATGTTCACGGTGAGAAAGGTACTGCATGCAACTTTTATGCATCGTGCGTTGCATGTTATCATTCCTCTTCTACCATGGAGTGGAGCTCCGTGGGGCCACGTACTATGTGCATGAAATCCACGCCGTCTATCAGGTTCACCCCCATCGATTTTTTTTTTCAAAAAGTCGAAAATTCAGGATGATCCAAAACTCAGGTGGGCCTCAATATGGGGAACAGTAGTGGGGAACGCCACCACAGAAATCTTTCAGATTATGTATGAGGAACACCAATATGTATATATGCCATCCAAACCATTCATAAGGTGTGCCCAACGAAGATGAAAGGACTCCCACAAGATCAGGCCAATCCAAAACACAGGTGGACCACACACGTGAATTTTCAGTTCTTAGGCATGATTTTGCATTGTCTCCTTATGGTGGGACCCACGTGAATTTGGATGAGCCTGATTCCTGAGATCACAGCCAAATACGCTGGGCAAACCTGATGCACCGTTTGGATTCCATGCACCTATCATCTCGTTCTCATAAGAAAATCTTATCAATCTTTAGATTTTTGGTGTGTGTGAAAAGGGCCATGCAAAAGTCAAGACTGATGACTGATGAGGGGAGGAGAGTATTAAAGATTCTGAGGTGGTGGTCACATCAAGAGGGAGATGACTTCCTGTAACCTCTGTGGGGCCACACCGTCCTGTCAATTTTAAATCTAATCCATTCATCTGTTTGGCCTCCTGGTTTTAAGGTATAGGCTCAAAAATAATCGTACTAAGAACTCAGGTGGGCCACACTACACTGCCCAAACCTTCCTAGGCCCACCATGATGTTTGTTCACGATCGATTATGTTCATAACGTGACTGCTAGAGTGGATGAAGGGAAAGACAAATACCAGCCAAAACTTCTTTGCCTGGGGAAGATTCCAATGGTGGTCCACCTTATTCCAAGTGTAGCCCAAGTGAATCATGTGTAGGTGTGATTTTGAGCCAATGGCTTAGATTTCTATGTGTAATATAATTGTTAATTAAAGTGAATATCATATAGGGTCGATGTCCTCTCCTAACTTTTCCTTTGGTGTGGCCCACCAAAATCACTGATTAGTCTAATTTTCTATCTCTGGGCCTAATATGGGATTCAATATCTAATTGTCCCAGTAGATCTTACATAAACATCACAATGAGCCCCATTAAACTTAAGAGTAACATCAATATAATTTTATTTTTTTTTCCAAAATAAACTCTCAATAAAGCTTTAGACGGATGTGGGGATTTTATTTTTGATGGGACTCACCATGATATGTATGCCAAATCCACCAAGACTATTAAATGTGTAATCTCAGTTTACTCCCAAATCCAAAAAATTAAGTTGAATTGTAATTCATGTGGGGGTACACCTAAGAAAACACTTGAGAGAGATATGTCCACCCTTGATTTGTTGGAGAGCTATCATGATAATTATATAAACTACAATCGAACATTAGATGAAAAACAATAACTCAGCCACAAGGCTTAAAAATTAGGCTGATATGTTATTCAAGTGGGCTATACCAAGGAAAACAGTTTAGGGGGACTGTTGCCCTATACACTCTCTTCAGTTATGTGTTTCACCTGAATCACATATGAGGGTGATTTTTGGGCCATTAGCCTAACATAAGATGATGCACTTAGTGATTGGGATGGATTTTATATAAATATTATAGTGAGGCCCAGTTAAGTAGTGATTCCATTTGCTTGCATGCCCACCCAATTGGTCATGTAAACTTTAAGGAGGTGGAATGATAATTCCATGGATTAATGAGATAACCTTTTGAAAGCGTTTTTGAAAAAGGTACTCAAATGTAAATTCCTCACTAATTAGGTAGTGTATTATAAAATTCCTTAAAAAACAAAAAAAAAAAAAAAAAAAACCAAAAACAAAACAAAAAACAAAAGATGATGGTTTCTACCTTGGTTTGGGTTGGTAATTGGTATGTCTCTTCATCTCGATGGTTTGGTGCGCCCATTTGGTGTATCCCTTCATCTCAATGGTTTGAATTTCTTGTGTAGGTTGGATGGCATATAAACAACATGGCAGACCCTACATTTGTATGTGGAAGTTTCTACGGTGGGTGTTGTCCTCCCAATGTCCCCCATCGTTCCCTTTGGGTGTCGGTCACTTGAGTTATGGATCGGGATTGACTTTGAGATCTAGCGGTAACATGAGGGGAGTGCATCTAATGGACGTGTTGGATGGCACTCACATCATGGTGGGCCCCACACAACTTGAACGCATGGAAGTTTTCATACCATAAAATGTATATTATCATTTCCAACATGATGGTGGGCCACACTAATGTTGGTTAATCTCTTGGGTATAGTATCAAATAGTTACTTGGTGCTTTGAATATCAAATTAATTTCCATTGCGAGCTATTTTATATCAGCTTTCGACGCATATCGCCAAGTGTTTGATATGAGGTTTCAAATCGTTAATATGATGGGTGATTTTTTGAAAATCTTCAATGGTTTATAGAAAGATAAGAAAAGCCTAAATATTAAAAAGGCTAGTGGCCAACTAAATAATTTTAAGGTCACTGCCCATCCACTAAGAGTCTCGATAAATCAACCATTTAGATAGGATTAGTCATGAGCCGAGCCATCTTGAGAAACTCGATCGACTCAACTAAAAAAAAACTCGGCTCAATTCAATAGGACGAGTCAAGTCGAGTTGCATTTAGGAGCTCGAGTCAGAAATCGAGTCAAGTTCGAGCACTCGGTCACTCGACTCAGCTCGACTAGACTTAGGCTCGACTCGGCTCGACCTCAATTGGACTCGTTTCATATAATTAGTTGTTAAAAAAAATACCCTAATCTTCTTAGTTTTTAGGACCGAACGACTGCCCCCCTTTTCCCCTTTTCATCTTTTCCTCTTCTAATCATTCTCCTTCCCCTAAATTGGTACTCTCTCTCTCTCTCTCTCTCTCTCTCTCTCTCTCTTTCCTACGCGCATATTGGGGGGGTTTCTTAATTCTACTGTTTTGTTTAAGTAATAACATTCATTGTTGAGCACATCTGATGGATTGAGCAATTTTAAGTAGAAAACATGGTGAGCTCACGGTGGTTGTTTGTTTTACGCGCCGCACAAAACAAGTTCTATAGTGAGACCACACACCATACACATCTACAAAATAGGGGCTATGGTAAGACCAAACACCATATGCAGCTACTAGTTACAACTTTAGGAGGGAAGTGGTGCATCTGATCCATGAATTAGCTAGGCCTCATCATGAAGATGATCCGCACAATAATAAGGGCAATCCATTCATGTGGTGAGCTATGCATGTACTGTATTAATTTGTGGTTCAGAAAATGTTGCTATTGATTTGCATTCAATGCATGCATGACTTGGCTAATGAAAAGATCAACCAGAGCTAGGCCATTTCAATGGCGGGGTCCCACCTGTAGAAATATTATTCTCCCCTAGTACATATGTGACTTCTTGAACTTAATGTTGTTGACTTTTACTTTGTATTTTGTAGCAAAAAATAGAATAAATTGAGGTGGGAGAAATCTCGCCTCAACTCGATCCACTAGCTCGCCTCAAGTTTGCCTCAAAAGGTTTGACAAACAAGGCAAGCTCCAATGGTAAGCTTAACTGTTCATGTTCTGAATTCTAAGGCTGCATGGGGCCATCATAAGAAATTTTCTTTATTATTATTTGCAACATTGAAAAGTAAGTTTTTATTGTACATGTACAAATCCCATACTCAAAGATAAGGTTTATCAACCAAGCACAATTATAAAAGTATTACTTCTAGAAGGTAGTCATGAGAACATGAACGGTTCCCATCGTGTCTCGCCTGCAAGCACAGCTGAAAGACGCCTAGGCGTTTCAACAACAGGTCTGGTTCGAGTGCTAAGGAGACACACTTAACCCCACAGGTTGGTGGTTCAATGCATCCCCTGACTAACATGGTGAGGGCATTGCATGACGAACAAAAAAAAATGAAAAACAAAAAACAAAAAAAGAAAAAAGGAAAAGGAAGAAGACGAAGAACGGTTCCAATCATCACCTAAGATAGAATTCGCGGGTTGAAACCTGCCCCCTACAGTAGATGTGACACGGCTCACCTACATTGTCAATAACCATAAATGTCCTACTTGCGTGAGGGAGACGAGAGAGATCCCGTCGGGCCGCCATACGGGAATTACACAAGCAGCCTTTTCTTTACAGCAGATTTGGCTCTTTTTTTTTTTTATAGCATTTTTTCAGCATACCTGTACAAGATGTCCAATTTGTTAAAAGGTGGACCACTCCACAACGATTATTTTGAACGTTTCCTTGTAAAAATTGGATAGTCTACAAGTAATCTTCGACTCTGGCCTAATCATATGTCATTATTGGAATATGAGTACAAGCTTTATAGATATAATAACATTTAAATTCATAGTTTTATATGGGAAACGATCAGATGAATGCACTGTATGTGAACTTCCACATAAAGCTCCTCTTTTTTTTTAAGTTCCTCATGCATGTAGGACATCCAAGTCGTGTGAAAGATGGACCACACCATGATGATTATGATAGGGAGAAATCAAGCCAATCCACTCACTAGGTGGGTCACACCTGTAATAAGTAGAGTCAGATCATCAGCTGTCCATTAATTATAATGATGTAGATGAATAGAACAGCATTGTTTTAGCCATAGGAGATTTTCATGGTGTGGCCCACCTTTTCTCCCGGCTTGGATGTGATGTACAAGTGATAGTTAGGCCGGAAAGATCCGACGGTGAGTGGAGTGCCTGTGTGTACGAACATTGCTATAGCTTGTTGAGGATTGGAAGGATGTCACATACGGTTGCAAGAAGGGTCACGTCCCGTGTCATGCACGGATGCAAGTGTTTGAATTCATACCAAGCCGGAGTGGAATATGATGGAAGCAGATTGTGTACTGAGTAAACTCCGTGGGGTCCACCATGATTTATGTATTTCATCCACTCCGTTCATCCATTTTAATAAATAATTTTATGGATTGAGAAAAAAAATGAAGCATATAAAAATCTTAAGTGGACACACCACAGGAAACAATGTGAATTGAACCTGTACTGTTGAAAAATTCTTGCAGCTGCGGAAGATTTGGATCAAGACGATATTTGTTTTTTCGTCATTCATCAATGTATGTGTGATCTTGTGAACAGGTTGGATGAAAAATAAACATCAATGCGGGCTCTGGAAAGGTTTCAATGGTGGAAATCATTACACCCACTGTTTCTTGTGGTATGGTCCACCTGAGTTTTGGATATACTTCTATTTTGGTTTCAACCCCTTAACTAATCTGGAAAATCGGCTGGACGGTGTAGATAAACTACATACATTTACAGTGGGCCCAACTGAGTTTACTCGGTAAGATAAGAGCACACTGAATAACTCGGGACGCGGTCCGATTTCAAATATGATAAGCTTAACGTACAAATTGACTTGTGGCGTCCGTCTTATTTTTTAATTACATTCAAGCAATCTCTTATGTTGTCTTTTATTTCCAAGAACATTGCCATTGAAGGCACAAGTCTACCGCAACAAACAGCTGGGATGAGATGCCCCATCGCCAAAAACCTTCTGGATTGTGCTTGGCACTTTCTGGTGGGCGACTATTATTATAAACCGTTTAGATTATGTGTGGAGCCCACATTGTTTTGTATGTTCATCTAATTTATTTAGAACATGCATCCAAATAGGATAAATTGTCATTGAAAAATCTTCTTATTTCAAAACTCAAGCAGCTCACAATGTGATTTTAAGGCTTGTTTGGACAGTGAATTATGATCGATATAATTGATAAAAGTGTAATAATTACCAATTACAATGCATTGCCTTCTTAGTTGGAAAAAGCAAAATCATAATACATTTACATTACTAAAATTTCAAATCAATAGAAAGAAATAAATTAATTCCATATTTAGCTGGGAGATTTTTACTACTATATATGTAATAATTACAAATTCATTTTCCAATTTCTTATTACATATGCATTTAACCATTTAATTATATACTAAATTATATGTTTAAATAAATATTATAAAATCATAATAATGGTGCCTTTAGTCTTGAGTTTACATAGTGTGCCCCACCTAAGATCTAGATCATTTTGAGTTTTGGATGGCACAAAAATTAAGAGAGGGCGCACATGTGGTTAGATGGGAATATACAAGGCATTAGAGTTGCCACCTGAGGGCAGCAGACGTGGATTTGTACCAGATCAGAACGTTTGTATTGGATCCAGCCTGATTGAAAAACGGACCACTAAATAGAGGAATGATATGTGCTTGGTACCCACTTCTCTTACACAGCAAGATGGTACACTTCTGCAAGATCCAAGCGGTTCATTAGAAGGGATCTAATGTGTTAGATCCCTTCCCTAAAAGATCATGATGATTTGATCGACCGATGGGCCACACTAATGTCCAAGTGTGGGCCACCCAATGATTGTATTGGCTGGGCTCTTGAGACTAGGTATTTATACGGTTTACAATTCTACGTGTGGCGGTGAAAGTTAGCTCCACCACTCTGCACATAGGTTATGGAGTTCCCTCCTCTAGATACATGTGGCAATGTGTGTTTACCTCATGTGAGGGATATGTATTAAACGGAGATTTTTTTTTAGTATAATCCTCACTTTTGATCGAAATTCGCAGCTAAACCTCCAAAATTTTAATCTTTATTTTTAAACTTACCTTTTTCCGGATGAAAATGCCCTTCAAAACCCACGAAAATGCCCTCCGAATGCCATCTTCTTCTTCATTTTTCTTGTTGAAAAAGTCATCTTCTTCTTCGTTTTCCTTGCTGAAAAAACTCATCTTCTTTATTTTTCTTTGCTGAAAAAACTTATCTACTTTGTTTTCCTTTTTGAAAAGAACCATCTTCGTTTTCCTTTCTCAAAAAATCTATATTCTTCTTCGTTTTTCTTTTTGAAAAAACTCTTCTTCTTCATTTTTCTTCCATAAAAAACCCATCTTTATCTTCGTTTTTCTTCTTAAAAAAACATATTTTCTTCTTCATTTTTTACATTTCTTCTTCGTTGAATCTTCTCTATACGAATCACATTTCACTGCATTTGTTGAATACAAGGATTACTCTATGGCTACGGTTAAAATTCGTAATCTTTATTTAAAATTCAACAACACATCATTAAATTGTCGATGTGCTTATTAAATTATCGCCATGCACGTTGAATTTCACAACGCTCATTGAAATTTCATTATGCCTGTTTAAATTTCCTAAAAATTTCATATTCACATTTCAATAAACACGTTGTATCCAAATTCAAAACTAACTCTAATTCGAAACTAACCCAAAAATTTCACATGCACATTTCAATGAACACGTTGTATCCAAGAAGAAGATAGGTTTTTTCAAGGAGAAAGAAAATGAAGAATATAGATATTTTTAAGAAAAACGAAGAAGAATATGGATTTTTTTCAAGAAAAACGAAATAAAGTTTTTTCCGGTAAGAAAAATGAAGAAGAATATGGGTTTTGGAGGGCATTTTCGTGCAAAGAAAGCCCATAAGTTTAAAAATGAAAACTAAAGTTTTAGAGATTTAGTTGGAAATTTTGGTCAAAACTGAAGTTTACAAGCAGAAAAATCTCAATTAAACGGGAGCGGATTAGGTGAGACCCCCATCCACCGAAGTGGGGTGGTACCCCAAACTGTGAGGCTCACAGTGATGTATGTGCCTTAAATCTACACCGTCCAACCATTTCAAAGCTTATTTTAGGGCATGATTCCAAAAATGAAGCATGCCCAAATCTTAGGTGGGTCACACCACAGGCAACAGTCTTGAATGGATCCCACCATTAAAAACTTCATGGAGTCCGCATAATGTATATTTACCGTCCAACCTGTTGATAATGTCATAAAGACCTATATGAAGACACCATACAAACCTCATCTTGATTCAAAGCTTTTATGGCCCAGAAAAAGTTTTTAATGCTCAGTTACTACTGTTTCCTGCGCCATGGTCCATCTGAGATTTGGATCTGCTACAATTTTTTTTACCATACCTTAAAATGAGTTTTCAATACAGATGGACTGCGTGGATGTAGTCGCGTACATCAAGGTGGGCCCACAGTCAGGGATCTCACGCACCACCGAAGCCGCGCCCAGATTAAACACCACAGTGATTGGACGATTCTGACCGTCCAGTGTTTTGGTTTTTTCAAGATCGTTTTAACCATTTATTTTGCTGGTCATTGGTCTGTGCCTACAAAGGTCCACTCTCCTCGATTTTTGGCATGTCGCCTGTATACATCATGGCCCACCAGAATAACGGCTTCGATGGCCCCTCGTTTTCCATGTTCACGGTGAGAAAGGTACTGCATACAACTTTTATGCATCGTGCGTTGCATGTTATCATTCCTCTTCTACCATGGAGTGGAGCTCCGTGGGGCCACGTACTGTGTTCATGAAATCCACGCCGTCTATCAGGTTCACCCCCATCGATTTTTTTTTTCAAAAAGCCGAAAATTCAGGATGATCCAAAACTCAGGTGGGCCCCAATATGGGGAACAGTAGTGGGGAACGCCCACCACAGAAATCTTTCAGATTATGTATGAGGAACACCAATATGTATATATGCCATCCAAACCATTCATAAGGTGTGCCCAACGAAGATGAAAGGACTCCCACAAGATCAGGCCAATCCAAAACACAGGTGGACCACACACGTGAATTTTCAGTTCTTAGGCATGATTTTGCATTGTTTCCTATGGTGGGACCCACGTGAATTTGGATCAGCCTGATTCCTGAGATCACAGCCAAATAAGCTGGGCACGCCTGATGCACGGTTTGGATTCCATGCACCTATCATCTCGTTCTCATAAGAAAATCTTATAATCTTTAGATTTTTGGTTCGTGTGAAAAGGGCCATGCAAAAGTCAAGACTGATGAGTGATGAGGGGAGGAGAGTATTAAAGATTCTGAGGTGGTGGTCACATCAAGAGGGAGATGACTTCCTGTAACCTCTGTGGGGCCACCGTGCTGTCTATTTTAAATCTAATAAATCTAATCCATTCATCTGTTTGGCCTCCTGGTTTTAGGGTATAAGCTAAAAAATAAGCGTGTTAAGAACTCAAGTGGGCCACACTACACTGCCCAAACCTTCCTGATGTTTGTTCATAATCGATTACGTTCATAACGTGACTGCCAGAGTGGATGAAGGGAAAGACAAACACCAGCCTACTCCAAAACTTCTTTGTCTGGAGAAGATTCCAATGGTGGGCATTTAACTCCCACTAATTTTTGTGGAGTGCAGATCCTCTGTTTCGGTGTGCCCTAGATTCTGGTATGACCGTGTCATTTTTGCGGACATCAGCATCGCAATTAAAATATAAATTAAAAAAAAAACTTATTTCCAATATCTTCTGGGAAAAAAAAAAAAGTTTCCATGCCACTACATTCCGGCCGGACCACACTCGGTGCACATGGGTGGTAGCTAGGGGAGGCTCCACCGTGGTGTTTATGTAAAACCAACCTCAACCACCAGGTGTGTCACCCGCCAAAAACCCAAAAATTATCTCCATTTATGAATAAGGTGGACCACATGATTGGAAACACCTTACCAGGCAAGTCTCTCCCCCTAAACTGTTTTCTTCAGTGTAGCCCAAGTGAATCATGTACTGGTGTCATTTTGAACCAAGGGCTTAGATTTTTATGTGTAATATATATAATTGTTAAATTGAATTTCATATAGGGTGGACCCTGTAAAAATCAAGGGTGGACGTCCTCTCCTAACTTTTCCATTGGTGTGGCCCACCAAAATCACTGATCAGCCTAATTTTCTATCTCTGGGCCTAATATGGGATTCAATATCTAATTGTTATAGTAGATCTTACATAAACATCACAACGAGCCCCATTAAAATTAAGAGTAACATCAATATAATTTGTTTTTGTTTTTTTTTTTTTTTTCAAAATAACCTCTTGATAAAGCTTTAGAGGGATGTGGGGATTTTATTTCTGATGGGGCTTAACATGATGTGTATGCCAAATCAACTAAGACTATTGAACGTGTAATCTCAGTTTACTCCCAAATCCAAAAATTCAAGATGAATTGTGATTCATTCATGTTTGGTATACCAAAGAAAAGATTTGAGAGAGATACGTCCACCCTAGATTTTTACAAGTACAATGTTAAATATATAAACTACACTCGACCATTAGATGGAAAACAATAACTCAGCCACAAGGCTTAAAAATTAGGCTGATATGTGATTCAGGTGTGCTATACCAAGGAAAACAATTTAGGGGACCGTTGCCCTATACACTCTCTTCAATTATGTGGTTCACCTGAATCACAAATGAGGGTGATTTCTTGGGCTATTGGCCTAACATAAAATGATGCACCTAGTGGTTGGGATGGATTTTACATAAATATCATAGTGAGGCCCACTCAAGGAGTGATTCCATTTGCTTGCATGCCCACCCAATTGGTCGTGTAAACTTAAGGAAGTGGAATGATAATTACATGGATTAATGAGATAACCTTTTGAAAGCCTTTTTTGAAAAAGGTACTCAAACGTAAATTCCTCACTAATTAGGTAGTGTATTATAAAATTCCCAAAAAACAAAAACAAAACAAAACAAAAAAACAAAAGATGATGGTTTCTACCTTGGTTTGGGTTGGTAGCATGGAAGTTATCATACCATAAAATGTATATTATCATTTCCAACATGATGGTGGGCCACGTACACTAATGTTGGTTAATCTCTTGGGTATAGTATCAAATAGTTACTTGGTGCTTGGAATGTCGAATTGATTTCCATTGCAAGCTATTTTATATCAGCTTTCGATGAGTGTTTGATATGAGGTTTCAAATCATTAATATGATGGGCTACATCCTAGCTAGGTGATTCTCTAAAAATCTTCAATGGTTTATAGAAAAATAAGAAAAGCCTAAATATTAAAAAGGTTAGCAGTCAACTAAAGTAATTTTAAGGTCACTACCCATCCACTAAGAGTCTTGACAAATCAACCATTTAGATAGGATTGGTCATGAGCCAAGCTAGTTTAAGAAACTCGATCGACTCGACTAAAAAAACTTGCCTCAACTTAATGGGACGAGTCAAGTTGACGCAGGGAGGACGTGGTAGGTCGATCACCGTCTCCCTAACCGATAGTTTCTGTTCGCTTCCCCAAGTGTAGGGTTGCGATGTAGTAATAAACTCGGTAATACCGAGGTCGATCCACAGGGACTTATGTAGGATGTCACAAACTCATCCACAAGTTTCTATTGAAGCTAACAATCAAAGTTTGAATAGAATGTGTGTGATTAACAGTTTAAGCTAGATTGAATGTAAACAATTATAAGAAGGCACTAGGGGTTCGAGGATTCACTTGTAGCAATCCTCGATGTTCAATCCGCTGTGATTTCCCATTCTCTCAATTAGAATCACCAGTCAGGTCTATCTAATCGGATGATAGAACTGTTAAACCAGAAGTCTGTAACATGTAAGTTCTGTGCATAAAGTTCACTCAACTCTAGGCTGATCTGAGCATGCTCATTGCATAGGTCATTCACCTTTTCTATAGGTCCAATTCCCAATCATAACCATCCTCAAGTCTTCTCACAAGACAAGGCTAGATCATGATTTGAACTGGATTCAAATTATATGCACAGTCCATACATATTTCAGATAATCAACCAAAACTAGAACTTTGGCATGAAGTCCCTTTATGAAGAGCTTGGTACTAGAGCGCACTCCAATTCCTCGGATCATACAGGTCTAGACCGTTGCAAACAAATTAAGAAGATAAGTAATTCATCCAAACATCCATGAGTCATCACAAGACTAAGAGAAATTACTTAAAAACTTGTATAAACTTCAAACCTTAGTTCATAATCATGAATTCCAAACTGAAAACCACTTAACTACGAATTAAAACATCTTGGATACACTACAAGCTTCACCTCTTAGCCCTAGCTAAGAGGTTTAGCTGCTCATGATCCAAGGAAACATGAAACAACTCTAAAAAAATATGAAAACAGCAAAGCAAACCAAAAGGAGTTGTGAAACTCCAATCTTCACTTCCACAGCCTCCAACCTCGCTTGAACCCTTCTAGGATGCCCTAGGAACGATCCCTAGGTGTCCTTTTATAGTCTGGAAGCTCCACAACTTCGGAAGAATCGAGAACTTGCGTAACACTTACGCAGCGCAGAGAAAATCGGGATGAAATTAGAAATTTCTAACTCGGTACGCATGGCCGACCGGTCACGACCGGTCGGCCTCAATACACATTCATTCCAGCAAGCATGGCCGACCGGTCATGACCGGTCGGACGTCTACATTGACGTTCCAGCAAGTATGGCCGACCGGTCATGACCGGTCGGCCTCATTCAATATTGGTCCAGCAATCATGTCCGACCGGTCATGACCGGTCGGACGTCCTCACTCCTGTTCCAGTAGTCATGTCCGACCGGTCATGACCGGTCGGATGTCTTCAGTAGATTCCCAATGTGCATGGCTGACCGGTCACTGACCGGTCTAGCTTCCTTGGCCGACCGGTCACGACCGGTCAGCCCTCTTTTCTTCTTGCATTTTTTCTTTCTTTCTTCCTTCTGCTTCCTTTTCTTCTTTAGTTCTTTCTTTCTTTATTAGAATGGTTCCAAATGAGCTCATTATATCTTCAATTGAGTAGAGTCCATCCTCAATCCTGTAGTCACACAACATGCATTGAATTAGCTTCCAAACCATACAAACCTTGCACAATGAGTGATGAATTGGGGTTAGAATATGCATAATTAAGAGCTCAACACACCCCCCAACCAGCATTTTGCTAGTCCCGAGCAAAACATGCGTGAAGCTAATCTCATTCTTCTAAACTCAACTCTCTTTCAGAAACCATCCTTCTATACATTCCAGGGTTCATAAGTGTAAGATTCAGAGAAATTAGGCGTCAAAGGTTGGCACCATAAATCCTCAAGACATGATAGGCATTCATATGAGATTCCCACTAATTGGTTGATAAATAGAGGAAATTGAACAAATTCATCCTAGTGTGGGTAGTGAAAATTCATTCCACGAGTTTCTAGGATTATCTTCTTCATAGATTAACTAGACTATAGAACTCAAGGTACATAGAGCCACATCAAGCCAATGACAGGAAATTGCCTTACCGTCCTTCCGACGACTTTCACACTACGTCCCATTTCCGGCTTTGGTTACGGGTAGACCATCCCCCGGCTGGTAGTAGGTAGCCCTAATCGGAATTTTCCACCGTTTTTCCACATTCCCAATTTCATCCTTCCTTTTCCTTTTTCTTTTTAAATTAGATAGGATTTTTAGAAATCCATATCTTTCATTATTTTCCCATGGACAAGGATGGACAAAGTACCCCGGCCTGATTTCTCAATACCTTAATTCAAAGTCTAACTCATCCCTAAATCACATAATCCCTTCAACTCATGAAAATCGTGTAATGTGAACTAGGTGTAAAAGTGTTCAGATTTTCTATCAATCACAAAAATAGGGGAGTTCTCATATAAAACCATTATGCAATGAGAGATTCCAGACATCCAGCCTTATACACTTCATATCTCCTCCTCTTATGCTCATATCAACTCGAATGCATAGAACCAATGTTTTCCAAAAGAGTTTCGAATTTTTGAAAAAAATCGAAAAATTTCCACATAATTGCTTGAGATGTTGCAAAATGCTAGATTCATCCAAGCGGTCCTACACCCCCCAACCAAATCGTGCATTGTCCTCAATGTAAAAGATGCGCAATGAGCAAAACATGAGAGCAATTTGAAAATAAAAGGGAGTGAGGAATGATATTACCTGAGAGAGTGAACATTGGAAATCTTCCTCCTTCTAACAAACCTATGAAAACGAAAACAAAAGCAGCAAAGTCCTAATCCTAACTACTCTATACCTCCATCAGACTAGGAGATCAATCATCCTGATACACAGGATCATTCAGGGGTAAGGACATACCTTCTGAAGGAAAATTCTCAAAGAACGGCTTTAATCGCTGCCCATTTGCTTTGAAAATGTTGCCGTTCCTCGGATTCAACAGCTCGACAGTCCCATACGGATAGATAGTTTGCACAATGTAGGGACCGGTCCATCGAGATTTTAGTTTTCCCGGAAATAGATGTAAGCGAGAATTATACATAAGGACTTTTTGGTTGATTGTGAATGTCTTGCGAAGAATATGCTTATCATGGAATATCTTTGTCTTGTCCTTGTAAATTCTCGCATTTTCATAAGCGTCATTCCGGATTTCTGCAAGTTCATTCAATTGTAGTTTGCGTAACGAGCTTGCCTTGTCAGAATTGAAATTCATCTTCTTAATAGCCCAATATGCCTTATGTTCCAATTCCATAGGTAGGTGACAAGCCTTCCCATAGACAAGTCTATAGGGAGACATTCCAATAGGGGTTTTAAAGGCAGTACGGTAAGCCCAAAGCGCATCGGTAAGTCGAAGTGACCAATCCTTGCGATCGGGATTCACCGTTTTCTCCAAAATGTGTTTAATCTCCCTATTGGATATCTCAGCTTGTCCACTAGTTTGTGGGTGATAGGGAGTGCTCACTTTGTGTGTAACGCCATATTTCTTCATTAAGGCTGCAAAAGGGCGATTGCAAAAGTGAGACCCTCCATCACTTATGATGACTCGAGGTGTTCCAAACCGGGAAAGAATATTTTCTTTTAAAAATCGAATGACCGTTTTATGGTCATTATTCCGGCAAGGAATGGCCTCGACCCATTTGGAGACATAATCAACAGCAAGTAAGATGTATAAATTTCCAAAAGAAGATGGGAATGGGCCCATGAAATCGATGCCCCAACAATAAAAATTTCGATAATTAAAATGGGATTAAGTGGCATCATATTTCTACGGGAGATTCCTCCTAGTTTCTGACAAGGTTCACATGCTTTGCAAAACTCATGTGTGTCTTTGAACATGGTGGGCCAATAAAACCCACATTGCAGAATTTTCGCTGTGGTCTTTTTGGCTGAAAAATGGCCACCACAGGCTTGAGAATGACAGAAGGAGATGATACTTTGTTGCTCATTATCTGGGACACATCTCCTTATGATTTGGTCGGGACAATACTTGAACAAGTATGGGTCGTCCCATAGAAATTTCCGTACCTCTGAGAAGAATCGATCCTTATCTTGCTTTTTCCAATATGTAGGAATTGTACCTGTAGCAAGATAATTAGCAATGTCCGCATACCATGGCAATTGGGAAACAGCAAAAAGTTGTTCATCAGGAAACATGTCATTGATTGCAGTCGTTTCAGGGGAATCAGTGAGGACAAGTCGAGAGAGGTGGTCAGCTACTACATTCTCTACTCCTTTCTTATCACGTATTTCTAAGTCGAATTCTTGGAGTAGGATGATCCATCTTAATAACCGTGGTTTAGCATCCTTCTTAGAGAGAAGATACTTAAGCGCGGCATGGTCGGTGAATACGATGATCTTGGATCCAATCAAGTAGGATCTAAACTTTTCCAAGGCAAAAACTACTGCTAAAAGTTCCTTTTCAGTAGTGGTGTAGTTTGCCTGGGCTGAGTTTAGGGTTCTACTTGCATAGTAGATAACACATGGCTTTTTATCTTTTCTTTGGCCTAACACGGCCCCAATAGCATAGTCGCTAGCATCGCACATAATCTCAAAAGGAAGGCTCCAATCAGGTGGTTGCATTATTGGGGCGCATGTCAACATGCCTTTAAGGGTGGTAAAGGCCTTTTGACATTCTTCACTCCACTCAAATGAATTTTCCTTTTGAAGTAGGTTGCATAAAGGACGAGAGAGTGAACTGAAATCCTTTATGAACCGTCTATAAAATCCTGCGTGTCCTAAAAAGGACCGTATATCTCGTATGCTTTTGGGCGGTGGGAGGTTAGAGATAAGATCAATTTTCGCCTTGTCCACCTCAATTCCATTTTGTGAAACGATGTGACCAAGTACAATTCCCTTTTGAACCATGAAGTGACACTTTTCCCAATTGAGTACAAGGTTCTTTTCTTCACATCTTTTTAGCACAGATTTCAAGTGTTTGAGGCACTCATCAAAGTTACAACCAAATACAGAAAAATCATCCATGAAGACTTCAAGAATGGTCCCCACCATGTCAGAAAAGATGCTCATCATGCAACGCTGAAAGGTGGCAGGGGCATTACATAGTCCAAACGGCATTCGTCGATAGGCGAAAGTACCGAATGGACATGTGAATGTAGTCTTTTCTTGATCTTCACGGGCAATTTCTATTTGGTTGTACCCTGAATAGCCATCAAGAAAGCAAAAGTGGGAATGACCCGCCAACCGTTCTAAAATCTGATCAACAAACGGTAGGGGGAAGTGGTCTTTCCTCGTGACAGTGTTTAGCTTCCTGTAGTCAATGCACATTCTCCAACCGGTAGTGACTCTAGTTGGTACGAGTTCATTATTGGCATTGGCTATGATGGTTATTCCGGATTTCTTTGGCACCACTTGAGTTGGGCTCACCCATTGGCTATCAGATATTGGGTAAATGATACCTACATCCAATAGTTTCACCACTTCGGCCTTAACCACATCCTTCATATTTGGATTTAGTCGTCTTTGTGGTTGCCGGGATGTCTTTGCATTTTCCTCAAGATGTATGCGGTGAGTGCAAATCAGTAGGTCTATGCCTTTGAGATCCGCAATTGTCCATCCGATGGCACTCTTGTGCTCTAATAGAGTGGCTATTAGCCTACTCTCTTGTTCCTCATCCAAGTGGGAAGAAATCACCACTGGATATGTCTCATCTCGACCTAAATAGACATATTTTAGCTCACTTGGCAATGGTTTTAGGTCGAGTTTTGGTGCCTTAATGTTGGATGGGAGGGCCTTGTTCTCATTTATAGGCAAAGGTTCAATTGGGGCCCTCCATCTTTTATTTTCACGCACCAGCATCACATCTAGAATGGCATCCATCTCTTGTGTTGTATTATCAATCATATCATGGAGATGGGCCACACATGCCTCTAAAGGGTCGGAAAATAGTGACAAGGGGATTGTATCTTCCACGAATGATTCGATCATGTTTAGTTCGTGGATATCATCATCAACTTCCCGCGGTTGTTTGCATAACTCAAATATATTAAGCTCAAGAGTCATATTTCCAAAGGACATTTGTACCAGTCCGTTTCTACAATTGATAATGGCGTTTGAGGTAGCTAGAAACGGCCTTCCAAGTATGACAGGAATTTGAGTACCGGTGCCTATCACGGGATGTGTGTCCAAGACAATAAAATCTACTGGATAGTAGAATTTATCAACTTGAACTAGGACATCCTCTACCATTCCTCTCGGTATCCGGATGGATCTATCAGCAAGTTGGAGTGTGGTTTTGGTGGGTTTCAATTCACCTAACCCAAGTTGTTCGTAGACCGAGTATGGAATGAGATTCACACTTGCCCCCAAGTCGAGTAGGGCTTGTTTAATCTGGTAGTCTCCTATGATGCATGATATGGTTGGACTACCCGGATCTTTGTATTTTTGGGGCACCTCTTGTTTGATGATGGCACTCAAATTCTCAGCCAAAAGCACTTTGTTGTGAACATTATGTTTCCTTTTGATTGTACACAATTCCTTTAAAAATTTGGCGTAAGATGGTATTTGTTTTATTGCATCCAACAGCGGAATGTTGATCTTCACCTGCTTGAAAACTTCCAGAATCTCCAGATTTTTATCTAAAGGTTTAGGTGAAATCAACCTTTGTGGAAATGGGGCAACTGGCTTGTATTGTCTTTCCGGTTCTTTCTCTTGTGGAATATTGTTTGGGCTATCATCCTCTTTGGGAATTTCCGGATCCTTAGGCTTGGGGGCCTTCACCGGATTGGATTTATCAATTTCTTTCCCACTTCTCAAAGTGGTGATAGCTTGGACATGTTCCGTATGGTGGGAGGATGAGCTTGCATCTTGTATCTCATATTGGGTCCTTGGATTAGGAAGAGGTTGGGCAGGGAGTGTGCCCTTCTCTCTAACACTAAGGTGAGCTTCAACTCTAGCCAAAGATGTTTTCAATTCATTGATGGCTTGGTTTGAGTTTTGATTGAATTTCAATTGCTCTTGCATGAACCCATCTATTTTTAGAGAGTTTGTCTTGTTTTGCTCATTCTGGACTGATACAAATGCACCCAACATCTCTTCTAGTGATACTTTTGGAGTGTTGTTTGCATTTGCATTGGGCCCATTCTTCCAACTGAAGTTGGGATGGTTCTTCCAATTAGGATTATACGTGTTTGAGTTTGGAGCACCATATTGCTGCTGATAACTGTTTATGGCATTTGTTTGTTCCTGTAAAATGCCTTGGACTGCTGAAATTGTGGGACAATCGGGTGTAGCATGTTGATTTCCAGCACAAATTCCACAAACAGTTTCAACCTCAGTGGAGTTGATTGTTTCCCCTTTTCTTAATTCCATGGCTTCGACCTTTCTTGTAAGGCTAGCCAACCGTGCACTTATGCTATCTTCTTCTGATAGGACATACATTCCTCCCTTTTCCTTTTGTTGGCCAATCTTGGAATTTGTTGGTTTAGGTGTGTCCCAAGATTGTGCACTTTCAGCCAATTCTTCCAGATAATCCCATGCTTCATCAGCTTCCTTATTCATGAACTCCCCATTACACATCATCTCTATAAATTGGCGCATGGATGGAATCAGTCCTTCATAGAAAAAACTTATAATCCGCCAATTTTCATAGCCATGATGTGGGCATGCATTTAATAGGTCCTTGAATCTCTCCCAACATTGGGAAAAGGTTTCATCCTCCTTTTGGGCAAAGTTCATGATAAGGCGCTTAAGCATGTTCGTTTTGTGAGTAGGGAAGAATTTTTTTATAAATTCTCTGTGCATGTCGTTCCATGACTCGATTGATCTTGGCCTTAATGCATACAGCCAACCTTTGGCTTTATCCTTAAGAGTGAAAGGGAAGAATTTAAGTCTTACTACATCTTCAGTCACATTTGCAAAGTGCATGGTGGTGATTACCTCATCAAACTCCCTAAAGTGTTGATAGGCACTTTCACTGTCTAAACCATGGAATTTAGGGAGAAGATTGATCACTCCCGGTTTCAAATCCACATTCCCTGCATTTGGTGGAAATACTATGCATGAGGGAGTGCTTGTTCTTGCAGGTTGCAAGAAATCACGTAAAGTCCTAGGTCGAGGAACATTCTCAACCACATTTTCCCCTGTTTCGGTTTGATTTTGAACCGGGTTAGGTTGATTTGTAGCCATACTTTCAGATAAAATTGGAGAATTTAGATGTCTCCTAGCACGTGGCTCTCTATCAATCCCTTCTACTATCCCCCCTTCACTTATGAGTCGGTTATTGGAATCCCGAGCCCAATGTGGCATGCAAAATCAAAAATAAGAAACAAAAGAAAGGAAAAAGAATTCTTCCTTCTTTTTCTTTACTCTTCTCTAAGACCGAAGCACAAGGTGTCTTGCAATGGCTAGGCCAAAAACAAAGATAGAGACCGATTTCTCCTGGTCAATAGGGGTTCAGAGAACACCCCGCCCACTCTTTGAATCTTTTGAGAAAAGGCACAGAAAAAGGAGAAAGAGGAGTAGAGATGAGAAAAGAAATCCCTGAGCACAAGGTGATCCAAGACGGCAAAGCCGACCAATAGGAATCCAGGTGGCAAAAAGGCCGACCTTTCAGAGATCCAAAAGGAGTCTCCACCCACTCTACAAGAGATGAATAAAATAAGAATGACTATGAGAAGGAGAAGAGTAAGGTTTTAGAAGGATAGAACCTGATTCGCACTTGAAATCCTTGAATCTTCTCCAGCTTCCTAGAAATCCTTGAAAAAAAAATCAAATAAACAAACTAAGTTAGTTCTAATAATCTAAAAGAGTCCTAAATAGATACTAATTTCAGAAATTTGTGAAAACCGTCAAGGTCCCCGGCAACGGCGCCAAAAACTTGTTCGCTTCCCCAAGTGTAGGGTTGCGATGTAGTAATAAACTCGGTAATACCGAGGTCGATCCACAGGGACTTATGTAGGATGTCACAAACTCATCCACAAGTTTCTATTGAAGCTAACAATCAAAGTTTGAATAGAATGTGTGTGATTAACAGTTTAAGCTAGATTGAATGTAAACAATTATAAGAAGGCACTAGGGGTTCGAGGATTCACTTGTAGCAATCCTCGATGTTCAATCCGCTGTGATTTCCCATTCTCTCAATTAGAATCACCAGTCAGGTCTATCTAATCGGATGATAGAACTGTTAAACCAGAAGTCTGTAACATGTAAGTTCTGTGCATAAAGTTCACTCAACTCTAGGCTGATCTGAGCATGCTCATTGCATAGGTCATTCACCTTTTCTATAGGTCCAATTCCCAATCATAACCATCCTCAAGTCTTCTCACAAGACAAGGCTAGATCATGATTTGAACTGGATTCAAATTATATGCACAGTCCATACATATTTCAGATAATCAACCAAAACTAGAACTTTGGCATGAAGTCCCTTTATGAAGAGCTTGGTACTAGAGCGCACTCCAATTCCTCGGATCATACAGGTCTAGACCGTTGCAAACAAATTAAGAAGATAAGTAATTCATCCAAACATCCATGAGTCATCACAAGACTAAGAGAAATTACTTAAAAACTTGTATAAACTTCGAACCTTAGTTCATAATCATGAATTCCAAACTGAAAACCACTTAACTACGAATTAAAACATCTTGGATACACTACAAGCTTCACCTCTTAGCCCTAGCTAAGAGGTTTAGCTGCTCATGATCCAAGGAAACATGAAACAACTCTAAAAAAATATGAAAACAGCAAAGCAAACCAAAAGGAGTTGTGAAACTCCAATCTTCACTTCCACAGCCTCCAACCTCGCTTGAACCCTTCTAGGATGCCCTAGGAACGATCCATAGGTGTCCTTTTATAGTCTGGAAGCTCCACAACTTCGGAAGAATCGAGAACTTGCGTAACACTTACGCAGCGCAGAGAAAATCGGGATGAAATTAGAAATTTCTAACTCGGTACGCATGGCCGACCGGTCACGACCGGTCGGCCTCAATACACATTCATTCCAGCAAGCATGGCCGACCGGTCATGACCGGTCGGACGTCTACATTGACGTTCCAGCAAGTATGGCCGACCGGTCATGACCGGTCGGCCTCATTCAATATTGGTCCAGCAATCATGTCCGACCGGTCATGACCGGTCGGACGTCCTCACTCCTGTTCCAGTAGTCATGTCCGACCGGTCATGACCGGTCGGATGTCTTCAGTAGATTCCCAATGTGCATGGCTGACCGGTCACTGACCGGTCTAGCTTCCTTGGCCGACCGGTCACGACCGGTCAGCCCTCTTTTCTTCTTGCATTTTTTCTTTCTTTCTTCCTTCTGCTTCCTTTTCTTCTTTAGTTCTTTCTTTCTTTATTAGAATGGTTCCAAATGAGCTCATTATATCTTCAATTGAGTAGAGTCCATCCTCAATCCTGTAGTCACACAACATGCATTGAATTAGCTTCCAAACCATACAAACCTTGCACAATGAGTGATGAATTGGGGTTAGAATATGCATAATTAAGAGCTCAACAGTTTCTCGAATCCACGAGAAGAAATAAAAGATAAAAAGAGAAATTTAATTCCATTTAATTGATTTATTGATAATTGAATCCCTAACAGACGGAATTACAATGCATATAAATAGGAAACTAACCCTAGGTAAAGTATCAGAATCCAACTCCAACTTAAACTCCTAGAAAACGCAACTTATTATAAATAATAAACTTACTATTTATAGAAGTCGTTCAATCCTACTAGAACTCTTGGTTTTCGGCCAAAAATAGAAAGTTATCAAACAGCCTCAACCACGTTGTTCTACTAAATATTCTAAGCCCTTTTCATGTTGGGCACTAATTCTAAAGCCCTACATATGCAAAGTTATGATCGAATTAAAACTTACTATAAATAGTAAAACTGAAAATAAACTAGCCTAATGACCGTCGATACGGTCGAATCTCGCGATTCCGACCTGGGCAACCCGGCGTAGTGGGGTTGGTTGGCTAAAGTAGCTCGAGCTACCCCAAATTGATATATTATACATCCCGTAACTCATTCCGGATGGTGAGATACGACCGAGATACGGTCCGGATCACTTTCGACCCCGACCGGTCTTCTTTTGCTCCATCTGGGCCATGAAATAATCAGCGACCCATTCTACATCATAAGTCGAGTTGCATTTAGGAGCTCGAGTCAAGTTCGAGCACAAGGTCACTTAACTCGATTCAACTCAACCTCAACTCAACTCGTTTCATATAATTAGTTGTTAAAAAAAATACCCTGATTTTCTTATTTTTTAGGGTCGAACGACTGCCCCCCTTTTCCCTTTTTTCCTATTTTCCTCTTCTACTCATTCTCCTTCCCCTAAATCGACTATTTGCTTGAGCTGGAAGAGATTGGTACTCTCTCTCTCTCTCTCTCTCTCTCTCTCTCTCTCTCTCTCTCTCTCTCATTCAATCTCTCTCTTTCCTACACGTTGGGATCCAAACCTAGATATAAGACCCTCACACGTTGGGGGGGTGTCTTAATTCTACTGTTTTGTTTAAGTAATAACATTCCTTATGGAGCACATCTAATGGATTGAGTAATTTCAAGTAGAAAACATGGTGAGCCCATAGTGGTTGTTTGTTCTACGCGCTGCACAAAATAGGTGCTATGGTAAGACCACACACCATACACATCTACAAAATAGGGGTTATGGTAAGACCAAACACCATATGCAGCTACTGGTTGCAACTTTAGGAGGGAAGTGGTGCATCTTATCCATAAATTAGTTGGGCCTCATCATGAAGATGATCCAAACAATAATAAGGGCAATCCATTCATGTGGGGAGCTACGCATGTACTATATTAATTTATGGTTCGGAAAATGTTACTAGCAGTCTGCATTCAATGCATGCATGACCTGGCTGATGAAAAGATCATCCAGAGCTAGGTTATTTGATCAATGGTGGGGTCTTACCTGTAGAAATATTGTTCTCCCCTAGTATATGTGTGACTTCTTGAACTTAATGTTGTTGACTTTTAATTTGTATTTTGTAGCAAAAAATAGAATAAATTGAGGTGGGAGAAATCTCGCCTCAACTCGATCCACTAGCTCGCCTCGAAAGGTTTAGCAAGCAAGGCAAGCTCCAATGGTAAGCTCAGCAATGAGCTCGAACTCGAACTCGAGCATGAGATCGAGGAGAGCACAGACAAGTCAAGACAAGCTTGGCCCACCCACCTCAACTCAACTCGGCTTGATGTACAGCCTTACATTTAGATGAGTGAAAATATAGAGTTATTAGATAGTTTGAAGTGGTTTCATTTTAAAATGTAATGAGATTATTAAATCCTGTGGAGAGGTTACATTAGAAAATATGATGGGATTGTCAGACAATGCGATTGGGTTTCACTAGAAAATTATATGATAAGATTGTTAGATAGTGTGATGGAATTTTACTAGAAAATATGATGGAGTTATCAGACAATGTGATGGACCTTTTAGTATTTTTTTATACACGTCCTATCCTATAACATTGTCCAATAACCCCATTATATATTCTAGTGCAACCCCATCACACTATCTAGTATAGCCCATCATATTTTCTAGTGTAACTACATCTCATCTTCTACTGTAATCCAATCACATTGTTCAACAACCCATCACTTATTCTAGTGTAACCATATCACAATGTTTAATAACCCCATCATATTTTCTAAGATAACCCTATTACATTGTTAAATAACCCCCCCCCCCCCCCCCCCCCCCCCCCCCCCCCCAAAACATTATTACACTGTTTGACAAGCTCATCACAATTTACAATGCAACCCCATCACATTGTCCAACAATACTATCACATTGTCCAACAACCTCATCACATCTTCTAATAAAACTCCATCATATTGTCTCATAATTCCACATTTTCTGGTGCAACACCATCACATCTAGTGTAACCACAACACATTAACCAACAACCCCATCACATCTTCTAGTGTAACCACGTCACATTGTCCAATAACCCCATTACTTCTGATATAATTTCATCACATTATTCAACAATCTCATTACATGTTCTAGTGTAATTTCATCACACTATTTGAGAAGCGCATTACATCTTCTAATGTAACCCCATCATATTGTCTAATAACTCCATTACATCTTTTGATGCAACCCCATCACATTATGTAGACATTCTACCTAGAATGAGAGAGATTATTTTATAGGAATCAAATTGAACTTCAAAATCAGGGCTCTGGTTGACCTGAAGAAGCATCGCAAAACTATGGGTTGAATGGAGAGTATCCCACAACCTCTTGGAACCAACTAAGTAAACACTAGCAGGAATCAAATTCCCACTATGGCCCACTCATAAGATGTACCCAAGTGAAGGTAAAGTGACTATTAAAAAATCAAGCCAATCCAAAACTTATATGGGCCACACCACGTGAATTTAAATCAACCCGATTCTTGGGATCATAGCTAAATAAGGAGGGCAAACCTGATACACGTTTGGATGCCATGCACATATCACCCCATAGTTGCCCATGATCACTTCCTAAGAAGAAAATCATATTAATCTTTAAATTTTTGTTGCATGAAACAACTTGATGCAAAATTCGAGAGTAAAAATTAACCATGAGATGGTATAAAAATTCTACTTTTTAAGTTGATGATCGCATCAAGTGGGAGACGACTTCCTGTGGCATTTGTGGGGTCCACCGTTTTATCTATCCAATCTATTCAATCTATTTGGCCAGATCATTTTAAGACATAAGCTAAAAAATGAAATAAATCAAGAACTCAAGTGGTCCACACTACCCCACTACCCAAACCTTAGTAGGCCCACCATGATGTTTTGTCTTGTTAGGTTGAATAAAGGAAAATAAAGATATCAACCGGAAGAATGTTCCAATGGTGGCCATTTAGTTCCCACTATTTCTTATGGCATGGTAGACTTAAGTTTTGAATCTACCTGATTTATTAGTCGTATCCTAAAATGGGTTGACATATGAATGGAGTGGATGCAATAACAACAACAACAATTGGGACGGACCTCCATCCATCACTGTAGTTGAATATTATCACTTCAATCAAAATTAAGTTTGACAACAATTGAAAGTGTATCAGATGTTGAGGAATGTTTTGTTTATGGGCATGGCCCACTTTATTTAAAGTGTTTTTTTAAATGAAGATGTGTTAAAGTTTTGAAAACATTTTATAAAATAAAATAATTTAGAATCCAAATTAATTAATTGCCTATTAGTTACTATTTAGATATTATCAAATTTGTATAATTAGTTGTTGAGCTCATAATTGTGCATATTCTAACCCCAATTCATCACTCATTATGCATGATATACATGTTTAAAGGACCAACTTAATACATGATTTATGATTGTAGGAACAAGATGGAGAGTTCACCAAATGAAGGCTAAATGTAGCTCCTTACGAGCATTGAAGATCATTAGATGAAGTATTGAAGGAAGATCAAAGAGAAGAAAGCAAGGAGAGAAGAGGAAAGAAGAAAGAAAGAAAGAAAGAACGAAGAAAATGGCCAAGACCGGTCGGCCAAAGCAGCCAGACCGGTCAAGACCGGTCGGCCACTCATCCATTGCCAAGAATAGAAGGACTGCCTCAGCCCGACCGGTCATGACCGGTCGGGCATAGTTGCTGACTAGTCAGGGAGATGGTCCGACCAGTCATGACCGGTCGGCCATTGCTGCTGGACAGGAGCCAAGCCAGTCCGACCGGTCATGACCGGTCGGCCAGCGTAAACAGCCACTTGCTATTTTGGATTTTCAAAAATTCCTGCGCAATTGCGAAAGTTTACGCAATTTCTGGAACGTTCTTGCGTATTGGACTCCTCCAGGCTATAAAAGGACCTCTTCCCTTCATACCAAAGGAGGCTACGACGTGGGGATTGCTCAGGAGATGGATTCTACTTCGGATCTTTAGTTTTCTTCCTGTTTTAGTAGTTTTTCATGTTTTTAGAGGCTTTTAGTTCAAGGATGTTAGAGATGAACTAAAACCTCTTAGCTAGGGCTAAGAGGGGAAGCTTTTGATTCATTTTTTATGGATTAACACAACCTAGGTTTCCTTTATGTTTTAATTGATGAATTTTAGTTCAATTTGAGTTTGAATGAAGTACTATTTTGATTTTCACTTTGATCTCTTGATGACTCCGGGCTCATGTGATTCTTAGTGATCTCAACTTAGTATCTTAGCTTTTGAGCTTTGTTTATGCTTGTGTAATGCATTGATCTACCATCGACTCTGGGCATGGTAGACGCTTTGATTGCCTTGTATGCAATGGCCTGATTTTCATGTGGGAACTCATGCAACTAAAGTTCTTATCTTTTGTAGTAATCTGAAATAGTTGTTTATTGATTGATTTTGATTTAATTAGAGTTCTAATCATGAGTTGTAATCAAATCTAGTGACAGGACCTGGTGAAGGCTATGGTTATGAATCTCAACTAGATTGGAAAGAGGCTTGGCCTATACAATTGAGTGTGTCCAAGGCCTGAGCTTGGTTGTGGGAATTAAATCAGTTAATAAGCACTAGTTTCAGATAATTGTTGATTGAACCGCTCTATATTCCAATCGGATAGAGAAAGGAACTTGATTCCGATTGAGTTATGAGAGACCTAGTTGTGTTGATGCATTGAAACGTATCAAGAGTGGATCCTTGGTGCTCTAGTGACTTTTTAGATTGAAATTACCTTACTCATTCACAGTTTAAACCCAAATCACTATTCTTTTAGCTTTAGCTCTTAATAGGATCTTAATTACTAGTTGTTTTAGTTAAATTCTGAGAATACCCATACATAAATCTCTGTGGGAACGATACTCGGTCTTTCCGAATTATTACTACTTCGCAACCTTACACTTGGGGAGTGAACAAGTTTTTGGCGCCGCTGCCGGGGATTTCTATGCGGTATTTTTAGAATTTTCTGAAATAATTTTTAGTTGAGATTGTGTTAAGATAGGTTTAGGAGTTGTTTTGCTTTTTAGAGTAGGTTTTCTTCTAATTACTAACTTAGTTTGTTTTGATTTTTGCAGGATTCTAACATAGGTCTAATGCAGGGATTTTTAGGAAGTTGAAGAAGAAGAAGGCATTTTAAGTTACAAATCAGGTTTTATCGCTCTAACCTTACTCTTCTTCTTCTCCTACTCATTCCTATCATATTCATCTCTTGTAGAGTGGGTGGAGACTCCTTTTGGATCTCTGAAAGGTAGGCCTTGTGCCACCTGGATTCCTATTGGTCGGCTCTGCCGCCTTGGATCACCTTGTGCTCAGAGATTTCTCTTCTCAACCTATTCATCTTTCTTCTTTTTCTGTACTTTCTCTCAAAAGACTCAAAGAGTGGGTGGGGAGTTCTTTGAACCCCTATTGACCAGGAGAAATCGGTCTCTATCCTTGCTTCTGGCTTAGCCATTGCAAGACACCTTGTGCTTAAGTCCTAGATAGGAGTAAAGGAAGGAAGGAAGAATTCTTTTTCTTTTTTTTATTCATTCTTTTTGGTTTTGCATGCCACATTGGGCTCGGACTTATAATAACCGACTTGTAAGGGACGGAGTAATTGTTGAAGGGATTGATAGAGAGCCTCGTGCTAGGAAACGTCAAAATTTTCCTGAAATTACTAGAGAGATGGCTGAAAATCAACCAAATCAAAGGGCTAATCAAAATCCAACCCCAAACCTTACTGAAGTGGATGAGAATGAAGTGGGGGATGTACCTCAACCTAGAACTTTACGTGATTATCTACAACCAGTTAGGACGAGTACCCCCTCTTGCATAATTTTTCCTCACAATGTGGGGAATATTGATTTTAAACCGGGATTGATCCAACTTCTTCCTAGATTCCATGGACTCGACTCTGAGAGCGCATATCTACATATTAAGGAATTTGAAGAAGTTATTGCCATAATAAACTATGACAATGTGAATAAGGATACAATAAAACTTAAATTGTTCCCTTTTTCCTTGAAAGAGAAGGCCAAATCGTGGCTACATTCCTTAAGGCCAAGGTCTATTGGGACATGGGCTGAGATGACTAGGGAGTTTCTAAAGAAATTCTTCCCTACTCATCGAACCAATGCATTAAGAAGGGCCATAATGAACTTCGCCCAAAAAGAAGAAGAAACCTTTTTCCAATGTTGGGAAAGGTACAATGAGCTATTAAACGCATGCCCACATCATGGCTATGAACGGTGGAGGTTGATTAGTTTCTTCTATGATGGATTAAACTCAGCCATGCGCCAATTTGTGGAGATGATGTGCAATGGGGAGTTCATGAACAAGGAAACGGAGGAAGCTTGGGATTATTTTGACATATTGGCTGAAAATACACAATCATGGGATACATCTAAGCCAACAAGTTCAAAACAACCCCAAACCAAGGAAAAAGGAGAAATTTATGTTTTAGATGAGCAAGATGATCTAGGTTCTAAAGTGGCTAAACTCACACGAAAGGTCGAGGAGATGGAACTAAAGAAGGTGGATACAACCCAACAAAAGGGGGCTGTTGAAACTATTTGTGGTATTTGTGCTTCTAATGTGCATCAAACGCCGGATTGTCCAACAATCTATGCGTTTCGAGAACTTTTATTTGAACAATCGAATGCCTTGAATAGTTATCAACGACCTTTCAGTACTCCAAATCAAAACACGAACAATTCTAGTTGGAGAAACAACCCAAACTTCAATTGGGCGAATGGAAACACGGCTAATCAAAGTAATCCTTAAAGGGGGCCCCCAATGCAAATGGCTCCACCTCAAATGCCTATAGAGGATACTTTGAAAGCATTCATGGAAGGTCAAGCTCAAATAAATCAATCCAACCATACGATAATGCTTGAGCTTAAAACTTCGATAGAAGAAATCAAGGCTCGCTTAAACGCAAGGGAAGGGATGCTTCCAGCC
Source organism: Liriodendron chinense (assembly GCA_003013855.2). Classification (NCBI taxonomy): domain Eukaryota; kingdom Viridiplantae; phylum Streptophyta; class Magnoliopsida; order Magnoliales; family Magnoliaceae; genus Liriodendron; species Liriodendron chinense. The sequence goes on from PVNU02000525.1 coordinate 1,062,339, forward strand.
CAACCCGTACCAAATCTAAAAACACAATGCGAAGTAAGCGTGCCTAGTTCTTCTAACCAACATATGGAACATGCTAAGGCCATCACCACTCTTAGAAGTGGTAAAATCATTGAAAAATCTGATCCGGTGAAGGTTTCACAGCCTAATGATCCGGTATCTTCCAAAGAGGATGATGGACCTAGCATCACCATTAATGAAAAAGAGCCATTAAAAGAATATAGGCACGTTGCTCCATTCCCCCAACGCTTGATTCCAGCCAAACCTCAAGATAGATATCAGGAATTTTTGGAGGTTTTCAAGCAAGTCAAAATCAACATCCCATTGTTGGATGCCATTAAACAAATACCGTCATATGCAAAATTTTTAAAAGACCTTTGCACGGTTAAAAGAAAAATACATGTGCAAAAGAAGGCATTTTTGACAGAGAATGTGAGTGCCATTATCAACCACGGGATGCCCAAGAAATACAAAGATCCCGGTTGTCCGACCATATCATGTATGATTGGAGATCACCGGGTGAAACATGCTTTACTTGATCTAGGGGCAAGTGTGAACTTAATTCCCTATTCGGTCTATGAACAATTGGGTTTAGGTGAATTAAAACCCACCAAAACCACATTACAACTTGCTGACCGATCAATTCGTATTCCAAGAGGGGTAATTGAGGACGTCCTTGTACAAGTTGATAAAGTTTACTACCCGGTGGACTTTATTGTCTTGGACACGCGACCCATGGTTAATATTGGCCCTCAAATTCCTGTCATACTTGGCCGCCCATTCCTAGCTACATCAAACGCTATCATAAATTGTAGGAGTGGGGTCATACAAATGTCTTTTGGCAATATGACGATTGAGTTGAATGCTTTCAATATTGACAACCAACAAGAGGATGAAGATGAGGAGGTCCACCAAATAAACATGATCAATTCTATTGTGGAAAATGAGTCCCTCTCACCTTTTTACTCCGGTCCCTTAGACGAAGAAGTGACTCACTCCCTTGATGAGAACGATGATATGATACGGGATATGGTCACACTTTTTGAGTCAGTATCGGCATATGACGTTAGCCGAGAAAAGGACGTGGAAACAATACCTTTTTGTGCTGAAAAATCAATTCAGATTTCCACACCTTTGTGGATCATGCATACCGAACTCAACCATTCCTGGGATGATCCTTACTTGCAATATCATTGCCCAGGAAAATCTGATTGGAGACATAATTTTTCTGATAAAAATGTTGGTGTCTCCCATGATACATGTGGTGTGCACACTAAGGAACCCGCTGGAATTCCTTCTTGGGATTTTGAGTGGCTTATCTCGATCACTCACACACATGTACATTGCAAAGCAGGATATTGGATGACTTTACTGCGAAACCTTTTGATCCATCTAATGATTCTGCTTGACTTTATGCTTTTGGATGAGTTGTTGGGACTAACCTCCTAGTCTGACGGAGGATGATTTGTTAGAATGCTTTCCCATTAGGATTTGCTTTGATAGTTGATTTAGTTGTGAAGTAATCCATCTCCAAAAGCTAATTTTGCCATATGCTTCAGGTGATATCTCTCTTTCTCACTCTCCTTTATTTTACGTCATTGCTCTCATGTCATACATATTGCATATCTTATTACATTGAGGACAATGCAAAGTTTTGGTTGGGGGGTGAGAGATTCCTTAATTGATGAATCTGCTAGCTTTTGTGACATGTCGAGCAAAGATGTAGAAAATTTTCAATTTTTCTGAAATTCGAAACTCTTTTGGAAGGCCTTGATTCTATGCATTCGAGATAGCATAAGTATAAGCAGATGAGATATGAAGTGAGGGATGTTGCAAGCTTTGAATTTCTCTTAATATAATGGTTTTATATGTGAATTCACCTATTTTTATGATTGACAGAAAATTTGAACACCTTTTGCACCTAGTTCACATTACACGATTTTCATGATTTGAAAGGATTATGTGATTTATGGATTAGCTAGACTTTGATTAAAGGTGCTGAGAAACCAAGCCGGGGTACTTTGTCCATCCTTGTCCATGGGAAAATAACGGAAGATATGGATTTCTAAAAATCCTATCTAAATTTAAAAGAAAAAGGAAAGAAAGGATGAAATCGGGAAGGAAGGAAAAATGGTGGAAATTCCGATTAGGGCTACCTACTACCAACCGGGAGATGGTCTACCCGTAACCAAAGCCGGAAATGGGACGTAGTGTGAAAGTTGTCGGAAGGACGGTAAGGCAAATTCCTGTCATAGGCTTGTTGTCGCTCCATACACCTTGCGATCTATAGTTTAGTTGATCTATGAAGAAGATAATCCCAGAAACTCATGGGATGAGCCTTCACTATGCACACTGGGTTGAATGTGTTCAAGTTCTTCTGTTTATCAATCAATCAGCGGGAATTTCATATAAACACTTATTATGTTCTGAGTATTTAAGGTTTCAACCTTTATCACCTAATTTCTCTGATTCTTACGCTTATGTGTCTTGGAATGTATAGAAGAATAGTTTCCAGAGGAGAGTTGGGTTTTGGATAATGAAACTTGTTTCACGCATGTTTTGTTCGGGACTAGCAAAATGCTGGTTGGGGGGTGTGTTGAGCTCATAATTGTGCATATTCTAACCCCAATTCATCACTCATTATGCATGATATACATGTTTAAAGGACCAACTTAATACATGATTTATGATTGTAGGAACAAGATGGAGAGTTCACCAAATGAAGGCTAAATGTAGCTCCTTACGAGCATTGAAGATCATTAGATGAAGTATTGAAGGAAGATTAAAGAGAAGAAAGCAAGGAGAGAAGAGGAAAGAAGAAAGAAAGAAAGAAAGAAAGAAGAAAATGGCCAAGACCGGTCAAGACCGGTCGGCCAAAGCAGCCAGACCGGTCAAGACCGGTCGGCCACTCATCCATTGCCAAGAATAGAAGGACTGCCTCAGCCCGACCGGTCATGACCGGTCGGGCATAGTTGCTGACTAGTCAGGGAGATGGTCCGACCGGTCATGACCGGTCGGCCATTGCTGCTGGACAGGAGCCAAGCCAGTCCGACCGGTCATGACCGGTCGGCCAGCGTAAACAGCCACTTGCTATTTTGGATTTTCAAAAATTCCTGCGCAATTGCGAAAGTTTACGCAATTTCTGGAACGTTCTTGCGTATTGGACTCCTCCAGGCTATAAAAGGACCTCTTCCCTTCATACCAAAGGAGGCTACGACGTGGGGATTGCTCAGGAGACGGATTCTACTTCGGATCTTTAGTTTTCTTCCTGTTTTAGTAGTTTTTCATGTTTTTAGAGGCTTTTAGTTCAAGGATGTTAGAGATGAACTAAAACCTCTTAGCTAGGGCTAAGAGGGGAAGCTTTTGATTCGTTTTTTATGGATTAACACAACCTAGGTTTCCTTTTATGTTTTAATTGATGAATTTTAGTTCAATTTGAGTTTGAATGAAGTACTATTTTGATTTTCACTTTGATCTCTTGATGACTCCGGGCTCATGTGATTCTTAGTGATCTCAACTTAATATCTTAGCTTTTGAGCATTGTTTATGCTTGTGTAATGCATTGATCTACCATCGACTCCGGGCATGGTAGACGCTTTGATTGCCTTGTATGCAATGGCTTGATTTTCATGTGGGAACTCATGCAACTAAAGTTCTTATCTTTTGTAGTAATCTGAAATAGTTGTTTATTGATTGATTTTGATTTAATTAGAGTTCTAATCATGAGTGGTAATCAAATCTAATGACAGGACCTGGTGAAGGCTATGGTTATGAATCTCAACTAGATTGGAAAGAGGCTTGGCCTATACAATTGAGTGTGCCCAAGGCCTGAGCTTGGTTGTGGGAATCAAATCAGTTAATAAGCACTAGTTTCAGATAATTGTTGATTGAACCGCTCTATATTCCAATCGGATAGAGAAAGGAATTTGATTCCGATTGAGTTATGAGAGAAGTAGTTGTGTTGATGCATTGAAACGTATCAAGAGTGGATCCTTGGCGCTCTAGTGACTTTTTAGATTGAAATTACCTTACTCATTCACAGTTTAAACCCAAATCACTATTCTTTTAGCTTTAGCTCTTAATAGGATCTTAATTACTAGTTGTTTTAGTTAAATTCTGAGAATACCCATACATAAATCTTTGTGGAAGATACTCGGTCTTTCCGAATTATTACTACTTCGCAACCCTACACTTGGGGAGTGAACATTAGTCAAAACATATATTTTAAATCTAGCTATAAATTTTTTTATTGTTGTTGTCAAGTACTACTAAATTACTAATGTCATACCTCCAAAGTAGAAAGTTTTCTCCCAGATCTATCCTAAATAAGAAAATTAGGAAAGCCTACATGCAATATCTTAAAATGAGGCTAGGATTGCGCCCAGAGAAATACACACAATGGCCCTCACACATGCGAATGTCTGTATGCATGGAAGCAAGAAAATAAGATTCTCTCTACTCTTTTCTTCTCTCTCTCTCTCTCTCTCTCTCTCTCTCTAAACGGCAATGCGTAGGGAGGCTTGGGCGTCCAAAGCCCTCTCTCTTTTGTGTCCTCTCTCTCTAATAGGATCTTATTTATAAGGAGGGAATTATGATTTTAGAAAAAGATATTAAAACTATATTTGACCGTCCTACAAATTTTGATGTATGCCTCACTACATCTAAAGTCCATAAACTATACCTAACCATGTATCCGAGTTGACTCCATCCCTTCATTGAACATTGCTATCTATCATCAATCCAAATCTCATGTAAGTCAAGTGATGAACCACAAGGTCTTAATCGTTGACATTATCATTAAGTGTAATGAAAACATTTTAATGGTTAAAATGAAGATAGATGGTTAAAAGTATTTGTAAAACCATTTAAACATTTTAAAGCAATGGTACTAGTGAAAAGTCAATTGATGTATTGTTTAATCTACCAGATCTTAGCCATAAGAGTGTCCTAGAAGACTAGTGAATTCTTTATTGATGCAGATGAAGACAACCAAATATTGATTAATTGGATTGATGTACTTGTAGAGGAGTTTTAGGATGGATTAGAGCGTCAAAAGGAGCTCAGTTATCTTATATAATGGGAAAATTTCATAGACTTATCAATAGACCACATATTGTGGCACCCGTAGTATACCTTTAGGTTTACGAAAGGGTCTTTTGGGAGCACTTTCCTTTAGTTTTAAATTTTAATTTATTATTTTATGAAGTTTAGTTTATTTTTCCTTTATTTATCTCTCTCTTAAGTAGATAATGAAATTGCGTCGGGAAGTCTAACATGACACCCTATGCATACACGTGCGGAAGCTTAAAGAGCAACTAGAATTATGGCTAAACCTATAGGAGGGGGTGATTAGGACCTTTTTAAAACTCTTTTCGCCTACTTAAACAAATCAACAAATTAAACTACGTAAGCGATTAACACTTCGGCATCCAAGCCTAAGTGGGTCCAATCAAAAGACTAGTAAATGATATATGCAATCAACAACCTAGTCTAAACAACTCATGTAGACTATAGAGGATGGATCAAGAAATGCTCAAGTCAACATGAGGTGGTGAAAGTACATCTTGTGAGTGTGGAGGTAGCCTATCAAGTGCCTAGCATGCATTCCTAACTAAGCATTCATAATTAACCAATTTAACACAATGCATAAAGAGAAATGTGCTCAAGAACAATCACAAACACAAGGATGCATAGTGGTTCGACTACTTGTCTACTCCACTCCCGGTTCAAGTACTCAACCCTTTTGAGCACACTGGCATTCACTGGGGAGTTTAAATCTGGTTCCTCCCAACCAAGGTGTTTTAATTAGGATCCACCCAACCGAAGAGTTTATAGGTTCCTCCCAACCTACACGTTTGCACCCGTGTTGGTGGCTCCCCCTTGGAGACCCTGTTTAGACCGACTAACGAGTCAAGGAACGGCTAACGTCCCTAGATTTTAGGCCCAACTAATAGGCCAAGGATCGGCTAACGACCCTAGTTCGAGTTTGTCAAACAAACTCTACACTCAACTCCCATAGGGAATTAAGTGGATGAACTCCTAACAAGACAACCTTACTTGTCGGATTGAGCCCCTTTGTAGCGCCGCTTTGGGTTGCTTCTTCTCGCTCTCCCGTGTTTGAATCAGCTCCCCTTGTGCTCCCCCGATCTTTGACGCCGCCGCTTTGCCAAGGCTTCAGCTCCAAGATCAGCTACCTTGCATGTGAATACTCCATTGGAGATGCCCAAAGTGCTCGGGAATGGTGAAACCTCTACAAATGGTAGGAAATGGGTTTCCTAGAGGAATACACCTATATAGACTCCTAGGTAGTGTTTAGACAAGGGATTTAACTATTATCAAGGTGTCTAAACCCTAGGAATCAAGAGGGAACAAGTCCATTCTCAAGATGCCATTGAATGGCCCAAGCTTGTGATGAAAACACAAGTAGAATGACTTGCTTTGGGTTTGGAATAAAGCCTCTAATGATCTCTAGCAATGGTGGCTTCTATCTCCTCAAAATCCCCCCTCTTTTGCTCAAAAAGAATCCCCCATTTTAAATAGATTTCTTCCAACGGGCAGATTCGCGCATTTTCGATTGATCGGAAGAAGGTCCAATTGATCGGAGACCAGTCCGATTGATCGGAGGCATGTACGATTGATCAGAATTCAATCCAGAGAATTCTCTGGAGGATATTCCGATTGATCGGACTGACCCCTTCCGATGGATCGGAAGACTGTCCGATTGATCGAAAATATGTCCAGTGGGTTTTCAAGGTTGCTGGAACAATTTTCGATTGATCGGAACTTCTGTCTGATTGATCGGAGTCCTATCGGAGCCAACGTCCGATTGATCGAAGATCAATCGGAAACTGCTGTTTGAGCTGTTTTAATTACAACAACTTCCACCTCTTTAATTAGTCTTACTTATCATGTTTTTCATGGAGTTCTAAGACTAATGATGATGACTAAAGATATACCTAGTTGGTCCAAGTCATCTAAGAGGTTATGGGTTAGGTTTTGGTCAAGGCAAGGCACACCAAGGCATCACTTTTACCTGTGTCTTCTTCCTTGATGTAGCGGGGCTACTTAAGTCTTCGGTCTTCGTCTTCATTAGGCTCAACCGACACTAGACTCACTAATGTAAGTGATTGACAAACAAGGTGCACTAGTATGCCACAGAAAAGTGCACTAATAGATAAAAGCATTTTAGTCATTTTCCTTTGGATAAACAATGTAGGACTAAGATTATAATATATAAAAACTCAATAAAAAAAATATCCAATGGCTTTTTGGACATTTTTATCTTTTCTATAAGCATTGGGCTAGGGTTTGTGCAATTTCATGTTTTCACATGTGGGACATATGATCTAGGCCATCAAAATTGGTGAGAGCTTCAATTATTTGTTGGTTATTGCATCATTTTTCCTTTCTTTTCAAGTAGAAGAATCTTTATTTTTTTTAAGGTTGGGTGTATTTAGACATTATTTAGGTTATAAAGGTTGATATAACTGCATACAAGTTAACGATTCTTATTCATTAGCTACATCGCTTATTTAATCATATGAATATCAACCATATCATAATGTATGAACCCAGCAACATTTACATATGAGCCATTGTAGTTGACTTCGTGAGATGAGCTAAAGTATATTACATTACAAACTTGAACTCCTCATACATCCTCAAGTGTAAAGATTAGTAAAGATAACACATACAAAAGTTGATCATGGCCAGGTATGATGGGTTTCCTAGTCTAAAGACTTAAATTGATTCTCCAATCCAAGTGTCCAATAGGTCCAATATTAGGATGTTATTCTATTGCATATTTACACGCATATCTAGGGTAGGCACTAATAAACCTACTTATTGTTAAACCCGATGGTGGAGACCATCCATCCCAATTGGTCATCGATTCTCTCGACACAAGATTATCATATAAGAATAATGACGACATGTTTTTTCTACAACTTGTTCGATGGTTCTAGAATAATAGGGTACTAAGATTCACGAAAAACAGCTCTCCTTTGACCATTTGTTATTATGTCTAAGCTTAAGTTCCCAACTAGAGAAATCCCTCTCATTGAACCCATTGTTGAGCTCTAAATTGTGCATATTCTAACTCCAATTCATCACACATTATGCATGGTTTGTATGCTAAAAGACTCATCTAATACATGTTTTTGTGATTATAGGAATGAAAGAGAGACTTCACCAATATGATGTCAAAAGAGTCACTTTGTATGCATTGAATACTGATAGAAAAGGAGTCAAGAGGTGAAAGAAAGAAGAACGGAAGATGAAGAAGAAGAAAAGAAAAAAGTTCAAAGAAATTGACCGGTCGATAATTCAAAAATTAGTTGTGTACTCGTTGAACTAAATAAGTGGCATTTTTGACCTGTCAACCAGAAGCCTCGACCAGTCATCCAACCAGTCGACTGAAGTGAATTTTAAAGGATCGTTAAAAAGTTCGTCGCTGGTTGAACTTCGACCGGTTGACCAAGGGACTTAAACCAGTCGAACACCAACTCAACTGCGTAAAAACTTACTCAAATCTCGAAGTTTCCAAGGCGGTGCTCGATTTCTTCTATAAAAGGTCACCTTCATTCTCTTCCAAAGGCATCGTAGGACATAGGGAGCAAAGTGATCAATCGTAGAATGCTTCCTAGCTTTCTACAACTAGTTTTTCTTTATTTCTAGTTCTAATTCATAAGGTTTCTTATGTTTTCTTCTAGTTAACTCTCGGCTAGAGCTGAGAGGTGAAACTTCTTAGTTATTAATCATGTTTTGATTCTTTGATTTTGAATTATGATTTAATTGTTGAACAATTCATTAATGGTTTGAATAAAGTTGATAGTTTTAGATAATTCAGGGATCTTGTGTGCCTATACATGAGTTCTTGTTGGATTTCTGAGATTGATCAGATTGGTATATGTGATTTTGGTTTGTGGAAGCCTTTGATTCATCAAATACAATGAATGATTCAAGTTCTCTATAGATTAAAACAACTGGATTTTTATTAGAATCAATTGATGAAGAGTTCATGTATCTTGTGTGTGTAGATCTGAGATAGTTGTTTTTGTTTGTTGATATTAGTTTAATTAGAATTCAAATCATTAGTTCTAGTCAAGTCTAGTGACAGGATTTTATGAAGGTTATGGTTATGATCTCAACTAGATTGGATAAAGGATTGGCCTACGATTGAGTGTGCCCAAGGCCTAAGTTTCATTGAGGGAACCAAATCAATGAACAATCATCTATTTTAGATTGTTATTATGCTTTAACTGTTATATCTCCCTGCTAGGATAGAGAAAGGACTTCGATTCCAGTTAGCGCATTGAATTAAGCATGGTTAATACTAGAAGTGGATCATTAATGCTCTAATATTTTCTTTTCATTATTTTTCTCTCAACTCAAAATTATTCTTTTTTTAAAACCAATTTCAGATTAGTTTAGTTATAGAACTTAGCTAACCTTAGAGTGTTTGAATCTAGTTTCCCACATTTCTTCCCCATGTATAGACATCGGTCTCACCGAGTTATTACTACATCACAGCCTTATACTTTGGGTCGGCAAACACCCATATATGTATAATTTAATATATACCCACATAGTGATTATGGCATTAATGACCTGTCCTCGCATGACTCATGGTCATCCTGATCTACAATCAAAATTATCAAATCAACAGTTAAGATTAATACTTTGGCTTTACATGGGAACACAACACTAATAAGAGATCAAAGAATTTCTCTTACACTTTTCTCAAATCAATATGATATCAAACCTAGGTTTCTCTAAAACCCAATACTCTCTCTCTCTCTCTCTCTCTCTCTCTCTCTCTCTCTCTCTCTCTCTTGTTGGGAATCCCAGTAGCGGAAGCAAGAATCAAACGATGGTGATCACATAACGACAACAATCAAGCAAATCAACACATACAATAAGGCAATCCAAATTTTACATAGAAAAACCCTTTTAGAAAAAAAACCACAACACAAAGCGATCACTATGAATCAAAAGTTATAAGAAAATAAAGAAAACTTACCTGAATCCAAGGCCCTACAAGAGAAACCCAAGCTAACCCTAGCTCTTTCTCTCATGCTAGAACTCTCTCAACCCCTTGAAAGACGTCTATGACTTATTGTGTTACCCTAATCCCAGCATTACACTCCTTTAAATAGAAAACAACTGGAATTATAAACAAATCCCTCGCAAAACCACGTAACCAACCTATACAGTTCGTCGGTCATCGAGCGACTGTTAAGCCATGAATTATACATGTTATAACTCCAATTCATAGCATAATTGTGTAGTTTAAGTTGTTAAAGTTAGGGACTTATGCTTGCTTTTGTATTGTAGGTAAAAGAGAGGGAGAGAGAAGCCATGGATTTAATGCTAATTTGGAGGATTTGGAGTGATTAGAAAACCAAGCTTTGATGAGTCAAAGAAGTGAAGAAAATGCATTGAAGAAATCAAGTTAAAGACCTGGAATGGCCAGAAAAAATAAAGTGCAGAGCTGCAAGGCCAAAAAAGGAAAATACAGAAAGTTCAAAAAATGGCCATAAGTTGCTACTGGATAGAATTCCGATCCATCAGAGTCCCATCGGAGTCCAATCAGAATTAATTCTGATCCATCGGAGTCCCATCGGAAAAACAGATTTTTTTATAACTCTTTGGACAGATTTTTTATCAATCGAAGGAATTCCGATCCATTGAAAAGGGGTTCTCTGATCCACTGGAGATAAGTCTGATCAATCAAAATTGTCTGTGCAAGTGCGAAATACTTACGCGGATTCTCGAAGTTTTCAAGTCGGTGCGAGATTTCTCTTATAAAAGGCCACTCCACTCTCTTCTTAAGGCATCTAACAACGTGGGGAGCAAAGAATTCAAGACCTAGGAGGCTTCTTAGCCTCCTACAACTAGTTTTTTTTCTTTTTTTAGCTCTAGCTCTAGTTTGTTTTTATGTTTTTCTTTAGTTAACTTCTTAGCTAGAGCTAAGAGGTGAAGCTTGTAGTTTTCTTAAAGGTTTTAATTCGTTTTTATTTCAAGTTGGATTTAATGTTGAACAATGGTTTGCTTAAGTTTGAATGAAGTTAAAGTTAGTTTTTCTTAATCTTATGATGACTCATGGATGTTTGAAAGAATTATACTTAACTACTTAGTTGTTTTGCAAGATCTAGACCTATACGCTTCGAGGAATCGAATTCAATACGCTATAGAACTTAAATCTTTATGTAGGAACTTCAAACTAAAGTTTTATCTTTTCTAAAATCTAAAATATGTGTTAAAAGTTGATGTGATTTTAATCAAGTTCAAATTATGATCTTAGTTAAATCTAGTAACAGGGTTTGATGATTATCATAGTTGTGATCTTAATTTATTGGACCTAGGATTGGCCTATGCAATTGAGTGTGCCCAAGTCCTAACTTGAATTGAGGGAATCATGTTAATGAACAACACATGTGTTGGATTGTTTTTATAATATAACTGCTCTATAATCTGGCTAGATAGGATTTGATTTCGATTCTAGTTGAGTAATTAAGAAACCTTTACGAATTATACATCAAGGATAGCTATAAATGGATCCTTGATGCTCTAGTTATTCTTTTATTTTCATATTTTTCTTGTTTTATATTTAATCCTTAAAGACTATTTTCCTAAACTTCTTAGATTCTAGTTATTAAAATACTTTGAATTATTTACCTCCTTCCCTGTGGATCGACCTCGGTCTTACCAAGTTATTACTACATCGCAGCCTTGCACTTGAGGCGAGCGAACAAGTTTTTGGCGTCATTGCTAGGGAAAAGGTTAAACGGTTCTAATTGTTCTAGTAGCTATAGAGTAGTCTTAGTTAAGTAGGATTTTCAGGTATTCTAGAAGTAGGTTTTCTGATTTTTTTTTTATTACTAACAATCTTTTATTTTTATTTTTGTAGGAACATAGTTGCTGACATAGATCTCACCCTATTGGGTAACATCTCCCCATCTCCCTTCTTTTTATTTATTTCTTTTCTTAGATTAGGGTAGTTTTCAATTTCTTTTAAATCTCATTATGGTTGAATGGATGGGTGGTGCTTATGCATACCTTTTGGAGGATGAGATATCGGACAATGGGATCCAAACTCATTGTGATCGGAACCATTATATACATGATTATTTTTCCAAGAATCAATCTACTTCTAATACTACCCCACATAAGACATTGAGATATTACCAAAATAAGAACAATGTTCATAACTTTTCATTGAGTAATACAATGAGAGAGTATCAAAAAGAGATGAATAACGTTTCATCGGTTAGAACAATGCATGATCACTTGTACGACTACGCATATCAACAACCATACCATAGCCCCACATATGATATGCGTAATCTAAATTGGTGGAATCATCAAAATTTAAATTTAAAAGACGAACCAACCATGGATGCTAATAATTATGTTCAAGAGTTTCTATCTCATGAGACTCAACCGACACAAATTCTCGAAGATACACTGTGAGAGTTTATAAAAATAACTGAGCAATGCATACAAAACCTCTCACCGACTTCTGAAAATCCTGAACCCGACATTAGGAACACCGGATTAATCCTCACCAATGAGGCGGAAGGGACTATTCAAGTTCAACCTCCTCCGGATCTAATGAATAAACTTCTAAATGATATTGATCCTAGTGATTCCAATATCACCATCGATTATAGTGAATCAACTATCTTTTTAGGTATCCTGATTTTAATGATGAAGATATTTCAATGACAGTTGACGAATCTGAGGAATCTACAAAATCTGGAAGTGATAGTATGATTAACTACAATGAGGTATTCGATGGATGATTGTGAGCCCATAATTTCTTCTTCCAAAGGGCAGAATGTTTATGAGTCGCTGGAAGATATTCTTACTAGAGAGATGGCCAAAGTCGATCTTTTTTAGTCCTTCCACCAACAATACATGCCAAATTCTATTGTGAAAGACCTCCCTTTGACTAAAAATTCTGTTTCATTGGATGATGAGGTGGCATAATCTGAAATTTCAAAAGATCAACCAATACTAGATGATATGCTTACCACTAAATCTGAAAAAAAATAATCTTTGGAAGACCTCCGCTCTATAGAGGAGAAATTCCTTGCCATTGAAACAGAATTTCTTCAATCACTTAGAGAGGACGAGGACCCTTCATCCGACTATCTCTATTTTCTAGAAGAATGCTTGACCCACTCCTATAATCTTGATGATGAGATGATTAAGGAGTTGGAATTTTGTTAGACATGGTGTTGGTACCTGAAAAACATCATTCCACTGATTTACACTTTTTACCATTGTTTGTGGAAGCACCGTGCAATTCTGAAATTGTGGAGGAGACAACCTTAACTGACGAATATTTGATGAATGTCTCTCCATCATCATGGATTCTTTAGCCCATTGAGAATTCTAATTGGGAGGACCCGTTTCTAATCAATCTCAACCCAGTTTAGAATTTGAGGAGATATCTTTTTGCTGCTCTTATTTCCTCCCATCATGCATGTGGTGCATATAATATTAGACTTCAATGAAGAAAAGCACCCATGTTTACTGTCAAGCAGGACTTGGATGGCCCTTATGAGAAACTTATTAAAATTCATGAAGATCCTGCTCAAATTTGATCATGTAGTTGATCAGACTAATCAAAGGTAGGTAGGTAGGTAGGTTAGAATTTATTTTGCTGCATTTAGAATTGAATAAGTCTTGCTGCATTTAGAATTGAATAAGTCTTATTGAGATAATTGAAAATGCTAAAATTGATCCACTTACTACCTTAGGTACTCTCATTCTCACTCTTCTTTGTTTTATGTCATTGTTCTCATGTCTTGCATATTGCATATCTTCTTACATTGAGGACAATGTAAGATTTTAGTTGGGGGTGAAATTCCTAAGATGAATCTACTAGCATTTGTGACATTTCGAGCAATTATGTAAATAAAATTTTTAATTTTTCTGAAATTTCAAAACTTTTTTTAAAAAACTTTATTTCTATGCACTTGGGATGCTATAAGTATGAAATGACGAGAGATGAAGTGATTGATTTTGAAAGCCTTAAATTACCTATAATATAATAGTTTTTTATATAAATTCCCCTATTTTGTATAATCGATAGAAAGTTTGAACACTTTTGAGTCTAGTTCACATTACACGATTCTCATGATCTAAAGGGATTATATATACTTGTAGATTGGTTAGACTAAGATTTAAGGTGTTAAGGAACCAAGCCGAGGAACTTTGTCCATCCTTGTTCATGAGAAAATAAGAGAAAAGAATGAACGATATGGATTTCTAAATCCTATCTCATGTAAAAAAAAATAGTTATTATTGAATATTTGTTGATAAATTCCGAAAAGGGCTACCTATTACTAACCAGTGAAGGTCTACCCATAACCTAAGCTGAAAATGAAAAGTAGTGTGAAAGCCGTCGAAGGAACAGTAAGGCAAATTCTTGTCATAGGTATGTGGTTGAACTGTACACTTCTAGATTTTTTATTTTGTTGATCTATGAAGAAGGTAATCTTGAAAATCCATGAGATGAACATTCACTATGCACACTAGATTATACTTGTTCGAATTCTTCTATTTATCAATCAATCATTAAGAATTTTATGAGAAACACTCATTATGTTTAGGGAGTTTAAGATTTCAACTTCTATCATTAATTTTCTCTGAATTTTGTACTTATATATCTTGGAGTTTATAAAAGCATCGTTTCCTAGAGAGGGTTGGGTTTTAGAAAATTGAATTTATTTTCATGCATGTTTTGCTCGAGACTAGTAAAATGCTAGTTGGGGGTGTGTTGAACCATGAATTATGCATGTTCTAACCCCAATTCATAGCATAATTGTATATTTTAAGTTGTTAAAGTAAAGGACTTATGCTTGCTTTTGTGTTGTAGATAAAAGAGAGAGAGAGGCCATGGATTTAATGCTAATTTAGAGGATTTGGAGTGATTAGAAGACTAAGTTTTGATGAGCCAAAGAAGTGAAGAAAACGCCTTGGAGAAATCAAGTTAAAGACCTGGAATGGCAAAAAAAAAAAAAAAGCAAAGTGCAGAGCTGTAGGGCTAGAAAAGTAAAATGCAGAAAGTTCAGAAAATGGCCCTAAGTTGCTGTTAGACAGAATTTCGATCCATCGAAGTCCCATCGGAATTAACTCCTATCCATTTGAGTCATATCAAAGTCCCATCAGAAAAATAATTTTTCCATAAGTCTTTGGACAGATTTCCGATCAATCGAAGGAATTCCGATCCATCAGAAAGGGGTACTCCAATCCATCGGAGATAAGTTTGATCAATCGGAACTGTCTGCGCAAGTGCGAAATACTTATGCAGATTCTCAAAGTTTCCAACTCGGTGCGGGATTTCTCTTATAAAAGGCCACCTCCACTCTCTTTATAAGGCATCTAGCAACGTGGGGAGCAAAAGATTCAAGACCTAGAAGGTTTCCTAGCCTCCTACAATTAGTTTTCTTCTTTTTCTAGTTCTAGTTCTAGTTTGTTTTTATGTTTTTCTTTAGTTAACCTCTTAGCTAGAGCTAAGAGGTAAAGCTTGTAGTTTTCTTAGAGATTTTAATTCGTTTTTATGGTTTCAAGTTGGATTTAATGTTGAACAATAGTTTGCTTAAGTTTGAATGAAGTTGAAGTTTGTTTTTCTTAATCTTATGATGACTCATGGATGTTTGGAAGAATTATGCTTAACTACTTAGTTGTTTTGCAAGATTTAGACCTATACGCTCTAAGGAATCGGATTCAATACGCTCTAGACTTAGATCTTCATGTGGGAACTTCAAACCAAAGTTTTATCTTTTCTGAAATCTGAAATATGTGTTGAAAGTTGATGTGATTTTAATCAAGTTCAAATTATGTTCTTAGTTGAATCTAGTGACAGGGTTTGATGATTATCATAGTTGTTATCTTAATTTATTGGAACTAGGATTGGCATATGCAATTGAGTGTGCCCAAGTCCTAACTTAAATTGAGGGAATCATGTTGATGAACAACACATGTGTTGGATTGTTTTCATAATATAACAGCTCTATAATCCAGTTAGATAAATTTGATTTCGATTCTAGTTAAGTAATTAATAAACCTTTACGAATTATACATCAAGGATAACTATAAGTGGATCCTTGATGCTATAGTTATTCTTTTATTCTCAGATTTTTCTTGTTTTATATTTAATCATTAAAGACTGTTTTCCTAAACTTCCTAGATTCTAGTTATTAGAATACTTTAAATTGTTTACCTCCTTCCCTGTGAATCAACCTCAGTCTTACCGAGTTATTACTACATCGCAGCCTTGCACTTGAGGTGAGCGAACAGTGACCGAACTCGGTCAAATCTTTCTAGAGAGTAAGTAGTTTTGTCCTGAAAATTTGAAGCGCCCGACTCGACCCTGTCGGGTGACCAACAACTCCACTTCCCAATTCAATAACGTCTAGATTCTAGAAGCCCATCCAGGAGAAGTTTCGGGCGCTCGACCCGATCCTATCAGTCGCCCGAAGCCCCCTAGTGTCTAAGATTAAAGGCAAACCCTAACAATCTTCACTATGGATTCAATCTTCATTGCTTCATTGCTCCAAAGCTCCATTCTTCATCTCTACTTCGTCTCCTTTATAGCTCCACCGCTTCTTGTGCCCCCACCGACTTTATACGCTCATTTTCATGCCCAGCTCGCTCATGTGGCCCTTATGCACTTGCCACATACGAGCAACTATGGATTCCGCTGCTATCACATAGCTTCACTGTGACAAGTGATCTCGATCAACTTGTATAGATTGTCGCACCTTCGTGCCTTCATCATCACGAGTGCTCCCTTTGACATTTTACAAAATTGATCGCAACCGATGAACTTACACCCCATCGCCTCGAGTGCACCAAGAGAAATTAAATTCTTTTTTAGCCTAGGGGCATGCCTCACATCTTTTAGGACTTGTTCGATTCCATCAAACATCTTAATGTGCACCATACCAATACCCACCACCTTGTAAGTGTAGCCATCGCCTAAAACCACCGATCCACATCATACTTGTTGTATGTCATGAATGAACTCTAATTAAGACACATGTGATATGATGTACCTGAATCCATGAGCCACTCATTGCTAAGTAACTCCAATCCGGATACTATCGATACATAACAAACATCACACCCATCCTTCATGAATTTCTTGATATTAGCCCCACTAGAAGAATCTTCAGACTTCTCTTACCTTTTCTTGAGATTCGGACAATCTCTCTTCATGTGCCCTTACTCTCCACAATTCTAACACCTCACATTGCTCTTCCCTTTACCCTCGGATTTTGATCTCGATCGCGAAGATCCCTCATCCCGCCCAAAATCTCTCCCCCTCATAACCAATGCTTCCTCCATAGAGAACCCACTCCACCGCTTTTATTTCTCATCGCCTTCGACTGTAGGGATAAAATAATGATCTCAACGCTAATGGTCTCCCTACTTGTGCACAACGAGTCTTTGAATGACTCATATGAATCCAGAAGAGAATTCAATAGGATGCGTGCTTGATATCCGTCCTTCATTGGTTCATCTACATCTAACAACTTGCAAATGAGCATATTGAAGTTGCTAATGTGGCTCTCATCCCCTCTGTCATCTTCAGGTTAAACAACTAGAGCTTCAGAGACAGGCGGTTCTTTAGAGATTTCTTCACATAGATATTCTCCAACTTCACCCATGTTTCAGTCGCAGACTTCTCTCTTATGACATTGTACAAGACCTCATCCATCAAGCTCAACTAGATTGAGATCATGGCTTTCCGATTCATCTTCTTCTACTCTTCTTCTTTCATAGTCTTCCGGTCGCTTCCTAAGGAGTGCTTCTTCTAATCCTTACTGAACTAGGAGACCCTTCATCTTGACCTTCCATAGCTCAAAGTTATTTTTCCCAAAATACTTCTCTATATCGAATCTCATGCTAGACGTCATTAATACCTCGTCTAAGATTTTGTCTGCCTCTCAGCGTTCGCTCTAATACCACTTGTTAGGAATCCCAACAGCGAAAGCGAGAATAAAACAATGGCAATCACACAATGATAACAATCAAGCAAATTAACACACATAAGAAGGCAATCCAAATTTTATGTGGAAAAATCCTTTCAGGAAAAAACCATGGCATAAAGCGACCACTATGAATCAAAAGTTACAAGAGAATTGAGAAAACTTACCCGGATGCCAAAGCCCTACAAGAGAAACTCAAGCTAACCCTAGCTCTTTCTCTTACCCTAGAACTCTCTCAACCTCTTAAACATGTCTAGGACTCCTTATGTTACCTTAATCCCGCATTACACCCCTTTAAATAGGAAACAACCAGAATTAGAAACAAATCCCGCTCAATTGACCTATACAGTTCATCAGCCGTCGGGCGACTGAACTCAACCAAATCTATCCAGAAAGTAACTAGTTCTGTCCAGAGAATTTTGGGCGACCGATAACCCCACTTTTCGATCCAGCAGCATTCAGATTCCAGAAGCCCATCCAGGGGCAGTTTCGGGCGTTCAACTCAATCCCATCTGTCGCCCAAAGTCCCCTGGTGTCTAAGATTGAAAAAAACCCTTAAAATCTCTCTCTCTCTCTCTCTCTCTCTCTCTCTCTCTCTCTCTCTCTCTCTCTCTCACACACACACACACACACACACACATACACACACTCACATGAATCGTCTATAATACACAAGTATCACGTAGTGCATATAAGTAACTAAGCTCTGTGAGACCCAACACATTGCATATGTAAAATCTGTTAGTGCACTTTTTTATGGCATACTAGTGCACCGTATTTGTCAATCACTTGAGTCCATGTGTTATAATGTTGGTTAAGCCTTAGCAAGCTGAAGACCGAAAATTCAAGTGGACAAGAAGCATCAAAGAAGAAGATCAGGTAAATGAGATGCCTTGGTGACCCTAGCCCTTTGAACCAAAACACTCAAAACCTCTTAGATAACTTGGACAAACTAGGAATACCTTTAGTCATCACCTTTAGTCATCACCATTAGTCTTAGAACACCTTGAAAAACATGATAAGTTAGATTAATTAAAGAGGTGGAAGCTGCTGTAAATAATTCAGCTCATGCAACAGTTTCTAATTGACCTCCGATCAAGTGGAACAGTGGTTCTGATAGGACTCTAATCCATTGGACAAAAGTCTCAATCAATCGAAATTTGTTCCAGCAAGTTTGAAAACTCACTGGACAGATTTTCAATCAATCGGACATTCTTACGATCCATTGAAAGGGGTCCTTTTCGATCAATCGGAACATGATTCCAATCGATCAAAATTTCTTCAAGAGAGTTTGAAAAAACTCACTGGACAGATTTCGATCAATTGGACCTTTTTACGATCAATCGGAGATACACAAATCTGCCCGTTTTTTTACTATTTGAAGAAAATCTATAAAAGGAGGGGGATTCATTTTTTAACTAAGAGATGAGATTTTTAGGAAATAGAAGCCACCATTGTTAAATATCATTAAGAGCTTTATTACTAACCCAAACAAGTGATCTTCCTTATGATTCATCACAAGAATAGAGCATTCAAAGCTCAAGATGAGATACACTTGTCCCTCTTTTGATCTCTAGATATTGGATTAGCTTAATAGTTACATTCCTATTCAATATTCTATGATGGGATCTTTGTAGGTGAGACTCTCTAGGTAACCCATTCTCATAAGTTGTAGAGATCTCAAACCTACCTCTCATCCACCTTGACCATCTCAAGAAGAGTATATGCAAGGGGATTGATTGTTGGAGCTGGAGCATTGGCGACACAACAACATCAACATCGGGGGAGCACAAGGGTAGCTGATTGAAGCACCGGAGAGCGAACATCAAGCAACCCGAAGCGGCGCATCAAAGGGGCTCAATCCGACAAGTAAGTTGTCAATTGTAAGAGTCTGGTTCCACTCTTTTCCTGTGAGGAATTGAGTGTAGAGTTTGTTTGTCAAACTCGCATTCTAGGGTCATTTGTTGATCCTTAGCTTATTAGTTGAGCCTAAAACATAGGGACATTTGTCGTTCCTTAGCACGTTTGTCCGGCCTAAAATTTAAGGATGCTTGTTGTTCCTTGGCACGTTTGGCGGGCCCTAAACAAGTCTCTAAGGGGAGCTACCAAAACGGGTGTGAACGTGTAGGTTGTGAGGAACCTGTAAACTCCCTGGTTTATTGGATTCGAGTTAAGACACCTTGGTTGGGAGGAACCAAATTTAAACTCCCTAGTGAATGCCGATGTGCTCAAAGGGGTTGAGTACCTAAACCAAAAGTGGAGTAGACAAGTAGTCGAACCACTATACATCATTGTGTTTGTGATTGTATTTGAGCACATTTCTCATTATGCATTGTGTTTAATTGTTTAATTATGAATGCTTAATTAGAATGTATGTTATGCACTTAATAGACACATTCACACACACAAGATATACTTTCACTCCTTGAGTAGACTTGAGCTTAATTGATCTATCATCATTTAAGTCTACTTGAGTTGCATAGATTATGTTCTTCATTAGTTTAATCATTTATTAATATATGCTTACTTAGACTAGGTTGTTTATTGTTTAAACCATATGTTGTCTTGTGATTGGACCCACTTAGGCTTGGAAGTTGAAGTGTTAATTGCTTACTTAGTTAAATTGATAAATTGCATAAGTAGGCGAAAAAAATTTCAAAAGGTCCTAATCACCCCCCCCCCCCCCCCCCCCCCCCCAAGGACTTAGCTATAATTTTAGTTTCTCCTTAAACTTCCGCACGCATATACGTTAGTGTCGTGTTAGACTATCTGATAAAATTTCAAAATCCGCTCGGCCCATTAGATGAGAAGTCTAATGTTTTCCAAACATGTAAAAGATCAACCTGATAAAAAACTTACATGGGCTAGGAACAATTTAAACTTGTGCTTAAAATTCTAAATTCATGTGGTATAGCCTATCCTTGATTTTGATCACTATGACTTTGTACCTTCTCCCTATCCATGTGAGACACATGTAAAAAAATTTGATAAAACATATAAACCATTGTGGCCCCACCTACAAACATACAGCCGAAGGCCAATCACCATTACTTCCTATGCTGTCAATCGCCTCAGTTGTCTATTAAGGTGATTTTTTTCCTCATGACATAATAATGAGGAGTTGCTAGATGCAGTGTATGTCACAAAGACAAAGGTTTCGCAGAACTTAGGTGTCATGGGCTTGTTTGGGAGCTTGTATTTGGAGTAATTAGAATTCAAATTAAAATTACCATGGAATTGGTGTGTATTGGAATCCTTATTTGTGTTTAGTAGCTTTCAATTGGAATGTACTGGAATTAAAAAAATGTGTTTGAATACGATTGTGATTGGAATGCATTGAAATTTTTAGTATATTTGTAGGAACCTAAATTTAACTAACTAAATCAACTTTAATATCTCAAATTAGTGTATCATATGATATTTAATAGAATGATTGTAATAAGTCCATTAAAATATATATTTTGGCAAAAAAATGAGAAATTTTGAGAATTGGGTGGGCCACAAACCTAAGGACCACAAGAGAGCAACTTGCCAACATTCATAACCATCCATTTAATTGCCAACATTTGGACGGTTCACATCATTCTATTAATGTGGTTTTAGCGATGTAGCATTTAATTAGATTGTCTCAAATACCATTAGAGTGTCGTGTGGTGTATACGATAGATTAGCAGTGTAACAATACTTTTGTTCCTCATGGGACTTTTAGGGCGTGTTTGTTTTTGTTTCCCTCGTATAAATACATTATAAATGGGTAATGATTATTTATAATGTATTTCCCTGCACATATTTTCAAAAAAGACATTTGACATTTGCTTTTTGTGAACTGAAAGTGAGGAGAGTGCAAATTTTTTTGTGGGGCCCTGTAGACACCCCACCTTCGGCTACACTGTTGGTAGAGATAGCTGGTTGAATGGAGGACCATACCCCCAAATCCCAAGTCCAAACTCAGCCAAACTCACCCTTGTAAGCCCCATCCCATAGCCCAGATCAAGCCTGAACCCAGTCAACCCAGTCTTAAACACCAGCCTGAAAAACCCCCCAGGAAAAAGGCCAGTCAAAAAAATCCTAAAAAAGTCAAACTCACTGAGTCAACCCGCTGAGTCAACCCGGCGAGTCAACCCGTCGAGTCAAAACACCGAGTCAACCCGTCGAGTCAACCCGTCGAGTCAAACCACCGAGTCGACTCGCTGAGTCAACTCACTGAGTCGACCAGCGAGTCCAACAGCAGCCCCGAGGGAGCGACCGTACTCGCTGGAAACCGAGGAGCGGCCGTACGGGCGGCCCATAGCAGGCCGCCCGAAATAAATTACGCAAACTGCCACTCTCCGCTACTATAAATACCCCCTCCCCTTCTCATTTCAACAATCCCTTCGAGTCCAGAGAGAGTCCATCTGTTCCGAGTCTTCCTTCACCCCTTAGCCCATTTTTCCACCAAGGAGAGCCCGAGTGAGGAGAGTCTAGCCCTGGTCCAGCCCAGCCTGACCACTGATCCAAGCCTCTCAAGCCACCCAAATCTTGATCCAGCCACTCGAAGCCAACCCTTGCGACACCTCCGTCCATCCAGCTACTCTTTTCCAGCATCATCTCATTTGCATCTAGCATAAGTGCAACATTTACTTTTCTTCCAACCCCCCTGCTTCACTGCAAGCACTTTGATTCTTCAAATACACTGCATATGTCTTTATATTAAGCACCTGTCAGTTCGAGCGTATGCTCTGGGCTTGCCCGTTGTTGGAACCTGCCCATCAGAAACTTTTACTGTTCAGACCTGCATTCACGCTTCACTAAAAGCATCTTGATTATTCAAGCACACTGCATACGTCTTACATTAAGCACCTGTCAGTTCGAGCGTACGCTCTGGGCTTGCCCGTTGTTAGAACCTGCCCATCAGAAACTCTTACTGTTCAGACCCGCATTCATGCATCATGTCATCTATGAGAATGTACGAGGATTAAACTAGACTTTCAAGTATTCGATCGATTCTGTGAAGTAGAGACCGTACTTCGGTACGAGCAGTGTGTGGGGTGCTTAACCTCTTCCCACCCTGTAACCGTGATCCCTTACCTTGAATCTCTGGCCGCAGATCAAAAGGAGTCATTTTAGAGGAAGGAATCTTCGGATCCCCTTCTCTAACGTTTCTACGGGGTCTAGCCGACTGTAGATTCGAAGTAATTGGCTAGTGGCGACTCTGGTCTTATATAAACACATTTAAACACATCCAGCTTAACACGACAACCAAACAAAGCCCTCGAGAACGAGGCAAGCCAGTGGCACAAACGGCGATTTCGCACGCACGCACCTCTTCTTCTTCTTCTTCCGAAAGGAAAGGGAGAACGACGTCGTGTGGGAGCGCGGAAAATCGGCAAGGGTCCACAGAATGGCCACTCTGCTGGGGAATGAGCTAGTCCCACTAGTCGTGATCCGACTTGTAAAACAAAATCATTCCTGTACTTGAAAGTCATTAGTCCTCATACAATCTCATCTGCATAGCATTCTACACAAAACAAACAAAAAAATAAAAAATCCCAAACCAGAAAAAAATAGAAAATCCCAAAACCCCAAAAGAGTAGAGTATAGTCCTCACCATTGCGCCTCCTCGGGCTCAACGAAAGCGAAGACAACTTCCCTACCGCAGCATAATCCGCGCTCGGGCTCAACAAGCCATGTCCGACCACGAAGAAGAAACTCATCTCCTCCCCGCTCTTGAGATGACCGAAGCGCAACCTCCAGCGCAACAGCCTATTGATAATACGCCAATCATACAAGAATTGGCACAAGGAGTGAGAGCAATGCAAGAAATGCTCTTGCAATTCATGCAAGCACAAGCCACCGCAGCAGCCAACAATCAAGTTGGCCCAGTTCAGCAGTCTCAGCAGCCATGCCGGGTCCTTCCGGCCTCCAGTTCAAATCAAGCGCAACCATCGGAGTCTGCCCAAGACTACCGACAACAGCCATCTCAGCCCTTCGCTATGGGGCGTCCTTCTCAATATCTTCCTGCGACGACAAGGCCATCTCAGAGCACTTCCGTTGCAGGAACATCCAGTCAACTTCCAGTCAATCTTGCAAACAACAATCTCATAGATCTCAGCATGTCCCCGCCGATGGGACACCTTTTCAATTTCAGCACATCCCCGCCGATGGGATTTCAACTCAATTTCCAGCAACAGGGACAGCACTGGCGAATGCCCACAACGGGGGTCAGTGTCAAGCCCACATCAATCAGCGGACAGTGGCGAATACCCAACAAGGGGGTCACTTCCCAGCATCTCAGCCTCCTGCAAACAAGAGTCCTTTTCAATTTCAGCACATCCCCGCCGATGGGATTCCAGTTAATTTCCAACAATCTTCAATTCAGCAAAATCCAGTCAATTTCCAGCAATCTTCAATTCAGCAAAATCCAGTTAATTTCCAGCAAGTTCCAGTTCAACCTTCAGTACAGTCTCCAGTTCAGTTACAATCATTTCAAGCACAAGTTCATCAGAATCCAGTTCAATCATCAAACCAATTTCAGCAACCCGCGGTTGCTTTTCAGCAAGCCCATAGGGTCGAAGACATCACCACTATGCCGAAGAAGAACGTGCCTTACTCCAGGAGGCACCAGTCGCTCGAACAGATCACTCAGGACTGGACGAGTTGCGGGAGCAGTTCCAGATCTTGCAAAATCAGCTTCAGCGACAACAAGGAATTGATCTACCTTCGACCAAGTTCAGAGACTTGTGTCATTTCCCAGATGCTCAGGTACCTCAAAACTTTGAGGTTCCAAAGTTCAAAAGATACGACGGCAGCGGTTGTCCCACAGCACATCTCAAGGCCTTCTGTGGAGAGCTGAGTGCAGTCTCAGGAAATGAAGGGGCCCTCATTCGTTTATTCCAAAAATCTTTGAAGGGCGATGCCCTCGATTGGTACACTTCATTGGACTGCCACCGCATCAGGACATGGGAACAGCTTTCCCAGGCTTTCGTCGACAGATTCGCGTACAATCTCAACATGGCACCCAGAAGAGCTGATCTCGCAGCTCTCAGGCAAAGGGGTGATGAAATACTATCAGCTTATGTGGGTCGTTGGCGAGCTATGGCAGCTCGAATGCGAACGCCTATCGACGACGAAGAACAAATCTCCATGATTGTTCATTCAACATATCCAGGCATATCCAGGTATCTCATCTCGCATCCATATGCGAATTTCTCACCATTGATCCGTGCTGGGGAGCAAGTCGAAGCAGGAATCCGGGCCGGGACAATCTCCCCATGGCCTCATCAAGCCACTCCAATCAAAAGGAACAGAGTGGAAGGAAGACCTATCGGGCACGGGAATGAAAACCGCAGTGGTTCTCCTCCCCGCCCAACAGAGGTAAACAACATCAACACCACTGCTCAAGGAAATCAACATGCTCCCCCACAGGGACGTCAACAGTATCAGCAAAATCAAGTTCAGCATCAACCTCAGCGGTATCAGCCACAATCAAATCCTCAGCCACAACCACCTCGACAACAGCAGCAGTTCAGAGGAAACGGTCAATACTCATATCAAAATAGGCAAAACTACAGGGAGTTCAGGAAATTTACTCCCCTCTCTCAACCACTCAGTCAAGTCATGGCTACGCTGGTGCAGAAGCAGTTACTTACTCTAATGACACCTCGGCCTCCGCCTCATCCTCTGCCACCAAACTACCGAGAAAATGAGTATTGTGCCTACCATCAAGGACGTGGCCATGCCACTGATCGATGCTATACTTTGAAGAATGCTATACAAAACCTAATTGATGACCGTAAGATCGTCATCTCGGTCCCTGGAACTTCTCCAGCAGCTTCCACCAACATCCTTCAGAATCCTCTGCCTCAACATCCGACGGACCCCAGTTCGTCTCGTGGCCCTGCAATCAATAGTATAGAAGAAGGGGACCATCTCGATCGCTTCTTCTCCCCTATCCAGTCCATTCATGCTTACATTTATGGGCCAACAAGTCCTCCATTGATCATGCAAGGGGAAGTCCCTTTCCTCCTCCAGTCCTCGAGCCAGTAGTACTCGAAGGAGCACCTCCATATGATATACCAGTTGTTCAAGGGGCACCTTACAACCATTCAAGCTGGGAACCAGTCGTCCTGGAAGGAGCACAATCATACATTGAGCCCACATACGAACCTGTCATCTTGCAAGGGGCAACTCCAGAACAATCCAATCCGCAATGGAAGGATTATACTCATCAGCAGCAAGAGCCCGTTGTCTTGGAAGGAGCTCTTCCAGTTGAGCCAGTCATATTGCAAGGGGCAAATCCCGGAGGCGTGTCAATCACGCTACGGCAGCTCGGACGAACAGAGAAACCTCCTGCCACATCAAGAGGACCAGTATTCATTCCATAGGAGCCTCCCGCCCCAGGAACAGTCAAGCCAGGACCACGACCTTATGTGGTCTATGAAGACAAGCCTCGATATTACCCCTTCAGCACAGGCAACAATGTAGTCCTCAAGGCAAAAGCTCCATACGAGGAAGATCTGGTACCCACACTAGCACCGTTGCAAGAGCCGGTAGTCCTAGAAGGCAAAGGTGAGGAAAGTTATAAAGAGGTCCCATGGCACTATCCAAAATGTGCGGAAGTAGGGAACATGAATCCCAACGGGCGCTGCATCCGAAGAGACAATCAGAACAGAGGAGAGCCCAAAGGCGCTCTCTCAGGCCTCGGCAAAAAAAATGAAGCCGCATACGATGTGGCGACTCAGCTCAAGTCAATCCCTGCTCAAATCTCAGTATGGGAACTACTCTGCACATCTCGCATACACCGAGAGATGTTTGCCAAGACCTTGAGCGATGCTCACGTCTCTGCCGATATGGCACCAGAGATGATAGCGTTAATGATTGGGCAACTCCTGGCCCCGCGCGCCATCACCTTCACAGATAATGAGTTGCCACCAGAAGGGCGAGATCATGGGCGATCCCTCAACATAGCCTTACGATACAAGGACCTCTGTGTCCCGCTGGTCCTTATCGATAACGGCTCAAGCTTAAACGTTTGCCCGCTTAAGACTGCGGAATGTCTGGGAATCAGTCCCTCTTCATTCCGACCCAGCACCATATGCGTCAGAGCATTTGACAACACCCGTCGATCAGTAGAAGGGGAAGTCGACATAGAGGTACAGATAGGTCCGGAAGTCTCCACCATCACATTCCAAATCCTGGATATATCAGCCTCTTTCAACATGCTGCTCGGACGTCCTTGGCTGCACAAGGTTGGAGCTGTGCCGTCAACCCTGCATCAACGAGTGAAGTACATCTGTGGAAATCAAGTGATCTCTATCTATGCAGAGAAGGAGCTCATCATTCCTTCCAATACTACTGCCACTGAACCAGACATCCCGGTCATCAATATCCAGCACTCTGAAGAAGACATCCCGTTTCACAGTTTTGAATTCGAGACTGTGAACTCTATCGCCAATCCAGAACCGATAAGGGTGGACCGTGTCTTTTCACCGGCAGAGCGTCTGAGCCTCAAATACCGAATGAAGAATCACTTCAAGTCCAGAAAGGTACCGCTGATATATAACCAACGCAAATGGGGACTCGGATACAGGTCAACCTTCATGGACAAAAGAAGGAAGAAGTTTCGATGCTCACCCATCCAATTCGTCAAGCCAGGAGAACCTTGCAAAGATCCAGGAGAGAATCAACCGACTGCACTACACAAAGGCCTCCTAATGAGCCTAGTTTGGGCCACGTGGCCCCCCATTCGATGGGATCAGATTCTCGAACAGTCTAAGTCTCCAGAAGAAGAAGGAAGTCAAATACAGCAGCTTCAGGACCAGGTTACCCTGATACCTGCTCCCAACCAGGGGCACAACCTGCCCACTTCAGCATCAATCAACCAGGGGCACAACCTGCCCACTTCAATTCCAGCCAGTCAGGGGCACAACTTGCCCATCTCAGCATCAATCAGCAAGGGGCACGACTCGCTCATCTCTGCAGAATCAACATCATCATCAATCATCAGCCAGGGGCAGAAGCAGCCCATCCATTGGACCAAGAAAGGGAAGTGGCCAGCCCTAGATTGGTCTGATGTCCAGGTTCCAAACTTGTGTCTCACTGTGGAACCAGACGAACTGCAATGCGAGGTAAGTGACCCGGGAGGGACTGAGTGCGACTCAGATCTCGAACCCGACCAGTGAGAAGTCATGGTCATTGGGCCAGGCCATGATTCTTCGCCCAAATCATCAACCCCCACCTCTCCAGGGGAGGAAGTGTGGGGTCCTGAATGGTCATCTGTTCCCCTAACTTTTGAATCAGCCAACGAGCCATCTGAGGGCTCTGGCTTCAAAAAAAAACGCCTGTTTAAGCAGTGACCGGAACTTTGGAACAAGTTGGGCTCAATCATGGTCTGCAATGCCCGCTTGTTCAAGGTCCCGTGAATTTCAAAAAAACCAAAAAATCAAAAACTTTCGAAAGCCAAAAACATCTAGCATTTCAATTTCAGAAAATTCTCAAAAACCAAAAAACATCTCTTTTCCTGCATTCAATAGTGTGCCAAGTTCGTCTAAAGAGTCGCATGAGTTTGAAGTCGAATCATATGATTTCGACATCGAATTAGACTTCGAGCTCATGGGTCTGGACAAAGCTCGGGATGAGGAAGATGATGATCCTGCTCCCGAACTTGAGGATCTCCTCAAAAAGTTCGAATCTAAAGCCAATGTTGTAGCCGATGATTTCGAGATAGCAAACTTGGGGACGCCTGAGATCCCTAGGGAAGTACGCATTGGAAAATCGTTGCCACCTGAGATGAAACAGAAAATGATAGAGTTCCTAGCTCCAAGATTGTCCAACTTCGCGTTCTCATATGAAGACATGCCGGGGCTCGATGAAGAGCTCGTTGTACACCATCTGCCAACCAAGGCAGATATGAAACCAGTAAAGCAGAAACTTCGAAGAATGAAGCCAGAATGGGCCCTGAAAGTCCGAGATGAAGTCATCAAACAATACAATGCGGGATTCTTGGTAGTCTCCAACTACCCTGAATGGCTCGCCAACATCGTACCAGTACCGAAGAAGGACGGCAAGGTTCGAATGTGCATCGACTTCCGAGATCTCAACAAAGCCAGTCCTAAAGATGACTTCCCTTTGCCACATATCGACACTCTGGTCGACAACACGCTGGATACAAAATCTTCTCATTCATGGACGGGTTCTCAGGTTACAATCAGATCAAGGTGGCCGTCGAAAATCGTTGCCACCTGAGATGAAACAGAAAATGATAGAGTTCCTAGCTCCAAGATTGTCCAACTTCGCGTTCTCATATGAAGACATGCTGGGGCTCGATGAAGAGCTCGTTGTACACCATCTGCCAACCAAGGCAGATATGAAGCCAGTAAAGCAGAAACTCTGAAGAATGAAGCCAGAATGGGCTCTGAAAGTCCGAGATGAAGTCATCAAGCAGTACAACGCGGGATTCTTGGTAGTCTCCAACTACCCTGAATGGCTCGCCAACATCGTGCCAGTACCAAAGAAGGACGGCAAGGTTCGAATGTGCATCGACTTCCGAGATCTCAACAAAGCCAGTCCAAAAGATGACTTCCCTTTGCCACATATCGACACTCTGGTCGACAACACTGCTGGATACAAAATCTTCTCATTCATGGACGGGTTCTCAGGTTACAATCAGATCAAGATGGCCATCGAAGATCGTGAGAAGACAGCATTTATCACTCCCTGGGGAACCTTCTATTACAGGGTGATGCCGTTCGGTCTGAAGAACGCAGGAGCAACATATCAGCGAGCAATGACAGCATTATTCCATGACATGATGAACAAAGAGCTTGAAGTATATGTGGACGACATGATCGTCAAATCTCGCACAATTGAAGGACACTTTGAAGATCTGAAGAAGTTATTCAACAGATTAGAAAAGTACAAGCTCCGTCTCAATCCTCAGAAATGTGTCTTCGGTGCAATGGGAGGTAAGCTCCTCGGCTTTATGGTAAGCGAGGATGGCATCAGGGTCGACAAGACCAAAACCAGAGCAATCATCGAGATGCCCCCTCCTAGAACAGAGAAAGAAATCCGTGGCTTCCTCGGCAGAATTCAATACATCAGTCGCTTCATCGCACAGCTCACACCTATCTGTGAGCCCATATTCAAGCTCCTTCGAAAGAACGTTCCAAAAGAATGGAATGACGATTGCCAAGTCGCCTTCGATCGCATCAAGAAATATCTCGTGAATCCTCCAGTTCTAGTGCCGCTCACTCCCGGACGACCACTATTGTTATACATCTCGGTAGCAGCAGAAGCCATTGGCTGTGTCCTTGGCCAGCACGACAAAACCGGGAAGAAGGAACAAGCGATATATTATTTGAGCCGAAAGTTCACTGACTACGAGACCAGGTATTCCCCGATCGAGAAGACCTGCCTCGCCCTAGTCTGGGCAACTCAGCGACTCCGTCAATACATGATTGCATTCCCTATTCTCCTCCTAGCTCACATGGATCCGCTCAAATATCTGTTCGAGAAACCGGCACTCACTGGAAGAATAGCTAAATGGCAGCTACTCCTGTCTGAGTTCGACATCACCTATGTCACTCAGAAGGCAATCAAGGGGCAAGCCCTCGCCGATCATCTTGCCGCTCACTCACTCCTGGACTATCAGCCGCTCAAGACATTCTTCCCTGATGAAGATCTCTTGCTCATTGAAGACGAAGAAAAGAAGAAGAAAGATGAGTGGACGTTATTCTTCGACGGCGCAGCCAATTCCAAAGGGAGTGGTATTGGAGCGATCCTCTACTCTCCAGATGATGTCCCTATTCCTATCTCGAGGCGCATAGTATTCGAGTGCACCAACAACATGGCAGAGTACGAAGCATGCATCGCTGGCTTAAGGGAGGCCACAATCTTGGGCGTCAAGAAGCTACGAGTATTTGGAGACTCACAGCTTATCATCAATCAGACCAATGGCGAATGGAAAACTAAGGACGAGAAGTTGATACCATATCATGTGTATCTTGACAATCTGATCGAAGAATTCAAAGAAGTCACCTTCTCATACATGCCTAGAGCCAAGAACCAGTTTGCAGATGCTCTCGCCACACTCGCATCAATGCTTGAGATCCCAAAAGGAGCTTCAGAATGGGAGCTCACAATCGAAATTCAAGAAGAACCTGCCTTTTGCCTGCAAATAGAAGAAGCCGAAGCTGTCCCTGACAAACCCTGGTATGCCGACATCAAGCAATATCTCGAAACCCAGGAGTATCCAGAGTCAGCAACAACAACAGATCACCGAACCATTCAGCGTTTGGCCGGCCAGTTCACTATCAGTGGCGAGATTCTTTACAAGTGATCCTATGATCATATCCTCCTTCGATGTGTCGATGAAACAGAAGCTGCAAAGATCATGAAAGAAATACACGAAGGAATCTGTGGCCCACACATGAATGGGCACATGATGGCAAAGAAGATTCTACAACTCGGCTACTATTGGCTCACCATGGAGACAGACTGTTGCCAGCACGTTAGAAAATGCTTCAAGTGTCAGGAGCATGCGAATCAAATCCATGCCCCCTCATCAGAGTTATACAACCTAACCACCCCCTGGCCCTTCTCCATGTGGGGACTCGACATTATAGGCAAGATCAGTCCCAAAGCATCAAATGGTCATGAGTACATACTTGTGGCAGTCGACTACTTCACCAAGTGGGTAGAGGCAGCCTCCTACACCATGATTGCAGCATCTCAGGTGATCAAATTCATGAAGAACAACATCATATGCCGGTATGGAATCCCTAATGCCATCATCACAGATAATGGGACCCCGTTCGTCAATAAGAAGATGGATGACTTCCTCAGCAAATTCAAGATCCAACGTCATCGATCAAGGCCCTACCGTCCTCAGATGAATGGTGGGGTAGAAGCCGCAAACAAGACAATTGTCAGGATACTCGAGAAGATGGTCGTGACCTATCGAGATTGGTCAGATATGCTCCCATATGGACTTTGGGCCTATCGAACGTCTGTACGGTCTGCTACGGGCGTTACTCCTTTCGAACTTACTTATGGAATGGAGGCAGTCCTACCGGTCGAAGTGGAAATACCATCGCTATGAGTGTTACTAGAAAGCGGAATTGAAGAAGAAGAATGGCAACGTGCCAGATTCGATCAGTTGCAGCTAGCAGATGAAAAGCGCATGCGTGCACTAAGTCATTCACAATGCTATCAGAAAAGGATCGCTAGGGCTTACAACAAGAGAGTCCGAAAAAGAAGTTTCAAGGTAGGCGACATGGTCATGAAAAAGATTCTACCGTCGCACCTTCCGGATCCCAGAGGAAAGTTCAAATCCTCATGGGACGGGCCACTGATCGTCAGAGAAGTACTTCCCGGAGGCGCCCTCAGACTCACCAGCATGAGAGGAGTGGATCTTCCTGAGCCAACCAACGCCGACAACGTGAAGATCTTTCACGGATAAGCCATTCTGACCTTATCAAGAGTTACTTTAATAGAGCTGAAGTCAAGAGGTCGAAACTAAGACCTCTGAGAAATCGTTTCCGTCCACCAACAAGTGTTTCAAATAAAGGGATTCGAAAAGAGAAGAAGACAAAAAAAATTCAAAAGATAAAAAAAAAAAAAAAGAGAAGAAGAATACAAAAGAAAAAGAAAAAAGAAAAAAAAAGAAGAAAAGAAAGAAAAAGGGAAGCCAAAGCAAGGCACCCAAGAAAAAAAAAATCAACCCAAGAAGAAACACAGTCATCCATCCATCTCAGAGGGGTCTTTAGCAAAGACCGACAGCTCTATCATCGTGACTTAGGATAAGGGCTGAAAGACTGCCATCGGCCGGCAACGACGGATTCCCGATCTCTAGCCGCCGCAGTTATCCAGAGATCCAGAAAGAAAAGAAAAACAAAAAAGAAAAAGAAAAAGAAAATGTGTACCTAAACAAAGAGGGCGGAGTGAAAACCCGAAAGGGCGCTCCGAGTAAAAACAGTGGGCATACAGCGGACTTGGTGAAAACCCGAAAGGGCGCCAAGGGTAAAAACAGCATAGCTGCCAAGGGGTAGGCAAGATCAAATACCCGGGACGTGGTGAAAACCCGAAAGGGCGCCACGAGCAAAAATGACGGGAAAAAGTCGGGTGTAGTGAAAACTCGAAAGAGCGCTGCAGGCAAAAATGGCTAAAAAAGAAAAAAAAAATTTAAAGTGCAGGTACCAGGAAGTCAGACAGTTCAGAACGGTTCAAGCAGTCACAGTTCAACAAGAAGAAGTGCAGTCAGGAGCGAAGAGCTCTGCAAATTCTGACAATCTCAAGAGGCAATAGTTTCCGTTACTTACACCTCTAGGGAACCAAAGGATCACGCAAGTTAATCTCGAGACATCGGTCAAAGCATTGGCCGAGCCCCAATTCTGATTCCTATATCCTGACACAAAAATCCAGACACTCACTCACAAGATAACTCATGGCACAATAGATTTTCAAACAGTTTTCTCTTTTCAATTAAATGCATCATATTTCTTTTACACATATCATATCATCTTTTTCAAAAAAAATACAAAAAATTTCATCATCATCAATCATATATGCAATAAATCAGTGTACAGGTGGCCAACATAATCAATCTCTACCCTCCTCCTCGGCCACATCAGGTGAGTCCTCTGACTCATAATGAAGTAATCTCGCTCTCAACCTGCTCACCTCCATACGCAGGTAATGCACCTCATCGCGCTCAAGGGTACGGATCGCTGTCTCCTCATCAGACAACCTCCGATCGGCAGCCAATCTCCTCGACATCATCTCACAATGATACCGAAGTGCGGAGATCTCAGACAGCAAATGGCCATGAGTGGCCAAAAGGAAGCCAGGATCGATAAGCGGGCGCTCCTCAAAAGGTTCATATGAACCAGATGAAGAGCCAGCATCTCCAAGAATATCCTGCTCATCCTCATCAGCAGTCTGGTGCCAACAAGGGATACGTCGATACAAAGACTACTTAGCAACCCAATACTGATATGGGGCGGTCGCCATCGGAAAAGTCCGTAGCTCAAATCCCAACAAATCAGCTGTCAAATAACTCGCCCAAGAACAATCAATCCGGGTCCTGAAGTCAGAGGATCTAGGTGGAAGTGCTCGACGCCTGATACCCGTGAAAGCGAAAAGAGGAACATCCTGCTCATACCCAAACTGCCGCAGGAACCGAATGGGATGGTAAGAAAAGTAAGATCGAAAGCCTACCAACATCAGAGGAAGTGAAGGAAGTGAAAGCCAAGATGACTCCCAACGAACGTTCCAGTCACGAAGTTCAGCGAACATCCTGCGATATAAGGGCTCGCTCATCCAAGCTGTAGGCGGAAGGAACTCCATAATATAACGCATGATGTCAGAGCCCGGGATGCCAGGAAGAGGTACAGGAACGGTCAGAGAAAGACGCTCCCATAGCCAGACCTGATCACAAAAGAAGTTCAGCTAGAGCAAAACAAGTCCTGACAAAGCAAAAGGAAAAGGTGTAGGAGAGATACCTGAAGAAATGCACAGCAGCCGCGAAGGACATGAGTGCGGCTCAAGGCGCAGTCGGTCAGCCCATCGAATAGCTCGGCCAAGATGAGAGAAATGATCCCCTGCCGACGGATAGCTCGGCTCATCACCTCAAAAAGCAAAGGAGTCTGGGATCTGCGCCATCCCGAGAACAGCACCTCAGCAATCAAGCAAAACATCAGTGCGTTCCGAGCAAAGGTAGAACCGGCCGTACTCTGAGGACCAGAAAAAAGATCATACAGCAGGTCCAAAGAGAACACTACAGCGTCCTGGCCACCAGCTGCAGGCCGAACAAGATAAGGGATCCCGAACCAATTCTGCGGTGTAGCAGTCTTTGGCGACGTCTTCGGCGAAAAATATTGAGCATAATCCTAGGGTAGGCCTGTCAAGCGAGCAAGCTCCTCCAAAGAAGGTCCCATCTCCATATCGTTGAACGCGAACAAGTTCAACGAAGGGACCCAATCAATCAAGGCAGCTCCAAGCATCCTCCAATCAATATCAACTCTGGCCATATGGATCAGACCGCCGAAGCCATAAGACTCCAAATCTCGAATCTCATAAACTGACAAGCTGTCAAGCCAAGCAAGCAGTCGTGGCGAGCAGGAAGAATGAGGAAGCAGCTGACAAGTCCTCACTGGTACCCCCTCCAGCACAAAAGGCCCAGAAATCAATAATGACTCATCAAGGATCGGAAGGTCAACGGGCGAAGGAGAAGGAAAAGCTGGAACCTCTGCAGACTCGACAGCCCCTGACCTGCCCTCAGTGATGGCTATGTCTGATATAGTCGCATCGCTGTCTGAAACTGTCATAATCTCAGCCGCATGAGAAGACTCGCCCACCTCATGAACAGAGTGTGCAAAGGATCGATGACCAAGAGAAGGACAATGCTCTCCATCAAAAGGACTATCAGTGAAGATCACACCGCACATCGTGACATCCTGGCTAATCTGACAGTCAAAGAATACATCTGAACCATCAAAAAGGGTCCCGGCAGCCCCGATCGAAGAATCAACGGTCAGATCTGGACCTGCGGCCCCCTCCAACAGGAAATCATGAATCCAATCATCATCCTGGCCGATCAAAGGGATCATCGAGGCATCCACACCGCCCATCATCAAGGGGACATCATCGATGATCACATCAAGTCCACCCAAGCAAGTGTGCCGCACAACTGGGCCATCATCAAGAGCATCCAAACCGTCAAAAATACCATCTGAACCATCTATCCCATCCAAGCATGAGATCAGCCCATCTATGTCCCTCATGGTCCCATCATCACCATCCATCACATCATCCATGGGGCCCACACTCAAGGGATGCATAGCTTCACCTATGTCCCATCCCATCATCCTATCTATACCATCCATTCCTCCCATAATGAGGGGCCCATTCAAATCTGAAAATCCAGCCATCCCACCATTAATGGAGCCATTCAAAGCTCCACCAACCACCATCCCTAGCCCCTCATCAATGCTTCCATTCAATGCCCCATCTCCCCCATCCATTAAAGACATCTCCCTATTATCAAAGCTCAATTGAAAATCTAAAGTGTAGGACCCACCTTGGACAGCCCCCACAGCCCCTAAATCTCCACCATCCATTGCCCAAGAAAGGACAAACCAAGAAAGAGACAAAAGGAGAAGGGAAGATGAGACAAGAAGAATATTCATAGCTGGAATTAAACTCGCCAGTGCAAAGCAAGTGGAGACAGGGACAGTGGACAGAGGAGAGTGTCCGAACCAGAGCCAGCCCAGGCCGCTCAAGAGGCGAGCCTTGGGCGGCCTGCCCTGGGCCGCCCGTACAGACGCAGATTTCCTCTCTCCGCGGGATTGGCCCCAGGGTTCTTGGTAGGTGAGGCTGACAGTCCACGTCAGCAGATGGCGCTCCATGGGCCGCCCAAGGCTCCGGTCCACTCCAGATTTCGACTGAGGCTGATCAAGATCATATAAAAGGTGCCCCACCGGTCCAATCACGAAGCAATGCGGCCAGAGCATGGCTGATCAAGTCAAAGAAAGGGAAAGGTGATCAAGTGGGGGCCACAAGCAATCCGAGCTATTCAAAGACCAGATCATCATGATCTAAACCATTGAAGGACCTACATGAGCCATCAAACAACAAGATCAAAGGGCTGATCATCAAAAGAAAGGGCCAGAATCCAAGATCTAATCATCAAGTGGGCCCACAAAGCCGAATCAAGCGATCTGAGACGTTCAAGCCATCATCCATACCTTGAGAAGCCTTCTTAGCCTCACAAATCATCAAAAGAAGTGCCCCAAAATAAAGCCAAGGTATTAAGTGGGCCCACAGGGCCGAATCTATCAATCTGAACCATTCAAGGGCTAGATCAGCAGGATCCAAACCATTGGAAAGCTTACACAAGTCATGGAGCAGCAAGATCAAAGGTTCGATCATCAAAAGAAGGGCCAGAATCCAAGATCTAATCATCAAGTGGGCCCACAGGGCCAAGTCAAGCAATCTGAACCATCCAGGTCATTATCCATGCAGTTAAGAAGTCTCAAATCATGAAGGAACAAGTCAAAAGTCAAAGCGTCCAGACATCATCAAAGAATTTGAGACAAGTCGAAGATTATTATATTCATTCAAAAGAGCTTGATACAAAAAAGGGATAAAAACAAAGATACAAGGCCATACAAAGCAGGGCACCCAAGTAGACTACAAGTCGCCAACATAGTCATCATTGTCCCTCCTCGCGTCCCGCTCCCGACGATAAAGATCCATCAAAGGAGCAGTCACCGAACCTCCAGCATACCTACGACGGCCACCTGGAACATAAAGCGAAGGAAGCAAAGGCCCCTGGCCGAACAGCAGATACCACTCATCATAATCACCATCCGGGATCGTGAAACGAAATCCGGGCTGGCCCACGAGAGCCTCAACTCTCTCATCAACCGGCATCCGAGCAGCTAGAGGAGGTGCAGAACAAGGGACCCGAGCCACCCCGGTGACTTGCCGAAGCAACCTCTCCCCCAAGTACCACTGGAAAGACTCAGCGTCAGAAAGCATGATACAGAGACATGAAGCATCATATGCCTCCACACGTTGGGGGGTGTAATAGAGAGGGAAACTGGCATACGGCATCCGAGCGAGCTGCAGCAAATAAAGTCAACACGATCAGTTATAGTACAGCACGAGGGCAAAGACAAGCAAGATACTTACGTCCTCAACAGTCAGCCCGTCTATGTCAGCACGCCAATTGTCCCCGAAAACTCGGGAGTTCCGCTGACGGTTTTGTTGGTGCCAGTACATGTGGCGATACTGAGAGGGCTCAACATCATCCCGCATCCTCGGTGCGAGATGGGGAAAATGGTCATAAAAGCAGGTCTGGACAAAAGCACATCTAATGATCAGAGAGGGAAAGAAGGCAAATGACTCCAAGGAAGATGAAAGAAGAAATACCTCAACAATAGGCCAAAAACCTGTGAAGGACCGGCTATGCCGACAGGTCTTGTCCAGACCTTGAAAGATACGGGTCAAGATAGCCCCATTCCAGTTATAGGGATGATGAAGATCCTCGACTAAACAAAGAAATTTAGGATCAACTCTCTCATTCGCATGGCAGAAAAGAAAGGATCCAAAAGCATAAGTGATCATGGCCCGCACTTTGTGGAGGGCCTTTCGCTCAGTGGTGGGGATGACGGAGGCAAAACTGTTGTAGAACCATCGCATCTTCACTTGATGGCCTTGGAATTCGCCCTCGGGTGGGACGTCACCGACAAGCCGTAGCCAGTCGGTGGAAGTGAGAGGAGCTAGAGAGCTGACTTGAGGAACAATTGTCCCATGAAACGGGAAACCTATCTGCATGTAAATGTCCAAGGGGGTTATTCCTCATTCTCCACAAGGGAGCTGAAAGGTGTGGGTCTCATCCCGCCACCTCTCGCAAAGGGCCGCGAGCATCATGCGGTTAGCATCGTTATTGTGGAAACGTAAGGTGAGGAGGCCAGCAAAAGGAGTACCATCCAGTACTCGTTCAAGCAAGGGCTGTGGATCCTTCATCCAGTCGTCCCAGCGATCCCTGGTACCTCGACCCTTGATAGCAGGAAGAGGTTGATGCTCCATAGCTAAGGAACACATGTGGTCCCCTCGGCGGACGATGAAGGCAGGATCATCTTCGTCAATCACTCGGTGACCTCTGGTACCATCCGCCATTGAATCCTACAAGCTTGGCAAGGTAAGTCCCTATCCCTTTACCCATTAAAATTCAAATTATCATTAGGAAACCCATGGGATTGGACTCATATTCAAATGCAAAATCTAAAGTCCAACTCCATGTGTCACTCAGGATATGTGTTGGGCCCATTGGAAACAGTAAGGCCCATCTTAAAGAAGGTTGCATGGCATGCCTTAGGCAAGGAAAAGTCCATCATCCAAAGACACATTTTGGACAACACATGCACTCAAGTGCCATGAGATCAACAAGGGATGAGAATCCTACTTCACATGAGAAATCCCTCTTCAAAGTCCATATGTGGCCAAGGATTGATCCACTTTTATGCCAAGGCCATGGTTCTCACTTAAGATGTTTTCATCTTTTTAACACATGTACATAGACAAGTGGGGGATAGAAAGGAAGTGGGCCCCCAAGAGCAACCCAAATGCCTCATCTCAATGGATTGAAGAGAGCACATAGCCCACTTTGAAGAACATGAGGACCCATTCATGGGTTAACCATGGGCAACCTTATGTGCCTCATCTTGATGAAAGTTTTGACCATGAGAGTACAACAAGGAGGTCTACCCACAAACATGTGAATCAAAGAAGCTAATAGTAGAAAGTTAATGAACATAGCCCACATGAAGAATCAAAGTTGGAAATGCCCATGTAAAGGCAAGTTTGGGCAACTTATGTGCACCAACTTTTCTCCAAAAGGGAGACCATTTGAGCACAAAAGAGCATGGCTTGATGAGTCACCCAACCATCATGAAAATGGATAAAAATGGTAAACATAGCCCACTTGAAGATCAAAATCCAAAATGTCCCAGAGCATGGGACAAAAATGGGCAACTTATGGGTACCATTCTTTCTCACAAATGGAAGAAGAAATTACTCATACTTGAGAATGATGATGGATGACCCACCAATCCCCCAAAGAAAAGATCAAGGAGCTATGGTTGTATGGATAGCTCACTTGAGGATCATCCATTTGAGGTTGATAGCATTAAAGGGAAGCTCTTGAGAACCACATCCCTACCTCAAGGAAAAACCATTTGAACTTAGTGAGATTGTTGGAACAACTCACTCATGGGACTTATAGATGGTCAAGTAACTCAAGTCCTCCATCCATCAAAGAAAAGAGCATGAAAAGAAAAAGCCCACATGGACAAAGTGTAGTGGTGCACACATTGGTCCAAAGGAATCCAAATTTCAATGAGGACCCAAAAGCCCATCCACATATAGAGACTCCAAGGAGCCCACTACACCTTGTACAAGGATGTACATCATAATCAAGAAATGATGGAAGAGTTGGGCTACTTGTCCATATAGGCCCAACTAGGAAATCTAGCCCACTTGAGATCCAAATGAAGAATGGGCTAGTCACCATTGGTCCATACACATGTGAAGAAAGATGGGGTCACCCAAAGTGAGCCCCATGAGCCCAAAACTTAAGATGGGCCCTACCATGCCCATGGGCCCAAATCTTGGAAAGAAGATGGAAAAAAAAAAAGCTCCAAAGGAAATGACAAGAACAAAAGAACATGAGGGAGCCCAAAATGAAGCATTGGGCCCACCAAATACACCAAGGGCCATGACTTCACTTTGAGCCCATTTGATACATATGAAGAGAGGCCCAACTTCCATGAAAAAGATAGAGTATTTTGCCATGCACACTTGATGACATGGCAAAATCACCCTTTACATACACATGAGGGGAGTATGAAAAGAAGAAAGAAAAAAAATGAAATGGAGAGCTTGCAATGTCCTTCTCCATGCACCACCTTTGAAAAAGACTTGAGATCTAGAAAAAGGTCAAGAATGCTTGGGCCCACCTTCACACCTCTTGGAATAGCTACATGGAAAAAGAAAAGAGTCATGAGAAGAGACAATGAAGAAGGAAAAAGACAAGAAAGGGAAAGGAAGTGGTCCATACCTTTACCACTCACCAAAGAAGGACCACATTTCTGTCCCAAAATGTCTCTAAGGGCCACCACTTAAAAAGAGCAAAGGACCACCAAAGAAGAGAGAGAAAACTTGAAGAAAGAGAGAATATGAAAGAGAGAAGAGAGAGATTGCACGTTTGAGGGGGCAAGGGTGCCCCATGTTATATAGAAAAGGGGAGGGCACCCTTTTACCCAGCCCACTGAAGAGACCAGGGGTCTAAGACCGTCCGGGCGGCCCATGGGAGGCCGTCCTAGCCCCTACCTACATGAAACGACCTCCCTCCCCCTCTCCTTAGGAAGAACTCCTCCTTGGGAAGGGTGGTTGCAAGTGAATCTTGTACCTCCATGTAAGAATGAAGTGATGGAAGAGAATGGTGAGAAAAAAGAAGAAATCTCACCAAAATCTCATCTCATGAGAAATGGGTGAGAAATTGGCTTGATGATGTGGAAAAGTTCCATGGAATTTTCAAGAAAAAGAAAGAAAAATTTGACTTAGTCAAACAATGATCTCAACCATCCAAAGGCATGACCAGATGATTCAAACCATTTCCAAGAAGAATCCCAAGAATCTCCACCCTTGATTACTGTTCACATGTACAGATTTTGGTCCGAAGACCTTAAACTACGTCGGGATCAAAATCCCGGGGGTTTCCAATAAAAACCAGTGTCAGTCTTGACCGTTCAAAATTAAGATTTAACAGCCTGGAACATTTTTTCAAAAAAAAAGAATGTATTTTCAGTATGTACAGATTTTGGTCCGAAGACCTTAAACTACACTGGGATTAATTTCTCGGGGGCCTTCCTCGCTTTCAACTAAAAACCGGCATCGGCCTCGACCGTTGAGATCAAGGTTTGATAACCCGGATCATTTCTAAAAAATACCAAAAATACTTTAAAGCTTTCCACAAAAACCAGCATCAATCTCGACCATTCGAGTTGAAATCTGAAACTTTTTCAAAAAATATATATATATATAAAATGAAAAAAAAAATTTGCATCAATTTCAATTGCACAAGTTCATCCCCAGCGGTCCGAAGACCTAAAACTACACTGGGATTAATTTCTCGGGGGATTTCTTTCCTAACCTGTTCCAGACATGGCTGACACTTGATCGTACGGGTGTCTGGAATCCTTTAAACAGGTAAGGGCTGAGGCGGGCAGAACTTCGCAATCCTGTTCGTGTTGAACGCACCGTGATAGACAACCT
This sequence comes from Liriodendron chinense, assembly GCA_003013855.2. Taxonomy (NCBI): domain Eukaryota; kingdom Viridiplantae; phylum Streptophyta; class Magnoliopsida; order Magnoliales; family Magnoliaceae; genus Liriodendron; species Liriodendron chinense. The sequence goes on from PVNU02000525.1 coordinate 1,104,161, forward strand.
TGAGTTGGAAGTCGCTGTTGAATCTGACGGATGTTCCCTGTTCCTAGAACTCATGAAGGGGATTAAGGTTGTTGGGAGGTGAAGCTCACCCTCACGGAATTGTGAGCAACGTAAGACCCCAAACTGGATTGACTAAGGGAAATGTGAGGATGTGGCTCATCTTGTGGCCGAAGGAGTCCGTCGGACGATACGTGGTCTATGTGCATTGCACATGAGGAACAGGCAACTTTGTGGGCGTGTTGACTGAAAACCCTCAAAATCCCCTCATCCGAAGATGTAAAACTACGGCACTTAACTGTGTGAGACTCGTCTTGCTCGTTGACGTAAAATGGATCGGGTGCCTTACCAGCAATAGAAGCTGGAAGTGGATGAAAATTCCATATTTTTCCCTGTATTTCAGAAAATTCACAAATACAAAAACATTGCAAAATCACCTCTTCAAAAATCACAAAAAAATATGTCCCTTGCTTTCAAATCAAATATTTTCAAAAATCACAAAAATATTTCGCTTGCTTTCAAAGAAAATACTTCGAAAAACACAAAAATATTTCCTTTGCTTTCATCCGAAAATTTTCAAAAACAAAAAAATATTTCCTGTGTTTTCAATAAACCGATCTCTATCTTGATCTCTCAGGTAAGGACTTGGCCCAAAATATCTGCAAAAATCACAAAAATTGTCAGTATCCCCAGCACTACACTTCAGGAGTCTTGAACTCCACTCTCTTCACAATTTGGGATGACGGATCCGATCGCCCGCAAATTGGAATCTTGACCAAAACGGGCAACCAAACATCATCTTAATCACACGTATGCCCAGAAGAACATCTTGAAGTCGGATAGCATCCTCGTACATTCTCATTCGCAAAGAAACAGCATCTTGGGACGATGGACCTGATTGACCACGGGTCGGGATCTTGACCAACCCACTGACCAAACATCTGCATTAAAAAGAAAAATCCCCAGGGAAGCACAACCCTGCAAGCCATAAGCTCAAAATTCTCTGCATCACTAGCAAAAGCAAAATCATCGAACTGAAAGAGAATGAGCCAAACCATGCATTCATCATGCATCTCCACGCATCAGCATCCATCGCATCAATCATCATATTTACCTGCTTTCAAAATAAAGTCGGTTAGCCAAAGACCCCACGGGCATCCCTAGTGGAGGCACATGCAAACCAGACTTCCATTTCAAAAAGACAAAAAAATATTCCTTTTTGCAAATAAAAACCCCACGGAGTATCACTCCCCAGAGTGGGTGCCTTTTCAAAAATCCAAAAATATTTTCTCAGTAGAACGTTTTGCCTCCAACACACCAGGAGATTTTCCATATCTCTGGGTAGGAGCCGACGCACAAATCAAATAAGATCCGATGTCTCGCGGTTTCCCCAGAGACCATCGGATCCAATGCACTCAAAGTACGGTCGAACTGAACTCCAGTGTCAGTGCGGTCGTACCACATGCCAAGATACAAAAATATGAAAGCCAAAAGGCTCGGTCAAAGAAACCATTTGAATAGGTGGAAACGATGAATTGTAACCCAAGTATCAAAATCAGCAGATTGGGTGGAAAGAGTTCACCCGCACATACCTAGGCGTGGATGCCTGAAGTACCTTGACTGAGTCCAAGTCGGCGTAGTAGAATCCCGTAAGACTATCTGACGCAGGGCGTCTTACCACTTTGACAGTCAAGCGAAACAAGTACTCCTGGAGTGATCTGGGAAAACATCAAACATCACACAATCAGTCTTAGGGTCAGCAACCTCGTAAGACTACGGACGCAGAGGCTCTGCTGTACCTTTCCGATGTTAGTACCGATCGGGAATGGAAGGGTTGCGATTGGGTACCCAAGTTGCAGCGCATGCAGGGACAATCGCAACGTTTTCTCCAAACTCTCGCGGTATGTGCGAGTTATCAATTTCCAGACAATCAACTGACTCAGATACAAAGGACAACAAAGATTCCAGACCACAATCAAGGAAAGAATGAATTGCAAACTAAGCATCGAAACCAGAGGATCGGGTGGAAAGAGTCCACCCGCACATACCTAGGCGTGGATGCCTGAAGTACCTTGACTGAGTCCAAGTCGGCGTAGTAGAATCCCGTAAGACTATCTGACGTAGGGCGTCTAACCACTTTGACAGTCAAGCGAAACAAGTACTCCTGGAGTGATCTGGGAGAACATCGAACATACAATCAATCACAGGGTCAGTAACCTCGTAAGACTGTCGACGCAGAGGCTCTGCTGTACCTTTCCGATGTTAGTACCGATCGGGAATAGAAGGGTTGCGATTGGGTACCCAGGTTACAGCGCATGCAGGGACAATCGCAACGTTTTCTCCAAACTCCCGTGGTATGTGCGAGTGATCGGTTTCCAAACGATCAACTGACACAGATGCAAAGGCTAGCAAAGATTTCAGAACATGATCTATGAATGACCGGGTCAGAAGTGGGGTGTCCACTCGCTTTGGCATTCGGTTGCACGCAACCTCTGCCAAAGAGGGGCATCTGTAGACACCCCACCTTCGGCTACACTGTTGGTAGAGATAGCTGGTTGAATGGAGGACCATACCCCCAAATCCCAAGTCCAAACTCAGCCAAACTCACCCTTGTAAGCCCCATTCCATAGCCCAGATCAAGCCTAAACCCAGTCAACCCAGTCTTAAACATCAGCCTGAAAAACCCCCCGGGAAAAAAGGCCAGTAAAAAAAATCCTAAAAAAGTCAAACTCACTGAGTCAACCCGGCGAGTCAACCCGTCGAGTCAAAACACCGAGTCAACCCGTCGAGTCAAACCACCGAGTCGACTCGCTGAGTCAACTCACTGAGTTGACCAGCGAGTCCAACAGCAGCCCCGAGGGAGCGACCGTACTCGCTGGAAACCGAGGAGCGGCCGTACAGGCGGCCCATAGCAGGCCGCCCGAAATAAATTACGCAAACTGCCACTCTCCGCTGCTATAAATACCCCCTCCCCTTCTCATTTCAACAATCCCTTCGAGTCCAGAGAGAGTCCATCTATTCCGAGTCTTCCTTCACCCCTTAGCCCATTTTTCCACCAAGGAGAGCCCGAGTGAGGAGAGTTTAGCCCTGGTCCAGCCCAGCCTGACCACTGATCCAAGCCTCTCAAGCCACCCAAATCTTGATCCAGCCACTCGAAGCCAACCCTTGCGACACCTTCGTCCATCCAGCTACTCTTTTCCAGCATCATCTCATTTGCATCTAGCATAAGTGCAACATTTACTTTTCTTCTAACCCCCCTGCTTCACTGCAAGCACTTTGATTCGTCAAATACACTGCATATGTCTTTATATTAAGCACCTGTCAGTTCGAGCGTATGCTCTGGGCTTGCCCGTTGTTGGAACCTGCCCATCAGAAACTCTTACTGTTCAGACCTGCATTCACGCTTCACTAAAAGCATCTTGATTATTCAAGCACACTGCATACGTCTTACATTAAGCACCTGTCAGTTCGAGCGTACGCTCTGGGCTTGCCCGTTGTTGGAACCTGCCCATCAGAAACTCTTACTGTTCAGACCCGCATTCATGCATCATGTCATCTATGAGAATGTACGAGGATTAAACTAGACTTTCAAGTATTCGATCGATTCTGTGAAGTAGAGACCGTACTTCGGTACGGGCAGTGTGTGGGGTGCTTAACCTCTTCCCACCCTGTAACCGTGATCCCTTACCTTGAATCTCTGGCCACAGATCAAAAGGAGTCATTTTAGAGGAAGGAATCTTCGGATCCCCTTCTCTAACGTTTCTACGGGGTCTAGCCGACTGTAGATTCGAAGTAATTGGCTAGTGGCGACTCTGGTCTTATATAAACACATTTAAACACATCCAGCTTAACACGACAACCAAACAAAGCCCTCGAAAACGAGGCAAGCCAGTGGCACAAACGGCGATTTCGCACGCACGCACCTCTTCTTCTTCTTCTTCCGAAAGGAAAGGGAGAACGACGTCGTGTGGGAGCGCGGAAAATCGGCGAGGGTCCACAGGCCCGCTATAATACATGTGACTTATCCACTCCGTCCATCCATTTTGCAAGGTGATTTTAGGGCATGCACCCAAAATTTGAGGCAAATCCAAAGCTCAAGTGGACCACACCACACAGAATAGTGGGTTGAACTCCTACTGTTAAAAACCTTTACGACTACTATTTTCTATGGCGTGGGCCATTTGAGCTTCGGATCTGCCTCATTTTTGGGCTCATGCCCTAAATTATTCCCATAAAATGAATGGACGGCATTGATATCGCACTAACATCATAATGAAGCCCACGAATGTACATGGATCCTTTTCAGATCTTTTTTACAAAGAAAAAATATTAGTTCCTATCAGATAGGGGTAGGGCTGCACATCTGCCCCGTTAACCCGCCTAACCCGCCCGACCCGACCCGATAGAAACCCGATCTGTCTCGACCCGGCTGACAAAACGGTCCGGTCCCGAGTAGATGCGGCTAGACCGTTTTTAATTTAGGTACGGTTTAGGGTACATGCCAAACCCGCCCGACCCGACCCATACCCCGACCCGTGTATCCCGACCCGTTCCACCTGACCCAAACCGCCCCGTTTATACTAGTTTATTGCTTTTAGAAATATCTATATAGCATTATTAATAGGTTGAATAGTCAATAAACATTGGGGTGGACTCTAGAATCTTTTAATGGTGGGAGTTCAATGACCACTGATTTTTGTAGTGTGGTCCACCTAAAGCTTTTATCTGCTTCCTTTTTGGGACTATGTCCCATAATAATCTGGACATGTATATGGACGGCATGGATTTACAATATATACATTGAGGTGAGCCTCATAGTTAGGGTCTCACTCACATGGCTGGTTCCGTGTCTCACTGGCTCTCACCCAAGCTGCACTCATCTCACACACACAGGAAGTGGATTAGGTGACATTCGGGATCCACCAAGGTGGGTGGACCCTGACCGTGTGTCTTAAATCTACACCGTCTAACTATTTTGAAAGATCATTTTAGGATACGATACCAAAAATGAAGCTGACTCAAATCTTAGGTGGACCACACCATAGAAACATAGTCCTAACCTGACCCGACCCGACCCGACCCGATTTAACATATAGGGTAGGGTAGGGTTAGGGTTAACCCTTTTACAAGTAGGGTAGGGTTAGGGTTGGGTCAGCCCAACCCGGTCATGACCCGGACCGAAACCCGAACCTTTAAATATATTTAGGTTTAGTCCAGGGTTGGGCCCAACCCGACCCTAACCCGACAGTGTGCAGGCCTAGATAGGGGTAAATAAAAATAATTACCTACACAAGTGCATTTACCAAACACACCCTTATGCATTTAAAAGGGGCGCCCAAAAAGCATTTCACATCAATTGTAATAAAATCATGGCAAAACAAAAAGATTTCACGATGCATAAAATATAACTTTTTATTTACCTTCGATCCATTTTTTGCACCCAGTTTTAGCTCCGAACCCACCTAAATAAAGGGTGCTAAACAATTCTGTAAAACATGTGTAGCTTAGGAATGCATTGAAAGACAAGATGGACAGAAGATTGACAATCAAGATCCGGCTTTTTAATATTGATCAAGTGGCGCCACGCACCATTTGGTTCTTCCATGTACCGAAAAGCCAGCGAATGCGAATCTCATAATTGTCCTCTTCTAGCATTGAAAGTTGCATATGGGTGGGTCAGATGCGGATTGCGTGGTGAATCCAGCACCACGAGGCTACCCGGTGAAAGGACTCTGTGGGGCCCACCGTGATTTATGTGTTTTATTCACACTGTCCATCCATTTTGCCAGCTCACTTTAAGGCATCAGCCCAAAATTGAAGCATATCCAAAGCTCAAGTGGACCACACCACATGTAAGAGTAGGGATAATGACGTCCACCGTTGAGACCTTATTAGAGCCCACAGTGATGTTTGTTGTCATCCAAACTGTTCAAAAGGTCACACAAACCCGGATGAAGAGAAAAGACAATTATCAGCTTAATCCAAAACTTCTGTCGCCTTAAGAAGTTTTCAACAGTAGGCATTCAATCCTCATTGTTTCCTGTTGTGTGGTCCCCTTGATCTTTGTATATGCTTTAATTTTGGCTTACGCACTAAACGGAGCTAGAGAAACAGATGGACGGTGTGGATAAAACATGTACATCACAGTAGCCCCCACAGAGTCCTTACACCAAGTAGCTACGTGGGGTTGGGTTTACCAATCGTACTACTGTCAGACATAACAGTGGAGCCCTCGACGTCACATCGCTGCACATCTGATCAGCGCGCGGCTTCAGTGCATCCCTTAGTGTGGAGTCCACTGTTATTTATGTTCTTTACATCCACGCCGTCCATCTGTTTTAAAAACTCATTTTAGGACAGGATTCCAAAAACGAAGTAGATTAAAATCTTATGTGTACCACACCACAACAAAAGTTGTGTTGAATACCCACCATTAAAAACTTCTTAAGGGGCCACTGTAATTCTTATTTTCCATCCAACCTGTTGATAAGGTCACAAAATCTGAATGTGGGGACCACACAAATATCAGCTTGATTCAAAACTTTTGTGGCCCACAAGAAATTTTTTTTTATGGTTAATCACCTCCGTTTCGTGTGGTGAGATCCACCGTACATTTGGATGTGCTTCATTTTTCTGTTCATACACTAAGATTATCTGTCAAAACGGATGGACGGTGTGGATGTAAGGAACATACATAAAGGTGGGTCCCACAGTCAGGGTTCCAACCAAGCGGCCCCCATTGATCACCTTGTGCTTATGAAACCGGTTAATAGTTGAAAAAGGCCTCAATTATGATGTCATTTTTGTCATTGGCATGATCTATCTGTACATAACCTATTATTTATTGTTTAGATTTTTGTTGAACCAAAATAACCTTTGCCACACCCTGCCACATCTCCTCTCGTGCGTCAACAACTTTTTGCAAGATTAAAGAGGCCTTTTGAGGATTGGGTGTAAGCCCCACAAAATTGATTGTTGTGGCCATTTTTTGGGTAATCTGATCTGTTCACTTTAATCGGACATTCATGAAAACCCATTAGAGGGTCATTTGAAAAAAAAAAATTAGAGTTTTTTTATGGCCTAAACTTACGTTAATGCTATGAGTTAATTTCAAATTGTTTCCTCCGATATGGTTCATCCGTGATGAGTTTTGCCCTCAAATTTGGACAAATGGCATGAAAATTAAAACCCTTTTTCATGTGGATGGCTTAGATCTGATCCAAAATTATTTAGTGAACCCACATAAGACGTAGGATGGGTTCAATAAATGAATCTCTTGTGCGGGAAATGTCATTTGGCCTTTTTCTTATTTTCTTCTTCTTCTTTTTTTTTTGGGGGGGGGGGGGGAGGGGGGGGAGGGGACTATTTGGTCGTTACGACCATTGCCACCTCTGTTGGACCCACTCCGAAGAGCTTTTGATTTGCATCTGGCGTCATTTCATTCATTATAATGAGCTTTTGAGGTTTTTTTTTTTTTTTTTTTGGAGTTAACTGTTAAAACCCCATGCAAGTTGCAGATCCCATGAAAATGGAGCCCACTTTTAGGCAATCAAATGGTGTTCAAATGAATTGATTCCAAAGTCATCTGAAAGTTCATTAAATTATCTTTTTAGCAAGTATAAGATCACCCAAATTAGACATGTAACGAGAGAGTCATTACCGTTTTCATTGGATCTACGAACGACGGAGTATCGACGAATGACAATAACTTTAGGCCTACTTTTGGATAATCAAGTGGAGTCCAAATGAGGTGATTCTAAAGTCATTTGAAAGTTTATTAAATTACCTTTCCAACAAGTACAAGATCATCCAAATCGGACATATAACGAGGGAGTTATGATTATTTTTGTCGGATCTGCGAATGATTGAGTATAGATGAACGATAGTACTTTGTGCCTATTTTTTGGCAATAAAGTGGTGTCCAAATAAGGTGATTCAAAATTCATCTTAAAGTTCATCAAATTAGCTTTTCAACAAGTACAAGAACACATAAATCGAACATGTAACGAGGGAGTTATGACCCTTTTCACCAACAAATATTGACCATCGTCGATACTCATTGTCCATTGCCGATACTGCACTGTCAATCGCTGATACTGCACTATCAATCGCTGACAGTGAAGTATCGACGATGGACAGTGCAATATCAACGATTGATAGTGCAGTATCAGCGATGGTCAATGTCTGTCAATGAAAACAGTCATAACTCCCTCGTTATATGTCTGATTTGGGCAATCGTATACTTGTTGGAAAGCTAATTTGATGAACTTTCAGATGATTTTTAAATCACCTCATTTGGAAACCACTTGATTTCCCAAAAGTTGCCCAAAGTCACTATCGTTCGTCGATACTCTGTCCTTCACAGATCCAACGAAAATGTTCATAACTCCCTCGTTATATGTCCGATTTAGATAATCTTGTACTTGTTGGAAAAATAATTTGATGAACTTTCTAGATGGCTTTAGAATCACTTTATTTGGACCCCACTTGATTGCCCAATAATGGGCACAAAGTCACTGTCGTTCGTCGATACTCTATCATTTGCAGATCCGACAAAAACAGTCATAACTCCTTCCTTATATGTTTGATTTAGGTGATGTTATACTTGTTAGAAAGTTAATATGATGAACTTTCAGATGACTTTAGAATCACCTCATTTTGACAACGCTTGATTGCCCAAAAATGGGCTCAAAGTCATTGTCATTTATCAATACTCCACCGTTCGCAGATCCAATGAAAATGGTCATAGCTCCCTCGTTACATGTTCGATTTGAGTGATCTTATACTTGTTAGAAAGCTAATTTGATGAACTTTCAGATGGATTTCGAATCACCTCATTTGAACACCACTTGATTGTCCAAAAGTGGGCCCAAGGTCATTGTAATTTGCCAATCCTCTGTCGTTCGCAGATCCGAAAAACAGTGATAACTCCCTCATTACATGTCTAATTTGGGTGATCTTGTATTTGTTGGAAAGGTAATTTGATTAACTTTTAAATGGCTTTGAAATCACCTCATTTGGATATTATTTTATTCCTTAAAAGTGGACTTCATTTTTATGGAATCTGCAACTTGTGTGGAGTTATGATAGTTTAACTCCAAAAAAACACTCAGAAGCTTGCTGGAATGGAGGGAATGACGTTGGATACATGTCGAAAGCTCGTTGGAGTGGGTCCCACGAAGGTGGCAAGGGTCCTAATGGCCAAATGGTCCCTTCCCTAAAAAAAAAGAAGAAGAAGAAGAAGAAAAGGGCCAAATGAACCTTTCCGACATGGGATCCATCTATTGAACCCCATCCCACGTCTTATGTGGGGTCCACTGAATAGTCTTGAAGTAGATACAACCCGTCCACATGAAAGGAGTTTAATTTCATGTCCTCGGTTTTAATTTGATGGCAAAAATCATCATGGATGGACCACACCGGAGGAAACAGTTCGAAATTAACTCACAACATTAATGTAGGTGTAGGCCACAGAAACTTTTATTTTTTTTTCTCGAAATGTTTCTCTTGTAAGTTCACGGATGTTTGATTAAAGTGAATGGATCAGATTGGCCGAGAGGTGGCCCCAACAATCAATTTTGTGGGGCCCACATTAATTCTCAAAAGGCTCTATCGACTTCCGCAAAAAGTAACTGCTATACGAAAGGAGGTGTAGCATATGGGCATTTTGGTCCAACAAAATTACTACAGTGCCCATCGGCCTACTTAAATAATAAGGTTTGCACAGATGAGCTAATAACAAAAATGACATCATAATTTGAAGCTTTTTCACCTATTATCCCTCCAAACACCACCACCACCATGGGTGCATCACATTTACCTTCCCAGCCTCATTTCACCGTTCCATGGCACGCATGGTTTTGAGATCCAGACCATTCATCAGTTAGCACTGTTAACATCCCATGGGCCAACACATGAATGTTGAATTTGAACCGTCAGACTTTCGTTTTTCTCTAGACGTTCATTTTTCTGGTACAGCTGTGATCATATGATCAGTGGACAGTCCACTGCATGTTCACAGTGTACAGTACCTGATGAATGGTACGGATATCTGACATGATGTCATCAAACGGTGGTAATGACGCCCCAACCTGATAGCTGTGACTCTCATTCTAACAAAACCCGAGGAGGATTTATGCGATATACCGTTTGTGCAACGCATGGGATTGATTTTGACAAGTGAAGGCCATGGTTCGCTAATCCAAGCCATTGGTCTGTTGTGTCCACTATAGATGGACCATTACTCAAAAATCTTCCATGGTAGAAACACAGTACATTTTCAGTTCAATGTGGATTTTTTTTCTCTCTTCTTAATCATCTATAAGCCACAAATCCCATTGAAGTTATCTTTGTGGTGCGATCCATCCACAGTGGGTGCAACAGACCAATGGTCTGGATTACCGAAACCTGGGCCCACTTGCGATAATTGAAAACAAGGTAGGGCGTGCAACCACAAGTTAAAAGGGTCAAGACAAAACGCAGCACCAGTTCAACATATTCTACAAGAAAAAGATTCCACTGCTGGAATGTTTGCACTTTGCAGGCATATTTTGGCGGACGCGAATTGTCTGCCTCCAGCCCCCAAGTTCCTGTGGTCGGAAGCTGGAGATTCCACTGACAAATCCACTCCGTCCATCAGTTTCTGAAGATCACATTAGAGCAGGATTCCAAAAATCAGGTGGGCCATACTACACGAAACAGTGGGGAGTGAACGTTCACCAATGGAAGCTTTGTTGGGACCACAGAAGTTTTGTACCAAGATTGCATTTCTGACTACAGTTTATCTGAGTATTAATAATCCTATGAACAGCTAGGATAGAATATAAACATCACGGTCGGCTCTAGGAAGGTTTCAACGATAGAAGTTTTCGTTCTCACTGTTTCCTGTGGTGTGGCCCACATGAGTTTTGGATCTGCCTGATTTTTTTACTGTTGTCTTATTGTGGCCTTTAGAAACTTTTGGACGGAATGGATTTGACACCGGCATCTCTTTTGGGACCCACATAGCTTCCGACCACAGGAACTCCAATTCGCCCCCCTATTTTGGCATGGAGCGCATCCGTATTGGGGCCCACCGATGAATAGTTTGAGTGATCGTGCATGCGGCACGTTTGTGCTGTGAGAAATACCGAATGCACTTTTCTGACACTCGCCGCTCACATGTGCTATAAATGCAAGCCCCTCATCAGGTGGGCCCCACAGTGTAAATGCCCTAAGTAAAAAACCTGGTAGGTGTGCCTCATTTTGTGAGCCGAACATATGAGTAAAACGGGGAACGTTGTTTCATTTTCTTTAGACGGTCCATTCCGTCGTTGAACATAATCCTCCTGATTCTTGGCACATAGCTCAGTACGCGGATTGCGTCCTTCCGACACAAAGCGCACATGCTGATAAGTGGAGGGGCCGACCGTGATGTATCTGTTTGTCCATGCGGTCCATTTATTTTCTAACATCATTTTAAGGAATGAGTCCAAGAACGAGGCAGATCCAACTCTCAGGTGGGCCACATCAAATAGTGAGATTGGTTGCATTAAATGCACAAATCATTAAATGCAAGAGTCATATCTGGTGTGGTCCACCTGAGCGTTGGATCTGCCTCGTTCTTGGTCTCATGCCTTATAGTGATCTTAGGAAAGGGATGTACAGCGTGGATAAACAGATACACCACGGTGAGCAGCATAGTATTGAGGAAGGACCCAATCCGCTTCCCATGGCTTATAAAGGTGGGTCCCTCTGTATATCACACACGTGTGCCAAATTGGCACGTGCGCAGTGGAGAAATACACGCGGGAGTGAAGAGCAGCGATCATTGAACTGCACCATCCATACGCACGGCAATGCATAACACGAAGCAGCTCAAGCGAGCGGGCGGGTGACCTTCCGTTTTGGACCTTCGGTTATTTTTTTCTTTTTCTTCGATGGTGAGGTTACCACCAGCGCGCAAGTTAGCGTCCGTCTGCTGTCGCATGGAAATGGAGTCTTTAATGAACCTCCTTTGCAGGTAATACCATTGGACAATCGACAACCTCTATTTAATTGTCGGTCTCTTATTTAAGTCCATGCGCATGGCAAAAATGGTATGTGGGCCCTGTTAGAGAGGCTTCAAAACTGTGCATTTACAGTGTCCACTAACCTGTTGGCCAGTGGACAGTTTGTCACAGTTTGAGTTTGAAACTCTATGGACGTTTCTTAGCCTAATGAGAACGGTCATCCGACCAGTCGCAAGGTGCTCAGACCAATCGCCAAACAGGTGTGAGTTGAGGCAACAGGCATGCAGTTTTGGAGCAAAGCTCACTTGATCAATCTCGACTGGTCGACCGAGTTGCGGGATTTGAAATTCCTTGCGCGAACTCGCGCTGTATATTTCCAAATCCGGATCTTCTCTTATAAATAAGTTTCCTAATCGTGTTTGGAGATGTACTAGGCAATACCAAAGAGTCCTAATACGAAATTAGGGTTTTGGGTGAGAGGATTGTGAGATTTGAGAGCTTTTGTTCATCTTTGGTATCTATTAGGGTAGATTAGCTTTGTAATCATCTATTTTTCATAGTGGAGTTGTCGCATTGTGCCGTGGTTTTTTCCCGCAAGGGTTTTCCATGTAAAATTCGTGTACTTTTGCGTTGATTGCTTGTGTGGCTGTGTGGTGATTGTTTGATCTTCTTCGTTGCTTTTGCTGACCGGATTTCCAACAAGTGGTATCAAAGATATCGTTGAAAGGTTGAAGAAGGAGTTTTCTGAATCAATCTCATGGCTTCAAATACGAAGTTCGACATTAAGAAGTTCTCGTGCAAAAACAACTTTGAATTGTGGAAGGTGAAAATGTGTGCCGTCCTAACTCAGCAAGGGGTTGTGAACGCCCTTGAAAAGTGACCTAACGAGATGAAAGATGATGAGTGGACGAAGATGTATGAGAAGGCCATAACCTTAATCCAATTGTGCCTTGTTAATTATGTCATCTATAACGCCATGAAGGAGAAGACCGCTGTAGAGACATGAACTAAGCTAGAGAACATCTATGTGAAGAAGTCTCTAGAAAATCGCATGTATTTAATGATGCAACTCTTCACTTTGAAGATGGCGGAGGGAACGGATGTAGAGGACCACATTAACACGTTCAACAAGCTGATTTGCAAGTTGCTTGATTTTAGTGAGCAGATGAAGGATGAGTATCAAGCCTTGATCTTATTGAACTCACTTCCTAATTCATATGAGTCACTCAGAGACTCGTTGTGCGCGGGTAGGGACACTATTAGTGTTGAGACTGTTGTCTCAGCCCTTCAGTCGAAGGTCATGGGACAGAAAAGTGGTGATGCTAATTCTTCCTCTGATGCACTGATTATGAGAGGAAGGAATTCTGAGCGAGATGAAGAATCGTCGCGTTCTTGATCCAAGTCGAAGGGCAAGGGCAAAGGAAAGTTGAAGTGTTAGAGATGTGACCAAGTTGGACACATGAAGAAGGACTGCAAGAGTCCTAAGTATAAGAAGGAGAAGTCAGGAGACTCCTCTAGGGAAGCAAATACCGCTGAGGCTGAGGAAGGTGGTAGTGATGTGTGCGAGGTCTTGACAGCGTCAAAGGTTGGATCTCTCAGCGATGAGTGGATCATGGACTCCGGGGCTTCGTATTACATGTGCCCAGATATGAGCGTCTTTACTTCCTACAGGGAGTATGAGGGAGGCTCAGTGTTTCTAGGCGATGACTACGCCTGCAAAGTTATGGGAATTGGTACTGTGCGCATCAAGATGTTCGATGTGATCAAATGAACCTTGACGGAAGTGAGACACATTCCTAGATTAAGGAAGAATCTTATTTCCTTTGGTGTACTCGAGGCATTGGGGTGCAAGTTCACCGGTTTTGACTGGTTTTGCAAAGTTTCAAAGGCAGCCCTTGTAATTATGAAGGGACAAAGGCATGGGAACATTTATAGACTGATTGGGAGCACTTTAGTAGGTGGAGCTGTAGCGGTTGCAGCGGATTCCAAGTCTGCACGTATGTGGTATGCACGCTTAGGCCACATGAGAGAGTAGGGCATGAAGGTACTTTCTGAACGATCTTTGATTCATTCTTTTAAATCTGTAGACTTTAGTATATGTGAACATTACATGTATGGGAAACAGTCTAGATTGTCATTTAAAGTGGGGAAACATGTATGTAAAATGGTGCTTGATTATGTCCATTCCGATGTATGGGAGTCGTCGCCCTTTATTTCTGTTGGGGGGTCATCGTAGTTCATGTCATTTATCGATGACTATAGTAAGAAAGTTTGGGTTTATTTTTTAAAAAATAAACCTGATGTCTTCATGACCTTCAAGTATTGAAAGGCGATGGTGGAGAATCAGTTGGCGCAGAAACTGAAAGTTTTGAGAACCAACAATGAAAGTGAGTTCACTTTCAGGGAATTTAAAATATATTGTAAGGAGGAGAGGATCATGAGACACAACACAGTGCGCCACACACCAGAGCAGAATGGTGTGGCAGAACAGATGAATCGAACTCTCTTGGAGAGAGCTTGGTCCATGATTAGTAATGTTGGGTTGGGCAAAGAGCTATGGACTGAGGCCATTAATACGGCTTGTTACTTGATAAATCGGTCACCCTTTATGACAATTGAATGTAAAATTCCTGAGGAAGTGTGGAGTGGTCGTACCCTAAACTACTCAAGTCTGCGTGTTTTTGGTTGTGAGGCTTACTCTCATGTACCGTTAGTTGAGAGAGACAAGCTAGACCATAGGGGCCAAAAAAGGGATCTTTGTGGGCTATGGTGATGGTGTAAAGGGTTATCGAATATATGATCCTGTCACACAGAAGATCACCTTGAGCCGTGATGTCAAATTTGATGATGGTTTTTTGTTCCGAAAGGGTGCTACAAAGGAATCAGAAATTGCTAATACACAAGATGATAAAGATGAGACACGGGTCGATACTGAGGCGCAGACAGAGGTAGAGGATCAGGTGGAGCAACCACCTGTGCGAAGAAACCCACCCAGGGATCGCAGGTTACCGGCAAGGTATATGGATGACTTAAACATTGCATTTACTCTCATTATAGATGAGGGGGATCCGTCTAACTTTGAAGAGGCACTACAGGATGTAGATGCTGAAAAGTGGAAGACGACAATACAAGATGAGATGGACTCCCTGTACAAGAATGAGACTTGAGAGCTTGTGGAGCTTCCAGTGGGCCGAAAAGCGATTAGGTGCAAGTGGATTTTTTGGAAGAAATATGATAGATACAATGCAATGTTAGTGGCAAAAGAGTATGCTTAGCGTGAAGGCGTGGACTTTAGTGAGATTTTTGCACCGGTGGTGAAGCAAGTATCTATTAAGTTTGTGTTGGCACTGGTTGCCCAATACGACCTCGAGTTGGAACGGATGAATGTAAAGACTGCTTTCCTGCATGGGGAATTGAAAGAACAGATTTACATGGTGCAACTAGAAGGTTATACAGTTCAAGGGGCTAAGAACAAGGTTTGCAGGCTAAGGAGATCGTTTTACGGTCTCAAATAGTAGCCTAGGTAGTGGTACAAGAAATTTGATTCATTCATAATGAGTCAGGGCTTTCCCAAGAGCGAGTACGATCATTGTGTCTATTTCAAGACACTGAATGACGAGAAGTTTCTCATACCGGTGTTGTACGTCGATGACATACTTATCGCCAGTCATAGCATGTCTGACATCGATGTGTTGAATACTCAGCTTTTAGGGACATTCGAGATGAAAGATCTGGGGGCTGAAAAGAGGGTTCTTAGCATAGATATTCATAGAGATAAAAAGATGAGTAGGTTGTGGTTATCTCAAGAAGAATACCTTGAGAATGTATTGAAAAAGTATGAAATGGACAAGTCCAAGCCGGTTAGCGTTCCCCACGCGGCTCACTTCAAACTTTCTTCTGAACATTGTTCCAAAACAGATGAAGAAAAGCATGTTATGTCTGATGTGCCCTATTCAAGTGTTGTGGGCAGTTTAATGTATGTCATGGTCTATATACAAGACCAGATATGTCACAGCCTATGGGTGTTGTTAGCTGATTCATGTCTAACCTGGGCAAACAACATTGAGAAGCTATGAAATGGCTACTTCGATACATTTGAGGTACGCAGGACTACGTCTTGACGCTTGAAAAGTTCAATGATAAGTTAGTTGGTTACGTCAATTTTGATTACGCAGGTAGTGTGGATAGTAGGAGATCGACTTCAGGGTACTCTTTTGTATTAGCAGGTGGAGCGATTAGTTAAATGTCTAAGCTTCAGTCTGTGATGGCTCTTTCCATTACTGAAGTTGAGTATATGGCCATGACAGAAGCTTTCAAGGAAGCTGTTTGCTTGAAAGGAATGATAAATCAGTTGGGGCTTCAGCAGAAAGCCGTACCGGTTAATTGTGACAACTCAAGTGCTATTAATTTGGCTAAAAATTATGTTTATCACTCTCTTACTAAACACATTGATGTGCGTCACCATTTTATTCGACAGATGCTTGAGGAAGGAGATGTGACTCTGGACAAGATTCACATTAACGTGAATCCGATGAATATGCTGACCAAGGTGGTCCCTACAGAGAAGTTCAAGTTCTGCGTAACTTCTCTGGGATTGGCAAAGGCTTAACAAAGACGCAGTGATGCATGAGAAGCGGCGACACTATGATTGATGAGGAGCTGGTTTTATGAAAAGTAGAGGAGGTGGTTTGGTGTTTTGATGCCTCGGTGGAGTTTGTTGGAGAGGTCTCAAAACTGTGCATTGACAGTGTCCACCAACCGGTCGGTCGACAGTTTGAGTCTGAAACTCTCTGGACTTTTTTTGGCCTTTTGAGACCGATTGTCCTACCGGTCGCAGGGTGCTCAGACCGGTTGCCAGACAAGTCTGAGTTGAGGCAGCAAGCATGCAGTTTTGGAGCAAAGCTCACTGGACCAATCTCAACCGATTGTCTGACCGATCAACTGACTTGCGGGATTTGAAATTCCTTGCACGAACTCACGCTGTATGTTTCCAAATCCAGATCTTCTCTTATAAATATGTTTCCTAATCGTGATTGGAGATGTACTAAGCAATACCAAGGAGTCCTAATACGAGATTAGGGCTTTGGGTGAGAGGATTGTGAGGTTTGAGAGCTTTTGTTCATCTTTGAGATCTACTCAGGTAGATTAGCTCTGTAATCATCTGTTTTTCATAGTGGAGTTGTCGCATTGTGCCGTAATTTTTTTCGCAAGGGTTTCCACGTAAAATTCATGTACTTTTGCATTAATTGCTTGTGTGGCTGTGTGGTGATTATTTGATTTTCTTCATTGCTTTCGTTGACCGAATTTCCAACATGCCCCACTTGATCGGACAACCTCTACAGCTAACCACTGGATCAATTGTTCGCCTGCAAAAGTGGTAGGCAACTCTACGGTTAGGATTGTCCGTTGGAAGTCCTACGTAAATGGGACTTCAAAGTCCATATGCAACATGCGTGCATGCAAATGGCTCTTGCTAGATTCCAGATTTTAGAAATCGTCTACGTAGCGATTTTGAAAGCAACTTAACATTAATAATATTCTTTTCTTATAACACGGTGGGTGGATGGTCTGCATCAAATGTGAACCCACATGATGGATAGCCCATATTAACATGGCCATATAATAGATGGTCCACATCAAAGGTCAGCCCATGTGATGGACAATTCATGTGAAAGGTGGGCTCGACGTGATGGATGGTGGATGTGGAAGGTGGGTATCCCTATACAATGGACAGTCCACATTAAAGGTGGACCCACATAATAGTACTAGATGACCCACATCCAAGGTGAGTTCAGATAATGAACAATCCACATCAATGGTTGGGTCCACATGATGGGCCGTGTATATTAGGAGTGGACTGAACAAACTTGAGGAATAAGTATTTCTGTGATGTAAAAAATCAAGTATATTTTTTTATAAATATGTTGTTTACCAAACATACTTGTTGAATAAATAGAAACTAAGATAAGCTATTTGAAGTATACCCACAACTTTGAGATACTGGTAGACTGAGTGAAGATAACCTCGTGTCAACACTGGGTCTTGTATCCATTCCCAACGTAAGGGGGTCGCTGACAATGAAGTGTGACTAACATTGTGGGTGGGTGTACTAATAGTGGGAGGTGTGTACTAACCAAAAAAATAAAAAAAAGATAAGCTATTTGAAGCATAAGTAGCTTAACTTATACTCCAAACACCCCTTAGCATGAAATCATTTTCATGATTATGCTTGATATGCATTATGTACTAGTAGCTCGTAGTATTCCTTTCATCGATTGTGCTGGCACAGAGTAATGCCGTTCCAAAACTCAAGCGGGCTACAGTACACGAAAAAGTAGGGGGGCATTCCCATCAAAGGACGTGGATTGCATGCTGACACCTACCGGACAGCATTCTAAGGCCCCATTGTGATGCATATTTCTATCCACGCCGTCCATCCATTTTTTCAGCTCATTTTAAAGCATGAACCAAAAACTGAGGTAGATCCAAATCTCATGTGGACCACAACAATGGAAACAATGGTAATTGAATGCTTATGATTAAAAACTTTTTGGGGGTCACAAAAGTTTTGAATCAAACTAATATTTGTATTTTCCTTTCAGGTTGGTGTGACCTAATTATCATGTTGGATGACAAATAAATATTACAGTAGGCTGGGTTCGGGGCCTTGCCTCGTTGGTAGACTCTGCTGAATTTCAACAAGGAGTCTCGGTCTCAAAACCCATCAGTGGTGAAATTCCGAACTGCTGACAACACCAGTAGGTGCGTTGTATGACTGACTGGGTGGGTGGGTGGGTGGGTGGGTTGCATGACTGACCCAAAAAAAAAAAAAAAAAAAAAAAAATTACAATGGGCCTTAGGAAGTTTTTAATGGTGGGCTTTCAATCACCACTATTTTCGATGGTGTGGTCCACCTGAGATTTGGATCTACCTCGCTTTAGGGCTCCTACCCCAAATTAATGATCCAAAATGGATGGATGGTGTGGATAAAAAACATACATCATTTTGGGTCCACAGAGCACTGTTGCTACTAGCAGTTCAGTATGCAATCCATGTCTCCCATTGAAAATTAAAACCTTAATGGCTTGCCGAAGTTTGAATCAGGCTGACATTTGCGTTTTCCCTTCGTCCTGAAGCAGATTCACTTTTATGAACGGATTGGATAACATATAAACATTAGGGTGGCCTTGGGAAGGTTTCAATGGGCTATCCCTGTCTCCACTGCTTCCTATTTTGTGCCCCACTTGGGCCTTGGATTTGTCTTATTTTTAAATCAATTCTTAATTCCAAATGATGAAAAGTGTACGTGAATGTCACACATACCATGGTTGACAAGGCAAAGCTTTTTGCTTCTCCTTGCAATTAGAAGTTTTCATCTCTTAATCAATGTCTTTCATAGGAAGCCCTATGTCCATCTACAATCAGTTAAAGCAGTGCACATCCGCCTGTTTGACTGTAAATAATTACTTACCTTCATATTTCCTGAAAATGCACATCATCTAAACACGTTCGACATTTGGTACTATGCTACATGCCAAAATTTTGTGGGCCCTACTATGTTTTATGCATTTCATCCACACCATCCATTCATTTTGCCATATCATTTTAGGGCATGAGCCCAACAAGCATGAGCCCAAAATGAAGTAGACCCCAAAATGAAGTAGACGCAAAGCTCAAGCAGCCCACAATGGGAATAATTATGCCCACCATTGAACCCACTATTTTCTACAATGTGGTCCACTTGATCTTTGAATTTGACTTTTTTTTAAACTCATGCCCTAAAATGATTAAAAAAAAGAAACGAAAAGAAAGAAAAGTATAGATATAACATATACATTATAGTGGGACTACAGAGTTTTGCTTTGAAAAGATATTGAATTTTTCACCCTTTTAAGGTGAATTTGTTACTTCCAAGCCTATGGTAAATTCATCATTATGCTTTTACCCATGTTAGGGTACAAAAAAGTATCCACATGTACATGCACAGGAGAGATAGTGAAAGCGCGAAAATCGAGGCAAAATGGAGTCCAGCGCATGCACGTGCGTAGGACCTGGACCAACCAACCCAGTACATTAAAAATGAAGTATCCCCAAAAAAGGAGGTAGCTGACAAGTGGACATGCGCAGGGTCCCACGAGTCCAGCGCATGTAGCCACGTTAGCAAAGGACGTCTACAAATGGCCCAAATAAGAAATGGGCCCACCGCAAGGTCCTGTGCATGAGCATGCGCGGACCTTTTTTGACCAAAGTTAGGTTCAAAACAAAACCCCAGCGCATGATCATGCGCGTCAAAGGAAGTCTCTGCGCATGAGCATGCGCGGACCCTTGCGGACGGTCCAAAATCACATCTTGAAAGGCTCTTTTTACCAAGCATCATGACATGCGCTGGACTCGAAAGTCCTGCACACGACTATGCGTTGGTCCCAAAAGTCTTGCACACGACTCGAAATATCATGTGTTGTACCCCTAGTACCAAAATTTTATCTATAAATAGCTCAACTCATTTCATTTGTAAAAATCAGATTTTTAGAAGAGAAACCAGGGAGATTTTCAGAAAACCCCGACACACTGTCAAATCGTTCTCAAACTCGAGTAGAATATCCAATCAAGTTCTTATCTCAGACCAACGCAAGTGCGGTCTACTCTGTCATTTCAAAATGCCTCAAACCTAATTTCAAAGTTATGTCTTCAGACTTTGTCCTTAAGGGCAAATCTGAGGCTTGGTCTCTGAATATCATTTTATATCACAAAGATTGATCAGAGATCCTTTCAGGAAAATATACTAAGCATTGCTATGAACAGTGAAAGAAGGAAAACAATAGTCTTTGGACTATGAATCGAAGGGTGTTGTCCCAAAATTACTATCTGCCGACGATCGATATACTAATTAGAATCGATTATCGCTAGCCAGACTACTTGAGTTCACAATCATAGCTTGACTTTCCTGCGGTCCCCGTCTCTACGACGGAAGCATGCTCAGCGTTACCACTCGACTATCGCTTAACAGTCTCCCAGCTCAAACTCAAGATTACATGAGACATGGGCATATGATCTGCCGACAATACAGTTCACTTACATAAACGGATAAACTTATCGTCCGGGATCCAAAACACACATACGACGAATACACACTCCTACAAGATAGTCTTTGCTTTTCAATCAAGGGTTATTGATGATTTAATGTAATTAAGGACATGTGCCAGATCATGGCCTGAAATGTACAAGATCTCAGAATCTCTGAAAATAATAAAGATTCTCTTTACGCCTTGTCTCTTATGTATTTGTTTGTATTGTTTGTGAATGCGTATGAATTTTCCGATTTCTCCAAAATAAGTAAATACAAACGAATTTCACATTATCGTTGAAATTCAGTTTTAACAACCCCATATTATCACCGTTTACCTCCCATCAAGTAAGCTTAAGCTCATGGGTCCTTACTCATGGCTTAGTGGTAGACTCACGAGAGTTTCAATACTAAGGTCATGGGTCCAAGTACACCCATTGTGGTGTGTGAGGATGTGTTTGTGAGAAAAACGAAAAGCTTAAGCTCCAGAAGCCTATTAGGACATGTGTTATATATGCTCCGTTCATTTGTTGTGCTACTCATGTTACGACTTGAACTAAAAATTTGACAGATTCAAAACTTAACTGAGCCACACCACGAGAAGTGGGAATGGAAATGCTCATTGTTGAAGTCTTCCAATGGCCCATTGTGACGTTGATGTTGATGCCCTATCAATCTACCTGCTCTAATAGTGATATATGCCATCAATTCAAACACAAATATCAACCCAACTGATAGGAAGACACCTAGGCATTCCAACACCAAGTTTCAGGTAGGGCTCTCAATGGGTCGGATCTAGATCGGATTCAGTTGAATTTGGCTCCAAGTCCATATATCTATAGACGAATTCAGATCCAACTCAGATCTAAAAGGTGATATCCATATCCAATCCATTTATAAGTTGTTAGATCCACATCCGATCCAAAATCCATATAACCATTGGATTCGGGTCAGATCTAGGTCTGAATCCACCCCATTACAAATCTAAAAAAATATATAATATAATATATTTAATTTAGTAGAAAAATGATGCAAATCCCATTATTTATTGTGGTATGGTCGACCTAAGAGTGGCATGTCTCAATTTTGAGACATGGCCTAAAATAATATGGAAAACGGATGACCAGCATGAATATAGCATATACAGTAAGGTGACAATGAGTCGGATCTTAATTGGATTCGGATCGAACTCGAATATGTTCCTGTGAATCCAAATCTAGTCCATTTAAGTATGGACCTATTTTAAGATCCAAATCCAGTCAATTTGATCGGACTTATTTTAAGATCCAAATCTGCATTATACGAATTCAGAGCTAATGGGATCTCGGATTTGAACTGCTCCATTGAGAGCCCTAGCTTTCAGGTTCGAGTGCTAAGGAGACACACTAACCCCACCGGTTGGCGGGTGCATCATGTGACTAATCGTGTGGGTGCGTTACCCACCTAACAGGGTGGGGGGCTAACCGATGGATAGAGTGGATATAACAAAGACATCATACTGGACCCCATAAAAGTTATGGTGGCAAGTCATGTCTCAGTGGTGAGGGAGGGAGTCGGCTACATATCTAATCTGACAAATCTAGTTCTCGACAATTTCTCATCTCGGGTGTTTCTTTTTTCAAATTTTAAGGTTTTTTGGGGCAAACAAATATTAATAATATTTATATTTAGTTAATAAATACATTTAAAATTTAAATGTATATACCTATATAATAAATTCCTTAAAAGTTTTTATTCCAAGTTAATCTGGCAAAAAAACGCGATATTTTAAAATCTGCCGCTATGTTAAAATATCACAATAATATCGCGATTGCACACTCCACCCCGTCGC
Source organism: Liriodendron chinense (assembly GCA_003013855.2). Taxonomy (NCBI): domain Eukaryota; kingdom Viridiplantae; phylum Streptophyta; class Magnoliopsida; order Magnoliales; family Magnoliaceae; genus Liriodendron; species Liriodendron chinense. The sequence goes on from PVNU02000525.1 coordinate 1,127,043, forward strand.
AAGCTAGCACTTCGCGCCACGGCAAGTATATAAATTAGTCGCCCGTTTGAAAATCAACAAGTACTTTTTAATTCCCACACAACGAAAGCACAGGTTTTTTTTTTTCCTCATTTATTTCTCCGTCTCTCTCTCTCACCTACTGAGACTCTCTCTCTCTCTCTCTCTCTCTCTCTCTAGAAATCAAACCACGCGCTGGCGCTGTGAAAATGTCACTTTCCGATCTCAGCATGCGTCATTTCGACCCGGTCAACTCGAGAACGCTTCTACTACTACTGCTGCCGATGATATCTCAATGCCTCATATACTACCATTCCTGCCGCAATTTATACAGATGGATTGGCAGAAGCCCCTCTGGAATCTCTCCAATTCACTCCGTTTCTAGCATTTCAAGCCATCTGGTTCGAGATCTTGTAATTTTTTCGTGAAATCAGGTGAAGATATACTGTAATTCGTTCGATTTCCAGCGTTTTGAGCTCTCTGAAGAAAAATCTCATTTTTTCCTGGTAATTGGGTCGATTGTTGCTTTCTGAAGTTGCTCTGCACTTCTTCTGCTTCATACTTCAGCGATATGCTGAACTTTGTTTGATTTCTAGGGTTTTGAGCTGTTTGGAGATGAATCTGGTGATGTTTCTTAAAACTAGGGGAAATTGTGTTGGAATTCCCTTGTTATCAGGGTCTTGAGATTTCTAGTTGTAGGGATTTTGAAATCCTTTTTGTACTTCTACACCATCTCATTCTGTAAAATTTACACTATCTCGTTCTGTAAAATTTTCTGTAATTCGTTTGATTTCTCATCTTTCAAGCTCTTTATATCGAGTTCTAGAGAATTTTCTTCATCTCAGATGTGAAATACATGGATTCTTGCTTTCTGAAGTTCTCTTTAATGTATTTCTGCTGCAGCATCTTGCTATAGAATTCATCCAATGAAAATGTCTTCTTCTTTCTCCTTCTTCTTCTTCTTTTTTTTTTTTTTGTTCTTCTTCCTGTGAAATGCTCTTGAATTCCCTGGGTAAGGTTTGATTTTTTTTTTTTCCATGGACAGATATACAGATTGAGAGATTCTCTAGAATTTATCTTACTTCAAGGATCTGAAGATGCCTGGAGTAGGAGTTAGTGTCTTGGTAGCCTTTCTGGTTGTTTCATTATGTTGTTCTTCGCTACTTGTTGGAGCACAGATCACTGATCCATCTGAAGGTGAGCATGCTTGAATTTTAAATGTTTTTCACACATAAAAGGATTGCAAGATGTTTCATTCGACCTTGTCCTTGGTACATTCCTTCATTATCTTGTGGATCCCTGCGAAGGACTTCGATGATAGTCTTGCCTTTTGTTGTTGCTTATGCAACTTTCCACATATTAAGTAGATTTATGCTGAAAGCATCTTCTGCCCCAGTAGTACATTTCCAGTTCTCTTTGAATTCTTTTAGACAAAGTATACATGTAGATGGTTTTGGAAGCATGCACTAAGCAGGAGCAAGGAGGCAGGCTCAGTAATTCATAGTATTGTGTCAAAGGCAGCATAATAAATTACATGATTCAATCCTGGGTAACGGATAGAAAGAGCTTGCAATTTCTGTAATTACTTTGCTCTAGCTTTTTTTGAAATGAGATGGAACTTTGATCAAGCATCTATAGAGCTTTGTCTGTTGTTACCTTTTGTGTAACCTGCACATTATTGATTGTCTAGAAAGGACCTGAAGAAGTTACAATATTACATACATGGGCTAGTTTATCTTGAAAGGGCATATATGTACCCATTTAAGGGAAATTAAGGAAATTAGTTTATCTATTTTAAGGAAATTAATGGGATTAGTGACTCAAAATCCGTTAACGTATGTATATGCATTGGTGCTATTTGCAGAAGATTTGGTGGAACTTTCTTGTTCTATTCAAGGCTGTCTAGATGATTTGATTGGGGATCTTTTCATGAAGTGGCCTTTTGAGCATGCCAACAAAATTTTCTAGGATGGGTTGAGTTCTTCAGAACAGATCTTTCTGAAGGCAATAGGATGAATGTTTGCTCTAAGGCTAGCGTGAATTGCATGATGGTTGTTTCTATTTGGGTCAAGTACTTCAAAGGATCAACCTTCCCTTACGCTCCCAGGCCACCTTGTTGACTCGGCCTTTCCATTTTTTAATGCTCCCCAGATGAGTTGATTTAACTTGCTCGGTTGCTCCTAGGTTGCTGTAGTTATATGGAAGGTCATAACTTGTCCAAGCTGATTCACCTTTAAATCTTCCTTAATAGGTTGATTCAAGTGGGCCTCAAGTGCAAACACAACCACTATTTTTGTTTCTCCCCTAGTTCTACGCATCTATTTTGGTTAGTCAGTGAGTGGACCCCCCAAATTCACAGTTGACCTGGCATATAATTACACAAAGTGTGTCACAGGGAGGGTGTGGTAAGGTCGATCACCCTCACCCTCACCGGATAACTACATTGAATCCACAAGGCCTCCGGGACTCCTCAACCGGATTTCCTCAAATCCACGTGGGAAGAAGATAGAAAACAGGAAATAATTCCTAAGAAATTCGTAATAATTGATTGAATGATGAATAACGTAATTACAATGCTTTAAATAATAAACTAAACCCTCGGAAGAAGTATCAAACTCCAACTCCAACTAAAACACCTAGACAACGCGACCTACTATAATTAGTAAACTTACTATTTATGGACGTCTCCTATTCCTACTAAACTTCATGGTTTTCGGCCAAAAATAGAAAGATTCCAATCCGGCCCAACCACGTTGTTCTACTAATTTTTCTAAGCCCTTTTCATGTTGGGCACAACTTCTAAAACCCTATGGATCAAAAGATATAATCAAATCAGAACTTACTATTTATAGTAAAATCAAACTAAAACTAGGCTAACGACTGACAATCTGATTGAATCTCGCGAATCCGGCATGGGCAACCCGGCGTAGCTGGGTTGGTTGGCTTAAGTAGCTTGAGCTACCCCAAAATCATATATTATTCGTTCCAAAACTCATTCCGGATTGCAAGATACAACTGTTTTACGGTCCTGATGGCCCGGATCACTTTTGTCTCCGATCGGGCTTCCTGTGGTCCATCTTGGCCATGAGCATGTCTGCAGCCCGATCTACATCAACGTGTGGGCGAGGTAGGTGCAGATTTAAGTGTTAGAGTGGGGAAGCATTTGTTTCAAAATAGTAGCAAGTCTAAAAGGCTAGAAAGCTGGGGCATGAGTCCAAGTGTGAATCTGAAGCAAGACCAAACCTTGGTAGAGGAATCTTGCAACTAAGGGCTAGCATGCCTTCTGAACCAATTGGTAGTCAAATCCTTCAATTCTCATGTAGTGAACTGAAATGTTAATATGCACATGAAGATTCTGAGGTACACGTACACCCACCCATAGCATGTCCTTAGTTGCAATTCTATTTGCAAAGGACATTCATAATCCTAATTACTAGCTTCTTGTTAAACAAACTAAACAAAGAGAAAACACAACAGATTTATTTGAAGCTAGAGTCTGGGGCACTTTCACTAGATTAGAGCATCTAGTTGCACCCAGTGTTTTCAGTATCAAAGATATCGGCTGATATATCCCACGATATTGGCTGACATATCCCATGATAAATCTTGTATACCACCTGTGTGATTCGAAACACACAGGTAGTGCAATATATCCCACTTGTTCGATCCAGTGAGCATTTTCGATTTTCAATCGATTTTTTCTTGCTGTGAATCATGTTAAATCAGTGTCAAATTATTACAAATCCATGATTCTTCATGTTTTGCATGAAAAATCATGGATTTGGAGCTTCAATTTCGAAATTTGGGAGAGATGGGCCAAGTTCCTCATTAGAGAGATTTCTTTAGAAAATAGGGGCCCAAACCTCCTGCTCACCAACAAAGGAGACAAACTGAGAGATGCATACTCCTGCCTCTGGTGTCACCATCTGTCCCAACATCTCGCTTCCCAGAATTGGATGCAATTGTCATACTCAAGACAAAGAAAATCTCCCTTCTAAATAAGTTTTCCACCCTACCACTGCTTTCTACAACCTAGAGGCCCCATAATGAGTAGATTGCTTAGTTAACAAGCCTCTACCATCCACTCCATCCACTCCATATTTACAAGCAATTACCCAAACTCCACAGCCATTTACCTACAAAAGCCGAATTCGTAAGTTTTAGACCACGAATCCCACGACTCCCGAGCTCCGTTGACAAACCTCACCCAACATGGTGAAACTTTCTTTTCTTTTCAGCCCCTCGCCAAAGAAATTCCCTCTGGATTCTTTCCAACCTATTAAGAAAGCTAGCTGGGCATTGAAATTGGACAAAAAATAGAGCATCATATTATCTAACACAGACTTAAACAAACTGACGCGACCTCCAAAACTTAGGCAGTGGATCTGTTTTCGGTGTCATTTCTTTTTAAAAAATGTTACTAATGGTCGGAGGTGAGTCTACACTGCAATTTATGGCCCAAATGATCTGAGTTTTTGTCCTCAGTTTTAAGCTCAACTGGATGGAATACAGAGTATTTGAAACAAGCCCTGATGCATTGGTGGAGAAGTATGATCTTATTGATCTTCCACTGATCGCTGCCAAATTCACGTAGCCAAATCAACAAGAAAGATGAGCAATGTTGATGATTCATAGGTCTTTAATTTCAGTTGAGTGGGACGAGTCTTTTCCTAGTATAAATCAATCTGGTTTGCCATGTCCAATATCTGATCACTGCCTGATTCTGTTGGAGTCTTGGGGTCTGGAACTGTTCCGGTTTGAACTGTCATGGCTTGAAGACAATGAGTTTATCTTTGACATTAAAGAATGGTGGTCTTCTTTTAGAATAGAGTGTTGGGCTGGATGTAGACTAATGATGAAGCTTTAGCTACTTAAATGCAAGCTCAAGTAGCGGAAAAAAAGATTGTTTCAGCTTGGTGGAGGAAGCTAAGGCATGTTTGTTGGATGTATTTCAAGCTATTGATGGTAAAGAGAAAGGTAGACACCATGTTGAATATAAAAGGAATGAGTGTCAACAGTTAAATCTGGATCTTGAAAAGAAAATGAAAGACTAAGAAATTAAGCTGTGGCAAAGGTCTAGAGCAATGTGGTGAAAAAAAAGGGGACATAAATGCAATATTCACTTGGCATTTCCAATGAGAGGCAAAGTTGTAATTGAATCCATAGCCTTTTTGTAAATGAGGAGAGAGTTGAGGAGAAAGTTACTAATACGTGAGGTGATTTTGAAATTTTACTGTAACTTCTAATGGAAGAAGGTTGGCAAGTTTAGTCATTGATCAACAGTGGAGGTTTCGAAGCAGTTAAGATCTTGGAAGGGGCATAGTTCCATACACTGTTTATATATTTCTAATGTATTCTGGTCGTTCGATACATATTTTCTATATCATATTCATTTATTAGTTAAAAGATAAACAACAAACATTTTAGAATGTCATTTATATATTTCTAAATGTGATGATGTGTTGGGGTTTTCAAGATCCCATGGTGGCACCTTTTGTACACATCTGATATTAATACTATGTCTGAGTTACATATTATGAACTAGAGAAGGATCGTGGAAGTTGATTTACTTTTAGATAGTCTATGTTCTTGGACCTATGGTAGGTGTTGCATTTTATAGATGGCCACCAAAATACAGTCTAACAAAAGTTTACTATGTTTTGTTTATATTATCATTGAGGCTGGTTGTGAAATACTGATGATCAATTGTATTAATTTGCAGTCACTGCATTGAGGGCTATCAGGAGCAGATTGAACGATCCTCTGAAGAATCTTAGAAATTGGAATACGGGAGATCCATGTACATCAAATTGGACAGGGGTTGTGTGCTTCAATACGGCACGCAACAATGGATACCTGCATGTTCAAGAATTGTAGGGTTTCGATACTTATTGTTTACCTTTTCAATTTTACTAGATTTGTTTCACATTTTCTTTGCTTGTGGATTGCCTATGATAGCAAGGCATGTGCATGGATTTACTGGCTGAGACTAGTTTTATGGGTGCCAAACCAGTAGAAACTCATTTGGATCCAATCAAACTATATTGTGATAATCACATTGGTTCACGTATTACTAGCAAGTTTTTCTTGAGAGGACCAAGCATATCGAAGTTGATTATCACTTTATCAGAGAGAGTTGCTGATGATGAAATTTGCATGCTTGTAAGACTCCATTATCAATTGGCTGATAAGTTTACCAAAACTCTTGCGTGGACTCATCTGGAGAGCGAGTGTTTAGGAAAACTTCTATTGTGTTAATCAAAGTGACTAACACCCTTTCATTAATAGGAAATAGAAAAATGGTAGATTGCATGGCTACAAGAAATTATACACACACACACACACACACACACTCGCGCGCATGTATCTTCCTACACTTCCCCTCAAGCTACAGCTTGAATATTGATCATGCTCAGCTTGCAACACATGCGAAGCAGATGATAATGGCCACTTCCTTTTGTTAAGCTCTCAGCAAGTTGATCTTCAGATTTCTGGTATTACATCCAAACGTCCTTTGACTCCACCTTTTCACGAATCAAGTATCAATCTCAATGTGCTTGGTGCGCTTATGATAAATTAGGTTGGAGGAGATGTGAATAGCAGCCAGATTATCACAATGAGTTTATTTCATGAAAGCTAGGAGTGAAGTATTGTCTGGTGTTAAAGCTTTTTACAAAATGGTTCTCATGCAGTTTGATAAAAAGGTAGTTTTCTAATTGGACAACTCTAAGGAGTATCAATGTCATAATCATCAAGGTTATCTCTGTGACCATGACATGAACTTCAAGCATTTTGTCCATATAATCCTCAACAAAAAAAAGTTACAAAATGGAAAAACTGTTGTCTACTGCAGGTAACTAGATTTGTATTAATTGGGTTGATGCGAGTGAAACATTTCTTACTACTACCTATGTCATCAATAGGATGCCTTCTCATCTCCTTTAAAATTATAAAAACCCAATTCGCAACTGTTTTCTGTTCCCCCAACGTCATTTGATGTGTGTATTTTGTTCAGATTTTAGGGTTGTCTTGAGATAAATGCCGTCCTTACTGTACGTCTGTATCTTTGTTGGAGTCAATCATGTCTCTTGGAAGAGCAAGAAGCAAATCGTTGTTGCTTGTTCATTCATCGAAGTGGATTACTGGTCCATGGGTCGTGCTGCGTGTGAAGTTCTTTGGCTAAAGTCTCTACTTCAGGATTTGGGCATAGCAGCTCCTACTCCCATACCATTAGACTGTAATAATCAAGCTGCTATCCATGTTCCTTCCGATCCTGTTTTTCATGAGAGGTCAAAGCACATTGAAGTGGATTGTCATTTTGTGTGAGAAGTCTCTTGAGGGCGGCTGTCTGCTCATCATGTTTGTTCTAAGGATCAGTTTGCAGATATTCTTACCAAGGATGTTCATTCTACTCATCTTGATGATATTGTGTCCAAGCTAGGCATATATGATGCCTATGCTCCAGATTGAGGGGGGAGTGTTACAGAGATTGTGTGCATTGATGTGGGTAAATTTGCGCTCATGCTATGTATGATATTCATTTCAGTTGTGTGTGTGTGTTCATGTATTGGTGCTCCTCATGACACCATTCTTTTTTATGGTTTGGTAAAAGATGGTTAGAGAGATCAATCTCTCTCTCTCTCTCTCTCTCTCTCTCTCTCTCTCTCTCTCTCTCTCTCCCCTTCTCCAAAACATTTTTTTTTTTCTCCTTTTCATCTTCTTCACCAATAGCTGTATAGTCTAAAAGTTGGTGTATTTTGTACTATAGGATGGGGATGTCCCCTGACTCCCCTCTCTTAATCGCAATGAAGCCATTCTCTTCAAATGTTCCAGTATTCTCCTTCTTGCTTGTTTCTCCTCATCCGTATACCCTATCCTCTTCTTATAATATAAATCAACTTTTCATAATTGGTGCTTTGCTTTCTTTTGCAGGCAGTTGCTGAATAAGAATCTCTCTGGAACTTTAGCCCCTGAGCTTGGTCAACTATCTTATATGGAAATATTGTGAGTCATATGTACACTGTATTAACACAATGGCAAAAACAATGTCATAGAGTAATTGCCAACATTGAGTTTGTAGATGTCTAATTTGTTTTAGAATGTCATTCTCTTGCTTGAGTACAAGATTCACAACATCTGATGCTTTGTTATTTTGTTTTGGAAGGGATTTTATGTGGAATAAGATAAGCGGCAGTATACCCAAGGAGATCGGCAATATTAAGTCTTTGAAACTCCTGTAAGTTGAATTGAGACTATAATGGAGTCAATAACTGTTCTTGTTTGTTGAATAATTCGGACAATCATAAATGTATCTGCATAATATATGCGTTAATGATTATATAAGTGTGCCAATAGCTGGGTTTTGAATCTTCAACTGATACTCTTTGTGGGTGAATATATACTTTTGTGTGCCAATTTGTAGTTCCTCTCACCCAAACCTTGAAACAATTTGGACATTCTCAAATTTAGATTCATAATCATGCATGGGTAGTTGTATCTCTGTGTGTGCCAATAGATGGGCACACACTTGCCTAATACATGCATGGGTCGTTATATATCCATCTGCCAATAGCAAATGTTATGCTGTATGTAGTGAAGAACGTACAAGGAAACCCTCTGATGATGCTTCAGTCCATACTGCCTTATCCTTCACCTCCCTTATGATGGGTATGTCAAATGATTCAAGCAAGATTTCCTCCCAATTCAGGGATCAGCACAACACTATATCCCGATATGCCATCTATGAGGAAGGTCTGCAGAAGATTTAGAATCGTGACAACAAATGTTCGGCCAAAATGAGTCTGTTGGTTTGTCTGCAGTGAGCCAGTGATACAAGGCATCCATCCTGAAAATGTTAAATTTCCTTGCAAGGGCAACTGTTTTTCTTTGACCATTTCTCCAATTGTCTCTTTAAAATAGAGTAACTAGAAAAACCAAATTTTCTCCTTCAGTAAAACATTTCTTATTGTTTTATTGAAATTTCTTTACCACCTAAATGGATGATTTCTCCACAGCTTACTTTTTGGTTGAATCTGAATCCCACGACTAAGAGCCTTCTCCTTTAATGGAAACTGAAGAATGTAGCAAATAGGGGAGAACTTTCGGTATGATGGCTTCTTGTTTGAGATGTAAATTTGTTTGGAACTCTTATTGGGTATAGAACTTACAAATCAAACATACAAGTATAACTTAGAAAACACGTGATTGGGCAAACTTAATTGAATGATTTCCCTTTTAAAATAAAGACTAAAACAATAACAACTACACTATACAACCTAATAAAGCTAGAGCTGGGTTAGGAGATCCCTTATAGCAAATTTTTTTTTTTGTTATTTTAGTTTTATTCAAAAGGATGGGGAGATTGATGGGGATGCTTCTTCTAATAAGATTGAACCTAAGAGATGGGTGGATGAAGTGGAGATGTTCCTCTAGAGTGTTGTGTGATTGCTGCATGCCTATGAAAACTCAACGTAAGGCACTTGCCGGGTTATGCTTTTGGGACAGAGGTTGGGCTTTTGTTTTCAAGTAATGGCAATTTATTAATATAAAACAGAGACACTATCCACTAAAACAGTGGAAGAGTTTTGATAACATGCAAATCTTATGTCTCAACTTCTTTGGCTAAATAATCAGCCAAGGAGTAAGCCTCTCTAGGAATTAAGATGAAAGATATTTAAAAAGGTGAACTCAGCCTCTTGATATTGTTAATGCTAAAGTACCACTTAGTCTTCAACTAAACAAAAAAAAAAAAATAAAAAATGCTGAAGTACTGCTTGCAAAGAGTTAACTTGGACTTGGAAGCCCATGCTAGAGAGCTCTTCAAGTCCCCTTCAATAATAAGCCTACCTGAGGAGCTGAGGGTAGTTTTCTTTAGATGCAACCCAATCTTGATTGCTTCCAATTCCACCTGGTTGGAGTACCAAATGCCCGGGGGTCCTAAAAATGCAAACTTGTCCCACCCCTTGTCATCTTTGATGAATACCCCAACACTAGAGTTCCCCATCGAGCGACCAGTTACGTTGAGCTTCCACCAACCCATTAGCAGTGGGGCCAGAATGGTAGTCTTCTTTGGAGGCTTTCTATAATCATTAATCTCATCACTCTACCTCCTATCCAGAACAGTGATAGAAACACTCTTGGAGCATTCCTTTGCACAGCCACAAATTCATGAGAAGGAAGTTAAGTTTCTCCTTAAGGCTGTTATTTGGTGAAGAGGTATTCTTGAAAATTATTTTATTTTGTTCTTTCCAGACGCTCCAAAGAATTACATAGGGAAGTATTCTGCAAAGGGTTCTACCTCTAGTCTTAAAAGGATGTAAGGCAGCATGAGCAGAGATTGTGTTGCAAAAATGTGGATGTTGAGATGGATGTGTAGGAAGACTCAGAAGGACGGAGATATTCTAATCAGTATAAGATAGTCCCAATAAGAGATAAAAAGATGGAGAGCCGAATGAGATGGTTTGGTCATGTGCAAGGAAGAATAGCGTTGGCTTAAATAAGGAGAGGAATATTAATTAGAGTCTTGAAAGAGGATGAGAGGAAGACCTAAGACTTGGATTGAGGTGGTGAGAAGGGATGCGAAGGCTTGTTCACTTTTGAGGACAGGGTTTGCTTGATGAAACATGATTTGTAAAGCTGACTCGAGTAGCTGTGGTAAGGCTATGATAATGAAGATATTGATAACACTATAAACCTAATGTAATAGTGTTTATGTAGTGGCAGAAATATTGTTTGACACTTCCTCTGAAACGGAAGAGAAGTTACTATCAATGATACTTCAATTATCAGGTTATTTATTATTCTCCAGTTATATTGTTACTAAAACTTTTCCAATTCTTGAACGCTGACATGGTTGTTCTATTCTTGAAGTTACTATCAATGATACTTCAATTATCAGGTTATTTATTATTCTTCAGTCATGTTGTTACTAAAACTTTTCCAATTCTTGAACGCTGACATAGTTGTGCTATTCTTTATGTGCAGGCTTTTGAATGGAAACCAACTAACGGGTTCTTTGCCTGATGAGATTGGTTTTCTCCCTAACTTGGACAGAATTCAAATCGACCAGAATCAAATATCAGGACCATTACCAAAATCATTTGCAAACTTAAACAAAACAAAGCACTTGTGAGTGGTGGTTTTGGTTTCTACTGTTTGTTTTAGTCGGCAACAAAGTTTCACTATTTTGCACGTAACTTAAATTATTTTCTAATTGCTTGTTAAAAATCTCTCTTTTTGGCAGCCACATGAATAATAATTCAATTAGTGGGCAAATTCCACCAGAGCTTTTCAGATTACCAAGTCTTGTTCACTTGTAAGTTGAGATTACTCCCATTTATATTTACATTATGGTGTGCTATTAGCTCCCAGTTTAAGGTGCGGCATGCCTTCAGATGGTTGATTGTTGGTTATAAAGTGTATGTGGGTTTCTTTGAGTTCATGCTTTTGTTATTAACAAAGTGAATTGGTTGCAGCCTACTGGACAATAACAACTTATCTGGGTATCTTCCTCAAGAGTTTTCTCAGTTGCCAAACTTGCTCATCTTGTATGTTCTCTCCTTGTAGTAATTTTATGTTGTGCATAGCTCTTAATTTAATTTCCTGACTTCCATCCATCCACTGATGCTTATTTCCTTATTTTGGTTGATAAAGTGTGATCTTTCTTACCTTGATGTTAGAAAACGTAGAGTGATGCTTTTTCTTTGAAGTTCCCTAATCAATGATAGACTTCAGATGTTCCATTGTTGAAAGAACTATGTGAGGAACAGTAATTAGCTCATTTTAGAAAGCCCCAAAACTATAACGCTATACGACGTTTCCAAGTTCCATGTGAATGCTTCACTTCTTCCTCTTGACACTAAAAAAGGCATTATGTTATTTATTTCTTTCTCTTCTTCAGGTGTGGGTTTCACTAATTTTATGATCAAAACCTAAAAAAAAAACATCATGGGTATCTATTAGATTTTGTACATGAGATGATGCCGTAAGAATCTTACATATATGTGTTGTATAGTTTTCCTAGTGTTGTTCCTTACAGATAAGATAATCTTGTGCTGATCTTAGTCTTTCCCTTGTAGATCTGCATTCTGCCTTGAAATTGCCTGTTCGCTTACCTTCTATTGCTTGTCAATATTTGATGTTCATTGTACAATCAATAAATAATTGTCTCACTATAAGATATAATCAATCAAATGTGGGCCATGAGTTCTAACTTGGTGTAGCTATGAAAGCCTGCTGAGATTTAGGCAGGCAGAACTAGGGTTTTAATGACAAGTCTCACTGGGTATTACTCATTACTGAAATACCTTTTGCTACTGTTCAGTATGTTATGTATCTCTATTTATATAAAGTGTACTCCTTTTACATTTGACAGGAAAATGTTACCAACTATTTTCAACAAAGTAAGGCTATTATAAAACTGCCTTTCACACACACACACACACACACACACACACACACACACACAGAGACACACACAGAGAGAGAGAGAGAGAGAGAGAGAGAGAGAGAGAGAGAGAGAGAGAGAGGAATGCTCACCGTACCAGTTCTCATGAGAACTCGTGAGCACTTTTTGAGAATTCATCACACGTTATGTGAGCACAAAATCTGAACCGTCCACGTGATGTAGCACCCCAAGAAACCCCCAGGGCCCAACTTTCAACTTGATCCAAAACTCTGGTGGGCCGTAGCAGAGAGAGAGGCAAATTAAGTGAGGAAACTATTTCCTTTTGCCATGGCCCACTAAAGTTCTGGATTAGGGTAAAAGTTGGGCCCTGGGGTCTTTTGGGGTGTTGCATCACATGGACGGCTCAGATTTTGGCTTCACATCACGTGTGATGAGTTCTCAAAAAGCGGTCATGAGTTTTAGTGAGAACTGTGCGTAGGTGAGCATTCCTCTCTCTCTCTCTCTCTTTATCTATATATATATATATATATATATATATATATATATATATATATATATATATATACTCTTTTTTTTTTTGGCGACCGATCTTGAAAAGTTTGTAGTCTTTCTACTTCCACTTGTTTCCTCAACTTTCTCATCCCTTTCAGCCTACCTCTTCCCGGTCTACATATCTCCATTGGCATCTTTCGTTTCTATTCCCTCAGTTCAAATTTTGATGCTAAAACATAGATACTGATTAAACAATTCATCCATGTTTTCTTTTTGATTTATTAAATGAAGTATTGGTTTTTGGCCTTTAACATGTTAGATTTACCGAATAGTTATTATCTATAGAGCTTTCTTCAATAGTAGCGTTTACGAATTTGTGATTGTTTATTTACTTTGGAAAAGTTTGGGAGGAGGCGAGGAACAGACCAAATTTGCACAAATTATTATATGAAGGGACAATGTAGTGATGTACATTCATGGCCATGGTATATGACAAGCAATTAGCTACATCACATTGGAGAAAACCATTTATTAAAAAGGAAAATCAAATGTTTTCCATATTGGTATCATTGAATGAATCGCACCCTTCGTATATGGAGACATATCAGGAAACATTGGGAAATATGAAATATCACATGTATTGGTGAATGTATCATAGTGTGAAACAAACATTAGGATCAATGTTGTTAAATTGTATATGCGATCTCATGTGATTAGCTTGGGCTGATCACTTATGCGACCGTATACTTGCATAAGCAATCACCAAAGCCTCTGGCCCTTTTTTGCTTTTTTGAAAAATTTAAAAAAAAATCAGAAAAATGGGGAAAAATCGAAAAAAATTCTAAAAAATTAGGAAAAACGATCCCTAATAACTACAAGTGATTGAATTAGGTTCTTTTATCTATTTCATTGTAGTTTGACCATATATAAATTAAGTTATATAGTATATACTTAATTGTTTCTATTATATATAACAAAACTATCAATAAGTTACACAAGACTAAGAGAGAATTAATTATTCAAAACTTCAAACATAGAAATTTTATTGATAACTTGAATCTTGAATTCTTGATGTATACAACTTACAACTTATTACAAGTACAGTTTATAATACAACTTACAAATTTAAAAGTTACAACTTATTAATTTATAAATTTAAATCTAAAAAATAAACATAGGCTACTATACACATTAATCCAGTTGCCATTGTGGCACCTGATCACCACCATCATCATTATTATCGTCGTAATTTGAGTCATCTTGTTATTCGACGTGTACTTCATCTTCTTTTATTTCTTCATCATCGGTTCACACTGGTACTTCATCCACATTCAATGGTTGATCTTGATCATATTCTTCTTCTATCTCTTCAATTTCGTCTACTTCTTGGCCTTGACTGCTACGAGGCCTGCTACTGCTCTCCCATCATTGCCACCTTTGAGTGGAAGAACTTTCTCTAGGTGCTGATCCAAATACGACATCTTCGACATTAGCCCATGTTAGGTCCTCTATCTCTAAAAGCGACTCACTATTTACCTAAACCATCTACACAGATAGGATCATAGAAATCACGCTTTTCTCACCTAGCCTGGAATTGTTCTTGCAACTTTTGGTTGTATTGGATGAAGACCAAGTCATTGAGCTTTTTTTTTTTTTTTTTTTTTGTTCAGTGAATGTGCATAACATTCCAATTGAAATTTGAAAGTGAATTAGCAATGGCCATTTACTTTGAAGTTTTAACCCTTTAAGCCTAAAATCTAAATTCAACATTCGAAGAGTGAATTACAAAACTTACCAACTCAAATGTACTCTAGTCGTGCTCATAACTGCTAGCAGAACATGTAAGGTCAAGAATCTTCATGGCTTGCTTCTCTGGTGCTGGATCCTTCTTGTTCGAGTCTACTCCATAGACAACCCACCAATTAGTTGTGCAAATAATAGTTTAAGTTGGTTAGACTTTGTACATTGTAAAAAACTATTTCTAAGTTAGACCAACTTGCTAATACGTTCATTCTTAACAATTTCATTGTCCTATGCTTGATGGGTGATGACTATTTCTCTTGAGAAAATCCCTGCAATCTATGTAGAAGTCTAGTAGAGCAGAAATCCTATCATGTTCTTATTTATCTGGAACCATTCTCTCGAAGCTGTCAAGAAAGCCTATGATATGTGTCGCTTTTGCCTCAGTCTGATTGACAAAAGCGAAGAATGCAACCGGATTAAGGATGTAGGTAGTCGCATATAATAGAGATGACATTTGGTTTCCCCATTTCTTTCCTATAATGTCTACGACAGGCCTATAATTACTGTCTTTATAGTTAAAGTGATCCATGATTTTGTTTCTAGCCCTCTCCATCCTATCATAGATGTTGTCCATTGGTGGCTTCTTATCTCTGCTAAGGGTTCTGATAATTTTAGTGCCTTTAACACTTTTGCTCAAAATAATTGCAAGAGGATGGTTTGTTGGACTAGCTTCCCTTCGGTCTTCTTTGACTAAGGCTTATTATTTCAATTAGCCAACACTACAAAGCTTCTAAGCTCAACTTTATTTGAATACAACATTTGTAGTGTTAAGAAAGCTATTGTGAATTGGGTGACAGTTGAACGAAGTAATTACTCCTAATGTGTTTTCTCATGTGATGGAGAAGAAGGGCATGCTTGTACATGAAGACCGTGACTTCTAGCCCTGACAATAAATTTAATATACAATCTACCCATATCTTCTAACATTAAATATATACAATGTGCTACACATGGGGTCCAAAATAAATGGCGCTTCTTCTCCATAAGAAGGCAAGCGACGGCTATATAGGAGGTTGTATTGTTCGTGATAGCTTGGACAACATGTACCTCTCTTACTTCCTCTAACAATTTAAACAAATACCCTATTGTGTGGGAATGGGACGATGCATCCACAGATTAAAAAAATATTGTCCTAGTTGGAGAATTCAAAAGTTTATTAGTGTTCGACCATATCTATGATCCATTTGTCTGCCATTTAAGTACAAGCGTTTGAAGTATCGGTATTGCTACAAGTTTTGTTGGCATGGGATACATAAACAATATTGATATCTCGCCTATAATATCTCCGATTTCCGAAAATGCGGGAAAACATTGGGGAAATATGGGGAAAATAATGGAGTTTTTTAGTTGAACTTCAAGAGATGCTAAAATATACATATTTGCATATTTATGAATAAATTTTTACAAAAAGAATGTATACGGTATACATAATAAGTTTCCATCTAATGGGGCCTAAAAATATGTGATGTCGTTATAAATCAGTCCAATATTAACACAATAATCACTTATATCTCATTAAACCAATTAACAAGCAAACAAACATGAATAATGCATTCATACATTATTCATCCATGTATAAATAAACATATAAACACAACACACATGCATGATGATCCATCCATCCGACCATCAATCCATCTATCCCATCCATCATCCATCCAACCATCATCTATCCAACCATCTGTCCATCCATCCATCCCATACAATCATCCAAACATCCATCTCATCCCATCCAATCATCTAAAAATCCATCCATCCATCTCATCTATCCATCTAACCATCCCATCCATCCATCCATCCAAACATTTTTTAATAACATATTTTTGGTGATATCGATTCATTGGCAATAATATTGAAATATCGTCGACACGTTGATGATACAAGCAACACCTGGAATTTACATAGTCGAAATTGTTGGCAATAAATTACCGATACAAGCGACTCCTGGAATTTACGTTGTTGAAAATATTGACGATACGTTGGCAATATCGATGCATCGGCGATACTTGCAATATATTACCGATACCTGAAATTTCTTATACTACTAGTGTTATCGGTATCGCTACCATTGTTATCGGTATTGCCGAGCTGAGATAAAGATAATATTGGGGATATTGTCGTAACATTAGGGATACTCTGAACTGTGAGTACAACTATATGTTTTTCATGCCTCTTTATATTTGGCAATGAAACTTTTAGTATAATCAACCTTGGTTTTTTTTTTCTCACTTCATGATACGAATGAGGCTTAAGTTTAGGTCTAGATTAACCTATTGCTTCCCCATGACCTTGAAGCTCTTCAATTTAGCAGTGTTGAAGGTAACACCGACTTGGTATAACCACTTAGCAATATACTGAATTGTGGTCTATCTTATTCTTGTATCAGTTTTTAAGTATCGTTTGAGCGGGTCTTTTTCTTTTACCCCTTTGGTCGACCACATCCTTGGGATGTAGTCTACACCACCTATCTATTGGCCCATGTCCATGAGCTTTTTCGGCTGCAGTCTAGAGTGCTCGGTCGATTGGGGGGTGGGTTAGATTGATCCACATCAGCAACATCAATATCTATATTTTCAGTCTTCTTGTTCCATAAACTCTTCTTGTAATACGACACTATCATGCTTTTTTCTAGCATGTCTCCATGAAATCCTTTTGGATTTTTCGAGTAACTTTGGGACATGCTCTTTCATATGATCCCGGCGTGTATGTAAGGTGTTGCTTGTTTCGTCCAATGCCACTGAAACTTACAAACTTGCAAATCTCACATACTATGCGAGTCTTTTCGGTAGTACTATGATAGTGCCCATACGTCCAGCTTGAGTCATTAAACTTGGGTTTCAAAGAAGATTGGGAAGAAGAAGTCATGATGAGAGGAGAGAGAGTTATCACTATAGTTGCACTTACTTACACGGGGGGAGACTTTTCTTGATTCTTGAATCTTGAACTTGTAGGCTTGCATCTTGGCCCTCCTTGCAACTTGTAGCTTGGAAGTCGAAACTTTAACTTGTAGACTTGTTACTTGTTAATTGTTACTTGCAACTCTTGTGACTTGTCATTTGACTCTTGTCTCTCTTGAAAAAAAATCAAACTTGAAAGAGATTATGAAGTTATGAAATGAGACAAATACAATTGCTAAACAAATAGAAAATGAGATTATGAGTTATGACTAAGAGAATTGCAGAAAAGAAGAATGAATGTGAGAGAGAGAGAGAGAGAGAGAGAGAGAGAGAGAGAGAGAGAGAGAGAGAGAGAGAGAGAGAGAGAGAGAGAGAATGGGTGAGAAAAAATAAAAATAAAAAATCTTGCGCTAATTCTATCTTTCAAAAAAGAAAAAGAAGAAGAAATGAAGAATCTAGCTCTTGCAAGTTGCAACTTGGTTGTTGAATCGAAAGTTGAAACTTCAAGATTGATTCTTGATCTTGAATCTTGAAACTTGATTATTGTTCAACTTTGAACTTGAATCCTTGATTGTTGTTGTTGAAACTCGAACTTGGAAGAGTTTTCAAGCTTCAAAATTGAAAGAGGAAATGAGAAATGAGTAATGATTTGTAAGAGAGAGATTAGGAAAGATTATGATTTGAAGTTTAAAGAGAGAGTGAGGGAGAGCTTTAGAATGATTTGTAAGACCGAAGAAACACTTGTCTTGTACCTTTGTATGTTGCAAAATGTAAATTTCCCGGACAGAATATTTACAACTGTGAGATGGAGGTTGCTCTATTTGAGTTAACTATGGGCTGTTTTCCATGACATGATGCGATGTGATTAATTGTGTGGAGGTCTTGGTCTAAGAAACCATCTACCCAAGGTGCTGCTGTCATTGCCACTGGTTAGATGCTTACACTTGCTAACATTTTGAATAGATGGTGCTGCTCTCTTGGACCTGAATAAGCTCCTGTTTTCACTCATGCTTTGTCTAATTAAGATCATGATTCTAGTTGTTAATCTTTATCTTTTCTATTTTCATTTCTCTTTCGTCACTTTTCAGTTTTCACCCACTTGACTATTTGTCTAAAAATTGTCTGACCTATTTTTCAGGTTTATTTAACTATAGTTTTCAGTGTTCTGTTAATATAAGAGGTCCATATTCATGTTGCATAATGCACTATATCTACTATATCTGACATTCATCATTAGAGGTTCTGATGGCTCCCAATACTTTATTCATCATCTTGTTTTGGATTTGCAAGCCATCATTTAGAAATTTGATTTTCAAGACTTGTAAAATGAGTTATCTTGTGTCTGAGTTTTTCTATTTTTCTTGCATGTTTCTTTATTTTTATTTTTCTTTTTGCAGTCAAGTTGACAACAACCACTTTGATGGGAGTGAAATTCCAGCTTCTTATGGCAACATGTCAAAACTATTGAAACTGTAAGTGCATTTCTTAAACCCTGTAAGCTTTTCATTGTTTTTGGTTAAATGATGAGGATTTGGAAGAAAACTGGATTCTTCTTATTGATTCCCACTAGGGTCTTATGTGAGAATTTTGGAGACAAGTTCAGTGTATTTATTTCCGTTAAAAAACCATAGTTAACTTGGACTTTTCAAAGTCCATATATGACACGGTAGCATAGTTTTGTACAGAGTTTGGTTAATGTTGGAGTCTCATGTAATCTACAGTCACAGAATGTATTAGGAGTTGGAATCTTTGAGTTTTGGGTCTCTATATATATATATGTGTGTGTGTGTTACGGTCATATCCAGTGGATGATAATGCATATGATGTGAACATCCAAGGTGAGATATAGATTTGATTTGTTTTGTTTATTTTCTCTATTGTTGCTACTTTGTTGATTTAGCATGATTTTGGATTCATGTACTGGGTCTGTCCAGTGGTATCAGAGATCAGGTGATGAAGTTCATTTTTTTTTTTTGTTCTTTTTGGTCCGATCAATTCAAGAAGTGTTATGTCGACACAAATCATAGTCATGAATAAGATGATTCAACCAGAACTCCCTAAGGTTTTGTGGGACAAGTTACGATCACTAGAGCATCCAAATGAAGGTTCTCTTCTGATCCCAGAAGTTATGGGATTTGGTGGAGAGTGGCTACATCAATGTCGGTGACATGCGGGCGTTTGAAGCCCTTCCACAACCAAGAAAAGAAGCATTTCTTGATGCCCGAAAGATGGACAAAAAGACACTATTTCATCTTCTAGACGGTAGATGGGATGATATTCAATAAATCTCCAGCGTTACAATGTGAAATAGGCACGAGAGCTTTTGGAGAAAAGTTATGAAGGTGTAGATCGAGTGAAAAAGGTCGGACTCCAAATACTCAATGGTGAATTTGAAGAATAAGATTGCAACAAATTTGGGAAAATTTGAATTATCCCCAATTTTCCCCAAATCGCCAACCCCCAAATTTCGAAATTTGAGCGTATGTAATGATCATTTCAACAAACAATCCTAAATACTTTGAAATTGGACTCGATTGTTGTTAGAAGTGAAATTTCAAAAAAAAAATTGTTTTTTTTAAAATAATTTTTTTAATTAATTCATTTTTTTTCAAAATTTGATAAAAACTTAATAAATCAGGAGATTAGGCCTCATACATGTTTGATTGCATGTTTGGAGTGCAAGATTGTAAGCAATTTGGGAAAATTTCCCCAATTCCCCCCAAATCGGGCCACCTACCATAAAATCTCGAAATCGAAAGTTGAAATCCTTGATTTTCAATGTAACAAATGAAGAATCAAGGATTTCTTATGATTTTATATATAATTTAAACAAAAAATGGTTCAAAACACAAAATAACTCACCTTTTGAGAAAGGGCCCCAATTGCAAGAAAATCTTCATTCTACTTTTAAACGAAGGTTTTTTTTTCCCCAAATCCAAGCAAAGGATGGACCAAAATCCACCCATAAACAGGTTAGAAGAGAGACAATCGAAGAAAAACATGGAAAAAAAAATTGATTTCATAGGGTTTTGGGAAATTCCCTTGCTGTTCTTAGAATGTATCAACGATATCTGTCGATAACGACATGCATCGTCGATACCAAGAAATTTTGTAAAGGGAAAAGTTATGATATCTTGCAATGTCGGGAGGTATCGTCGATACATTGTGATACCGTGCTTTATTTCGAACGATAAGTAGGATTTTTTCATTTCCAGCTGTACTCCAGGGATGTTTCGTGTCCTTGAAGTGTGATACCAATATCACGGCCAATATATTAGCCGCTATTATCGATACTGCATACAATGCTTTCTACCACATTCTGGGGTGTGATGCGCTGCTTATAGCAGTTTATGTCTTAATAGAGTTCCTTCTAAATCAGTTCCTAAGACCCCATATGAGATGTGGACTGAGATGATTCCATTTCTAGTCAACCTGTGCCTTGGGGATCTTTGGTATATGTTTTATTGCCTACTCATAGAGGTGAACTTGATAATAAAACCATTGAGTATGTATTTATAAGGTATCCCATGCACTCAAAAGGATACATTTTAGCTTACGAGGACCATGGAGGATGGACTAAGATAGAATCTTAAGACGGGACCTTCGTCGAAGATAAATACCTTAGCCGAAAGAAGCAGAAAGTTGAGGTAGAACTTTTTTAAATCACCGTTGTATCTTATCAGAGTGGGAGCTTCACTTCTCATAATAAAGATGCTCTTATAGTTCATTAGGATAGTGGGAGTACATCTCAGCAGGCTTTTGAATTACGTTGAAGCGAAAGAGGATTAATTGCCCGAAGATACTTTGATAATGAGGGCGAGTTTTATTCTTGTGTTGCAATTGATGATGATGAACCTGATTCTTATCAAAATGCGTTGCTATGGATGAAGAGATCGCCTCTATGGAGGAGAACAAAGTCTGTGAATATGTAGATCTGCATTCCAATCGCAAAGCGATAGACAACAAGTGGGTACTCAAGATAAAAAAGAAATGAAGATGGTACCGTGGATAACTACAAAGCATGGTTAGTTACTAAAGATTTCACACAAAAAGGTGTTGATTACGAGTATACTTTTTCACACGTTAGAAAATTCTCCTTAATCTGCACGATTTTGTCCATTGTAGCAAGTTTATACTAAGAGTTAAATCAGATGGGTGTAAAGACTACATTCTTAAATGGTGATCTAAATGAAGAGATATACATGTAACAACTATTGTAGAATAAAGTTGGTCGTCGAAGGAGTATAAGCAATATGTGATCAGCGAGCGCCTTTCTATAAAAGTCGCGACAGAACATCTGATTAGCGAGCCTCCCCTCTCATACCTTGTATACCACCTCAGACCTCCGACTACCTATGCATATGCGAGCAGATCTACTCATGGTCGTTAAACGAGGTCATCTCCGAATGCGAGCAGCTCGTCTCGTGGTCGTTAAACGAGGCCATCTCCGAATGCGAGCAGCTCGGTTCGTGGTCGTTAAACGAGGCCATCTCCGAATGCGAGTAGCTCGGCTCGTGGTCGTCGAACGAGGTCATCTCCGAGCCCAAGCATTCATCGTTTTATAGTATCAGCCAGTGTTTTAAATAGCGAATAGCGTGTAGCGTAGCCTTCACCCCTCCGAAGCGTGAGGCGTAAGCTACATAGCGTGTAGCGTAAGCTACACACTGCTTAGATTTTTAATCGAGGTTGCACTTGGTTGCACCAAATTAGATGATTAATAATAAAATTTAACAAAATTTCATGATATTTGGTGCAACCAAATGCAACTTAAAGTAATAGCATGGGGGAATGATTAAATATAAAAGTGAAAAAAGAGCAACAAAACTTATTTAAAACTGTTTCTTATATTATTTTACTAAAGGCGTTGAAAAGACTAACGGATTTTCATTGAAATAGAAAAACGTAACAAATCATTAAAAACATTATTGATTTTAATGTTATAGTGAAAAATGACTTGTAATGTGAGCTATGTAGCATGTAGCGTAGTTTATGAAGTGTGTAGCGTGTCCAAATTAATCATGTAGCATAGGCTACAGGCAACTTAAGCTTTTCATGAGCTATGTAGCGTTTAGGCTAAGCTATGCTACATAGCGTAAGCTACACGCTACATAGCGTAGCTATTTAAAACACTGGTACCAGCAGCTCGTATAGACCGATTTTGGCTTGTTTCTATTTATAGCTCCGAACCATGGGGGATATCCATCAAGAGACGTAATCAGATGGACATCTAGAGTAGTTAGGCCATCTCCTTATCCCCCGAAATCAGCAGTAATCTTAACGGCTTGCGTAATAGGATGGATCACCCAGATCTGTATAAATAGATGGCTCCAGATGATAAAGGTACACAATCTTTAAGCCTACGGTTCACACTTCTTCTTACTATCAAGTCATCTCTGACTTAAGCTTCGGAGGGCCAATGGCCAAGTGCCGGCCACCCTTAGTTTTCTTCTTTGGCTTTCAGGTTTGGAGGGGAGCTCACTTCGAGAAGGGAGTATACTTGGGAGGGACCTGTTACCAGAATCTGACGTCAACATATTGGCGCTGTCTGTGGGAACGAGTATTCAATTCGTTCTCATCACCGATTGTATCCTCCCACTATGCCTCCTAAAAAGATGATTCATCCCTCCACTTCAAGGCAAATGTTACCCCCGCCAGACATCCCTGAGCCAGCTCCCAACCTCCCTCAGGCTGTTTTGACAGGGATTCCTCCGGTGGA
Organism: Liriodendron chinense; assembly: GCA_003013855.2. NCBI lineage: Eukaryota > Viridiplantae > Streptophyta > Magnoliopsida > Magnoliales > Magnoliaceae > Liriodendron > Liriodendron chinense. The sequence goes on from PVNU02000525.1 coordinate 1,150,354, forward strand.
GTCTAGCCAACTCGTGCAAAACCCATTCCAGGAAATTTTCGGTGGTTATGATGGGGTAATGCGCTTCGTTGGGGAAACACTCCTTACCCTTAAAGCTGGACTTCAGACCCTATCCAATCGATTTGATCAACATTTCCCCGAATCGCAGCAACCTCCAGAAGGACCGCCACTACAACCTGCACCTGTGGCTTCTAGACACTCTCTAGATCAACCACAAGCTTAGGTCAACCCTCCTTCAAACCATATCCCTTGTGGCAATCAAGTTCCTAATCAGCGTCCACAATCCATTCGCTCCAGTGCTTTCCGACAACGGCAGCCTGAAGAACAACTCGATGACGAAATATCCAATTATACTCTTCCTTGGGAAGGGGACCTTAGGAAACTCGCGGATCGCTTCGATTATATTGAACAACGATATCAGTCTAATCTCCCAACATCCACTCTCGCGATCCGACGGTCAGACCCGCCTTTTACTCGCGAAGTGATGGAGGCTCCTCTGGCTAAAAAATATTGGACGCCTAATATTGTCCCATATACTGGTATCAGCGATCCCCTTGAGCATCTGGAGACGTATAGATTCCTTATGGAGTTGGAAGGGTACAGCTCTGAAATTATGTGCAGGGCTTTCTCTTTAACCCTAAAAGACGCAGCACGTACTTGGTTTCGTGGTCTGAAGCCCCGATCCGTCGAGTCCTTCTCTCAATTATCAGATCTCTTTCTTTCCAAGTTTATGGGGAGCATCCGTCTCAAAAAACCTACATCTCACCTATTAGATTTGAAGCAGCAGCACTGAGAGACGATCAAAGAATTCACCGTTCGATTCCCGGCAGAAGCAGTCCAAACCGAAGGTTATGCAGAAGACAAGGGGCTCACTGCCCTTATAACAGGCATTACGAGCGAAAGATTTCGATTCGCCTTGGATAAAAACTCTCCCAAAACGATGATCGAATTCCAAGCCAAGGCTAAAAAATACATCAATGTTGAAGAAGTGGCCTTAGCTCGCCATGGTGTCCAAGGAAAAAAGCGAAAAGCTGAAGATGTTTCTCCAACAGACAGGAAATATCGACGTAATTGATGTGATCGTTCTCCAAGGAGGTCTTATCCCGGGAAATATCGCAATTATACACCTCTCAATCGATCTCTCGAAAAGGTATTGATGGAGATTAAACACAAGTTGTATGTTAAATGGCCCCCAAGGATCAAGTCGGATCCTGAAAAAAGAGACAAAAGGAAGTTTTGCTACTTCCACAAAGATCACGGGCATAACACCCAAGATTGTTTATCTCTCAAAGACCAGATTGAAGCCTTCATTCGAAAAGGACATCTCCGAGATTATGTCGCACGACAGGATCGTTCGCCCAAACAATCTGATACGTCAGCACGTCATGACCACCAAAACCAGAGAAAGAAGTCACCACAACGTCGTCCTTCACATGAGGATACTGAACCAGCAGGTGAAATCCAAACTATTGCAGGTGGCCCGGCTTGTGGAGGAGACTCACGAGCCTCAAGGAAAGCATACGCTCGGAAGGCGAGTTAGAAGCCTCAACACGTTTATTGGACGGAGAAGTCATCCAGCCCAACAAGCTTAAGCCATCGGCAAATTTCTTTTTCTCAAGCAGATGTTGAAGGACTCCATTTCCCTCATGAGGATTCCATCATCGTGGTGTTAAAGGTATCGAATTATTTAACTCATCGCATTATGCTGGATACAGGCAATTCTACAGATATCCTTTATCTTGAAGCTTTCAACAAGATGGCTCTCGCCAGAAACTTGCTCAAACCCGTGTCCACCCCCCTTGTCGGTTTTGGGGGTGAAGTAGTAACGCCAAAGGAAAGTATCAGCCTTCCCGTCGCATTCGGAGAATATCCTGCCAAGGTAACTGTTTTCATTAATTTTCTTGTGGTCGATCGAAAATCGGCTTACAATGCTATTTTGGGCCGACCCTCTCTCACCAAGATTGGAGCGGCTCTGCACCCCCTTTACTTGTGCATCAAGTTCCCCACCTCAAGCGGAGTGGGAGTAGTTCGAGGAAATCAATAGGAGGCTCGAGCATGTTATGAAATTGCAGTATAAGAACGGAAAGGTATCCAGGCAGCTCCCATAATGATGATTTCGGGAGATACAACAAATTCTCCTACAACAATAAACTTAGACCCAAGGGAAAATACGTACCAGGCGGGAGCATCCGGAGAAGAAACAATCGAAATTCAGTTATCTGACGACGACCCTTCTAAAAAGATCTATATCGGATCATATCTGAATTCCGCTTTCCGAATCCATCTGACCAACTTCTTGGTCGAATTCTAAGACGTATTTGCCTGGTCTCATAAAGATATGCCAGGCATTGACCCCAACGTTGCAGTTCACCGCCTGAATGTAGACTCGAAGTTTAAGCCCATCCATCAGCGCCGACGAGCGTTCACAGCTGAAAGGCAGATGGTGATTAAAGCCAAGGTCGAAAAATTACTGGCTGTCAATTTTGTTGAAGAGGTCGACTACCCGGAGTGGGTTGCGAACGTCGTTCTCGTGCGCAAAGCAAACGGCAAGTGGAGGATGTGTGTGGATTACTCTGACCTAAACAAGGCGTGTCCGAAGGATGGTTTCCCTACTCCCCGCATCGACCAACTGGTCGATTCGACGGCGGGACACGCCTTGCTCAGCTTTATGGATGCTTATTCTGGTTATAATCAGATGATGATGCATCCGTCTGATTGTCAAAATACTGCTTTTATTACTGATCGTGGTCTATATTGTTATAAGGTGATGCCTTTCGGTCTCAAGAATGCGGGAGCCACCTACCAGCGCCTGGTCAATAAGATGTTTGCGGCGCAAATCGGTAGGAACATGTAAGTCTACGTCGATGACATGCTTGTAAAAAGTGTCGTGGCTAATGATCACCTCGCAGATCTTCGAGAAGCTTTCAATCTAATGAGAAAATATCAGATGAAGTTAAATCCAGAAAATGCGCCTTTAGGGTTTCAGCTGGAAAATTCCTCGGGTTCATGGTTGGTCAGCGAGGGATTGAAGCAAACCCCGAGAAGATTAGGGCCTTAATTGAAATGTAATCTCCGTCTGCTCTTAAAGAGGTTCAACGGTTAGCTGGTCGAATTGCATCGTTAAACAGGTTTATCTCGCGTGCTTTTGACAAGTGCCTTCCCTTTTTTAAGCTCCTACGCACGACTGCAAAAACCAACTGGGTATGGACTCAACAATGTGACGAGGCATTGCAACAACTGAAGCAGTAGCTGAGCACTCCTCCTATGTTATCTATGCCTGTACCCCATGATCAGCTTTTTCTTTATTTATCTGTATCTTCCACGGCCGTTAGAGTCGCCTTAATAAGAGAAGATTCCGGGATACAGAGGCCCGTTTATTATATTAGCCGAGCAATGGTAGATGCTAAAACTCGATACTCTGACATGGAAAAACTTGCTCTAGCCTTAGTGACTGCGGCTCGAAAACTATGGCCTTATTTTCAAGCCCATCTTATAATGATTCCTACGAATCATCCTTTAAAGCAAGTCCTCTAAAGGCTCGAAGTGTCTGGACGATTAATTAAATGAGCGATCGAGCTGGGGGAGCACGATATCACCTTTTGCTTGCGGACCGCAGTAAAAGCACAAGCCATGACCAATTTCATCGCCGAATTTACATATTCGACCCCCGCTGCTCCTAACTTCAGTAATGATTCAGTGACCAGCGAGCAGCCAACCTGGTTGTTATACGTAGATGGATCATCGTGCTCCTCAAGAAGCGGAGCCGATTTGATCCTAATAGCTCTTGATGGGTCATAATTCCAGTATGCGTTACGTTTCGACTTTCATGCCTCTAATAATGAAGCAGAATACGAAGCTTTAATCGTCGGCCTCGAAATGGCTAATATACTTGCGATAACACATCTGCTCATTCATAGCGACTCCCAGCTGGTCGTCAATCAAGTACTCAATGAATTTGAAGCGAAAGAAGAGCGAATGGCTCCATACAAGTCACAGGTACTCATTCTGCTTGCTAAACTAAGTAAATATGAGATAATTCATGTTACTTGCGAGGAAAACAAGCTCTCAGACTCTCTCGCCAAATTAGCCTCCGCTATAGAGTCCGATTTAACGCGAGCAATTCCCATCGAGCACCTTCCTGCTCCGAGTATCGATCAAACTACTTCGGAGCTAGTCGCCGCGTTACAGCTATCTCCGTGTTGGATGGATCCTATCATCCTTTACCTTAAAAGTGGGCAACTCCCTAAAGATAAGAAATCTGCGCGACAGATTCGCTACCGCGCTGCCAGGTATATTTTACAAAACGATATATTGTTGCATAAGAGTTTTACTTTACCATATTTAAGGTGTCTCAATTCAGAAGAAGCGCATCGTGTTCTAGGTGAGATACATCAGGTAGCACGTGGTAATCATCCGAAAGGACGTTCTCTAGCATACAAAGCAATGAGACAAGGATACTAGTGGCCCACTATGAAAGCCAACGCCATCGAATTTTCCAAGAAATGCGACAAATGTCAGCTTTACTCTCCAGTCCCTCATTTACTGTTCGAACAAATGATGTCGATGGATGGCCCCTGACCTTTTGCTCAATGGGGAGTATATATAATTGGACCACTTCCCACTGGGAAAGGTCAGAACAGGTTCGTAATCGTAGCTGTTGATTATTTCACCAAATGGGTGGAAGCGGAGCCTTTGACTACCATCATCGAAAAACAAACTACTAAATTCATATGGAGAAACATTATATGCCGTTACGGACTTCCCCATACCATAATTTCTGACAATGGTAAATAGTTCGATAATGCTGCATTCTCCGAGTTTTGTGAAAAGTGGAAAATACGCAATATTCGGACTTCCTCGTATCATCCTCAAGCTAATGGTCAAGTAGAGGCGGTTAACAAAATTATCAAACATCATTTGAAGACCAAACTCGATGAGTGTAAGGGTATGTGGCCAGAACTCCTATCGGAAGTTCTATGGGCTTACAGGACTACAACTCGCAATTCAACAGGAGAAACACCTTTCTCATTAGCATTCGGAACTGAAGCAGTGGTCCCTGTAGAAGTCGAGATACCAACTCATCGAGTACAAAACTATGAAGCAGCCCGCAATGAGGAAGGTTTAAAACTTCACCTTGATCTTCAAGAAGAGAAAAGAGATACAGCTCGCATTCGAGCAGCAGCTTGCCAACAGCGAATAACTCGCTATCATAATTCGAAGGTTAAAGCCTGAGCTTTTCAGCTTGGCGATTTGGTGCTTAGGCAGAATATCGGAACGACTGTTCGGTCACTTGATCTTAACTGGGGAGACCTATATCGGGTTGTCAAGAGTGTTCGACCAGGCACTTACTATCTTGAAGATATGCGAGGAAGACCCCTACGTCGCCCTTGGCACGTAGAGCATTTACTCCGATACTTCCCATAAACCGATGTTAATTCCAAACCATATTCGAATAAAGATAGATTCTCTCTCTCTTTTTTTTTTTTTCGAATGGTCTGCTGAGCCATAAACTTGGTCGCTACTCGACTTGCTAGACCCGAATAGCCCTGAAGAGAATATTATTATTCTCTTGAACAAATCTTCTGCTCTTGGCAGAGCCAAAAACTCAATTGATGGGTCAACCTATCTCTAAGCGGACGTGGTCACTTAGACCCCCCTAATTGAGCCTAATTCATTTTCATGAGTTAAGCGAAGCATCTAAACAGTTACTAATTCTGGCGCGTCAACAAAGAGGTAAACAGAACACCTTTTTTCATTTAATGATCATTTGGATTACAAAAAAAAGGGGAGAAGATACACTTGTTTTAAATAAAAGAAGGAGAAGGAGAGCAACTCGAAATCACTCATTCTTCGTCTGGAGGAGCTTCTCGGCTTTCTGCCTCGAGACCCGCTTCAGGGACTCGCGTAGCTTCTGTAGCCTCCGTGACCTCATTCTCGGCCGCGGCTCTCTCTTTAGCAACGACCTCGAAGGCAACTCTATCAAATTCCTCCATGTTGAACGATGGAGAAATCTGCTGCATAACTTTGACCGCGAAATCGCGACCAGCGACTTACGCTTCATATCGTTCGTCCTCGTAGAGTTGAGAAGTCCGGAATTCTAAAAGAGCGCGAGGGCCTTCTTCGGCAACCATCTTGACATAGGCCATCTTCTCCTCATCCCAGTGAATGGAGTCATCGTTCAGCTGGGCAAGAGCCTTTTCGGCATCCCCGAGGCGCGTTTTACAATCCCTAAGTTGCTCCTCGAGAGAGATCTTGTCTTGATGGAAGATCTCCTTCTCCTTCTCGCTCTTTGCATGCACCTCCGAGAGTCTCGCAAAATTGAGATCCAATGATTGATATCGATCAGTCAGTGCTTGGATCTTGGCGATGAGGATCTTCTTCTCCTCATTTAACTTGGTGATCAGTGCTTCATGGGACTTTATTAAACGATCCCTCCCTAGGATCTCGCCTTCCATTGCCAGTCTTTTCTTCTCTCCTTCATCGATGATACAGCGAGCAACATCGATGTCACGCCTCGTCCGCAGCGTGAAATCCAAACCCTGCTCAAGAACAAAGGGGATTGTCATTCAAGGTATGAATCCTTAAAAAAAAAAAAAAAAATCAACGGAAATAATAATGTTTACCTGGATTAGTCTTACTCCGATGTCTGTGGAGAGACTCTTTGGACTGGGCTCCGGGAGAGCCTCGAAGGAGCTAGGGGTAATGTTTTCAAAAATAAACCTGCATATTGGATGCAAGTGAGCCGGAATGGCGTACTCCAGTTCCCGAGGGTTGAGCTACGACCATTTCAGAAGTATTCGTCTTGCGAGCAGCAGAAGGCTCCAGAGTAGGAGCCGACTTGCGAGCTGTAGCGGCTCGCGACCCCCCTCACTCGAAGGGTGACTCGGCCCTGCTTCATCGCCTCTCGACGAGTTATCTACAATATCAATTATCGGCTGGTCGCGGGGACCAGCCAGAGGGGTTGCAGCCGCTTCCGCTTGGGGGGCACTATGCGGCTGCGAGCCGCGAGCAGGCTCATCTACTCGCATAGGCGTGCTGGAAGGACCAGCCGCTGTTTTCTTCTGCCTCTTCGAAGCAGTGCCCTTTAGACGGGGCAACACTCCCAATGCTCCCCTCTTGTCTCCTACATTCGCCATCATTCCCTCCTGGGGGATACGACCAGCAGCAGAAAGGCAGGGAAGAGCTAGGGTGACGTTGACGTTTTGGGCGTCCTCTGAAAGCTTGTAGATTTTGACGAGTTTTTCGTTTAGTCCCCCTCGCAAGCTCGGCTTCTTCCCAACAAGAATGCCTGCAAGACATAAATAAGATCAGGTTAGTCAGTAATAGAGACCAAATTTTACTTATCTTTGAACGGAGGAGTAAAACTCAACCCACCTTTGCAAAAGAAACGGCTGACGTTGTGGCCTCTGGGGTTGGGTCCCACATCGGACTCCCAATTACCGGAGGCGTAAAACCATTTCCTGCTCTATCCAGGACAATTTGAAGTAAGATTCCCCATAATAAAGTTATCCCGGTGCTAGAAGCAAAGATAGTACCAACCCTCACTGGATGGGGCTTTTTTCAATTAGTACATTCTCAGAAATTCATCAGCAGTCAGGTCCCCATTTTCCGCCTGCTTCCAGAGGACGTAAGCACTCAAGACTACCCTCCAGCCATTTACTATGAATTGGCCGGGGGCAATTTTATAGACGCGGAGAACACTTCGGATGAAGGGATGGATGGGGAGGCGTACATCAAGCCGAAAAAAATATTCATATATGGCAACACAACCCGGTGGTGGAGAATCGACGGTTTCTCCTCTCTCGGGCAGTCTGAGAATGACGGAGTCAGGAATCTAGTACCTTTCCCGCAAGCTTGAAAGCTGTTCCTCCGTCATTATTGATGGGTAACCAGAGGCAGAATACCTTCCCGTTAGCACTCTGGCGTTATTCGATTCAGATGAATCAGGAGTGTCATCTCCCAAAGGAACGGCTTCCTCATCGGAGTTCTCTGCCATAGCAAAAGATAAAAGAAAAGAAGGAAAAGAAGAAGAAATACCTCTGCAGAGAGGTCACGCTGAATACAGGAGGAGAAAAGAAGAAGGGTTTCTGATTATCTCCAGCAGAACTTTGAAATGAAGCAACCTTCGCAGACTCCGATATTTATAGGCAATCATTTTGTCTGTATTTGAGTGACACGCGGCGACCCTTCGTTTGGCACGATAGTCGAACGGGCATGAGCATTAAATCCTGAAACACATGGCGAGTGTTGCTTCATCTCTCTTAGCCAAAAGCTGCAGAAAGCTGGTGCTCATAAATGCAGGTTCAGTCATGTATAGCTTCTCCTCCAATAGGCGGTTCCATATATAGAAAAAATCCTTTGCGTAGTCCCTCAACGCTAAGGATTTGGGGGGCATCTGTTGTAGAATAAAGTTGGTCGTCGAAGGAGTATAAGCAATATGCGATTAGCGAGCGCCTTTCTATAAAAGTCGCGACCAAAACATTTGATCAGCGAGCCTCCCCGCTCACACCTCGTATACTACCTCAGACCTCCGACCACCTATACATATGCGAGCAGATCTACTCGTGGTCGTTAAACGAGGTTATCTCCGAATGCGAGTAGCTCGGCTCGTGGTCGTTAAACGAGGCCATCTCCGAATGCGAGCAGCTCAGCTCGTGGTCGTTAAACGAGGCCATCTCTGAATGCTAGTAGCTCGGCTCGTGGTCGTCGAACGAGGCCATCTCCGAGCCCAAGCATTCGTCGTCTTATAGTACCAGCAGCCCGTATAGACTGATTTTGGCTTGTTTCTATTCATAACTCCGAACCATGGGGGATATCCATCAAGAGACGTAATCAGATGGACATCTAGAGTGGTTAGGCCATCTCCTTGTCCCCTGAAATCAGCAGTAATCTTAACGGCTTGCGTAATAGGATGGATCACCCAGATCTGTATAAATAGATGGCTCCAGATGATAAAGGTACACAATCTCTAAGCCTACGGTTCACACTTCTTCTTACTATCAAGTCATCTCTGACTTAAGCTTCGGAGGGCCAACGGCCAAGCGCCGGCCACCCTTAGTTTTCTTCTTTGGCTTTCAGGTTTGGAGGGGAGCTCACTTCGAGAAGGGAGTATACTTGGGAGGGACCTGTTACCGGAATCTGACGTCAACAACAACCCATGGAATATGTGGACAAAAAGAACCCAAAGAAAGTTTGTGAACTGTTGAAATCTATCTATGAGTTGAAGCAATTTTCACGGCAGTGGTACTAGAGGTTCCACTTAGCCATCACAACTTTTGGGTTCACAATGAGTCAAGAAGAACATTATGTATATATGAAATGGTTTGGAAGATCTTTTCTGATATTATCTCTATATCTTGACGATATCCTACTAGCTCGTAATGAAATACAACTGTTAATATGACTAAAGATTGACTTTTCTCAAACTTTGAGATGAAAAATCTTCATAAAGCTTATTTTTTTTTCTTGGGATAAAGATCATCAGAGAACGCCTTAGGAAATTCTTAGACTTGTCTCAGGCCACCAACATACAGAAGGTCTTAGAACGGTTCATGATGAAAAATACAATAGTTGTTGAAACCCCTATGGAGAAAACTACCAAACTAAATGGGAAATCTTGTCCTTAGATTGCAGTTGAGAAATTGGCTATGTCCTTAGTATCTTATGCGAGCACAGTAGGCAGCTTAATGCATGTCATGCTTTGCACAAGGCCGAATATTAGTTATGCAGTTGGCCATTGGCATAATCAGGCGTTATCGGAGTAACCTGAGATAATTTCATTGGCAAGCCTTCAAATTCATATTTCACTATTTTAGAGGAAATAAGGACCTGATACTGTGTTATGAAGGCACGATTCTCGAGCTTAAAGGATATTTTGATGCCGCTTGGGGAAACAACACTGATGAGGTAAAGTCTACTTCAGGATGCTTCTTGCTTGAAGGGAGAGCTATTTCGTGGTCGAGCAAGAAAGAAACATCCACAACCATTTTATCTATGGAGGCTGAGTACATTACATGTTGTGCTACCGTTCAGGAGTCTGTATGGGTTTAGAGATTTTTACAAGGTCTGGGTGTTATACCGGGCATTCTTGAGTTTGTATAGTTGAGGATAGATAATACATCTTCCATTGAATTAACGAAGGATCCCAAACACCACAAGAAATCCAAGCACATGTAGATCAAGTATCATTATGTCCGTGATCAAGTGAGAGATAAGAAGGTTGCCCTCAACTACATTCCTACTCAAGACATGTTGACTGATCTCATGTCGAAGCTTATAGCTAGAGATCTATTCCACGTTCACGTCAGGCATATGGGATTGAGGAGAGCTTGAGTGATATGATTGTATCATGTACCTTTTATCTTTCATTAATAAATAACACATTCTTTTTATTTAGTATTGAGCACTATTATTGTCTCGGTGTGTAGATCATCAACATTTGTCTTGAGATTGTGTAGGATCTCTACCTTTGTTGGTAGGCTGATCACCCGCTCGCATGGGTTGACCAACCTTGAACGTGCAAGAGAGGTACAATCAGGGTTATGTTCATATGTTGAGGTGTGAACTGCCCTCTATTATGAAGAAGAGAGAATGGGGATATGAGTGAATCATATTTGCCTTCAGTCTTAAAAGATTGGAAATGAGACCGACCAAGTCAAATAACATTGTCGCTCCATTGCTCTTCTATGCGATCAATGTTATAGAATAAAAATCAGGTCACAAGGATATGAGATGAATCATACCTCATGTGAGAAAACTTGTGTATTGTAGACCCAACATATGCCTGATATTATCTACTTTATGGCTTGGATTGTAGCTACATTCTAGGACCTTTTACTTATAAATTGCTTTGATTCGATCTAATCATTATAATGTGTAAGTAACTAATCCCGTAGGTGACTCTGTGTCCTTAGAGACCCTCTTGTGCATATGAGGATGAGATTGAATGTCGCTACTTTAGTGTACGACGAAGAGGGGCCCTTGATTGGTCAGACTCAGTTACGCTAGTTAAGCGGTTTGATCGATTTCAAATTACACATTTGCATGGGAAAGATCCTGTGACAGTTACACCAAAATTTTAGAACTATTAATACACACTCGAAGACTTATCCGCTGACAGTATCAAGTTTTTGACAGATTTTTACAGACAATATTCTTTTTAAAAGTATATGTATTATAAAATTAATTTGAAAGGATTCAAATCGATGTTTGCGAAAAATCGAGTTTTCAGAATAACTCAATAAGTTGGATAAGTGCGCATGTTGGCCACGTACTTCTTATTGGGAGTCAACTCTATCCAGTGTGGTCATGCGGAATAGGATAGGCATTGCAACACTTGGGTTATTAAGTGCTAGTTAGGTGGTCGTTTAGCACTCAATAACTTGTGAGAAGACACCGGTATTCCAGCTGGTGCCACGCCTCTTATTCTTTGACCGTGATTTTTTGTTTTGATTATTATGAGACAAGCTAGATGGATAATCTATAATGTGCCCATCCCACAATGTGATTGAGTGGGAAATGTTGGATATGGGACCATGGCGCCCACTAGTGGGTGGGTCCCACGCATCTTTCGTTTCCCATTACTTTTTCATTCAGGACTTTGTTTCTTATTTTCAAATTCAAAATGAATTTGAACTTCGAATTTTGATGAATGAGAGATACGGGGAGCTTGGATGGGATAGGGATAAGCTTTATCTCATCCAAACTCATCCCTCATCTCTTGATTCCTCATTCTATAACTACAGGGAGATATCTCTTGTAAAGGCATCACATCGCATCTGAGAGGTATCTTAGAGAGAGAAAGGGGTGAAGAGTTTACATACACAAGTTTTGTCCATTTAGCCTATCCCATAGACGATCTAAGCCATTGATCATAAATCGGGGCCATCTTAACCATAGAATTGAGGAGTGATTAGATTGTTCCGCTCTCGTAGTGGTTAGGTGGACCACTAAGCGTGCACTGTCTATCTTCGACTTTTGCGAAGGTCCCAAGATTGTGTAGACCGTCGAATCCTGCGGGCCCACCCATCTGGCCCGTCTTTTAGTATGACACTCTATTTTCATTAATTTCATCACATTTCTTTTAAATCTGATCGAAAAGAAATGATTCTTGTTTATAGAGGAAGCAAATAGTTAGATGCACCAAATTCATGTGGAAAAAGTTCCTAAGAAACTTTCATAGAGATGCACGAGGCATAGATAAAAAAAAAAAAACTCCACACTTCTCGGCATTCTCTATTTTGAAAAAATAACGTTTAAATATGTAGCAATAAATCTTAAAAAAAAAAAAAACTAAAATCTTCTTTTGAATGCCATACTTTTCTCCATTAAAAGGACCTAGCTGAAGGTACACTACTAACTTCACCCGTACGACATGATGATGTCAGTTGTGCGTCCCACCCAAAAGCTCCCAAACCTTGCCTTGATACTAATTGTTAAGAACCTAATTAATATGCCAAAAGCCCCAAGACTAAATGAATGATTAAGTTGGGTTATTAAACCATTGGGATCATAACATTCCACCACGCTCCGTAGTTGAAGTCCGCGATGGCCCCTTTATGGTGGAACTCACTCTGGCCTCTTTTCTAGGTAGCCCATTCCACTCATGGTAGCCGCACTCTAGTTGTCCAGGTAGCCCTTTCCACTCATGATAGTTGCACTCAGGTTTCCCAAGTAGCCTTCTCCACGTCATGGTGGCATTCATTTTGATCTAGGTTGCCCTTTCATTCCGTGACTTGAATACAAGATGTGGTGTTGACTTTGATACCAAGTAGATGAGGGTGCTGAGACTGGAAGATAGGAAGAGTACAAGAAGAAGAGAGGAAGAGAAAAAAAATGTAAAGAGAAAAGGAGTTAGGGTTGGATGCCCTATTCTTATTCGTTTATTTTTAAAAAAAAAACTTATAACAAAATTACAAATAAGCCCTTAACATTCCTTTTATTACAAAGAGGCTCTTATGATCTATATCTCAACAAGGTACATAGAGAATAGATGACAATGAAGAAAGGAACTTAGATGAACAATACCCATTCCACACACTTTGAACTGGGTACCGTCTGCCAAAGTCTTCGATGAACTTGTCAACAATGTATCAATAGAGGAGAAGGCACTGGACTCACCTGTCATATGGTCAAAGGCCTCAGAGTCAATGACTAGGGAACAAAGGACTTGGACCTTAAACATGTCACCTGAGTTCATGAATGTGCCTTTAGAAGTGCAAGTAGTAGTAGAGATAAGCTACTTCTTCAATAACTTGGAATACTTATCTTCGGTAAGCATGACTATATCACCAGATGTACTTTGTTGTTGAATTGTAGGAGTAAAACTAGCAGAACATGACCCACTACTCTCTTTAGAATAAGATGCGTGATTTGCCTAAGTTGGTTTCCCATGGGTGCCCCAACATTTCTTAACAATTTAAGTTGTACGCTTCCTAGATCTACAACCTCCACCAAGACTTCTCCCCGCATCACCACGACCACCTTGATCACCTTCGCCGCCTTGATTACCTTGGCCACCACAACCACCACCTTTGCCTCATCAAGCAAAAGATGCCAGAGCATAATTATCATTGACTGCATTCGCAAAGCCAAGATGTACATGTTGTAGGCGAGCATAAACTTCATTTAGAACATCCTTGCCACTGACGATCTACGCACGCATTGGCTCATATGTTGGTTTTAAGCCAAACATAAATTTAACCACAATGAACTCATGTTGCTGACGTTTTTTCTCTGGATCACCAATAAGTGCTGATACAAATTTAGCTCCTTCCACATTCCTTTGAGTTTCAAATAATATTCACCAAGGGACTTATCCCCTAATTGGAATACAAAAATCTCTTTAAACAATTGAGATGTACGAGAGATGTTTTATCAGATGAATACATCTCTCATAATGCATCCTAGACCTCCTTTTCAGTATTTCGAAACATCAAATTTCCACTAATAGATGTTTCTATATTGTTCCACAACCACGTCATGATCTATAAGCATTTTCTTGGATCCGCTGATTGTACGTGCTATCACTTTCATTTGGCTCTCTGCGGTTAGACATTTTAATTTGCCTTTGGCCATAAAAAACACTTGGATCGATTCAGACTACTGGGGATGATTTGCTCCATTTAGTTTTATAGAGGTTATTTGAACCCCTAGAAAAAAAGATGGATATAGGAACCCTGATCTTTGATCACCTTTCATTTCCATTAAAATTAGAAATTAAAGAAAATACCTTAGTGCTTACATGAATGAAGGCTGATTCTTCCAGATATAAGAACATTCTGCATGCTCCATACAATACACAATATACTTGACTAAACAATTAGCTCACATGTTCCAACCAAACATGAGAGGAGTGATTATCACGAACACAACATTCACCAACTCACACGTGAATGATTATAAAGGCCCGAGACACTAAAAAAGGAAAAAAGAAAAGCAAAGAAAGAAACCCTAGGTTTCTTAAAGAACTTCAGCACAAGGGAGATATGAAGTGCAAAGAGGAAAAGAAAAAAAAATTATGAGATGGAAGAGATAGAAGAGAATAATAGTGAAATTCGCTCTGAAACCATGTAGAATTATCTAGAAGCGAAAGAAAATAGAAACAAGAAAGAAAAAGAGGTGAAAGAAAAAAGATAATAGAGAAAGTGAATTAGAGCTACACACCCCTCATCACTTTGTTTATATATTAAGTAAAAAAAAAAAAAAAAAAAAAAAAACCCTCACTAACTTCTAATATGATGTGTATATTAAGGGTCCGATTCCATGGCTTAGTGGTAGACCTGCTGCGTTTCAACACTGAGATCCTGGGTTCGAGTGCCCTTGTGGTGTGGGCGTGGGTGTAAAAAAATAAAAATTGCACCTAATACACTCAATAAAGGGACATGGACAAAACTCAAGATTAGGGGGGTTGTACAACTGTACGGCCCCTTATTACATTCATCCAAGTGAGTCATACAGTCATACGCCCCCCATCCATAGTCATTAGTGAAAATAAATATTACGTATGATATCTGTCATTGGCAAAATTTTATGGATTTTTCTCTGTTTTCTCCTTCAACCTCATGTTTTATTTGTTCTTTTGTTTTACCCAATAATTGATTTTCTTCTTCACGCATTCCTAATCTTATAAATTAGTTCCTGTGCAAAAGGAAATGGTTACCTAGTTCATTTGATGCCAATTGGATGTGTTTGCCAATCTAGATAGTGTTTGCCCTTACGTTGCGAGCCATATGCCTTCTGATGGATTCAGACCATATGCATATTATAAATGAATTTAAGAGGATTCGAATATAAATATTGAATGCTTGTTGGATGGAAAATTTGCCTTTAGTCATGTTTATCCCAGTCCAATTTAATGCTTGTCACTTGTCAGTGTATTTTTAGGGTTGAATAGGTGAACACCATCCTCATGCTTGTGTTACAGTCTGCAGCTAGCAAAAAATATTCCTCAGGCTTTTTAATCTTTTTTATTTTTATTTTTTAATTGCTCATGGGCCATGCTTGAAATGGTTTATCCATGAACTTCTGTTGCTGTCATCACTTATAAAGTGATAATGTTAATGTGGTGCTTGCTTGTTCTTTGAAGCTTTAAATGCTTTAGAGAGTGAAAAAAATAAAATAAATGTTTGGCATATGTTTCCAGAATTATGCTCATGTAGGGTTGTTACATTCCCATTCTATTCATTCGACTGCAGGAGTCTTAGGAACTGCAGCTTGCGAGGACCTATTCCCGATCTGAGCAGGATACCTGGCCTTGGCTATTTGTAAGTTCATGGGTACTTACAGAGAATCTTGGGTGCAACTCTTTGCCTTCGGGGCAAACTCTCTCATTGTTTTCATTATATTTTTGCAAACACATTTATTTAATGCTCAATGATAACTCTATCTAACTGGGTTGGTGTATTCATATTTCAGGGATCTCAGCTATAACCAGCTTAATGGATCCATACCATCAAATAAACTTTCCGATAATATCACTACTATGTGCGTAAATTGCCTGTTTGGAGATGCTAAAGGATTAATCCAACTACATCTTTCCCCACATTCTGGCTTGAATCTGTTTTACTTCAGTAACTTCTATTTGATTGATCACTTCACTCTCAGGACAGTGACACGTTATACCATTGTTTGTAGGAAATATCAATTAAATTGCAGTATCATTGATTTCTTGACTTTATTGTGGTGAAGGAATTGATTATGCTAAGCGATTTTGCAGTGACCTATCAAACAACGATCTTACTGGACCTATTCCAGATAACTTCTCGGGTCTTCCTCTTCTTCAGAGATTGTGAGAATGCTTATCCCATTATCCTTTATAACTGTTCATTGTAGGGTGTATTGTCAATGAAGAAAAAGATGATAACGGAAATTGTATTTGTATGTCTTTTAGACTACTTCAAGTTAGCCGTAATTCAAGCAGGATTGATCTATATTTAGTGCTTTTTATTTTTAACTTCTATGTGCTGGATAACTTTTCTGCTCTCAGAGAACATTGTATATTAATTCACAATTCAAGTAGCATTATGCACATTAGTTGATTTTTGGTATGTTCCATATGTGTTTATCATCCCTACTTGTTTTCCACTCAGGTCTCTTCAGAACAATTTGTTGGACGGGTCTCTTCCATCCACCATTTGGCAGGGCATGACATTCAATGCAACTGCAAGACTTCTCTTGTAAGACTCCAAACCGTTTATCCACAATTAAAAAAAAAAAAAATTGTCTTTTCTTTCACTATACTTCCACGCATAGTAAGCAGCACTATATAAGGTTCCATGGTTTTGATTGTGCTGTTTCTTGGGATCAAATTTTCTTCAGTATAATCAATGATAGTGTTTGCCTAGCTCCATTTCAAGTTGATTAACATGAATTTCTTGCTAAATATTTTCTATGTGCTCGGTTTTGTAGGGATTTCCAGAATAATTTGCTTTCAAATATTTCAGGCACTTTTAGTCCTCCTCCTGCAAACGTCACCATCATGTATGCTTCTATTCACATATGCACTAGCACCATTATATAGTCATTTTTTTTTTCTTGGCATAGATCATCCTCGTAATTAATCTGCTTGATATTTAATGAGTAGAAATAAAAACCTGCGAAATACATGTAAATTGGCAATTGTTGTTTATGTTTTAATATTGATACCGAGTTACCGACAATGTTTACATTTAGCTTTTCACATGATTTATCCTTCTTCTTCTTCTTCTTTTTTTTTTTAATTCTACTGTACATCTTGTATCTCATTTGTGCATCATAATTTACCTTTAAGACCTGGAACAACTACTCTCACTTTATGCAACTAACAGCATGACTACAGCCTTTCTGCATGATGGATGCAATGTCTTCACCATATTGGGGTTATTTTAGTCAAATATATCTTCTTCCTCAACATCTCTATTGTATTCATTGTGAAGACACATTGCAAGAAATTGTTAGGACTTTTTAAGTATTTTGTGATGTGTGTGAACCTTAGTTGTCTCTAAACGTTTGATTCTTGTGGTGGAGGAATCATCTGAATCTACATATAAAGCACACAGCTTTGAGCCCATAATCACTACTAGCGGAGCTACTGCATAGATCCATCATATCATTAATTCCTGCTTTGTTCAAAATAAGTTCATTGTAAGCATAGGTGTCTTCTTTTCTAATTGTATCACCTTTTTCCCTTTAAATCCCATATTCATCTAAAGGATTTAAGCTACTGTGAAGGGAAAAAGTGTCTCTGATATTTTTGTAGTTACTTTTTCTTTTTTTTTTTTAAGTCAAACTTGACAAAGACCCAACTTACAGAAGAACGTAGAAAAATACCCTTTTGAAACCACAAAATTCCAAATATGTTTCGTGTTGACCGATATTTGAGAGAGAGAGAGAGAGAGAGAGAGAGAGAGAGAGAGAGATTAGGGTTAGAAACCTAATCCTCCATGTTTTTATTATAATAAGGCTTATTTGCCTTTTACACTTTACTGCCTAGAAAGATAGAAAATAACATAAGAACCCTTTTTTGTTTCAACACTCCCCCTCAAGTTGGTGCATGAATATCTATCATGCCCTACTTGCCAGAAATCTCACGAAGAGTAGTGGAATTTAAAGCCTTTGTAAATATATTTGCCAACTGATCTGAAGAGCGAACAAAGGGTGTGGAAAGTTCTCCTGAAGCAATCTTCTCTCGAACGAAATGGACATCAACCTCAATATGTTTGGTCCTCTCATGAAGGACTGAGTCCGAAGCGATATGAATGGCAGCTTGGTTGTCACAATAGAGATGAATGGTTGAGTCAGAGAATAAACCTAACTCTTTCATGATGGACTTTAACCAAAGTAGCTCGCAAGTCTCATGAGCAATAGCTCTGTACTCTGCCTCTGCACTTGACCTGGAGACAACTTGTTGTTTCTTACTTCTCCAAGTCACCAGGTTTCCTCCCACAAAAGTACAATACCCCGACGTAGATTTTCTATTTGTAGAGCAACCTGCCCAATCCGCATCTGAGAAGCTACATATATTCACATGCCCATGATTCTTGTACAAAATTCCTCGACTTGGACACGTCTTCAAGTATCTTAAGATATGATGGACAGCCTCCAAGTGAGGCTTTTTAGGAGAATGCATGTATCGACTCACAATACTCACTGCTTGAGTAATATCTGGCCTTGTAATTGTCAAATAGATCAATTTCCCAACTAGTCTTTGATACATGCCAGTATCTTCAAGCTTATTACCTATGTCTGCATGCAATGAGTGCTTCTGCTCCATGGGGGAAGGCGCTGGTCGTGAACTCAACTTTCCTGTCTCCTTGAGAAGATCAAGGGTATATTTTCTCTGAGAAATGAAGATGCCCTTTGATGAGCGGGCCACTTCAATTCCCAGAAAATATCGCAGACAACCCAAGTCCTTCATTTCAAACTCCTTGCTTAGTCGATGTTTGGTTTGTTGGATGAATTGCAAATCGTCACCAGTAAGGACAATGTCGTCCACATACACCAACAAAATAGTTCTTCCCTCTGGGCGTGAATGAATGAACACTGTATGATCTGTTTGGCAGCGCTTGAACCCAAAGGAGAGAACTGCAGAACTAAATTTTACAAACCAAGCTCTGGGAGACTGTTTTAAACCATACAAGGCCTTTTTCAGCTTACACACCTTTCCTGACTCCCCCTTAAGCTGAAAACCAGGGGGAAGGTCCATGTACACCTCCTCAGTCAGATCACCATTTAGAAAAGCATTCTTGACTTCCAATTGGAACAAAGGCCAATCCAGGTTAGCCGCTAGAGAAAGGATGAGACGAACAGAATTGAGTTTTGCCACAGGAGAAAAAGTCTCAGTATAATCAACTCCAAAAGTTGAGTGTAGCCCTTAGCCACCAGTCGAGCTTTGTATCTTTCTACAGTACCATCTGCACGGTATTTGATGGAGAAGACCCATTTACAACCAACTGTCTTCTTCCCAGGAGGTAGAGAGATAACATCCCATGTACCACTTTTGTGTAGAGCTTCCATCTCAGCTTCCATAGCTTGTTTCCAAGCAGGTACTGCCAAGCAGCATGAACAGATCTGGGAATAGTATGAGAGGATATAGCTGCTAAGAATGAACAATAGGATGGTGACAGAGACTCATAACACAAAAAATTGGATATAGGATGCAAAACTGGATGATGACTACGAGTGCGAGTTGCAACAGGAGAGGAAGAGGTACCTGAGGTTAGAGTCAGATCCGTTGCCACGGATGGAACTTGTGTTGGTCTTACTCGCTGACGAACATAGGTAATGAGTTTCTTCGGTTCACTAGTAGCCGGCGGAGTGACCAATGCAGGTAATGGAAGAGTGGGTGAGGAGCCAAGTTCGACATTAGCACTGTAGAAAGCACGATTCTCAAGAAAGGTGACATCCATGGAAACATAGAGTTTCCTGCATGTGGGATCATAGCACCTATACCCCTTATGTTGCATAGAGTATCCAATGAAGATGCATTTAATTGCTCTGCAGTCAAGTTTGTCTCCGAAGGACTGGAGTTATGGACAAAACAAACACACCCAAACACACGGGGGGGAATATGGAATAATGGTGAGGATGGAATCAGGATATGCATTGGGATTTTCCCTTGAAGAACACGGGTAGGAAACCGATTTATCAAAAAACAGGCTGCTAGAACTGCGGCTGACCAATATGACTTGGGAACATTCATCCCTAGTAATAGAGAACGTGTAACTTCTAATAAATGACGATTCTTTTGCTCGGAAACCCCATTTTGTTGAGGAGTATATACGCAGGAAAGTTGATGAATAATGCCATTATCCTGGAGATAGTTTGTAAAGGACTTGGATGAATATTCCCCTCCATTGTCAGACCGCAAGGTCTGAATGGAACAACCATATTGATTTGTCACCAGCTTGTGAAAAGTTTGAAACAATGAGAATAATTCATCTCGTCGACGCATAAGATATACCCATGTCACTCGTGAGAAATCATCGATGAAAGTAACAAAGTATTTGAACCCATCAAATGAGGCTACGGGACTAGGTCCCCATATGTCAGAATGGACAAGTTCAAATGCTTTGGTACTTCTATGTTCAACCACAGGGAATGAATTACGAATGTGTTTGCTAACTTGACACACTTCACAACCAGTAATATCATCACTTTTATTTAAATTTGAAATAATCGAGTTCAAGACACGACTTGGAACATGGCCCAATCGAGCATGCCACAAGGTTACAGACTCATTATTTGAAGCAGTAATTGGAGTAGTAGTATCGACAGAAAGACAAGAGCCACTACTACTATTAGTGAATGCCGTCAATAACTCCCCTTGTTTTAGAAAGTAAAGACCATCTCGTTCAAATCCCGTACCAATAATCCTCCTCGTACTCAAGTCCTGAAACATACAAGATTTGGAAGAAAAAGTTATACTGCAATTTAAAGCACGAGTGAGACTACTAACAGAAATTAAATTCGCATGAAATTTTGGAATGTATAGGACATTTGGGAGAATAAGAGAGGAGGATACACGAACAGAACCAATAGATTGTACAGGAGTGGTGCTACCATCAGCAAGACGAACAAACCGAGAACAGGATATAACAGTAGAAGATGTTAGGAAGTGACGCATACCAGTCATATGGTCAGAAGCCCCGGAATCGATGATCCAAGTGGATGGGGCTGAGGAAGCATGCAGGGCAGTACCTGTGGTTGCAGCGAAGGAAGTGGATGAGGGCTGTAGATCAGAAGAAGGCGTAGTGGATGTAGAAGGCTGCAGCGATCTCAGCAGTTCCATAACTTCTGCTCTGGTCATCAATGTAGACTCAGAGGGAGAAGTATTAGGAATTCTGACATTATCCATAGGTTGTTCCTCAACATCTGTAGTGGCAGCATGTGCTGTGGGATAGTCATGTATTTTGAAGCATCGTTCCACTGAATGCCCCGACCGGTTGCAGTGAGTACAGAAGTAACGTGAACCTCCACGTCCACGTCCTCGACCACAAACTGAGGAACTACCACGTGAATCAAAACGGCCACCTCTTCCATTAGGTGAAGTAGTGGAAGATATAAAAGCTGCTCGCTCTTGTGTAGGAGATGACAAAGTAGCAGGCGTGGTCATCACTTGACGACGACTCTCCTCGGTAATGAACAATAGAGTAAACTGTCTCAAGCGATGGAAATGGGATCGTAGCAACCAGCTGGGTACGAAGGGACTCGTAGTCTGAATTTAGTCCAGCGAGAAACTTGTAAGTTTTGGCTTTGTCTTCACGTTTGAGCACTATTTCGGCACTGCTACTATCTAGTAGTTCACTTAAAGGCTGCAAATAACCCAACTCTTCCCATCTACTCTGTAAGGCTCCAAAGTACTCAGTGACTGACATATTATTTTGAGCTAGTGAGTAGAGTTCTGTCGTCAACTGAAAAATGCGAGGTTCATTTGAGGTCGTCCTGTATGATTTTTGGAGTGCAGTCCATAAGGCTGCAGCACTTTCATAGAAGAAATAAGCAGATGCAACATGTTGTTCCATAGAATTTAATAACCAGCCCATAACAATAGCATTTGCAGACTCCCATGCATAAACTTTTGTGGGATCTGTAGGTTTCTTGCTAGCACCTGTCAGATATTCGAATTTTTCTTTCCCAACAACATACATTCGGACTGCTCGGGACCACAACAGAAATTTTTTTCCATTGAACTTGGTAGAAGTAATGGAGAGTGGGCCCTCAGATGATTTGGAGTCCATAGTTGCAAAAAAATGAAGAAAAAATCTCAATACCAGGTGTCCGAAGAGGCTTCAATCATCCCGAATAGCTTCAATACATGCAGAAAAACATCTGGAGACCCATGAAAATCAGCTCTGACATCAGATTATCGGTCCAGTGCCCATACAGATGTCAGATCTTTACGCCGACTGCTTCCGGTGGCCCTTTCCGGCGTCAGGTGGGCAGTCCGACGGCCCTGGGGGGTCGGATCTCGCTTTCGGTGGCCCTGCCAGCGTCAGGTGTGCAGTCCGACGGCCCTGGGGGGGTCGGATCTTGCTTCCGGGGGCCCTGCCGACGTCAGGTGTGCCGGCCGACGGCTCTGGGGGGGTCGGATCTGGGTTCCGGCGCCCTTGGTGGAGTCGAAGCTGGGTTCCGACAGCCCTGCCGGCGTCGGATCTCGCTTCTGGAGCCCCTGGTGGCGTCGGATCTAGGTTCCGACAACCCTGCCGGTGTCGGATCTCAGGTCTGGAGAGCCTGACGGCGTTGGATCACAGATCCGACGCCCTTATGTGATTTGGCTGCCTCCTATAGGTGCGGCTGTGAGAAGACGACCTCCGACAGGTTCGAAAGTGATGCGGCTGAGAGAAGAGGCACCTACGGTGGGGTCCACGTGATCTAGGGAAGCTAATGACCACCTTAGCTCTGATACCATGTTGACCGATATTTGAGAGAGAGAGAGAGAGAGAGAGAGAGAGAGAGAGATTAGGGTTAGACACCTAATCCTCCATGTTTTTATTATAATAAGGCTTATTTGCCTTTTACACTTTACTGCCTAGAAAGATAGAAAATAACATAAAAACCCTTTTTTGTTTCAACATTTCGGTCATGCTACATCGAAGTGAGTTTTTGTGGCCAAATAATTTCAAGGTCCTTGATGTTTTGAAGTCAAATTCTTCTAAAAATTTCACCACAATGTCATTTTCAAAATGTTCATTTTCACTGCATCCAGCATGAACCCATGCTCACATTTCAACACAATCTGATTTATATTTTGCGATCCCTTGAATTTACATGTTCTATTGGGTTTATGTTAATATCTGAGACATAATTGGAAACTCTGCCTGGAAGCGATGTAAATTTAGATAAAGCACGGGGTTGATTTCAGGCAATCAGCCAGTCATCGAACTTTTTTTTATGCAATCATGAGAGTTCTTGTTTCAAATATGATTGGCAAAATAGGATTCACAAAGCAGATGCCAAAATAGCTGGGGCAAGGCTGCATCTTATCTATGTTTCTCCTTTAGTGTCAGATGCATTTGTACGCACCTGTGCGTGAGTGCACATATACACACAAACAATACCTAATGTGTGCATTAGCTGCAGCCTGTATGGTCTTTCAGTTTTTGCTATTGAGAACTGTGCTAAGCTGAAGAAAAGAATTGAGCATCTCTTGAAGTAATCAGACTGCAATTTTATGCATGCCAACATTCAACCATTTGCAGGATGATGAGTTGCACCACTTGCCTCTTGCTGATTTTTTAGGATCATTGCCTGCAAAATTTTGTCAAAGTGTTGTGTGAATTGCTTCTAGAAATTTCAATTGTGGAGCATTTGAATATGACCATGACACCATTGTGAGAATAACCCAATTATGGCATTTTAGAATTTCTTGTTTTCCCACTGAGTAATGGTGTAATTGTATTGAGGGAACCATTTCTGTGTGAGATAACCATACCGAAAGTAATGTAGAAACTTTAACTTGACGTAGATCATCTGTAAATGATGCAGTGCTTAAGAGACCCCTGCTGTAGGGTATGGTTCTTGCTCCTTCCACGGTGCAAACCATGCCCTTATATTAGAAAACATGTGATTAATAAAAATGCCTTAAAACATGAAGTGCTTAATTTATTCTATTTCATCAAGAACTTATTCTAAGTGCTTATCATTTATCCATTTCATCATCATAAGGGAATCCCTATTCTCTTTCACATTGTAGGGGCAGTTATGAATATCAAAACATATGACATTTGCACTTTGGGATTGAAATCATCTGATTACTTTGATTATGTTTATTTGAGTAGAGATGAAAATCCAATGAATTGTATTTCAATTATGAAATATTGTACTTGGTTGCCCTAGTGATTCAAGTGATTTGTTTCATTGTTTGACATGATGTTCAGGCTTCAAGGGAATCCTGTATGTGCTAATGCAAATGATGTCAACATAATCCAGTTCTGTGGGTCTCAGAATGGAACTGGAGTGACACCTGGAGGCTCAACAAACACCACACCCATTTGTCCCACTATAGCATGCCCTACAGATTTCAATTTTGAATATGTCTCAGAAGCTCCTAATCCATGTTTCTGCGCTGCACCTCTTAGAGTAGGATATCGGTTGAAAAGTCCTGGATTCTCAGATTTTCCTCCATATGTGGACCCTTTTGAGGTGTATTTAACCACTGGTCTTAAGTTGGATCTTTATCAACTATCCATTGAATCATATCTCTGGGAAGTAGGACCTAGGCTAAGGATGAATTTGAAGCTTTTCCCTCATTTTGGTGGTAATCGAACATTTAATGTAAGTGAGATTCGACGAATCAGAGGCATGTTCACTGGATGGACAATCCCAGATAGTGATATCTTCGGACCTTATGAACTGCTCAACTTTACTCTGTTGGGGCCTTACGAAAATGGTATGCTTCCCGGACCATATCTGTAAAGTTCAAATTGTGAAAGTACCTCTGGTTTATCTGAAAGATTAATTATATTAGTTCTGGTTTTGAAACTGACCGGGCCTGTTCTTGTTGCTCTTCAAGAATACAAATTGCTAATGGAATGAAATATGAGGTAATTTGACCTTGGAACATTAGCCAGCATTGCAGTATCTTACAAGAATGCTGGAAGCAACAGTTTTTTTTAGCTTCTAGTACATTAAAGTGCAATGGAATAGATCTAACCACATTGGACTTTGTTTTAGAGGAGAAAGTATGCATATTCCTAGCAGGGCATTAGACAGTTCCATTTGGGGTATTATCATCTAGAATTTTTATAAACATTTGATAAGCGAAGGCCATTACCAATCAATAGGTCGATGGCATTAAGTCACTTTTTTAAAACAGAGTATTTAGGCCATAACTTCATTTGCATGTCATTTCCATAAATCTCCATCATCAAGAAACTTGGGTAGGACTATCAATGGCTGGGCTGGCCTGTGGGGCATGGCCCACTTTGGTCTGGCTTGGACTAGCGCATCAGGCCCAAGTGTTTGGCCCAGGCATAAAATTCAAGCCCATTAATTCTATTGGGCTCAGGCTGTGTTAAAAGCCTTTCAGCCTGGCCGTTTCAGGATTTCAAAGGCATTTTCATAATTCACAAACACACATATCATATACTGCACGCATTTGTTACTTAGTAAATATGTAGGCCAACAGATAATCGGACTGGCTTGCTTTGGGCCACAGTACATGCACAATGGGCCAGACCAAGTGAACAAGCTGGATCATGCAAAAAAGTAGATGTACAGGCTGGTTTGTTTTGGCTTGTCATGGGTCTTGAGCCTGCTTTCTACTTGGTGTGCTGGACTTGGACAAACTTTGACTTATTGCTGGCCCAGCCTGTTGACAGCCCTAACCTTGGGTCATAAATTCAAAGCAACATACATTTTTCTCTTAATACCAAGCAAATGGGTTCTCAAATCCTTACTAGCTAGGACATGGCTATGATTATGATGTCCAAGCAGAAGGGTTCCTCCCCAAAAGAGGAGCTACTAGAAGATTAGAAACGTTCATGTTTCTTTGTTAAAACCAGTGGCATTCTGTCATTTTTTTTGCCTTTGACATGGGAGTTCCATATCAAAAAGATAACTTCAAAGTCAAAACCATTTCAAAATCAGGTTTCTTTCCTTGATGTTTTGTCGAAGGTGTGCCTATCTGATTCACAAGCATTTTATGCAAAAAATTGAAATGATTAACTATTATCTTGTTCATATTTCTTTTTCACTTTGCAGCAATTGAAGTGTCTTCAAAGTCAGGAATAAGCAAGGGTGCTTTGGCTGGTATTGTATTGGGGGCTGTTGCTGTTGCAATTACGATATCTGCTATCATTTCAGTTCTTATCATGAGAAGACATACAAAATACCGGCATGCAGTTTCAAGAAAACGTCTATGTAAGTTCCTCAAATATTACTACAGCATGACATTATAAGATCATTGTCAATTATTCACTATTCTAGCTATTGTTAAAGAAACCATTACATGCTGGAACTATGGAAAGGTACTTGCACATGTATCTGACCAAGATATGCTGATGCTAGTCCACCTTTTTCTAGAAAGATTTTATGACGTACACAAGATGTGTATGTTTTTTGTTGTTGCAACTCTACATGGTATCAGAGCCAGATTCGGTCAGTTTTGAATGAGAATAACATCATGCACATGGAGAGAGGATTTCAGAAGAAAATCTGGAGGGGCCTGCCGATGTCAGCCGTACGGATGCTAACGTCATCCGTACAGCCATATACAGTCAGGTTTGCCTTGAAAAGTCCATCTTCTGGTAGATCATGATTTTAGAAGATTTATGGTGATTTTTGTGGAATTTTTGGAGATTGTTTGAGTGGTGTTTTGAGCCCCACAGCCTAAGTTTTGGAAACGGCCCGATTTCGTGTTTTCCTTCTTTTTCTTCAAATCGGGGAGGAATTTTTTTATTTCCCTCAAATGGAATGTTCGGTTTAGGGTGATCTATCATCCCTTACAACCTTTTTGGAAAGAGGAGTTTTTGGTGCACTTTGTGCACCCTATACGGCCGGTTGACCCTGTGCGGCACTGTTCACGTCTCCTTTTTTTTGGGGAATCTGTATTCTCCACCCTGTTGCAGCCCCTAACCTCTCTATTCCTCTTTATATTTGTCCTCTATGGATTCCAAAGCTTCTGGACATGGCTCCAAGGGGCTTCTCTCAATTACCTTCACAAAATTCAATGGGGATAATTTCCTTTTATGGTCTCGAGCTGTCCGCATGTATGTTGTCGGTAAGGAGAAACTTGGTTTTCTCACTGGAACATCTAAGCAGCCATCTATCCGTCCATCTGGGGATTCATCCCAGGCAGATGCGTGGGATTCTTCAAATGCCATTGTTATGGGATGGATTCTCAACTCCATGGAACCAAGCATCGCAGCCTCTTATTTCTTCTATGATTCGGCTGCGGATCTATGGAAGTCTTTGAATGAGGCATATGGGACGATATCTAACAAGCCCCGTGTCTTTCAGTTGACCACGGAACTTTACTCTCCTACTCAAGAGAACCTATCAGTTACTGAGTATTTTGGTGCACTGAAGAGCCGTTGGGAGGAATTAAGTCATCTCAAACCCTTGAGTGAGCTTTCAGATAGCAGAAGTGCAGAGATTGTGCGGTTACGAGAAGACGAAGCGAAGACATAAATTTTCGGCAGGGTTGAATAGACCATGAGGCACTTAGGACACAACTGGTTGTTACAACTCACTTTCCTTCTCTCCAAGCAGCCTACTCGATTGTTCATACTGAGGAAGCACGCAGGCGGGTGATGGTTACACCAACTGCAACTCAGGAAAGGACTGCATTTACGTCCACCACTATCTCATCTGGTGATCGCAGCGGTGGTTTTGATTATCGAGGAGGTTTTATTAGAGGATGGGGCCGTAGTCGTGGCAGACTATTTTGCACTCACTGCAATCGGTCTGGTCATACTAGAGGTCGTTGCTACAAGTTACATGGACGTCCCACAGTACATGTGGCTGCCTCTGATCAAATTGGCATTATATCTGACCCGTCTCGCAGTCATCCTTCTGGCATCTCTGCTGCTCTCGATCAGTTGGAGACAATCAAAATGACTAAAGCAGACTTTTTGGATCTTTAGCGCCTTCGCATGCTTCAGACTTAGACTGTGCCTCCCATCTTTCCTGCCTCACAGCCACCTGCATCCTCATTTGTTGCAACCACAGGTACTGCACTCCATGCTTCTTCGGCCCCAACTACCTGGATTATTGACTCTGGGGCATCTGATCACATGACTGGTGAGCACACTAGTCTCATCCCTTCTAGCTCCTCTACTTGTAACCGTCTTGTATGACTGGCTGATGGAACTTCTACTCTGGTGGAATCCATTGGCTCTGTGTCTCTCTCTCCTAACCTTACCCTATCCAATGTTCTCTATGTGCCTAAACTCCGTTCAAACTTAATTTCTGTTCATAGCATTACAAAGGCTCTTAACTGCTGTGTGCTTTTCTTTCCTTCTCATTGTATCTTTCAGGACTTGAATACGAAGATGACTATTGGTGTGGGCCATGAGCGTGGCTGTCTCTACTTTTTACATCAAGGGAGCAGTTTGCTGGGAGTGATGCCTTATCAAGTTCTTTTACTTTTCTATCTCACTGTTTTCAGCCTAGTCAGGAGTCGGCTCCCTTATGGCAATGCACGGCTTGGTTATGTGTCACTCAAGACTTTACAGTTCTTTCTTCCCAAGTTTAGTAAATTGAACAATGTTTCTTTTCAATGTGAAACATGTCAATTTAGCAAGTATGTAAGGACCTCTTTTCTTGCCCAATCACATCGTTCTAACAAGATGTTTGCCTTAATACATTCTGATGTTTGGGGTCCTAGTCCTGTTAACTCAATTGATGATTTTTCATACTTTGTGACATTCATCGATGATTTTTCTCATGTGACATGGGTTTATTTAATGAAACGGCGTCATGAACTGCTACACTTGTTTAAGTCATTTCATCAGCTTATTAAGACTCGGTATAATTGCAGCATTCAATCCATTCGAACTGACAATGCTGGTGAATACATATCCCACAACTTTACCTCCTATCTTTAAGAAAATGGCATTCTTCATCAATTCTCATGCCCTTATACTCCACAACAAAATGGAGTGGCTGAGCGCAAGAATTCCCATATTCGGCAAGTCACCCGCTCTCTTTTTATTAGATTGAAAGCTCCTAAATCATACTGGTCCACTGCCTTGTTGACTTCTTGCTATTTGATTAACCGTATGCCATCTCATGTCTTAAATGACAAGACACCGTTCCATAGACTTAAGCCTGATTGTCCCCTCTTTAGCATTCCTCCAAAAGTTTTCGGGTGCACTTGTTTTATCCACTTTTTGGGCCCGTCCCTGGATAAACTTACGCATCGCTCTATCAAGTGCATCTTCCTTGGATACTCGCTTCATCACAAAGGTTGTAGGCGTTATGATCCTTATTCGAGAAGGTACTTGGTATCTCTGGATGTTACGTTCTTTAAAGATCGGCCATTCTTTTCCACTATGACTACTACTCCAGACTTGGCCACCCCACACTCTTCTTTACCTATGCTTGTGGTTACTGACCACTCGATTTCTCCTCCTACGGTGCCCAAGCAGACTCTCACCCATGTTCGTAGGAAGTCGAGACTGCCAACAATGCTCCTTGTAGCTCCTCTTCCTACGTCAGGTAACTCTTTCAATCCCACTCTCATTACTCATCCATCTTCTCCTATTGCTTCTCGTACCCGTAGTCATCATCCCACCTTGCATCCTATCTCTAATTTTCTTTCCTATGACTTTGTCTCTCCTACATATCGTGCCTTCCTTGCTGCCATATCTTCCTTCTTTATTTCTAAATCAGTTGTTGAGGCTCTTGCAGTTCCTGAGTGGAAGCAAGCTATGGAGGCAGAATGGCTACCCTTGATAAGAATGGCACATGGGATCTTATTCCCTTACCTGCAGGTAAACACACTGTGGGGTGCAAGTAGGTGTGACGTAGGACAACCCTAATTATGATGCATGCTCATGAACATAATTAAACAGCGGAAAATAAAAGGAATAAATAATCTAAAATCTAGAATCACTCATCATAAACTAAGAAAATCCACAAGGAGCTTGTAATGGATCGGGCCAATCGTCACAACCACGAAGTTTGAGTTTCAAGTATAATTAGGGTTGGATCCGGCGAGGGATAGGACCTCCCGATCTTGCATGGCTATAACCCAATCAATCAAGAGGAATCTCTAATCCAGGAAATCAAGGGATTTTGGATTAGGGATTTGAAAATCTGAAAACTTTAGGGTTTAGGCTCAAAATCAGATTTTGGGATTGTGGTTAGTGAAACAAATAGGTTAGGGAAAGATAGAATTACCTGGAAGAAGGATTAAATGGGCATAAGAAGCAAGTAGAAGAAAGAGGGTTATCAAGGAAGAAGAAACATCACCATGAGAGAGAGAGAGAGGAAGAGAGAAGCTCCAAGAGGCTTTTAATTAATCAATAATTAAAGTTAATTCGAGTTTAGGGCTTTAGCCCTCTTAAATAAGCAAATAAAGACATAAAAGTACTAAAATACCTCTAAAACTAAGCAAAACGCGCAATTAATCAAAAGTACGGGAAAGTTAGGGCGCTCGGTTGGGCGCCTGAGCAATTGCCCGAAGTCGTCCGAAAACCTCCAGAGAGGTTCGGGCGCTCAACAGACAAAGTTCGGGCGCTCGAAGGCAGTGATCGGGCGCCCGAATCTTCCTGTTCTTCGGTCTTCTTTCTCCTTTCTTCCTTCACATGTGTCTTCCCTTAGTGGGGTCTTCTATGTGTCCAATCACATGTGAAGGGTCTTCAGCGGGTCTTCAGTTCCTCCTCAATAATCGTCTATCCACAAGGACGGTACTTGTGGTTGGCGCTTTCTTCGTTGGTACACCTTGAATGCTTTTGTGTCCGCATCAATTTCTCCCGAGTGAGAAAAACTCGACTCCGACGAGTTGAAACTTTTGTAGCACTCTAGTAGATCTGGATCAATACCCTGCAATGCTTCGCCCAGCAGCCACGTAGATTCAGACGATGGTTTGTTTTTCCACTTGACAAGATACGTCTAGAAACCTCCATCTCTCGTAGATACTATCTCGTCATCCAAGATCTCCTAAATTTCTTCTTCATGGGTAATGGGTGGAGGAAGGGGTGGAAGGGGTTGTATAGCAAAGTCAGAAAAAGGCCATGATAGGGATGATGGATCGACAATGGGAGTATGGGAACAGACTAGATCTTCCATATTAAAAGTTGGATTAATGCTCATTTCAGGTGGAAGGTCAATCCGATACGCGTTGGACCCAACCTTTTGTAATATCTTGAATGGTCCAGCACTACGCGCTTGTAACTTTTTAGCGGATCCTTGAGAGAATCGCTCTGGTCTTATTCGCACCATTACGTAGTCTTCTTCCTGAAATTCTTGCGCTCTACGATGAGAATCAGCTGAAATTTTGTAATCATCATTGCTCTTATTTATCCGCTGTCTAATATGTGTATGCAAATCATGAATATGGTGTGCAAATGCATCGGCTGATTCAGAGGACCTTTGGGTAACAGACATAGCTAAGAGATCTATGGGCATTCTAAGTTTATACCCACTTACAATTTCAAAAGGACTCAACCCTGTAGATCTATTAACCGACCCATTATAAGCAAATTCAGCAGTTGGTAAATTAGGTCCCAAGTCTTAATATGTTCACCCACCAGACAACGTAGAAGATTTCCAAGACTACGGTTTACCACTTCAGTTTGACCATCTGTTTGTGGGTGGTAAGCGGTAGAAAATTGCAAATGAGTTCCCATAATGTGCCACAATGTCTTAAAAAAATAGCTAGTAAATCTGACATCACGATCAGACACTATGGTTTTAGGTCATCCATGGAGACGCACCACACCATAAAAAAAGATACGAGCAACATGAGACGCATCTGACGTTTTCGAACATGGGAGGAAATGCGCCATTTTAGAAAAACGGTCCACAACGACAAAAACGGAATCGTGCTTGATTGTCTTGGGAAGCCCAAGCACGAAGTCCATACTAATGTCCTTGCCACGGAGCATGTGGCACTGGCAATGGTGTATATAACCTGGTATTTTTCTTTCTTTGCTTTGCCAGCTGACATGTACGACACTGCCCTAAAACTTTGGCTACGTCTCTCTTGAGACTTGGCCAATAGAAACGATCTTCCACAAGGGCAATGGTCTTATCACGACCAAAATGGCCAGCTATCCCTCTTGAATGAAGCTCCCAAATGAGGAATTCACGAAGGGACATATGGGAAATACAAAGTCTGTCTCCCTTGAAAAGGAAGCCATCTTTAAGAACATATTCACCCATAATACGCTGATCATTAGAGAGCGACGCGTAAGTATCCCCAAAATCTGGACATGTGGGGTATTCATCTTTCAGTTGCTCAAATCCGACGACCTCTACACTCAAGGAGTTGAGCAATGCCACTCTTCTACTAAGGGCATCCGCTGGCTTGTTTTCAACCCCGGCCTTATGTTTCAGAACAAACGAATATTCCTGAAGAAACCCTACCCACTTAGCATGCCTTAGGTTGAGTTTCTTCTAAGAATGTAAATATCTCAAAGCTTCATGGTCAGAAAACAAAACGAATTCCTGCGGTAGGAGATAGTGTCGCCAATGTCTCAGGGATTGCACTACCGCATAAAACTCTTTGTCGTAAGTGGAGTACTTTTGTTTTGCCTCATTCAGTTTCTCACTGTTTGCCTTATTCAGTTTCTCACTGAAATAGGCCACTGGGTGTCCTTCTTGACTTAACATTCCACCTATACCGACACTAGAAGCATCACACGCTACTTCAAAGACTATAGAAAAGTCAGGTAGACGCATGACAGGAGTTTCTATCATCTTGCCCTTAATTTCCTTGAAAGCCTTGACTACAGCTTTAGTTCACACGAACTCTCCTTTTTTCATGCACTCAATAATGGGAGCCATGATCGTGCTGAAACCCCTAATGAACCGACGATAAAAAGTTGCTAGGCCATGAAAGCTTCGCATATCATGAATGTTCCTCGGTTCAGGCCACTCAACTATTGTCACTCTCCAAACTCGAGGACTGGGCTCACTAAATTTTCGGCTGCCGAATTCGGTGCCGACAGCCTCCGTAGTACCCCATTCTCGGCTCCTAGCTTCCATACGCCAAGTTCCGATCTTGGGATCTCACAAGGAGGATTTTCAGGGTAAACTTTTTTTATGTTATTATT
The DNA here is from genome assembly GCA_003013855.2 of Liriodendron chinense. Taxonomy (NCBI): domain Eukaryota; kingdom Viridiplantae; phylum Streptophyta; class Magnoliopsida; order Magnoliales; family Magnoliaceae; genus Liriodendron; species Liriodendron chinense. Next base: position 1,183,557 of record PVNU02000525.1, read on the forward strand.
ATAGATGAGCATAACTACAAGCATACCAAACCAAAAGCTTCACATGACATATCCACTAAGATAATCTTTTGAGTATAGTGCTGGAAAAAGGGAAATACAATGCGTAACTAAAAGCTGAAAGATCAAATGCGCGCTCCCGTCTCACTGCTGTCGCGCTATAGTATGTCTTGCATGTAAACAACGTGCATAAGCTTACTATGAAGCTTAGAGAGTGCGTGGTGTGTGCACAATGCATATGGCAGGTATACAGATATCAGAGTAAGCGGAAATGATGGAAGGCTACACTACCAAGTTTATGAATGATATTAGCCATCCCAAGGCTATGCAATGCAAGGGGCCTATATGGCCGAGTGTCATATGCTAAAGATGCAATGTGTGCATGTCAATCCTCGACTGTCATATATCATACGGTTTATCACTGGGACATCACTAAGGTCTAGTACACTCCTGACATTGGTTGCCGCCTATCGCGCGCATAACCAAGTGAGCGGAAGTGACCTCACTATCCGCCTCGTCAATGACATACAAGAAAATCTACCCGGCTTATCGATAGCGAACCCATTTACGAGCTGGTCAGACTCAACCTAGTATATATAGCCCTCTGCACCCGGGCGGGTAAGGTCACACCCCCTTTCAACCGACCCCGACACAGTGGGAGACGCGGCCTACTGGTATTTGGCCCTCGTGCGCTCATAGATCCACTCGGTCTAGACATTGGAGCATCCTATTGGTACCACAGGGTTTAGGGACTTTCACCCAAGGACATTTTTGGAGCCCAAGTGCTAGAACATATTTCCGGTATCCATTTCTACCATCCACGATGTGACTGTGGTGGTCACAACCCCGATGCCGCTGGGGTGAGAATCTGATCATGGCATGCATAATGCGAGATGCATGAGTCATACTATTAAAGCCATGCACCAAACTTGCGCATACCGCGCGATCATGTGGGGTGACCCTATCTCATACGGGTCCCCTAAGTATCTCAAGCTGTAAGGCATATGCTATGATCAACATCATCCACAGTCAGGCATACATATGATGCGTATGCACAAATGAATGGGCATGATATTCATTACACTAAGCATATTATCAGTGTGACCTATCAAGCTAAGTACGCTAGCATGCTTTAAATGTATCATGTGACAATCGGCCTCAAATGGTCGAATATATATATAGGGGGTGGGATCTGAATGGAGAGCCCAATAAAAGTCTACTTGGCATAGCCCACTTGAGACTCTACAACATGGATGAAATACGTGCATCTAAGGCTAGTCCCTCCTACAGGTTGAATATCAAATGACATTTCCTTATGCCTGGGGAAATTTTCAACTGTAGGCACTGAGCTGTCACTATTTCTGAGTGTGGCTGATCCCAAAACTGGGTCCCACGCCCTGCCAAGAGGGATGCTAGGGTATACAATACACCCATCAAGGTGGGCCCCGCAAGATGGCCCCACATCAATTGGTTGGATAAGAGAAAAACATTACAGTGGCTCCAAAAGAGGTTTCAATGGTGGGCATCAATAACGTGGTCTACCTGCAATTTGGATTTGTCTCGTTAGGCGGGGTCCACAGGCTAAAATGATATGGAAAGACAGATGAACAGCGTGGATCAGACAGATACATCACGATGGGACCCACAGGGTGGGCCACCTGTTGAACAGCGTGCGCACGCATGCTGCCTGCAGCGTGGACCCACATGGGTCATGAAAGTTTTGGACGAGGCTGATATTTGTGTTATTCCCTTCACCTGGACTTGTGCCACAGGTCTGGGTGGCAATTAAAAGTCATGTGGCCTTAGGAAGGTTTCAACGGTGGACATCATTCCCACTGTTCCAGGTGGTGTGGCCCACATGAGATTGTATCTGGTTCATTTGTGGGCCCATGCCCTGAAATGATATAGCAAAATGGATGGACGGCTGGGCATGGTGGGTTTCACCAGGTGGGCCACTGCTGGGCAGCGTGTCCAGCACGCTGCTTCAGCGTGGACCACACTCGTGGCCCCAAAAATTTTGGACCGAGCTGATATATGTTTTCCATCCATCCAGGTCTGCGTGACCTCAGCAACAGGTTAGATGGAAATTAAACTTCATGGTGGGCTCCACACGTGTACAGCAGGCCCCAATGATTTCCAATGGTGGCCGTTCATCCCCACTGCTCCCCATGATGTGGTCCACTGAAATGCTAGAATCAGCTGATACTTGTGTTTTCCATTCATGCAGGTCTGTATGACCTGATGGACGGGTTAGACGGAAAATCGTCACGATGGTGGGCCCTGAAAGGTTTCAATAGTGGGCATTCATCCTCACTGTTTTCTGTGGTGAGGCCCACCCAAGATCTGGATCTTCTTAGTATTCGGGCTTGGGCCCTGAAATGATCTGGGAAAACAGATGGACGGCTTGGATAAAACAAATACATCATGGTGGGTCCCACGAGTGGGCCGCTGTCTGGGCGGCCAAGGAGCCCAGCGTCCGTGGACGCTGGCTACTCCTAGCACCCCTGGCGCGGTGAGAGGCCAACGTTCAGCACTGGTCCTTTCCTTTATTTTTTTTGTTTTCTTTTTCTTCTTGATATCATCAAGTGGGGCCCACATGAGGACGATCCACTCCGTCTATCATGTTTACCAGCTCATGGGGGATCCAACGAGTCCAATATTGGATAGCTTATAAGGTCTACAAAATTCAAGATGGGCCAAAGAAAGTTCGACCGTAGACGTCATCATCTCTACTGTTTCAGGTAGTACGGTCCACCTGAGATTTGGATCTGTTTCAAGTTTGGGCCCTGGCCCTAAAATGATCCGGGGAAACAGATGGACGGTGTGGATTTAACACAGTCATCAGGGTGGGTCCCACGAGTGGGGACCCCTCTCATGTACTTTCATGGTATCTGACGCTGGACAATTCCAGCGTCTTTGACGCTGAGAACGTCCAACATCTTCTCTTTTTTTTTTAAAATTTATTTATTAATTTATTTATTTATTATTTTAAAACTATGTAAGCCCATATGTGGGCGATCCAAACCATTCATCTGGTTCTCCGTCGCAAGGTGGGCCCAAAACTCTGGATCAAGACAATTTTTGCATTTTCCGTCATCCAGATCTTTGTGATCTAAAGAATGAGGGTAGAATAGGAAAATAAGCATCATGGTGGGCCACACAGGGTGGTCCACGCTGTGGCAGCGTGCGGAGCACGCTGTCTCACAGCATGGCCCACTTGTGGGCCCGAAAATGAAGGGAAAACAAGAAAAAAAAAGGGGGGTTTGTCCCCCCTTGCACTCACTCGAAGATGGACGGTTGGATCAGGTTGGATAGTCGATCGGACGGCTTGATGGGGTGGATCTCCTCCCCTAGTCACCTAAGCTCACAAATACCCCCTCTTTGCACTCACCAATCTCACTCTCTTCTCACAACTCTCTTTCTTTTCTTAATTCTCTCTCTCTCTCTCTCTCTCTCTCTCTCTCTCTCTCTTCAAATGGAGGTGGCTACGTATGGCCCTTTGTGGTGTAGGGACTTTGGGACATGGATGGTATTTGAAAGATAATGATGATAGCAAGGGGATGGGGCATTTATGAGAGAGTGGCTTAGGTATGGGCTTAGTTGACTTGTGAGGAGAGAGAGGGATGTACTTGATGGAACACTTGATTGATTGATGCAGCAAGGGGATGGGGCATTTATGAGAGAGTGGCTTAGGTATGGGCTTAGTTGACTTGTGAGGAGAGAGAGGGATGTACTTGATGGAACACTTGATTGATTGATGCTTGATTGATTGATTGATGGGACAACCTTGGGATTTGTGCAAGTGGGGCCCACACCATGCATATGTAGCGTGGCCCGCCTTGATTTGCGCACATGTATGCATCTTTCAAACTAGGTATTGAAATGGAGCGTGCCGTGCGGCGTTGGAGTCGTGGCGTTCGCGCGGTCACCAGGGTACAAGTCTCGGGTCGTTGCGGTACTAAAATAGGGTGCCTGATCGAAACTCGCCGGTTTGGACTGTTCCGAGTATGCCGAGTTCGGAAATGAGGTGTACGGAGGGCTAATTAGGGTACGGGTGTTACAACTATGGCCCTGACCTTTTCAGGGTCTGCGCGCATTCCTTCAGATGACACTATAAATCCTAAGAACACAACTTGACTAGACATGAACGCACATTTCTTAAGATTAGCGTACAACTTTTCCTTCCTAAGGACGCTATAGACCTGTTTCAAATGTTTAAGGTGTGATTCCTTAGTGGTACTATAAATAAGAATGTCGTCAAAGTACACCACTAGGGATTTTCACATGAACGGCCTCAAAACTTGTGTCATCACCCGCATGAAAGTACTGGGTGTGTTAGTCAAGCCGAAGGGTATGACCAACCACTCATACAGCCCATCTTTCGTTTTAAACACAGCTTTTCACTCATCTCCTGGGCGTATGCGGATCTGGTGATATCCACTCTTGAGATCTATCTTAGAGAATATAGTGGACCTGGCCATCATGTCAAGCATATCATCAAGCCTAGGTATATGGAACCTATACTTGACAGTGATTTTATTTATGGCACGACTATCCACACACATGCGCTACGTGCCGTCTTTCTTTGGCGTCAACAATGTAGGCACGGCACACGGGCTCATATTCTCTTGGATGAAACCCTTTTGCAGAAGCTCATCAACTTGTTTCTTCAACTCTGCATGCTCTGCAGGGTTCATCCTATAGTAAGGAAGGTTCGGTAAAGTAGACCCTGGGACAAGATCAATGGCATGCTGTATGTCCCTCATAGGTGGCAACTCATTCGGTAAGTCTTCAGGAAATACATCACTATATTCCTTCAGGACCGAGGTCACCTCACGGGGCAACTCTGATGGAACCTTAGGTGTAATCTCTCTAGCCACAAGGGCAAACACCATAGAATCCTCCTTAGCCTCTTTTTTCAAACTTTCTTGCGCTGATTATATGGAGAGACATAGGCTTGGATTTCCCTACTCCTCTAGGCTCACTTGCCTTCTCATCCTTCTTCTTCCCTAGTGTGTTTTCAGGTGGCATGGGGTTAATTTTGATCTTTTTACCGTTACGCATTCAAACAGCCAAAGATCGTGACATCATTATCGAATAGCTACAGTCTACCAAGGATGACATGTCCCACATCCATAGGTAAAATATCACACCACAGGGACTCTTTGTATGACCCAAACTCGATGGGGACTAGACATTGATGGGTGACAGGAAGAGATGTCTTGTCAACCCAAGAGACTTTATATGGGTCAGGATGAGGTGTGGATTTCAGTTTCAAGCGATCTAAGGTGTTAGTGGAAATCACATTCTGACAACTTCCACTGTCCACTATCACCTTACAATTCTTTTCACCACACTTGGCAATAGTGTAGAAGATAGTGTTTCGACGCTAGTCAACACTACTTCTAGACTGAGCTAGCACACGCTTGACTATTGCAAGTGTTGCTTCTCCATCTAATTCTTCCTCATCAGTAAGTCCTCCTTCAGGGTGATACTCTTCAACTTCATAATCACCCTGGTTATCTCCACCCTCGTGGAACTTGCCCACAACTAAGGCTTTTCCACGGTTCTTCGTAGGACACTGATTAGACATGTGGCCCAGATTGCTGCACTCATAGCACCTCACTTGGCTCATGTTACTAGGACCGGCACCAAGAACCCCTTTGCCCTTGTCCTCCCTAGGCCTAGGCGGAATAGTCACCTGTGCTCTAGGTTGACTACCAACATTAGATCTAGTCCCCAGGGAACTAGATCTAGCACTGGAGTCTTGGGACTGAAAACGACGAACGACTGGAGCCCTCAGATATTGCTCTAACTCCTGTACGACTTGATATGCTTCATCCAAGTCCGTTAAGGGCCGAGTCATAAGCTCGCGCTGAAGATCCACACGAAGGCCTATCTTGAAACGCGAGAGCGTTACTAGAGAGTCTTCTTGTATATCACTTCGCATCATATATTCTTCAAATTTAGCGATGTAGTCAGCGGCAGACATTGACCCTTGGTGTAAGGATTGCCATTGGTCAAGGAGCTTCTGACGGTATGAGAGAGGAAGGTACTTCTCCTTCAACTTCTCTTTCATCTCATACCAATGTGTGATAGGGGCTCTACCAACTCTCTCTATCTTATGCTCGGTGTTGGTCCAAAATAGCTTGGCTTGGCCCACAAGCTTCATCTTTGCAAACCGCATTTGACGGTTTTCTGACATGCCATACCACTCAAAGTAGTGGTCTATGTCAGCAACTCAGTCAAGGAATGCCTTGGGATCCAGACGCCCATCAAAACTCGGGGCCTCAACTCTCACACTTTTCATCGCATGCTCATCTGGATCATAACGGTCTTGATGATCACATGTGGCTCGTGCCTCTCGCACAACACCACGACTATTACCACGATCTCTATCCTCACTACCTCCATGTGCGGCAGCGCGTTCTTCAAAGATTCCTCCCACCTAGGAGTGCGCATCATCCCCTACAGCGGGGTTTTTCCTTTAGGACGCCTCTAGTTTTTGACCTTAGTCATGGTAGTGGTGATTTGGTTTTCAAGGCGGGCAAACTCACGCTTTTGACCTGCTTCTGGAGCGGTTATCTTTTGTATCAATTGAGCAAGTTGCTCAGATAACTGCTCGTTCTTCATGGTAGGCTGAAGTCCGAAACCTCTACCTCTCCTCGTAGGCATACAATTAAGACTTGAACCAAAACTCTACCCAACTAGACTACTAGGTGTTATGACTCACAAGATGGATGCGATGAATGCAAAACTAATATGAACTGACACAATTAAATTAAGACAGGAAACAATTCAAATTTGAAAATTTTCCAAATTAGGAAACTTTCTAAAATTGGAAAGTTTCTAAAAGTGAAAACTTTCTAAATCTGGAACTTTCCTAAATTAAACCTAAAAATCAAAACCCTAATTTGATAACTCGATCTAGACAAAAACCATGCAAGCCTATTCTTTGATACCAAATTTGACGTAGGACAACCCTAATTATGATGCATGCTCATGAACATAATTAAACAGCGGAAAATAAAATGAATAAATAATCTAAAATCCAGAATCACTCATCATAAACTAAGAAAATCCACAAGGAGCTTGCAATGGATCGGGCCAATCGTCACAACCACGAAGTTTGAGTTTCAAGTATAACTAGGGTTGGATCCGGCGAGGGATAGGACCTCCCGATCTTGCATGGCTATAACCCAATCAATCAAGAGGAATCTCTAATCCAGGAAATTAAGGGATTTTGGATTAGGGATTTGAAAATCTGAAAACTCTAGGGTTTAAGCACAAAAACAGATTTTGGGATTGTGGTTAGTGAAACAAATAGGTTAGGGAAAGATAGAATTACCTGAAAGAAGGATTAGAGGGGCATAAGAAGTAGAAGAAAGAGGATTATCAAGGAAGAAGAAACATCACCATGAGAGAGAGAGAGAGAAGCTCCAAGAGACTTTTCATTAATCAATAATCAAAGTTAATTCGAGTTTAGGGCTTTAACCCTCTTAAATAAGCAAATAAAGACATAAAAGTACTAAAATACCTCTAAAACTAAGCAAACGCGCAATTAATCAAAAGTGCGGGAAAGTTCGAGCGCTCGGTCGGGCGCCCGAGCAGTCGCCCGAAGTCGTCCGAAAACCTCCAGAGAGGTTCGGGCGCTTGGCAGACAAAGTTCGGGCGCCCGATGGGCGCTCGAATCTTCCTGTTCTTCGGTTTTCTTTCTCCTTTCTTCCTTTACATGTGTCTTCCCTGAGTGGGGTCTTCTATGTGTCCAATCACATGTGAAGGGTCTTCAGCGGGTCTTCAGTTCCTCCTCAATAATCGCCTATTCAAAAGAACGGTACTTGTGGTTGGCGCTTTCTTTGTTGGTACACCTTGAATGCTTTTGTGTCCGCATTAGTGTGTACTCTATCAAGTATCAGGCTGATGGATCTATTGAGCGTTACAAGGTGCGTCTCGTTGCCAAAGGGTACACGCAAAACTATGGTGTGGATTATAATGAGACCTTCTCTCCTGTGGCCAACCTTCTTGGCCATTATATCAGCTGGATGTTACAAATGCCTTCCTTCATGGAGCTCTCTCTGAAGAAGTCTATATAGCTCTTCCTCCTAACTTTCAGCTTAAGGGGGAGACTAGGAAGGTGTGTAAGCTGAAGAAAGCTCTTTATAGCCTTAAACAATCTCCAAGAGCGTGGTTTGCCTGATTCAGTTCCGCGGTTTTTTCATTTGGCTTTAGGCGGTGCCAGTCAGATCATACTGTGTTTGTTCACACTCGGCAAGAGGGTAGAACCATTATTCTGGTTTATGTGGATGATATAATCATCATTGGGGATGATATGACATTTATAGAGCATGTCAAGCAAATGTTAAGCACGGAATTTGAGATCAAAGATCTTGGTCATCTTTGGTACCTCTTAGGGATTGAGGTAGCATGCTCATCCAAAGGTATCTTTATATCTCAAAGAAAGTACATGTTGGACTTGCTCAGTGAAATTGGCAAATTTGGGACTCGTCCAGCATCCTCTCTTATGGATCAAAAGCACTCTTTACATGAATCCGAGGGTGAAAGCCTGACAGACCCTGTTATGTATCAAAGGTTGGTGGGGAAGCTAATCTACTTAACGATTATAAGGCCAGATATTACTCAAGCTATGAGTGTTGTTAGCAGGTTTATGCATTCACCGAAATCATCACATCTTGATGCTGTGTACCGCATATTGAGATACTTGAAATCATGTCCAAGACGTGGCATTCTCTATGCCAATCATGGACACGTTGATATTACTAGATATTCGGATGCTGATTGGGCAGGATGTCCAATTGATAGGAAGTTAACTTCTGGTTATTGTACTTTTGTTGGAGGTAACCTAGTGACTTGGAGAAGTAAGAAGCAATCTGTGGTGTTTAGATCCAGTGCAGAAGCAGAATATCGAGCTATGGCTCAGGCAACTTGTGAGATCCTATTGCTAAGGTCTATTATGGGAGAACTTGGTTTTTCTGTCGACTCTGCAACCCCTCTCTATTGTGATAACCAGGCAGCCATCCACATTGCATCTGATTCAGTCTTCCATGAGAGGACGAAACATATTGAAGTAGACCTTTACTTCATTCGAGAAAAGATCTCCTTCGGAACACTATGCACTCCTTTTGTCAAATCATCCAAGCAATTAGCTGACATGTTCATGAAGGCACTCAGTTCATCTATGCTGCAAGAGATCTTATGCAAGTTGGGTATGACAGACATTCATACACCAACTTGAGGGGGAGTGTTGTAAGGGTTTATTTAAAAATACTTATAATTGGGTCCTATGTATAATATTCATTCTTATTAGGGGGTTATGATGTAAATATTCCAGCATAAAAGCAATAGAAGAAATAGAAATGTAGGGCAAAAGAAGCTCTTTTTCTCCATTCCCGTTTTTTCCTCTCTCTCCCATATGTTGCAACTCTACAGTTTTTCCCCCTTCTCCCTTTCCCTCAACTCATTTTCTTTTAACCAAAGGGGCTTCAAAACATTTCCTAGGAAGACCTAAGAAGGAGATGTGAGAGGATATTTCCAGTCCTAGCCATATGTGAGTCCTAACAAACCATGTTCCCATATATTTACTTCCATTGCTGAAGGTCATAGGCTTATAGCATCTTATGGAAGGGTAAACTTCTCTATCTTTGTTTGTGCAACTTCTCATAAACTAAAAATTGTTAGCGATTTTGACCTCCATGATGAGTGGATGACTTTAAAGGACCCTATGTTCTTTCTCATTTGGGACATCACGTGGTATGTTAATGAATTGGTCCACTACAGAAACACGACTTCATAAGTTTAGGGATTTGAGAGCGGAACAAAAGATGGGGAAACTCAATCGTCTCCTGAAAAGAGATGCAAAAATGTTGAAGAGAATTATCTCACTTGCAAACACATCTCAATGGGATCAAATATTTGACGGGGTTACCTAATTTTGTCATTATAGTTGATCAACAAGATACGGCTCTTCGAGAATGTCTCACTATAGGAATTCCGGCGATTTGTTTAATCGATACAAATTGTGACACAAATCTTGCAAATATTTCGATTCCAGCCAACGATGACACTATAGCCTCAATCCGGATTGATTCTTAACAAATTAGTATCCACAATTTGTGAGGGTCATTCTAGCTCTATAAGAAATCGTTGATTAACAATAAGATAAGTCAATGACTTTGGGAACTCCATAAATGGATTGAATCAGTTATTATTCTTGAATCTAAAAAAAGAGAAAAAAAATCATTGGGGATATTATTTGATTACTCTGTTAACGCATGAACTCCTAAATTGTATTCTAGTCATTGTTTTATCACAATTACACCAAGGAAATGCGTAAGGATATTCTCATGTTGTTCATGCATTATTCTTCTACCAATCGACCACTTAGATTCAATCCGAATGTCTCTCAATTGCTCCCGAATAACTCAAAATAATAATGATAATAACAATAGTAGTAGCGGCAGCAGCAATAGCAGTGGCAGTGGGGGTTGTGGTCATCGTCGTTGTCATAGTAATAATGATAAATAATAAATAATTTTTAGAGTGAAAAAGATCTTAGAGAGAGACAAGGTTTGGGTTGGACTTTGACCCTTTTTTTCTTTTTATATTAACGTGATTGCCAAATTATATAAAGTGCCCTTAGCTTAAAGGGTAAAAAAGGAAATAAAAGAATAAGAGACTCATGGTCCCATACAATATATGTCTACACTTACCTTCATGTTGAGGTATAGATATTAATTATGTCTAGCTTGCCGAGAATACGTCGTTCAACATCAATTGTAAGAACCTTGGTGAAGATATAAGCAAGTTGTGCAATAAATGAAACAAATGGATTAAAAATAGTGCTGATTACAACCTTGAACCTTCTTACGAATAAAATGACAATCGGCCTATTCATGAAAGATAGGATTAGAAGCTATATGAATTGTAGCTTGATTGTCGGAATATATGGGAATAAAAGTTTGCAGTTGAAATCCTAACTTAGCAATAAAGCTCTTCAACCACAAAATTTCACAGGCTATATTTTCCATAGCACGGTACTCAACTTCAACACTGGATCACTCAACATTTGCTTTTTTAGTCTTTTAGATAATTTGTGCCGTCTAGTTTCACTATAGTAATTGTAAGACTAGGGTAGTCCATTTGTCTGGATGGAATCTGGTGTGTTTATCGTCTCCCATTTTAGAGATGAACAAATAAAATGACTTTTAGAGATGATAGTGCGTACCAAAGCAGCGTCTAAATGTCAGATCTAGCAGAAGTAGAGGTCCAGGAGATAAATCAAGTGTCCATTGAGTGTGTACACATCAGATCTAGTCATATTAACTGGTCTAGAGAGCAAATCTGACAAAAAATGTCACTTCCGGCAACTGTAAGGGCTGTAGAGCTTCAAATATGATGTCGAATGATCACTTCCAAGTGATCCACATGACACTTTTGGGTGGCATAGGTAGTCTAGATGGCACTATCAATGACGGTAAGGGCTGTATTCGGCATCGGAAATGGTTCTGAATTGAAAACTGACAACTTTGTAAGATTTCTAGTGCAGATCCGATGTCGGAGATGGGTTCCGTTGGAGACGGAAAGGTTTCCAACACAGTTCTGGCAGCGTGGGAAGATTTCCATGCATATCTGGTGATGATGGAGGGATTTCTGACTCAGATCTATTGATGTTGAGAGTTTTCAAAGTAGATCTGGCAATGTTGGGAGTTCCCTGTGCAAATTCGATACTAGAAAACTAGTCGGAACTCAATTTCAGTGTTGTTCAAAGATCGTAGGAGCTTCTTCAGTGGAATTAGCAACCTAAGATGTTGTGATTTCTTCTTTCAAAGAGAACAATCTGTGGCCAGATCTCTTCCCAACGAAATAGAGATGCATTACAATCACGTCTGTAGGTTGGTGATGGAGAAAACTCTTTTTCGCCACCTTATAAGATGAATCCCAAAAAAAAAAAAAAAAAAGGTAGACCTTCCAAATTGAATTTGTAGAAGTATCTCTACAGTTAAAGGGGATTGGAAAGGGGAAAGAAGAAAGGGGATCATGATTAGTCAAGCTCTGATACCATGAAAATTAAAAGAAGAAAGGAGAGAGAGAGAGAGAGAGAGAGAGAGAGAGAGAGAGAGAGAGAGAGAGAGAGAGAGGAGAGAGAGAGAGAGAGAGAGAGAGAGAGAGAGAGAGAGAGAGAGAGAGAGAGAGAGAGAGAGAGAGAGAGAGAGAGAGAGAGAGAGAGAGAGAGAGAGAGAGAGAGAGAGGCGTATGCCCCCCCCCGTGTTTATTGAAAGAGAAAATATTTACAAAAGGCTCATTAGTTATCCCCTGATCACGATTATACAAACCAAATAAAAAACAAGAATTATTATGAAAAAAACACAATCCAATGCCCGCTCAAATCAACCACATACAAGAAAACGAGCCAATTCACCTCCCAAATTCGACAAAGATGGTAGTGCTGATGACATGGTCCCGGTCAAATGTAGGTGGATGGCCCCCAGATTACATGTCCCATCTCTTTGTTCTCTCTCCCTCGTTAGTGAAACAGGGGCAAGCAAGCAATCCACCAAATAGAGACATGAGTATGCAGTCTGCTAGACAGAGATGTGAGTTCATAGTCTGCTACACCAGATGGGAGTACGCAAAGGAGGGGGGGCATAGCCTGAGTGGAGCACGCGTTGCGCAGCAGTTCAAGGAGGGTTGTGAGGCCTTACGTGGAGGCTCTATGGTGGTTCAAGCGCTCTTAAGCGCAGAGGGTGTGTAGTGAGAAATGAGACAGAGAAAGTGAGTGGAGAGAGTTTAAAATAGGGGGAGGGAGAGGCAGTGCATGATCAACCTCTCCCTCTCCTCAATCCACATGTAGAGAGAGGGGGCAGCTGGGCCCTTTGTGCTGCCACTTGGTGGGTGGGCCCCACTAGGGGTTGCCACCCCCTACTACATGTCCTAGAAGGTGTAATCAAATCTATGTATACTAACAGTTATAAGCTCAGAAGCATGAGTTGACTTGATGGTAATTTTTTAATTTGGTTATTAGAAATATCACCCCCATATGCCCACGTGGTGTTCAAATCTGTGCCTGTGGGGTTGCAATTTTATATTATTTTTTATAGAAGCATTTATCTTGGCATCCTTCCCAACAATCACCTCCCTATAGAATTGTGCGTTATATTTCTTCCATCACAAGACTCAGGATATAGTCATGACTCATGAGTACAATTCCATTCTTTTAGAATTAGTGGCTGCAATAAAATCCTATATTTCTTTTGCAGTACCACAATACGTGAATGTCTTGCATATTTCGGGCTTCATTAAATAAAGTAACCATTACATAAGTATCATCTCGTCTGCCTCCCAGTTTGCACATGATGGGTCGTCTTCTTTTGGAGCCACACGTCGTGATCCAAGTACCCTAGTTTCTTCCTTCCCCCAATAAACATCCTTATAATTTTAAAATTTTCTCAATCAAATTTTACGATCGTAATATGCAACGTGGGTGTTCACTACCAATATATTATGGCTTTGACTATGGTAAGGTACCCCTGAGAAACTATTTTCACTTGATCAAGTGCCTTCTAGCAAACTATTACTATTTTCTCCTTGAAATCAATCACTTAAACTCACACAAAATCTATCTTTTAGATATTTCAGATCCAATACTCACTAGACCTCTCAAAAAAGATACAAAAAAAAGAAAAGAAAAAAGAAAAGCTGGCCACTTAAAGCTTTCATTTAACATATCTACTGCAATTTTTCATTGTTAAACTCAAGAGACTACATTGTGGAAGACGTGGAGAGGGAAAAAAGAGAGGAGGAGAATATCTTCTTCATCTCTCTCCCTCTATTAGCTCTAATAGACCACTTATTACAAAATATAAGCTCAAAATAAATGCAAATCAAATCCAAAAGATGCACCATTATCTACAAGGATATGGTGCACCATAAGACAACCGAATGTATGCACTATCAGACCCAAATAAACTACACGTACATCATAGACTGTGTACACTCTAACTCCCCCCCAAGCTAGAGCATGTGTAATGTAGGGGCATTTTCACACCGTGCTCGAGTGAGGCGGCCCGTGTGAAGCAAGAGCACACTCGGGGTGGGGTAGACCGTGCGAAGCGGGAACCATGTGAAGTGGGGTGGCTCACGAAGGTGGGGTCGACCGGGGCCTGGCCTATGAGATAAAAGGAAATTCCGTGCCTCCCCCATCAACTTTGGAGCTTTTGGTGAGTTGGTCGGATGTCCTGCGTCAAATTGGTATCAGGGCTCAGAGGTCTTGTGTTCGAGACTCCACACCGGGTGTGATTAATGTAGGGGCATTTTTACACAGGGCTCAAGTGGGGCGGCCCGTGCGAAGCGGGAGCACACTCGGGGTGGGGCAGACCGTGCGAAGCGGCTGCACCATACGAAGCGGGACCCATGCGAAGTGGGGCGGCTTACGAAGGAGGGCTCGACCGGGGTCTGGCCTAGCCTGGCCTATGAGATAAAAGGAAATTCCGTGCCTCCCCCATCAACTCTAGAGCTTTAGGTGAGTTGGTCGGATCTCTTGCATCAATGTGTATACATGCCAAGCTTGTTGATGATTTTTGAGACCTGCAAGAGAAGCTGATTGAACTTCCGATGAGTAGGGTTGTTGGGTTTTGAATAGTAGGCACTTCTGGTGACTAGGATGTGAATCACAAGCACTTCTGGTGGCTTTCAAAGGACTTACCACTCTTCCAATGGTTGCTATATTATTCAACAGCACTTCCAGTGGCTGAAAGACATTCGAGCAGTGCTTCTAGTGGCTGTACAATGTTCCATAAATCCTTCCGGTGGCTGAAAGACATTCTGGCAGCACTTCCAGTGGATGTTGAATGTTCCATAAACACTTCTGGTGGCTATAGAGTGTTCTGACAGCATTTCTGGTGGCTACAGAATGTTCTGGAAGCACTTTTGGTGGCTGTATGATGATCCAACAGCACTTCCTGTGGCTGGATGACAATCTGGCAACTTCCAATGGTTATAGAATGTTCTGATAACACTTCCAGTGGCTGGATCGCAATCTGGCAGCACTTGTGATAGTTTTTAACACACAATGAGGCCCTTTTTGTTTGTGGGCAAATCTAAGGAGGCCATTAGATCTACCGGTGGTGGTGAGGGAGAACTCTTTAAAACTTCATGACAAAGTTGTAAGAAAGGAGAAGGGGTAGGGAAAACAATAGAGATTGGAGAGGAGAATGGTGTAATGGCTCTAATACCATGTTAAACTCAAGAGATACATTGATGAAGACATGGAGAGGAAGAAAAGAGAAAAGAGGAGAATATTTTCTTCATATTTCTCTTCCCCTTCTAGCTCTTATTTATTGACCACTTGTTACAAAAGATTCCATCAAAATAATTGCAAGTCAAATCTAAAAAGATACGTTATCTCCAAGGACATGGTACACCACAAGACAACTGAATATATGTGCACTCTCACACTCATGTACACTGGAATACACATACGAAAAAACTGTGTACTCTAACAGTCACCAACTTACTACCAAATCTTCACTTCTACTTTAGAACGAGCACATCTACACACTGCAACCAATCAACCATGACAGAACACCAGATACTGAAGCATTCCATGTTACAGACCGGTTGTGCTAAAAGCTCGAGCTGTTAGGGAACGGTAGAACAATGTATATATATACTGGGCTCCGCATGTGATACTTTGGGCTTAGATAACTCCGGATGCCCATAATACCAAATTTGCAAACCCAAGGACTTGAACACCGAATGTCCTGCTTTGATACCATGTTACTGACTGGTTGCGCTAAAAGCTCGAGCTGTTAGGGAACAGTAGAACAATGTATATCTGGGGGTTTGCTGATGCCTACAACATTCCATAGCCCAAAAACTCGTCCAACAGTTAGCAAAAAGATCATCGCCAAACTTTTGAATCTTAACAGATCTGAGATATAACATTAACCGAAGTTAAGAGTTTTCTAATGGACAAAATGGATGCAACAAAGGCCCTTAGATTTGGTGGGGGGGTGGGGGGGGGGGGGTGTTGATCTTCAAGTGATGATAGTTCTTAAATCAAGATCTACCTGATGGTGGTGTTCTTTTCCTCAAAGGGCCCAAGTTTGTACATATGCTTAAATCTTCCATGAGGTTTAGCGATGTCAGCAGTGGGCCCAACTACCTGTGTCTTCGATCATTAATTCTTTCCTGCTTTGATACCATGTTGAGATTGATGAATATGGAAGGAAGTGGAAAGAAGGAGAAGAAAAAGAGGAGATAAAGAGAGAAAAGTTGGGGCAAAATCATGTGTTAATCTAATGAGATTAACACTCTTTCATAAACAGTAAGGAAGTTCAATATGGTATGGGTCATTACTCATGCCTCAGAGGTAGACTCACAAGAATTTCAACACGAGGTCATGGGTTTGAGTACCCATTGTGGTGGATGT